>OY979697.1:102212356-103412356 GCA_963855945.1 Thereva nobilitata | reverse complement strand
TTTTCATATAGCTCCTTTTTTGGTGTATATTAGATAATTTGATAGTGTTTAATTATTCTATATTTCTATAAATAACTTAGTCTGAAAAATAAATTTGGGTAAAAACAATGGTATTTTGTAGATCTATAGTTGCAGATAATCAGTCAGCAATGAGAGCATAATCTACGAATTTGCTACAATTGATAAAATTGGCATTTGATAGTCTAGGACGAAATTAATGACGAGTTTTCTGTAATGTGTTTTATACTATCAAAAACTATTACGACCTTAAATGGACGGCCACAGAAGCCTCAATTGACATCTAAATTTAATACTGAAAAAAACGAATTACGAAAATCTTATAGTAAATCCAATCTTATTTGAAAATAGTACAGTTTTTAGCGATTTGTTTTAATGTTCATCCTAAAAACCCAGCGAAATTGCAAAAGTTGTATTAAAAGAGAACTCGAAGGGGAGAATAATGTAAGATGGAATTTTCACGTTATATATAAGCAAAAGCAATAATATTGGTTTAAAACAAGGAAATTTGATTTATACGAAAATCTGTAGATCACGATATAGTTCGGGGAAATTAGCATTTAAAGGAGACAAAATTTGGAAATGGCTGAAAATTGGTACACAGCTTCCTTGGGACTTTTTAAGAAAACAATTTCGGAATCACAAAAAAAACAAAATGGCCGCCGGAAATATAGCGGTTTTCCGGTGTTTTCCTTGTATCTCGGTTTCTATAAGTCGTGCAACCCCATACAAAGGCCCTAAATGTTGACAATGAAATTCTCTACAACTTTAGTCCTTACAAAGATGTGGACCTGATTAACCCTTTCAAAGTTATTCAAGGTCAAAGTTTCCAAAAATCACTTTTTGGCGAAAACATCACTCAAAAACTGGTTTGTTCGAAAAATTTTTTTGATCAGTCAATACGAAACGTTATTGCCTACAAAAAAGCCTCGTTTCATTTTTTCGAAAACTTAACCCTTTCGAAGTTATTCAAGGTCAAATTTTCCAAAAATCACCTTTCGGCCAAAAAATCACTAACTATTGATTTTTGCAAAATTTTTCGAAAAGTTTTCGAAAAAATGGCAAGGGTGGCATTAGGGTAGGCAATAATCTTTTGTATAAATAGAACAAAAAAAACTTCTCAATAATCAGTTCCTGAGTCATTTTTTCACCAAAAACTGATTTTTTGAAACTTTGACCTTGAATAACTTCGAAAGGGTTAAGTTTTCGAAAAAATTACACAAGGCCCTTTTGTAGGCAATAACGTTTCGTATTGACTGATAAAACATTTTTTTCGAAAAAACCAGTTCTTGAGTGATGTTTCGCCAAAAAGTGATTTTTGGAAATTTGACCTTGAATAACTTTGAAAGGGTTAATCGGGTCAACATCTTGTAAGAACTCAAGTTGTAGAGAATTTCATTGTCAACATTTAGCGCCATTGTAGGGGGTTGTACGACTTATAGAAACCGAGATACAAGGAAAACACCGGAAAACCGCTATATTTCCGGCGGCCATTTTGTTTTTTCTGTGATTCCGAAATTGTTTTCTTAAAAAGTTCCAAGGAAGCTGTGTACCAATTTTCAGCCATTTCCGAATTTTGTCTCCTTTCGTGCGTTTTTTTTTTGCTAATTTCCCCGGACTAATAACTCATTCGATAATATTGTGTTTCCCAACTATGATACCCTGGTTCAACTTAAAGAGCCTATCTAAAAATACGTAGAAATGGCAGAGAGTAGAACTCTAAGCTCAAGTTTAAATAAAAGTTGGTAAACTAATTTAATTGATTCTTTGTTAAATGAATCAAGAAGTTTGTAGAGAAGACAAAAACGGTTATTGTTACATACGATTTCAACAAAGCGAATTTGTGACCATTATAAATAGGCTTCACCGGCACTGGTGACAATTTTCAAGGTTACGTTGATGGAGATATTCACAACCAAACCAGATCATGTGCGGATGACTGTCAGTTATAGCTCAGTTTAGTTGTAGTTAGTAGTTTCATCAATAGCGTGTTTTTGTTTTTCAATAATATTATTTTGGAATGAAGCCTGTAACAAACTCGGGTTTTGGGATTATTGAGGATCAAAGATCGGACATTAAGATCGTAACTTTACATGGCAAAAATCCGACAGAAATTCATAGTGATTTAAGTAAAGTTTACATTGTGTTATTATTGCACCAAAGTGCAGTTTTTCGGTAGAATAATCATTCCGGTGAAGTGTCAGCTTAAACGAAGACCAAATAAGGGACAAAACCGTCAAAACAAATGAACGGAGTTTGAAACATGTGGCGGATATTCTTAAAGATGATCGTCGTGCACTAAGGAATTTCTGACATTACAGGGATTGTACCATCAACAGTATACCGAATTTTGAAAACTAATTTCAACAAGAAAAAAATTTGTGCGCGGTATATCATCACTGCTGGAGTGCTAAACAAAAGCAGAAACGTTGGGACATTGCGACTTTGGGTTTGAAGGTCAAGTTTTCTTGTATGGAATTGTAGCTATTGATGACGACGACGCGACGTGAGATAGAGACTTTAGGATTTTGAGACTTTGTCCCAAGCTTTTCGGAAAGTCAATTCGGCTTCAGCAAGGCTAGATCGACAACGGATGATGTCAATATGGTGACTAGCCTAGCAAGAGCCGTAATATATAAGGCCGTATCAGAACGCAAAAACTGGCAGCGTGCAACAAAATTAAGATATGAGATGAACATGCACATGGTGATCTGGCGCTGCTTTACTTGTCATTTTACTAGCCTTAACCAATAGAAGCACTTGTGATTGCAACGCTGCATAGGTTCTGAATCAGTCTATATGAATAAGAGTTGCGCAATGATAACCCTTGACGTGAAAAATGTTTTTCAACACCGCGAAGTACAGAAAGATCGTCGAGGCGTTGATAAAACTGGATACATCGAAGATACTTCGAGTACATCGAAGATATTAATGCGCATTGTGATAAAATTCCTTGTAGGACACTGTACTGCGAGTCAGATGACGGAGTAAGGGAGTACCCCTTTATGTGGATCATAAGAAGCGGTCGATATCGGGTTCGGCGATGACATCGGGATCGCGGTAGTAACAAGGCGATTCTAGGAAGTCCAAATATTCACGAACGAAGCAATATGGTAGATAAAAACGTGGCTCGATAATGCATTAGAATGTCTGAGCATTAAACGGAACTAGTGCTAATCAGAAAGCGAAAAAAGGTGGAGATACATACATAGTTGTGGAGGTTGGTCACCAGGTCAATTATTCCCACTATACCTAGTACAAGTAAACTATGGTACAGAAACCATGGGACTATTGGTCTCTCAGTGGTTTATAGAGGACACAGAGCAAGTCATTTTTAAATGCCCAAACAGGGTTGTGCTGGAAACAGCCATCGAAGTGCATCTAACACCGGAGAAAATCCTGGACCAGATGATGAGGTCTCGGAGGATGTGTGGGAAAAGTTGGACGTGACGTTGAAGGCCATGCATCAGAACCTTAAGCAATGCCAGTCTCAAAGAAGCAGCTCCAACCCGGTGACGAAATGGCATAAACCGGTCCAACGAGGAAAAAAAGAAGAAGGGCGTTTTAAGGGCCAAATACACGAGCGCTCCATCCGAACACGCCACGCCAAAACAACAACAATTTTTATGCACTCGAAATTTCGAGTATACATACAAATTGTTGTTGTTTTGGCATGGCGTGGTCGTTTGGAGCGCTCGTGTATTTGGCCGTTTAGGATCGATAGAACGCTGTCCACCTTCCAACGCACCTAGGGGCAATTATGCAGCCAGTGAACTGGGTAGCAAGCATCGTCGAAGTTACCTTTCTCACAAAGCAGACACAGAAGGTCGCCGATTTGTACGCCCCCACTATTCCGGCTCAGGTGAGTACTCCTTCGAGGGACCTTTTAAGGGCCACATTGATGACGCCAAGTCGAAGTAATACCGGTCTGGGCTCAAACGCCATGCAAAAGGGTTGTTGAGTTTAGTCAGCAGGACTCTGACACTATATAGTCTGGGTGCGGGCCACCAGTGTTGTCTCCTGTTTTAGGAATGGGCCTTACTGGCCGCGGAACACAAATCCCCTGCCGCTCGACTGATGAAAGATTCTCACCAATCCCTCGTTAAAAAAGGACTTTGAGCCGTTGCAGTTGAAACACGAAAATTGGACGTCGTTTTCCGTCGTTGAATCTCTGTTCTCTGCCAAACTGTGTGACAGTGAAAGGAGCAGTTAAGAAAAGACAGGACAAAATTCTGTTGCAAATCCGGATAAGTACATAAGTAAGAAAGGAAGTAGATTTAAAGTAATGAAACCATAAAAATAACGATGAATACCACTAAAAAGAAATTAATGTGATATGAAAAGAATATTGCGAATCACAAAGGTACCAACCAGTATCTACTAACAACCATTAATAATAAATAGTATTCTACCAAATATGTCGAAGTTATACTACATCTTAAATGTTTCCGGCGAATGATATGGTGTGAACTACTGTATGTGATATTATAAAATATTTATTATAACAACTACAATGGAAATTTATATAAAAAAAATGGTAACACCGTAATGTATCCTTAATTATATTTATACTATCAGTAACCACTCATGTTATCCTTTTAAATTTTACCAATTTGAAGACGATAATTGTTTTTTTGTGATTATTAATTTTTAAAAAAAATATTTGAACATAAGAAAAACTTGTCGAATTTTTTAATTTTAATGTAATAAATTTTTGTAAATTTTTTATATACTGTGATTCAACAGGTTTTTTTGTATGTCGAAAGATTTTTTCAAAATTTATGTTTTGGTAATGTGTTTATATTTTTTTACGACTTGTGCTTGAATTTAATTAAAAGTAACTACTTTTAAATGGCTCTAGATTTTGAATAAGAGATAAAAACTTGCTTAGATGTTTTCAAAATATTTTCGAAATTTTCCCCAAAAGTTTGATTTTATTTAAAACAAAATTTTATGCAAATTTTGAGCAAATTTTGAAAACTTTTTACAAGTCTTTTCTGTAATTCAAAATATTTCATTTTTTTATATGTAGGTAAATGATAACATGTAAATGTTTTTTACGCATTAAATTTGGTCTCGTTTTGCAGAGAAGTATTTTACAAAAAAAAAAATAAAAAATAAATAAATAATATTATGTATACAAAATGTAAATGCTAAATGAATGACGACTGTTTACAAAATATAAAATTGTTAATTTGATATCATCTGTGTATAGATAAATAAAAGTTGCATATATATTTGCAGTGATATGTAAATGGTTAAGTAAATGCTCTTATTTAATTGTTTTTTTTAGATATATATAAATTAAAAAAAACAAAGTATTAGTGTCAAAAAACTTTGATGATGACTAAAAAAAAACACAAGAAATGAACTAAATAAATATTATGAATAAATAAAATATACGAGGAGTTATTTCCTAAAAGCAAAGTAAAAATATAAATAAAATAGAGAAATCAGTTATAAACACAAACTACAAACTACGAAAAAAATTACAAATTCATGAAAAATATATAAATGTAATATAAATAAATATATATTTTTTTGTTTTTGTTTCAAATGTCAGTAAGGACAAGCTCAGCACACCAATGACGTTATAATAGTGAAAGCAACACACACGTAATAATAGTATGTAAATACATATATAAATATCCTGTCCTGTTGGGGATTTTTTATTTTTGATTTTTTATTTTGCAATAATTTTTAATCTTTTTTGATAATACAAAACAAATTTTGCTGAAGGTAGCTGTTACAGTAGCCCTTGTTTTCTTGCATATATAGTATTATTAACAACATTTTTAAGGGTGTTAACAAAAAAACTCGAATTGTGGAAACTAAATTAGCACCAAACAAAAAAAAAAATTTTAATTATTTTTTTATTTTCAGTAGTAAAAACAAACAATCCATGGTTGTTAAAGCACCAAAAAATAATGTGAAAGGAAATTTTGCATCTGCCACGGCTTGTATGAATCAATCCGGGTGATTTTTTTTATTTTGATTTGGATTTTTTTCTATACAGCATAGGAATTTTGATAGCTTTTACAAATAAAAAAAAATTGCTCGAATTATGTGATTATTATTTTGTACTTTTTTTTTATATTTATAAAGCATAAAATTTGCTTTTATCATACTATTTTTTTTTGTTTTATTATTTTCTTTACCTGTACCGAAATCTTGATATAATGGTGGCTTGTACGGGAACTGTCCAGCTGTATTTACCGAATAAACTTGTCCTTTTGGTCGCCCAAGATTAATTGTTTTTATTTTGTTTGTTTTTTTGTTTTATTCCATTTTGTTTTTTTGATATTTTCAAAAAAAGTTTTTTTCATATAAAGAAAATGTTAAATATAGACGTGCAGTATTTTTTTTTGGTTTTTTTTTTGTTTTTCGACATTTTGGGGAAACACAACACGAAAATAGACAAACAATTTAGGGTGCAGACACAGGCAGGATCACCAGAAATACACAACAAAAAAAAATAAAGGGGAAAAATACATTATTAAAATTTATACTAAAGTTATAAACAATAATAATTTGCTAAATTCTACTGAAAAAAATCATCCAAATATTTGCAAATATTATTGATACAAAATAAATTAATTTAACTTAAAATATAATTTTTTATGTGCAGTGTACGTTAACGTTTTTATTAGATTTTTTTCGTTATTTATCACAGTTTCTTTTAATTTTGCTAAAGTGTTTATGATTATACAGAATCGAAATTATTAACTAAATTATGGTGATATTTGTTATTCCCCTAAAATTTGGAATATTATAACGATTTAAACTTAAAAGGTTTTTTATATTCATTACAAATATATAATTATCCGAGTTAGTCACATTTTTATATTATAGAAATAATGAAGAGAATATGCCATGTACATTTGTATATTTTATTAAGAATCAATTATTTTAAGTTGCCGTTTGAGAAAGAAGTTGAAAAACGAAGGATCATAACGTTGTATAGAAACTGATCATTAACTTCTAGGATGGTAATCGAGCTACAGTAAACAAAATTCTAGCAGTTTCAACAAAAAATAAACATGATAAAGAAGGGATAAGTTGGGGCAAAAAAATGCCATAATGTGAATGTGCCATAATTTTTGCAAATGGCGTCAAAAGTCATTCTGCTTTGACTTTAACTAATTCTCCATCTGTCTACAACATAAATGTCAAAGCTAAATGACATTTGTCGCCATTTGCAAAAATTATGGTAAATTCACATTATGGCTTTATTTTTGCCCCAACTTGTACAAGCGCACCTCCACCATGATAAGAAAAGAGGATTATATTATAGTTAATCGTATCGATGGCATACTCGACGTGTGGGAAAAATACTTTAGAGACTTCTTCAAAGAGAACATAATCCAAATTCTGGGAGAAGCAGAAAATCGAAACATACTCGTAGATGACCAAGAAAACGATGCGGCTAAAGCCTAAAATAAAAGAAGCTACAATACTACAGCGAAATTCAAAAATCATAGGGCTCCAAATCTTGATCGTATAGCCATAGTAATCTAAAAAATGGTGGGGATACGGCAAATTCAAAAATATCAAAATTTCTCGCATTATTTAACATAATTGCATCATGATTCACATAGATGTGATGCGATGTTTTGACGATGCTCTATCATGTTGACATTTTTGAATGTTTGCCAGCAAAAGTAGCATAACTAAGTATTTTTTTGACTCTACGTAAGGCTGAGTAGGGAAGCTACTGGACTGAGACGAAGCTCTGTGTTCGAAACAATAAAAGTGGGCAGGTGAAGTAGGTCGGCTGGTATGCGTATGCAAAAGCAAAGCAGTATCAGAGAGCTCTATTCATTCTTGACAAGATTTCCAGGAATGAGTAGGCTGGTATTGTGTATGACCGAGACTAGTCAAATAAAACAAAGTTCCAGACCATTGTCGAGGAATACAACAAACGGTTGGCTTAAAATCAAGCAAACCCTCCAAAATCGTGGGAGGGACAGAAAAGACCTCGATCGAAAGAGAAGGTCGAGCGAGAAACAAAAAAGGCCAAAGTGTCCCAGGGTTTCCCAAGAAAAATCCTGTCGCAACAGGTACAGAAAAAGAAAGAAGTTGAAAAATGAAGGTTGGATCATAGCCGGGCCTAGTTAGGCTTCTGATCGAGGTGGTCAGAGATCATCTGCAAGTAGCTTTGATGAACGAGAGGCTTTGGGGACTAATTAGCCCCGGAACCTGGGTGGAGGTGGAAGCCAAATTATTGGAGATGGTTTTGGACCATATCCGTTCAGGCAAGGTAGGACCAACGCCCTGCTACGACTTCTCGGAGGTATTCAGAAATTTTATGATGAGATGTGAAGATCAAGCTTCCTAGGAGAATGCGACACTAAGATCAGTTACACATGTGGAGGCAAGATCCTCCAGCTAATCCAGGACGCATCTGCAGGTGCATGAGATGGTGCAGATGGTGCAAAAACGTTCGGCAAGAGATGGTATCTCAAGCCAAAGATGGTCCCCTGGATGTACTCTGCCGTGGTACGTCCAATCCTCACATACGGTTCACTGGCGTGATAGCCAGCGCAAGGGTCCAGAGGACGGCAATAATAGGGGCAACAGGAGCCATGAGAATATGCTCTACAAACGCCCTTGACGTTCTCTTGCAACACCTAGCCTATTGCAGTGTCCTTATATTGAGATAATCCGGAGCCTGGACCTCAAAACCTTAGGTCATACCAAAATCTTAAATTTGTTACCTCAAGGTATGGTAGCCAAAACCACATGACTACATTACCTCTAGATTGACCTTCAGCAAGGACTTTACCGTCGAACTACCCTCAAGGAGAGAGTGGAGAAACGGCGACGTCCTGAGGAAGTTTGATCTACGGATATTCAGCAACGGCTTCAAGACACCAGAGGGCTAATGGGGCTTCCCGTCGCACTGGAGGCAGCCCTACACCTAAACTAACCTATCAAAGTTTTAAAATTAAATTTAATCCGATCTAAAAATGGCAGTCGATCTTGTAATTGACAACCGTTTAGGTAAACCTATGTACATAAAGCAACAGCAAAAAACTATGCAATTTTAGTTATTCGGAATTCAGGTTTAATACTGAAAAAATATTTAAAAAATATAACAGAAATAAAAGGTTATAGTTTCCCATTGTTAAATAATAGATGCATAAAAATTAAATTAAATCACAATCCCCCCCATAAACACAAAATAAATCCCAACCCATTTACTACTTCGAAATATCACCAATTTGACTCTTACTTAATTAAAATTGTACACTGCACAAAATTACAAAAAAAAAAAAAAATAAATGCATATAAACTTAAAATTATAATTAAAAAATAAAGACATTCAACATTCTTTAACCAGCATTTAACTGGCAGTAATGCGCAGACAGTAAAATTCCATTATATTAAGTATTTGCTGGCATCAAGACTCTTCAAAACTCTATTTGATTGGCGGCTCACTTTCTTTAAGAAGTCTTCATCAATTAAAGCTGCATGAAAGCCTCAGAAATAGAACATTCTCAACACATCACTCTGAGAAATATGCATTGTATGCCCTCCGAATGTCTCTACTTCTTGGCGATCTTATCACAATATACTTCAATTTATTAATTAGTCAACGCAACAGTTCTACTACATCACAAGATTTATCTCTGCTCAAATAAACGATAAAAACAGTACTGATAACATTTAAACTTTAAAAAAGGAATAACACAACATTTTTTTGTTTCTATTTCTCCTGTGCTTGTGTGTGTGGACTGACAAACAAAAGTACTACTACAATACAATACATATAACTATATAAACACTTACAAAATATAATAACAAAAAGGATTCAGTACTGGATTTTATTGATTCTGTTCTTTTCTAATTAAACTACTTGCGGCGCTGGGCCAACACTTACCTTGCCAGTACCAGCTTCCAGGGGCGCCTATGAATAATCGTTGATTGTTCTGAAATGAAAGTTAATTTCGTGATTAAACATTTTTTTTGTTGTTGTTTTTGTTGTTCTATGGCTGAATGTGAAGAGATTGTAACGTCTTTCACAAGTCGAGAGTATTTTTATGCGAGAAATTTATGGGAAGCTGTCTTCACAAATATCATTGTGCGTGGTGGACATTGGCCATCTTCCCACTGGGGGCTACTTTATTACTATTCACTTATCGCGATGTTGTTTATGCAAAATACAAGATGTGTTTTGCTGGGCTTTTTCTTGGATTCTGGAAGATAATAGACTCACCTTCGTGATTGCAGCACTAAAACCTGCCTGACATGAGCCTTGCCTATGGTATCCCCAGTAGTCTGGAAAATAAATGTAAATAAGATTAATAGGGACGTAAAATAAGAAATTTCTTATAAAATTCTTTTTGATGTATTTTAACCTTAAAGTGAAAACTTCTTTATGTTTTAGTGATAATCAATCTTCATGTGAGTAATGTTTGGAGGAAAGTACAAATGTTTTAGGAAAGCATCAATTTAAAGGATTTAAATAAAAGTGCAAATTTCAAGTGCGAAAGGGGTTTTGTATCAAAAAGAACTAAAATATTTTCTTCTTCTAATTAATATAGGTAAGAAAGCACATTTCATAGTCTCTCAAGCTGTATTCTGGGCTAGAGTAAAGAGTATTTGAATATTTGTCTTTGCTCGATTTTGCTATGCCACCCAACGCTTCCAAGTGTTCCACACACTCAACGGATAGAGTCTTTTTCAGGACTCGAGAGGTGTAAAGGTGCTTCAAAGAGATTAATGCCAAAAAATTCACTGGACCCGGCGATACACTCCGTATAGTCCTAAAGAAATACTTTAGCTAAACCTAAACAAACTCTTTGTCTTAGCATACTTCTCCGGAGTTTATCCAGGTTCTTGGAAGGAAGCTCTCATGTGTTCAGCCCACACCGAAAAAGGTGACTCCAACAATCCCTCCAACTAGCGCTCAAAAGCAATTACTTCTATTATCTCCAAAATCATGGAGACGATAATCAACAAAAAGCTTATGGGGTATCTAGAGTCCAAACAAATCCTTAATGGCTTTAGACAAAAAAGGCCTACCATCGATTTTTTAGTACACAATGGGCCTAATTTGGCCGCGGTGTTTACCACATGGGTTGCCCACATAATAATAATGGATCGATTTGGTAAGTCTAATTTTGTCGCTCTAGATATCTCCAAGACTTTTGATAGACCATGGCTCTCTGCTCTGTTAGCTATATTCTAAGCTCTTGGCATTCAACCACGTCTAAAGAATTGGGTCGAGAGTTTTCTTTCTAGCCGTTCAATTAAGGACTATTGGACGGGGTCAAATCTAAACCGAATACCATCTTTGCCGGTGTCCCCGCTCTGTTCTTATCTTTATAAACCCCCATCCAACCCACTACCCAGCTTTGCTGATACTTTGCTACTTTGATAATACGCTTTAAGGAGTATCCACACACATCAAGGACGTGCCCGGGACGTTCGATTTTTGCTCCGGCCGGGACACGGACATGTGTGAACGAGTTCGTATAAAATGTACGCACCGATATTTTTTGAACCACTGGCGGAACACTAATATGTGTGGATACTCCTTTACTCGTTCACACATGTCCGTGTCCGGGCAGGGCTCGTTCACACATGGCCCTGTGACGTCCCGGCCACGGCCCTGATGTGTGTGGGTACTCCTTTATGAGACTTTGCATCATTCACGTGTGTTCTTCTTGTTAAAGAAGAAAATATGGTAGAAGTGAATAGTTTAATCTAGGTTTTCTAGCCCTATGGTTGAAAGGTCAATTTTTTTGATTGAAGTTGGTACTGTCAAATGGTGTAGCAACGGCACATTTTTTCCACCGGTTCCGAATTCAATCAAATGTCATTCAGTTTGGCATCACTCAGCTCAAGTCTACGCCATTCCAGCGAATCTTTGGGCTAGTCGCTTCGATAATAGATAGGGGCATGCCAAACCTTGTCTAAATGATTGTGGACTAACTAAGTCAGCGGCCTTTCCTCGAATACAGCCCCTTTATTTGGGGTGGGGCTTTGAAAACCACCTTGGCCTATTTAGATAAAGTGCGAAAAAGGGTCTTAAAACTTATCGGTGATGACACCATTTGTGGAATGCTAGAGCTCAGCGGTAATGATGCCCCTTTGAACTGTCAACGGTTGTATCATTGAGTGCAATGTCGGACAGGAAGCTCTAGTCGATAGTAGAAAGACGCGTTGAAATAACTGGTAACGTGAACACGCTGTTTTATACCACCAGCTCCCCATCCAATACACTGAATTTTGTGATTGAACAGGAATTAACTTCCACTTTATTATGCTTAGAGGCGATGGCAGGAGATAGGGCAGGGAATTTTTTATTAGGAGGAAAGACAACAAAGAAAGTTATCTAGGCCGGAAAACTGGAGAGCCGAAGGAACATGTCGCGGAATGGATTCGAACCACGGACCTCTGGAATGGTAGTAGTGCGCCTTAACGTGTGGGCTATTGAGGCGGCTACAGTTTCAACGAAATAAATGCTCTCCTGACTCTACGGCAATCTTATACCTGCAAAACAAAATTATCCCGCTTGTCTCATTCTCACTACCTACAACTTCCTTTAAATAAACAAGGAATTTGCTCGCTCATAAAAAGAACCAATCTTCCTTGTCAGTATTTCCGAACTCCTACAATATCTAAGAGCTTAAACGCAGGGTTTATTGCCATCTACTTCAACATCCTCCCTGGCCGTGCCCCGAACCTAAGTATTTATTCATAAAATGTTAATATTTAGAATGTCAGAAAAAATCTAAGTTTTTGAAGTGAAACTTCCTTGCTCTCATTCCAGGGATTTTGAAGTGAAAGTTCCCTTCTCCCGTTCTGGGGATTCGAGCAGGTACGAGTGATTTCAGAATTGGCCACAAAAACAAGGACAGTTGTATGAAACGAAAGTCGCCTTCTCACTCGTTTACAACTGTCACTTTAATGTGCAAATTTTGTAACATTAATTTCATAATTGAATGAATGCACAAGTTTACTAACAATTTAGTTTCCACTTTATTTCGTTTAACATTTTGGATTTTAACAACTTAAGCTGATGAATTTCGCGAAGATCACCGCCAAAAAAGCAATTTTCCACAATGCTTCAACAAATTAAGCTGACAGCGACAGCCATGATAGTAATAGTAATAGTAGTGATGCCATATAAATAAATTCTACCAAACCAGCAGACAAATATTTACAAATTATTTAAATTTGTTCATAGATGGCACAGGCATCGGTAAAGTAAAAATGAGGAGTCGGTTATTTAAAAAATTAAGATTGTGTATTAAAGATTATTAGATTCAATCCTGTTTCTACTATTACGAGAAATATAGAATCCTGGATAGGGCATGTATATTGCATGTATATTGTATATTAAAGGACGGACTAGAGAACAGAAGAGTGTTTTTGTAACCCATACATTGTCGAGCTCTTTGGCTCTTCTCTTTATTAAGCGTTAATTGCCAAGTGAGTTTCGACTGAATAACGGACACGTTAGTTTGGAATTTAATGACACTATTTTGAGGTCGTCTGCGTAAAAGAGATGCGGAATATTCACTAATTTCTCGGACAAGTCGGAGATAAAAATAGTAGAGGGTTAAGATGACTTTTATCGCACAGAAATTTGTATGTTTTTCTCTCTGTCTGGAATCCACGTTCGTGCAACAGAGAGAAAAACATACAAATTTCTGCGTGATAAAAGAGCTCTAATTTGCGTTTCCACTTTGCGCTTGCGATGTGAAAGGGCCTTAAAAGTTTAAGTAATCTGTAGTTTTTCCTTAATAGTTTTATATGTATGTGGACCTGTCTAATAATTCAATTCGTAAGAGTTACAAAATACCGATTAATGATCAATGATGCAACTTCACTAGGAATTCGTTCGCTCTAACCACTAGTGTTGCTGCCTTACCAAGCTTGGTGCAATTTTAAAAGGAGATTCCGATTGAAAAACATTTCTGGGTCTACAAAATTTCAAGTTTTTAATCAGTCTTCAGCAAAGAAACTACAAATGTAAGGTTTAAATCTCTTCAATGTGTTCTTTTAAGGTTTCTATATTTGGTTTCATTACAAATCTTAAAATATACTTAGTTTTTATTTTGCTATAAAATTAACAATCCCAAACAAACATACAAAAAATCGCAATTTAAGACTACAAATACGTTCCATAAACATTTAAGACATTTTCCTTCATCCACAGAATCATATTACCGCGAAGTATATACAAAAATAGAATCCTTTTCATTGATTCAAGATGAAGTAACACATCTCCAGGGCCTTACTTTCTTGGCAGCAAATTATACAAATTTGTCACGATTCCCCATTAAATGTGTGCAAGGGACTAAAATAGATTACGCCATAAACAAGCCGCGTGCGCACGCAAAAAACGAACAGAAAGATCCGAAAATTATCCTCAACGTAAAAGGAATCATATGCTGCTGCTGGGCTGCGGTTATATTGCTGGTGGTGGTGCACTGCATCAGACCGGAAATCCCTCTGCAAGTTTTATCTTATAGCCACTTCTTGGGCTGCCTTCTTTAGCCGTGTTTTTTTAATGAACTATATAGGTCTTCGATCCAGTTCATTAAAAAAACGACAAGGGAAATTTCACTAAGCGCCATCTTCAGTGCTTTAAATATATTAAAATTAATCCGAAGTTGCGTGTCAGTAAACAACTGTTACACGAATTCCCCTCTAGAAAATAATGAATAAGTTTCTAAAAAATAAATTATTTGTTTCCTCATGCCTTCAAATTTGCTCTCGTCACTTCTATGTTGTTTTTATTTTAAATGACGTTTTTCCGACAGCCGGTAAGTATGCTACATTCCGAAAAGAAAGGGAAATTTTGAAATGTCCCAAGACCTGGATAAAAACCTCGATAAAACCTGGGTTTTCAGATTTGTATGGGGAAGAACTATATAGTTCATTAAAAAAACACGGCTTTTATTGCATTCATTCCATTCCAGTGATGGGCAGGCAAAAGTGTGTGTAGAGTAGAGTCCCTTTAGCGGGTCGGCTCCTCCGAGTGCGCTACACTATATAAAACTCCCACTAAAAATTTTTCGGTGGTGGCCCTTTTTTTCGGGTGAACTGCGCAGTCGTGCCCCAGATCCGATAACGCGATAAAATATATGTGAACGAGGTGTTTCTCAAAAGTGCATCAGAAGCACCTTTTTTAAGTTCACATCTGGAATTTCAATTAAGGCGGCAACTTATGTTCGTAATTTGAATTTTTGGTAATTGATACAGAATTCCTGATAAATTTATAGAGGAGTGACGAGAGTGTCATACGGAATTAGTTTTACTTTTTTGTTTCTGCATTTCTCGTAGGAGATTTAGTTGAGAGGGAAATTGTTAAAAATGTCGGAAGTTTGATATTGAATTTTATTGTTGTGGGAACGGATTAGATTGGTGTTAGGTAAAAATGTGTTGATGGTGTAAAAAGATTAACGCCGTGGGCAGAAGATCCAGGTTGTAATTCGTGGTGCGATGACTGCACTATGTAATTCAGATGAGAGTTTTCAATTTATTTCTGTGGTATCATTTACAGATTATGGGGAAACTTATGTATTTTTTTGGTAAAAAAAAAGCATAGTCGTAGTTACATAATTTAGTCCAGTACTTGGTTTAGTAATTTTATTTTGTGTAGTTTTATCTGGACTTAAACTATACTTTAGTTTTCACGGTTTGGAAGAAAGTGTTAGGCTGGTCGCACACTGCAGCAGATTCGGCCGAATTTTCTACGGCCGTATTCGGCCGAATTTTTCAAACAATTATTTTGCTATTCTCATTCGCACATTACAGCCGTTGTTTTCGGCCGTTGACGTCCCTAGGTTTACTCCGATCAGATTTGTTTAATTATTCGGCCGTATACGGCCGTAAAAAATTCGGCCGAATCTGCTGCAGTGTGCGACCAGCCTTAGAGTTATCACAGAGCTTTAACTACTATTTTCAAAACTAAAATAACAATAAAATTTCAACTTACTTGTCCTGCACGGGGAGAATTCAGTGAACGTTGCAAAATTCTTTGCTGTAAAGCAAGTACCAACTGGTTCAATTCGTTCCATACGGCTGGGCTGCATTGTGTGAAACACATATCGCGGTGCACATGCCTGAAAATGGAAGAAGAATAATAAAACTAAAATTTATCGAGCCAAAAAATTAGACATACAAATTTTAAGACATATAAATTCACTCTTGGGATGGTGTATTAAAAGAGCCCGCGCCAGTAAAAACCTTGTCACACAACTCACTTTGCACTACAGCAGAATGGGAAGATATGTGAAGATGATTGTCAGAATGTGAAGAAAAGAGGGGCTTGGTAAAGTGATCATATTTCAAAGATCAGTCAACAGTAGTAGCCTCCTGGATGGTCACCATCACCATATACATATATACCAAGTATATATAGAGAGAAGCAAGAAGCATCATCAAAGCTCTAGGAGGTTATGCATCAGGAACATGTCCACTATGGAATTATAGCATCAACAACAACAACAAGTTATCGATGCGTCTTTAGAGACAGTTTTTTTTATTCTCCTTATATTCTTCAGTGCTCTTGACAAAGCGAGTCACATAGTGTCCATTTTTAGGATGTTGTCGCGAGCTAAATTTATGTGGAAATCCGTGAACGATGCCAAAAGGAGAAACAATTCAACAGAACGACATTGAAGACGACTCGACTCCGACGACATACACACGATGTTGTTGGCAAAAGCCTTCAGGTAGGATATCGAAGAGAATATTGACCCGTTCGTATACCGTTTGATTGATTTTGAATTCAACTCGTGATTCTTTATCATAAATTTGCTTTAATACCTATTCATGGCGTTTTTGTTTTTTTTTATCTTCTCTGATGTGCAAATATAAAAATGTCGGATATAAAAATTACGACTGTATCCGCAATTGTTTGATGTGATCTTCCTTTAGTATATTGAAGAATTGCTTTATTTTGTTCGTTTTATTTATTTATATTTTTATTTTTGAAAAGTAACAGGTGAGAATACAAATTATTTTGTTATTGTTGAGATCTTTATTAGTTGTGATTTTATTTGTATCGATAAAGAAAGATGTAAGCATAAAAACTTTAAGTACGGTAAGAATAGAAATCGACTCTTTGGTGACGTTTTATTTTATTCATTTTTTTCAAGTATCAGGGCCAAAAGTACCGCGTCCATCAATTAACATATTGTTCTACAACCCATTTACCATAAACCAGCGCTGGGTATAAGCAGCTCTTGAGAAACACACGGTCTCGCAGCTGTTCCAGAGCCCTTCTATAGTGCTTGTAGGGATCCAGGCTTCTAAGAGGCAGTGCTCTAAAAATGATATCATAGTCAGTGTTATAGAAAACACCCTTGATGTCAAGGAACGCACATAAGGCAAGAGCTGCAGCTTGCACCTCATGTGAAGGCCCAGCAGCCTTTCCATCGTTTTCAAAATTAAAGAGGTTAAACTGATAAGGCCCAACTATAATGCACGTAAGAAACGCACGTCAGCCGACGTGCGTAAGTATCAAACTTTCGTCAAACGTACAATGGTTTGTGTATACGGAAAGTTTTTACAAGTTTAAAATTATTAAAATGCATAAATATTATTCATTGTCTATTAAAACTTGGCTATTAAGCCTGAACTATAATAGACGTAGTTTGACGTACGTTTTTAACGAACATACACGTACGTATCTCTCACCGTAGACCTTCACGTACAATCGGCTATAATAATCGCAGTAAACATTGTTTGTATTTGAGTCTGAATACAACAAGTACTTATGCTACGATTTTGACATTACAACGCCGTCAACTGGGATCCAGGTCCCATAAGACGGCGTTATACTGCGTTTAACGAAACATTAACGAAAACAAGTATATGTGATGTACGTTTATTATAGTTAATCATTCATTTTCATCATAGAGGCCTGGGAACGCAGGGATTGACGTACGTTCTTTCACGTCTATTATAGTTCCGGCTTTAAGCCTGAACTATAATAGACGTAGATCGACGTACGTTTTTAACGAATGTAGATGTACATATCTGCCATCGTAAACCGTGAAGTACAATCGACCATATTAATCGCAGTAAACATTGTTTGAATTTGCTACGATTTTGACATAACAACGCCGTCAACTGGGATCCAGGTCCCATAAGACGGCGTAATACTACGTTTAACGAAACATTAACGAAAACAAGTACATGTGATGTACGTTTATTATAGTCAATCATTCATTTTCATCATAGAGCCCTGGCAACGCAGGGATTGACGTACGTTCTTTCACGTCTATTATAGTTCCGGCTTTAATCTTTGCATATTAAAAATAATCATGTTTATTTTCAATTACAATAAATTTCTCATCAAAATCACTCCCATAAAGAAGCACAAAATTTTCCTTGCTCCTTCTTGTTTAAAGCTCACAAAACAACAACAACAAAAATCAGCTGTCATCAATTTAACTACAAATTCTCACAAAACGTACGTTGAGCGCGGTTCTTTTCGTATTTTTACGTTTAACGAAACTTAACGAAACAAAATATGACCGACGTACGTCCAATATGGCCGAACCCATTAATTTCCATGAGAGCGCCCAGATGACGTGCGTTTCTTACCTGCATTATAGTTGAGCCTATAGGTCTATAAGATTTAGGGAGCTCCAGGGGCCTGTTAGCTTGTTTACCGATAAAAACCCCACGACTTTCCTCCAGATTGTTGGAAAGTATCTCCAAATGAAGCAGACAGCTCGAAGCACGGGAAAGTGGCATCTCTTCCCGCGGACTTATAGTAGGGTTGAAAGGACGCCACTGACCACTTAACTTTGTCCCAGTAAAAGATGTGCCCAAAGACACTCCGGCTCTTCTTACAAACTGTTCTTCTTTTGATAAAATTGTTCATCACGTTTTCACATAATAGCGCCTGTATTTCGCCTTTAATATTTTCTTTGATAGCTTGAATCATTGTTGGAGCATTGGCGTAGATTTGTGATAAACGTAGCCCCAAAGAAAAAGGTCCAATAGTGTTATATCGTAAGAAGTCTCCCTTTCAAAAATTCATACGTCCAGGAAATTTTTCACGAAATAGAGCCATTGTTGCATGATCTTTGTGACAGGTGGCGCCGGCCGTCTTGCTAGAAAATAAATGTCGTCCAAATCCATAGCATTAAGCTGTCAGTCGTTGTTGTTGTTTTACTATTTCTCTTGGGTTTTCGAAATGCGACAATTTTCCTAGTTTACGTGGCCTCATGACTCAGAATAATTTTGTTTAACAAATTACGATCTTGTTCCTCCATGCCTTTCACCATGCAATCAACCAATGTACGGCTTTGTGCGTGATCTGGTGGATTACATTTTTGTGTTAACTGCAACTTTTAAGCATCTTTATGGAAAATGCGGTTCAAACCAAATTCCTGATATCGTCCTAAAATCAGCGACCATCAGCGATATTTTCAGCTGATCTGGACGGGCGGGCACGAGTTGGAGTTTTCACATCACTAACTTGTCTAAGGCGTTCTAATTTATTGATTAAATTTACAAGACTTCTGCTTCAAGGCACTGAATGATGATCACAAGCAGTACGAACCGTTTTCGCGATATTTTCACCATTTTTAGTGAATTTTCACTATTTCCAGGCTATTTTGGGAGTGTGTATCGATCCATATATGAAAATCTCCTTATTACTTGTCAAATGTGATTCTAATGACAGTTGTATATTGACAGTTGAAAAATGGCGCGAAATTTAAAATGACACCTCTTGTTGAAAAGCTTTTTATTTCGTCAATATTGGTTTGACTGTGAAAAAAATCCAAGGACAACCCTAAAAATCCATGAATGAATGGATTAGAGATTTAATCGGAAATAGTTTTATTGGTCTTGAGAGCTTAGTGGAAGGTATCTCCTTGCCAGTTCAGCGATCTTGGGTTCGATTTTCACTCAGTACTATACCACTTCTTTTTTTCACTCCAAATTATCATTTTTTCAATATTGGTTTTCTTATTCGCATAAAATCTCTGGCATGACTATTTTGCTATCGTTTAAACTTTAAAGCATAGCGAAAGTCCTTGCTTTTGGTCATCACAAGGATAGTGATGGCCACACACAAAAACAATTCTTTACAATATCGTTACCAGCAGTAAAAAATAGTGTCTATGGTAATATGAAACGACAAAAAGAGAGTCGCTTCAGCCCCAAAAGCAAACAATGCCGCAAGCAAAACAAGAACTTAATCTTCGAAGGCTGATGCTGATTATATTGCAAACAACTTTCAATAAATGCATGTACTCAACGAAGCGATTCATCAAAAGGGAACGGTTTGAAGTTATGGCATCTTTCTGCAATAAAGCAACGCTTGTCTTCTTATAGTCAATGTGACATAAAACGCCATCCAACCACTCAATTGGGAATTCCTTCCGCAACTCTAATATTCTCCAGATTTCATCGGATTTACATATTGTCCGATTGCTCTCCAACAATTTTCGCGGCGTTTCGTTCAATAATGGCAAAATCTTCGAGCCAAGTGATTTTTATCTTTAGAACTTGTGGAACTTGTGGAAGAAGTCGTAAATAACAATGGAGAAAATACATTATCGTTTAAATTGCTTATTGTTTTAAATTAAAAAGAAGTCGCTCGACCCTATCAAACCCGCAGTTATTAATTGAAATCCTTGAATTGAATTGAAACATATAAAACAAAAGTCGTCCTCCTTCAGTTCGTATAACTAACATCAATAAAAATTTATCGTTTCTTTTGCTAATAAACAACAACCCAAAAAAGTATAAACATTCAAATCACAATGGCGTGCTCTTTCCACCCCCACCTATGTTTACTCTTCAATGTAGAATCAACATTCATAGGTCATTACAAGTAAAAAAATAAAGATTTGAAGGAAATTGACCTTGCCATCATCATCACGGCACACACAGGAAAAATCTAAAATTTGACACACCTTCCAATTCCGACTGAAGACTCTCTGTTAAAAATCATTCGTTCGTCATTGCCACCAGAGCTCTAGCAGTGAACCGCTTCCACCCCCGCCAATATACATTTGGTCAATATAAAGAAAATCGAGGAAAACCTATTGTCTTTCGTGACGTTCTTCTAGTTTGTTTAATCGACCTATTTGTGGTTATCTGCGCCATTTGGGAAATTGATATTACGATACGATACCCGAAGACAGATGGGCAGTGGGTGTGTCGCTGTGATTTCCATTCAATTTCAACAAGAACAGCAACAAACAGCAACAACAACAACAACACAATGGGCAGAAGAACCTCCAATGATAAGACGAAATTGACTTAGGTAAAGGACGTTATATGAGGCCACCGCTGCAGCGATATATAGAGGAATACACGTATTTTAGCGTATATACATATGTATGTACACACAATAGATTGTCTTTTTTAGGAAGGGCTCGTTCTGTTACAATTTTACGGGAAAGATCAAACTACATTCACTATGGGCAAAAAAGTAGAGTTGACGGCGACATTGCGTTTGTTTATGAGTTTTTCAGCAAAGAAAGTCGTTTTGGTTCACCTGGAAACTTGATACGCTGCGAAACCTATAAAATTACACAAGCCGCAAGTAAGATACAATTCAGATACTTTGAATTTTTTTGTGAAATGTTTTTATGATGGGGATTTGGTTTTAAAAACAAATTCATTTCAATTTTTAACTAGCAGTAGTGGAGTTGTGATAAAAGAAAATACTTTGAGATTTATTAAAACTTTGGTGAGGTTGAAATGGTTAACCAGGTTTGAATTCAATAATTCAGATACAAAACCTGCAATTTTGGACCTTTTTCCTTTACACTTAGACTTGTGCCGAACGACGAGACTCTGTTTTCTATTATCGTAAGACAGTACTAGAGAACAAGCTCGGCTCGCTTGGAGTACACCAGACCAGGTGTGGTCCTCCAGTGCTCGTATTTCAAAATTGGTATGTGCTCCAATAGCCGGTTTCAGAACGAAAAAAACGGTGTCATTGCCTTTGAAACCCTAATAGCCCGGGACCCACATAAGGGTGACCCGATTGATAGTCAGCCTTATTATGGTTGTCACTTGGTGACAAATGGCGAAGTGACACAAAAATGCTCTTCAACCTTATTGTGCTTGTCACATCACCATAGTGAGAAATGTCACTGTTATTGTCACTTTCCATATTGTGGACAGTAAATTCAGCGAGGTGAGAAATTTCAGTTAGAATTTTTGTCTCACTTAGCCATTTGTCATCGAAAGTGACAACCATAATAAGGCTGAGCACCTAACTTATGGCATTTCCAAACTTATTTTGACTTGATCCGGGACAGGCGGGGCTTTATCGCTCTGGTTGCCGCTTCTTAGCATATGGCCTTCTTAAATTTTCATCGGTGCATGCCAATATAACGTGCTTGAAAGGCAGTAGTTAGGGTGACCAAGATAACGCTCTACTGTACCTTAGGTTTTTGCCCCAAATCCCGGCACCCACGGCTGTCTCTACTTGGAGCCATCATCCATACGAGCCTGGTATCCTATTGAAAAATCAGGTATGTACTCTCTTGTATGTACACAGAAGTAGGAATAAACCTTGAGGTCCCAACGGGCATACAGTCTGGTAGTAGTCCTGCTTCCTGCTAAAGTTGGCAATTTCAGAATTTCTCAACTGAAGACCATCGCTACGGTAGCCTCAGCATTAGTGCAAAATTCATAGCGGATGTAGCTGACCGCCGGGGCGGCGCTTTCATAGGTGCAAATGGTGCACTTGTACCGGGCGCAATTGGACAAGGGCGCAATTTCAGAAATTAAAATTAAAAACAAAGTTTGAGACTTTGAAAAAAAATTGTTAAGGTATTCCCGCGACTTTATTTTCTTCTATTAAAGGAATTCATTTTTATTACCACAATTTATTTTTCCAGTTTTTCGATAAAATATTCTGTAGGTCTGTCCCCGAACTCATGTAGATCTCGCGGGCGCAAGAGTTTACACGATATAGTTTTATTTGAGCATTTACGTTGGATATATAATAGGGAAACCGAAAATAAATATTTAAGTGTTTGTGCCTTTGTCCATTTTCCTTCACCGCGACCAAAAAATGAGGAGGTGATGCGGCGCAATATGGTATACTGCACCGAGCACCGGGCCTACCTCTTACGCCAGTAGAGTACCATTAGAAGACCCTTAAATTGGGCAATGAGGAGCGGCAACTCATTTTCCTGGGAGAACAACAAAGCCAGAAAAAAACAAATAAAGAAAACTCTACGACTATCGAAGAAGAGTGCCTTAGCCGAGGAAATTATATTCGAGCATAGAGAACATATCGGAAAGCTTCAAAGTACATGAACCAATGAGGAGGATGGCAGAAAAGCTGGAGGAAACTAGTAAAATCATGATGGAGGTTCACTCTCCAGGAAGCTACATCTCGGGTAGGTCTTCCGATTATTCGAAATCAAATGGAAACAAGGCTGAACCCAGATTGAGTTGGCAGGATCGTGACAGAAGAGGGATTGAAACGTGCTATAGATACATTTTTCCCATTCCAGAAATTGCGGCTTGGCGAAATATTCTCCGCTTTACTCCAGTGTGACAAGAAGGTCATTGGACTTAAGCTGGGGTGGCGCTTTCATAGGTGCAAATGGTGCACTTGCACCGGGTGCAATTGGAGAGGGGCGCAATTTTTTCATTGCCCTTCACTGCGCAATATGGTAAACTGCACCGGGCGCAAAAACCCGAAGCTCCGGGCCTGGGTACCTCCTCTACCACCTAAGCCCAGAATCCCGAATATGCATGGAAGGCAACGAGACCATACTGCTAATCGCCAAAAATTGTTTGTTTTGTTCTGAAAGCGACTCAGTCTTAACTGAAAACAATTTTTAGCTTCAGTCACTTCTTAATATTTTACAATTCTTTTTGATAGAGTTTATTAAAGGACTTTAGTTAAATAATAATAGCCATAAAAATAACAAAATTCAATTATAACTCACCACAATAAGACCATTTTCTCCGCCGCTTGAAACAGTAGCACCTAACCACTGATGCGATTTGGTATCAATCTGTTCACGCCTGTCGTTCATCTGATTTCCTATTAACAAAATAAAACCACAATTAATATTATCAAATGAATAAAATGAATAAAAACTAATAATTTCATCGAAAAACCTATAAAGTAAAAATAAAATGGATGGGGTACCTTCAACAGCAACATAAAAAGTAAGTAATAATAATAATCGAAAATGTATTGGTGTTGGTGTCTGAGCTTCCGTCTTTTAACGAAAAAAAAATAATATAAATGAAGTTTCGTTTTTCATCAAATGAAAATGTTTGCATTCTAATTATAGCAAACTAAAATTTTGTGGGGGTTTCGTGTATCTTTTCTGTGTGATATTTGCTGAATAAAAAAAAGCTAGAATAGTGCTAACGTCTCTGTGTGCATTCGTGTCTTCTTCTATATAAAATAGACTCTCACCCACCTTTAAATCTTATAAAGCATTTGCTCAGACCTAAGAAGAGGTGAAAATATAAAAACACAAATTTATGACTGCATTCGAGATTTTAATTTTTGATTTCATGGAAGGAGAACTGCTTACACCTTAAGAGAGTGTTTTTTTTAATATAATGCAAACACCTCGTGCGCTTGATGATCGTTCTGCTGAATTAGCTCATATTCTTTTTAAAAGCACACTCATTAAGTTTCATGAACGGCGATAAAGTTGAAGTAAAAGGATTAAGTTATGAATTTCTTAAGAGAGAGAGAGAGAGGTTGTCAGTAAATACAGTCGTGTGGAAATCACTTTAAGATTAAGATAAAGTGGTAAGAGGCCGCACGGGATAAATCTTTCTGCAGAGTAGACTTAAATTAAGACATAAAGTATTCTAAATTAAAAGATAAATGCATTTAAAAGTTTTTGCTTATTTAGTGTTTAATGACAACTGAAGAAATATGCATCAACGGATGCATGTGCTCAAACTAAGATAGAGATTTAATAATCTTATATCGTGGGTAGATTGTTTGTCCTCTAAAAATTGCATTCTGAATGCCATAGGCATTTCCTGATAGAAACTTGTTCTCTATTGTTAAATTATTGCTTGTGATGATGAACATTGGCTTTAATAATAACTAACCCATGCTAGAAAATGATTTCACTGAATTTGTTTTCCACAAAAATCTATAACCAATATCTGAAGCAGTTTAATCTTTTGTTTGAAACCCACTTTATTTCTGACTAGCTTATTCGTAAGAAACTCTGCTGAAGCTAGTTGAGTTGTCATGTTTTTCCCGTGCAATTAATACGATATTCTTGAAAAGAAAACTTGGATGTCGTAGAAGGAGAAGAGTAATTCGTACGGGGTTCACGGAAATAACAAAAATCAAAATAAAACTATTTTGTAACGGGGCTTCGATTTCGTGAAGTCGATATCCTCAAAATCAGTCGGCTGTTCCAGAGACACCAACCATCGGAGTTAGTGGGGAATCTCCCTTTATAGTTGTTACGCCAGAAAGCGCTAGGCTCTTATGAGAGACAATATGCATAAAATCTCTCTCAACATCAAAATTGCACCATACACCATTCGCAGAAAATTGAAATTAGACGAAATAATTGTGGTTGGATTTAGTTGGTGCAACAGCTTCTTCAAAAAGGCCTTTACAACCTTCAGATATATAGTAAAAAGGCGATGTCAAACAAAATAATCGATCCTGTGTAAATGAAAATCTTCAACTTATTCATGTGCCACTTCTATGCCTTCAAAGGCTAACAGGATGATGTACTATTGGTCTGAAGATTACTTTGGTTATATTTTTTAAAAAAAGGTGCATTGCTACAATCTAGTGAGCAACTAAACCTAAAACAATACTGTTGTTGCCTTCAGAAGAAGTATCACAGGTTCAATCGAATTGATTAGGCAACAAGAAAACTGCAAGTGTTAATGAAACGCAAAACAAAATACATGGTGGCATGTCGTCATTGGTCCCGCAATTTGCCTGCTTCGATAAGCTACGGTCTAAGGTATTCGAACTACCCCACCAGAGATCCATGGTTCGACTCCACGTAGCGGAATGGTTCTTCGTCTTCCCCCTTGTCGCACCTACACAGTATTCCTTTTTTCTGTCTTGGCTCTTTACAACTAATTTCCTCCCCTTTCCCCCCATCACCTATAGGTATAATAGTCCGGGGAAATTAGCATTTTAAGGAGACATAATTCCAAAATGGCTGGAAATTGGTCTATAGCTTTCTTGGGACTTTTTAAGAAAACAATTTCGAAATCACAAAAAAAAACATGGCCGCCGGAGATATCACTTTTTGGCAAAAATATCACTCAAAAACTGGTTTTTTCGAAAAAAAATTTGATCAGCCAATATGAAACGTTATTCCCTACAAAAAAGCCCTCTTGTCATTTTTTCGAAAACCTACCCTTTCGAAGTTACTCAAGGTCAAAGTTTCCAAAAATCACTTTTCGGCTAAAAAATACTTTGAATAATTCCGAAAGGTCAAGGTTTTCGAAAAAATTTCAAGATGGGTATTTTGTAGGCAATAATGTTTCATATTGGCTGATCAAAATTTTTTTTCGAAAAAACCAGTTTTTGAGTGAGCTTTTTGCCAAAAAGTGATATTTCCGGCGGCCATTTTCTTAAAAAGTCCCAAGAAAGCTGTGGACCAATTTCCTGCCATTTTGGAATTTTGTCTCCTTTCGTGCGTTTTTTTTGCTAATTTCCCCGGACTATAAGAAGTGAGGAAGTCGTTTTCTGCTCGATCACCGAAGTGAGAAATCTGTCGCGGTAGTATTGTGGTACCTTCTTCCATCTTCTATCTTTTCGAATAGAGGATGCTGTTCGGCATTGCACTTTTTGATACAACAAAGGGCTTACCTCTGAACTCTAGTTTTCCACCTAAAGAATGAGGGTAGAGGAGTATGAATTTCAAATAGTACAATCCTTACTAAGTCTTGGGTCAATAATATCAACTGACGACAGTATGGAGTCAAAAATACACTCATGGTTGATTGTAGTTAACAAAGGTGCTTAGCAAAACGCGTTTTGCCCTTTTAGCTTTGTTTGAGAGGGAAGTCCTTCGGAAAATAGTTGGCCTGAGCTTAGACTTTCACATAAAAAAGCTTTGCATCTGAGGGAGTACGATTCCGCTGAATACAATGATGAAATCTATGAACACCATCACAATAATGCTCGGTAGGCTCCGGCCGGTGGGCAGGATATCTAGTGGAAGAGTGCTCGAAATGTCTTTTACGGTATGATTTACGGGATGCCAAAGCGAGATAAAATGCCAAAGCGAGATAGATTAAACACACGCTTAAAACTTATCGATACCAAACTGAATGATATCGATGGAAACTACAACCAGATGGTGCTGGATCGCTTGAACGCTTTCAGTAGTTTGCGTTGTTGAATATTTCAATTGAAATATTAGTGTACTTTTGAACTTAGAAAATTGTTTTGCTAAAAGTCTTCATTTATCGAAATATTCTTAAGTCCAGACGTTAAAGAAATTTCTAAGTTAGTTTAAAAAATAATTCATAATATGTATTGACACCGAAAACAAGCCGAATTTTCTACGAAAATAAAAATAAATTTTTTGGTAATGTATGCTGAAGTTTTATTCTGCTACTGCCAAAAATATCGGTGTATTTTCGGCCTGTTTTCGGTGTCGATCCATCTAAGCAACAATATATCGGCGTCTTCTCGGCTTGTTTTCGGCCTCTAATAATATTTCGGTGTTTATTCGGTGTCTTTTCGGCTTTAAATGTACTTTTAGGCTTTTCAGCCTTTTATTTTCAACCGGGATCCATAATGAGCTCTCGAATTCCGGCCGTTAACACCTTCGATGGCAGCGCCTTCTTGCCTTTAGGCAAACTCTTCGATGCTCCATAATTTCGTTGTTCCACCAGAAATTTGGCCCAGACAATGCTTGAAGTCGAGCCACAAACCTCTAGAATGGAAGTCCCAATTATATTGTTCAATCACTAAATATTATTCTATATTAACCTCAAAATAATCTGTTAGAACATTAACAACTAAATAATGACAACTCATATACTTATTTACACATTTAACCATCATTTTTCAGAAACACATTTACTTTATTTATGTTAAAATGCATCTCAAAATGAATGCCCACTTGTTAACCTGCACGCAATTCACATATAAATTTCGCCATTTATTACCTTCAAGCACACATGATGCCTCATAAAGATTCTTAAGTATTTTCAACTTTGAATATTTTTTTATTTACAAAGTCTTTTAAGAAACTCCATTAATACTACTAAATTACATACAGCAGGTGTCGCTGGTTATAACTTAAGAAAGGAATTTTCTCGTCCACTTAAATAATTACTTTAAACTTCTAAAGTAATTAAAACTCGTCATTCTACAAATTTACTATGTAAAAATGTTATTTTCCCCCAGTAGCTAAATACCATGTGTTCTTACAGCAGTTAAAGCCATGTTAATCCTTTCTTATCGCCCATGCCAGTCAGCTTAAGATAAATATCTGTGAGCATTTTTCTTATCGGATGCATCACAAATGTACACACAAATAACAAGAATGGATGTTGAACTGCTGTGTTGTTGATCAGCTCGGAATTGACCTTGAATAATAACAGAAAGACTTGTACGAGACATAAACACATTATTATTAGCCAACCAACGACTATGACTTCTTCGTTTGTGTCTTGCTAAGAAAAAGAGTTGGTCGTAATTCGCGTGAAAAAGATCAAGTTTTTTTTTTAAGTCAAGTGCGGCGTTTCCTAGCCTGTGGGCAATTTTCACTATTTTTCTCGCCATTCGAACTCATTCCACGTCCCACATGCGTAGCCCACATAATCTTATGGTAAAAAATTGCTGTTGTATCATTTGGGCGGATCGGACGTCATTTCCTCTCAAGTCGCACACACAATATTCCCGACTTAGTTTTGGAGTTTTGTGTGATCAAAATCATTTAGGAGCTTGCGCGTATCGTCACTGCGTGTGCGCGCTGTGTGCTGTGGCCACAAAAGTTGATCCACCTTTATGCGAACTCGAGGTGCATATTAAGTGTTATAAATGGCGAATATTCGCGTAGGTAAGCGGCATGCTAATAATTTTTTTTCCATCGTTAGAGTCGAATAATTGCGTCACCTTATAGAGAGAAATCAGCGAAACATAAACGGTAGTCATCAATGGAGGAAGGAGCAGTAATTTTCTTATTTTCTACACCATCGTCATTTATTATTCTCTTGGCTGTGTTTTTTTTTTACTTTTCGTCATATCACAGACACAGTATTGAACCGGGCGGCGGGATAATTATAACTTTATAACTGGCGTCGTGTCGTTAAGAGAGAACTTATCATAAAACATTTCCACGTTGTTTTATTTATTGAAGACGCCTTCCTATCCGCTTCTAAGACATCTCAACATCCGGCCTTTGCGCCTTTGATGCATCTTTAATGGCAATTTTTATAAAAAAAACCGAAAAATGATGAAAAACACAGAAAATTCTGATAACCTTAAGGTTAATAGGTCGATGTACATTTATAACTGTTCGATATCTCTTTGGAGAATGGGGGGTGCCGTCCTTCTGGCACCTGAGAGCTGCTACGCTGTTCTATTGGAGGCCGGACCTTAAAACTGCCGTGGGGATTGCCGCGTCGTCCTTCTGGCACCTGGGGAATGCCGTGTCGTCCTTCGGGGAAATCCGGACCTGTAATCCCAAGATGGGCTGTCGCTTCAATTAACAATATCCAGCTGTACTCTCGATTTCTCACTGTTTATTAATTTGTTTACAAATTACTATATACAATTCTACACAAATCTACATGTGAATCATAACGTGCTACAAAGCTCTATATTCAAACAAACTAACTATGACCTATTTACAACAAACAATCTACAGTGTCTACAGTGATACTGTACAGTAGTTCTGTACAGTAGTTTCCATAGTGTACGTATAGTGTTTGTATATTATTGTGTTTTTGGTACGTCGCCACATTACTCCCCCTTCAGTGACAACGATATCTGTCCGGGACTCGTACGGTTCTTCCAGACCTAGTTGTCCTTGGGCTTGCTGTTGCTGTTTTTTCTTCATTTTTTCGTCTCTTCTCTGGCTCCGTCCGGTCCTCTTCGTTACTCATCAGCAAGGCTGGCTTCAGTCTATCTATTGATATCACCTTGTGCCGGCCGTTTATAAGTAAGGTGAAATGCTTCGCTGCCTTCATCACCACCTGATAGGGTCCTTCGTAAGGTTGCTGCAAAGGACGTTTAACTGCGTCCGTTCGCACAAATACATGGGTACACATTTCCAAACCTTTATGTATAAATACCTTTTGCATACCATGACGAATTGGCTGAGTTGGCTTGATGTCCCTCATGTAGTCCTCAAGTTGCTTGATGAAAGTAGCTGTATTTCTTGAATCTTCCTCTACTACGAAAAATTCTCCCGGAAGTTTGAGCTTTGCTCCATAAACCAACTCCGCTGGTGATACCTTCATATCATCGTGAAGTGATGCTCTCAACCCAAGCAGCACTATAGGGAGTTTGCTTGCCCACTGGCTTGATGTATGACACTTTATCGCCGCTTTCAAAGTCCTGTGAAAGCGCTCTATCATCCCATTCGCCTGTGGATGATACGGGGATGCTCTGTTTCTCTTTATGCCTAATACCTTTCCTAATTCCTTGAAAAGCGTGGACTCGAATTGTCGCCCTTGGTCCGTTATTATCTCCTTCGGCGTGCCAAACCTTGCGATCCACCCTGATACAAATGCTTTTGCTATCGTTTCCGCCGCGATGTCCTGCACTGGAATCACCTCTGGCCATCTTGTAAATCGGTCTATACACGTCAGCGCGTACGTGTAACCTTCGCTGCAAGGCAAGGGCCCCACTAAGTCCAGGTGGACGTGTTGGAACCGTCCCTCCACTTGCGGAAAGTCTGAAATCGGGCCTCTCACGTGTCGCTGTACCTTGCTCTTTTGACAGTCCAGGCATGATTGCGACCAGATCCGACAGTCCTTCTTCATGCTTGGCCACACGAACCTTTCCACGACCAAGTCAGTTGTCCTCCTTACGCCCGGATGCGACAAATTGTGCATAGCGTCAAACACCTCTCGTCTGCGCCCTCTTGGTATGTAGGGGCGTATCTTGTTAGTCGAAGTGTCACAGTACAAACCTTGTCCGCCTGCCAGTTCATACCTGGAAAGCCTCAAGCCTGTTGCTGACCCGCGCAAGTGTTGGAGCTCTTCATCCGTTTCCTGCTCCTTTGCCAATTCACCATAATCTACCGGAGCCGGTGGAAATATGGCCTCGACCCTCGATAATGCATCTGCGACCACATTATCCTTTCCAGAGATGTGCTGAATGTCCGTGGTAAACTGGCCAATGTAGCTTAAGTGCCTGACCTGCCTGGGTGATGCGGTCTCCGATTTCTGCTGGAATGCAAATACAAGTGGTTTATGGTCTGTATATAATGCAAAACGTCTGCCTTCCAACAAGTATTGGAAATGCTTTACTGCAGCGTATGCGCTTAGGAGCTCCCTGTCGTAAGCACTATATCTTCCTTCCGTCGACGACAACTTTCTTGAAAAGAAACCCAATGGCTGCCATCCTTTCGCAATCCTCTGCTGAACAACCGCACCTATAGCCGTATCTGACGCATCTACTACCAGGGCTAATGGCACACCTGTCTCTGGGTGAGCGAGAAGAGCCGCGTCAGCCAATGCCTGCTTACATTTTTCAAAAGCATTGCTGAGCTCTGTTGTCCAAAGGATAGCGGTCTTGTCCTTCTTCCTGTTTCCCGCATAACACCCATGAAGTGGTGCTTGGATTTCTGCTGCCTTCGGGATGAAACGCCTGTAAAAATTAATCATTCCTAAAAACCTACGTAACTCCTGCACACTCTCAGGCTTCTTGTACTTCTTAATGACCTCTACTTTTTCCGGCAGTGGCTTTGTTCCTTCTTCTGAAATCTCGTAGCCCAGGAATTTGACCTTCGATGCCTCGAACACGCATTTGGCTGGATTTATCGCAATGCCATACTCCCGGAAACGCTCAAACAACTGCTTTAGATGCCCCTTGTGCTCCTCCGCTGTGCTAGAGGCAATGAGGAAGTCATCGATATACGGCCAACAGAAATCTAGTCCTCTTGTTACCTCGTGCACAAACCGCTGAAAAGTCTGCGCGGCGTTGCACAATCCAAAGGTCATCGCCGGGAACTCGAACAACCCAAAAGGTGTTGTGATGGCCGTCTTCTGGATATCGTCCTGATTGACCGGGATTTGGTGGTACGCTCGTGTTAAATCCACAGTGCTAAACACCTTTCTTCCACTTAGCTGGTAAGCGAAATCTTGGATATGCGGGATTGGGTAGCGGTCTGGAACCGTGATCGCATTCAACCTCCTATAGTCTCCGCATGGTCTCCAGTCACCATTGCTCTTCCTTACCATGTGCAGCGGGCTGGACCAATTACTCTTTGATGGGCGGCAGATACCTAAACTGAGCATGTGTTGGAATTCCTGCTTTGCAATCTTCAGCTGCTCCGGTGAAAGTCGTCTGGGCCTTGAATGAACTGGCGGGCCATTCGTCCGGATGAAGTGAACCACCCGATGCTTAACCTCTGTGACTGGGTTGGGCTTTGTGATGTCTTCGAATTCCCTTAGCGCACGATGTAAGTCTGCACTAAGTGTACTCAGCTGCATACTGCTACGAGCCGTAACTGCACCCACTGTATAATGTTTTGTACTTTTATCTATTAATTTACCTTCTTTTACGTCAACCAGCAGGTCAAAATTCACGAGGAAATCTGATCCAATTATGGGCTCCGTTACACGAGCAACAATAAAAGGCCAAGTGAAAGTCCTACGGAGTCCCAAGTCGAGTTGAATCAAACGCTGTCCATATGTGGGAATCTCCGTCCCGTTGGCTGCATACAATAGTCGTGTCGAGGGTTGACTCCTGTTTTCCTCTGCTGTTGGGGGAACCACCGAAACTTCGGCTCCAGTGTCAATAAGGAATCGCTTGTTTGTTGTCTTCTCCGTGAGGTAAAGGCGACTAATAAATAAGGCGGGCTGGCCAGTCGCCTCTTGCTGCCCACCAGTTAGTTTTTTGCTTGAAATGAGCATGGCTGCCGACATCGCCTAGCCTTACCACCAAACCTTCTATGGTAAAAGCACAACGATGTATCGCCTGCTGTGTCTTCTTGGTAACTCCTCCGACTGGGATCACGACGCCTTGGAGAACTTTGCCCACGCTCGAACTTCAACTGCTCCATCTGCTTCCTCAACGTCGCTAATTCTTCCCGCAGTTGAGTGCAAGGCCCTTCGAGCGAGGAACTGGCTGCGACGCCAGATGCCACAGCCACCTCCGCTATCTTGTCCGCCATCTCTGCAAGCCTACCAATGTCTTGATCCACGCTGGTTGCCAAAATCGCCTGTGTTTGGGGTGGAAGACGCTGCAACCAGAGGATCCTCAAAACCTCCGCAGAGATACCTTCAGCTGCCAACTCCTTCATTTGGTTTAACAGCTGCGTTGGCTTCCTTCCTTCTAAGCAGATGTCGCCCAGCAGCTTCTGCAAACGCCTTTGCTCGGAGTCCTGATACGCTGCAAGAATGTGCTTCTTCAGCTCCGCATACTTTCCTACTTCCGGGGGGTTACGAATAACGCCTCGCACCTCAGTGAGGACATCTGCGTCCAAATTGCCCACCAGAGTATAATACTGCGTACTGTCCTGTGTTATTCCACTTGTGTGGAACTGTGCCTCTAACTGAATAAACCATAAGTCGGGGCTTCTTTTCCAAAAAGGCGGCACCCGTATGGCTATTCTATTAACTACATCTCCTGGGACTGCTACAGGTACTTCACGTTCCAACCTCTGTTCCATCGTAACCTATTACTTCGCGACTCGTGAACGAACGTACTTACTGCGGCGACTTCGTGTTAGTGTTTGTGGTGTGTTTGTATGAAAAAAATGTGACTAAATACTTGTAACTCAACAAAAACAAAAACAAAATGTGTATTTAATTTAAACTTTAACCTAACAACCGCTGGGAACTTTGGTTAGTCCAAAGCCCAATGGAGTCTTCCTCCCGATTCGCCTGTCCGCTTGGCGAAGAGTCTGGGGCTTGGTTGGTCCCTCGCTACAGGCGCCCTCTCGCCTCGGAGTCCTTTCGTCAGGAGACGTGAGCCAGCTAAGCGCCTTGCACTATCCGCCTCCGCACTCGGGGTCACCACTTTAGAGAATGGGGGGTGCCGTCCTTCTGGCACCTGAGAGCTGCTACGCTGTTCTATTGGAGGCCGGACCTTAAAACTGCCGTGGGGATTGCCGCGTCGTCCTTCTGGCACCTGGGGAATGCCGTGTCGTCCTTCGGGGAAATCCGGACCTGTAATCCCAAGATGGGCTGTCGCTTCAATTAACAATATCCAGCTGTACTCTCGATTTCTCACTGTTTATTAATTTGTTTACAAATTACTATATACAATTCTACACAAATCTACATGTGAATCATAACGTGCTACAAAGCTCTATATTCAAACAAACTAACTATGACCTATTTACAACAAACAATCTACAGTGTCTACAGTGATACTGTACAGTAGTTCTGTACAGTAGTTTCCATAGTGTACGTATAGTGTTTGTATATTATTGTGTTTTTGGTACGTCGCCACATCTCTTTTAAATAAAGTACGATGCCTACACGCGTTGGGAGTCATTAAGGCCTTAACTGATGATTCTTTTGCCCTTAATACCCAAGTTAAATGTAAATCACAATCACCACCGAGTCATTCACCAAGCGAGATTCAAATAAATTTGCATACAACAACAAAACAGCGAAATACTAAAAAAAATAATTTTTGTACTTATTCAGGTGTTTCACAGTATCATTAACAATAGCCATCAACTTTTTGATATGAAATAAAATGTGAGATTTCATCTGAAAATGTTTTCTGGGATTTAAGGTTTAAATGTGACCGATTAGTTTCTTTTACAGATGTCGATAGCTCTTTTAAACATCCTCAAAGAAAAATTTATGGGCACATAACAAGCTCCACGTAAAATGTTTACACGTCAATAAGAATCCAAAAAAACAGAAATGAATTCTCGCTTTTTATCCTAAAATTTATCGCTTGGTATGTGTGTGGTTGGGTTTTCGTCTTCGTCTTCTAAATACTGCATTAAATGCATATCGAAGATGTCTAGCATTGTGATGCATGTTGAAATGTTAAGTTTTATGGATTAACCGCAATATCAACTTGTATTCTAGAAGCTGCATCGTGTGCTGTTAAAAATTTTATTAACAAAACTTTTCCCGCGGGAGTTTCGTTCTTTAAAAATGGATGATCATGTGAAATTTTATTGCGGTCTAGACATTGAATAAATATGCAAATTTTAACGTGATCTATGGACGTATGTCTTTTAAATTTGAGAAAATATGTAGGATGAGGGCGGTATACTGATAGGTTGATTACTATTTGTATAGAATAGGAAGAAATGGAAGAAAATTCCACATGAATGACGATCGGCATTTAAAACATTGGTATTACAACACTCAATAAGTTCATAGGGTGACATATAGATGGCGCCACTTTTGGCAAAAAGTATGATTTTTAGATACTACCAACCTTTAAATGATGTGTTAAAATTTCATGAAACTAATAGTTGAAATATTAGGTTACAAGTCGCAGTGTCGCTACTTTTGTAATTTCCAAAGCAATGGAAAAATCTGAATTTCGTGCATTACTTTTTAATGGGAAAAATACCGTTCGACCGAAGCAATTGCTTCGGAGGTTTTATTCGGACTCTGCTCCATCGATACAAATAATAGAAAAGTGGTTTGTTGATTTTAAACGCGGACGCGCAAACACAGAAATTGTTTTGGAAAACCGTAAGTTCATGTACATTCCGACTTGGTTACCACTATTGAGATGGTTTCAAGGGTTGACCGTAATAATTTAGATAGTTTGTACATGGTTTGCCGTACATATTCAAACCAAGCAAGAATTGCAAACCAAAAAAAAATGTCTATGGTTAACTCGTTTAACCACGATAATTAACTAGCATGGGTGCCATCTATCAATGAAAATTTACAACAATCTATCAAAATTGGTTGTCAAAAGCCAGGTTGACATCATATGATGAAATTTCTCGCTGAAATTGGAATGAGCTGTGCAGAGCCACCAAAGAAAAAAATATCTGTTTGATCCACAAAGCCAGAACTATGTACTACTAATTGATATTTGGAAAGATAATTACGAGGTGTTGAAAGGAAACAGGAAAAATTCTCATATTTATAAAGAAATGGCGAGTACATTGGCATCACATGGCGTGTACATGAAAGCTAAACTGAAGTTACTACTTGTTGATCAAAAACAACAAAGTGTTGATGATTCAGAGCGTTGTTTGGAGCTGTTTAAGGTGAAATAAAAAGGTTTTTTTTTCATGTGATATGTGACAATGGATGAAACAGGAATCCATCACTACTATCCAGAGCCAAATCGGTAATCATCTGAGAGGACAGCAATCGCAAAAGCCGTCCAAAGCGACCAAATACGCAAAACTCTGCTGGGAACGTTATGGTGTCCGTATTTTGGGATGCACATGGTATAATAATCATCGAATATCTTGGAAAGGATTAAATGATCAATAGTGAATATTACATAGCATTATTAGTACGTTTGAAGGACGAAATCGCGTAAAAAGGGCCCAAATGAAATATAAAAAAATGCTTTCACCAAGAAAATGCACCGTGACACAAGTCGATCGCAACAATCAGAAAATTGCATGAATTGCACTTCGAACTGCTTTGGCATCCACCATAGTCTCCAGATTTAACCCCCTGCGACTAATAGCTTTCTCAAACCTCAAAAAATGCTCATCCGAAAGAAATATCTCTGAATCGAAACTAGTGAAAGAAATAGTAGCAAAAGGCTATGCACGCATCTCACTTGTAGAGCCTAAGTTAGTTTTTTGCTTCGCTGATGACAACACTCTGTAATGCTCTTCCAAGACCTTGTGTTTATGATCGCGAACTTATTTTCTACGACCTTCAACTCATTATCGATTGGGGCCGCAAAAAATGTGTCGACCGGAATATCCAAGAGTTTCAATAGAGTTTCAATGCAGGGTTCATCGCCATTTTCTTTAATATCATCCTGATTATTCCTAACCTCAAATATCTGTTTCCAGATTCGCAACAAGCAAAAGTCTTACTTAGTTTGAGGACGACAAACTATGGCGTATAAATTGTAAACTACCGGTGAAATCGTCCTCAAGTCGTACCAAAAATTTAAAGAGTTAATACATATCAAAAGAAAGATACGTCAACACTTTAGCAAAATTACAATGCGAACGACCCAAGCAAATATTGAATTTTGCAAAAAATGTTATCACTAAAGATAAAGAACTGCTTAAAAGTAAAAAAAAACAATGGTTCATAAAACTTATAAATCTACCAGCTGTCATGCTTAAGTAAACAAAAAAAAATTATAATAAAGTCTCATTGTATTTAATTTGATTTTTAAACTTGATAACTACGTTCAGTTATGTGGATAAAAGTTAAGCCAAAGCCACCTCCTCTGCTCTGTTCCAATATTCCTGTCAAGTACGCCCCAAAACCGAAGTCTAGACAAAGATTTCCGTCTTTAATAAATCTTACTAAAAAAAATAACATAGCGGATATGCAACAAATTCATTAGGACCCAAAAACAGAAGTCCAATCTGGTGGGTCCCAAACGTCATCAAAGCAAGCGCCATCAAAGACATCATTAAGAATGCTTGACCATCAATAAAAGAAAATTTTTCAGATAATATATTTTTTTTTCTTCAGCTTTGTTTTTTGGATTACGAAATCCATTCACGGTAGTACACTTTGGGCATGCGTCGTCGATTATTTTAATGGCGGCTACTTATAAAATACTTAAGCCTAATTAATTTACATTTTTTTTTGTTCTGAAAGTTCTTACCTTTAGAATCGAAAGGAATGAGTGAGCATTGATCATCATTTAGAATATCGCACTTGAAGACGGCACCTGATTCCGTTATGTTTTGGGATATTGCTGCAGAATCGTTAAATTTTGGTGCTCCAACAATCACCCTGAAACGAAAAGAAAGAACAGAGATGACATAAATAAATTTGTTAAGACAAGCATCGTTTTATGACTGTTAAGATTGACTTAAAAAGAGATGTGAGGAAGTCTTGACGTGATTTACGCCTTGTTTATTAGCAGAGATTAAAAAAACATAACGCACAGCTTTTTTAAATGCAGCAAAAGTGCAGTCAGCGAGGAATCTCAGAAATGACGATTTTCACCGTTTATGACTCCTTTTATGGATTGTTCAAAACTTGGTCACGACAACGTCAATCAAGTCTTTGCCAGTTGAAGCGATGAAGTGCCTGGGCTGGATGACGCCAGCTTGAACAGCCTTTTGTGGCATTCAACATTCAGATTCGGTGCATGTGCAGTAAGCATGCAATTTTTATTTGCCGAATTAACAAAGTTTTTGGGGCCACGGTATTTATTGAGTAGACAGGTGAAAAATTACTGGAGTGGTCCAATTTTGGTTAAACGATTCAAGGTAATTTGTGTTATTTTTATGTTAAGATTTCAGCTTATATACATACATAAATGGGTAGAGCTAAAAGAAATGATAAATTAAAATCCCAAATTATATTGAATCCAGCTATTATTGCATTAGTGTCAGTAACCATTCTCTCCAAAACCATGGAAATGATAATTAATAAAAAATCTTATGGGATCTAGGATCCAACCTAATTATAAACGGCAAACAGTACGGCTTTAGACATAAAAGGTTCTCACCGGCGATCTTTTAATGTACAGAACACCTCAACCAAAATTTGCATCGATTTGGTGAGTCTGGTCTGGTTGCTGTAGATATCTCCAAGTCCATCGATAAAAAATGGCACTTAACTCTGTTAGTTAAACTCAAATAGCTGTTGGTGTTGACTCAGTTCTCAGTTCTACTATTATGATTTCGATTTCCGCCCGTACAATCAAGAAAATACTGGATGGCGTCAAATCCAAACCCCACCCTCATCGCTGCCGTGGTATCTCAGGGCTCAATTTTGTTACCTGGTCTATTTCTTATCTTTATAAATGACGGTACTCTGCGTTACGCATACGGTTTCGATAATGCAAGACTGCTTTCTGATGACTCATAACTCTGGAAGTTGGTAGGGTAGAACCTTTACTTCTGCGTACACTGATACCTTATTCATGAAAATACAGGGTGATATGCAAAACTCTAAAAAAAACTGCAAAACGCCCTAGCGGCTAAACCGTTGCGATTTCCCCCCGCCCCCTTCCATTCGATTTGTTGTTCGGTTAACTTAAACCTATCAACAGCCGGTCGCTTTGTAAACTTAGCAAATACACCCTGTATAAGGAGCAGGTCACAAGAGTATAAAAAGCAGATTTCTGACATATAATTTTCATAACATTCTCACAGACTCGACAAACAGACAGCGTCGATGAGAAATGCTCGGACGTTCACAGTGCACTGCGCTACATAAATATTTGTTGGCGCACATTGGCTACGCTACATTATTCTTATGACACACATGGGGTATCGATACCGCGGTATTGCACATACCCAGTTTATACCACATGTCTGTCACCCTTTACCCAGTTTATACCCACGAAAACAAGTGGGTATTGATACCACGAAAATTTTGTGGGTATAAGATCTCTTCACTGCGAACAGCGCCACCTGTGTGCAAAAATCGAGCAAAATCGTCTAAATATATATTTTTATAACAAGATATCTCATCTTTTTTTTTATTTTTCGTTCCAAATTTTTAATTTTCCTCAGACCCAGATTTATTTCCTCTTGTTTGGCAAAAAAATTTAACAAAATTCGCTTACTAGATTTGAAATTTTTTTTAGCTATCGACAAACGTCAAACTATACCCTCGCTCATGTTCATGTTCATGTGTGTCAGGGGTTCCTCAATACCCCGGTATTCGCCATATCCTGATATCGATACCATGGTATCGATACCTCATGTGTGTCATAAGCATTACATGATTACAAATTCACCATAACAGGTGGATTTTTTGTTTTTTCTTGTGACAGCCTGCTTAGAATACAAAAACAGCTGATAGTTACAATAATAGTCACAAACTATCAATGACAAGCACAAGTCACAAAAGTTTGTGACTTATGATTGGTCACAATTTAGTATGGGGGTCAGACTCGTAGCTTTTCTTAATTCGGAAGTGAGCGAGTATGTTTATTCACCACGATTGAATTGGTTGATCGTGGTGAATCAAACTAGAGCCTTGGGGAAGCCTTTTGAAATTAAGATGAGTGCGTAAGTTTCACCCTACTTCAAAAAATTGTACATCGAAATATTTTTAAAGAAATTTTGAAAAATTAAATCGACAACTGCTGACTGCTAGTCTTTTTTTAAAACAAATTTATTAAGGCCCTTATCATTTTCTTGATGCGTTTTGTCATTTCTAAAATGTCATCCACAAGCCCTAATTCAAATTAAATGGATTATAAATAGACTAGAATTTTATTTAAAACTCACTTTATCTCGAAAACTTCTTCAGAAGCGGTAAAATTAAAGTATCTGGTTTTTTTCGGTTATTAATCTAAAACGTTTTTTTTTAATTCATTTTAATTTCCAAAAATTCTAGATTTCTAGAACTTAAATCTAGAAACCACTTATCAACGTTTTTTTATCGCTGTTATTGAATCAATCACTTCGTATCAAATAATCTCATAATAATGCAAATTTATTGTTAAACATTAAAAAAGATTTAAAAAATAAAAAATAACATAAGCTATTTATAAAAAATTATTTAACTCCAACCATTAACCAAAAACGAAATTTATATATGGTCTCGCTTGACCATTTTGGGTAATTTTAGAAAATCAACTCCGTTTTTTTGTTCGGTCGCCTTAAGATATTAAAATCCTAAAATGGCGATTTAAAAACACCTTTTTGACGCCACAGTAAATAATTTACAATTTTTATACATTTATTTACTGAAAACTTTGCAATTTAAATACTTGTTAAAACTGTTAATTCACATTCACCATTCGATACGCTTCCATTTCTTGTTGATATTTTCTTTGATAGGCTGCCTCCGATAGCGCAGCGTTTAGTGCCACTAATTAAGAGCTTGAATTATTCATGATATGTAATAGCAACAAAAAAAAACAACAACAAGCTGATTAAAAATAAAAATAAAATTCTATTGCTCCAAATTATTTAAATGAAGAAAATAGTTTAAAACAGACTTGGTGTATATTGTAGTAGAGGAAAAGTTTCTTCTTATCTTTTAAGTGAGTGTTGTGAAGTATCACTTTTAACCGCCAACGCTTCCAAATTTGTCCACTTGAGAGGATAAGTGCTGATCGAGTATGTTATAGAATGTGACTAGAGAGAGTATTTTTTAAGTGTTACCAAAATGTTGGGTTAATGAGATTCTTAAATAATGCAGTTACCATCACACATTTGTTGCGGGGGCAAAACTTCATCATCAAAAGTGCATTTGCATTAGAAAGAAATCAGGTAGTCCATCGACAAGACAAGACAAGGCCATCCATACTAATGACGATGTAATTTTTTTCGTCGTTGGATCTGCTATGAAAAAAAAATTGAAGAAAGATTAAGGTGCCCCCGAAAAACGGGAGGAAGATCATTAGGCAGCAGAAGTCTCTTAATGGGATCATATATAGTATTGTAGAGATTGAATTACACTGCTTTTGTGGTGAGAAGATAACATGCAGAGCAGACATCAGAAAATAAACAACTCTAGTCAAGAGTGATGGCGATATGCATTTATAATCACATCAGGCTTAATTTTTAACGATATTTAGAAAAGCAGACACTTCACAAGAGTAAATCCCGCTTTATCATCCCTTTCTGCACAAGCATGAATCGTACGCGTCTTATAGTATACGAAGAAGGAAGCGCAATCAGGAATTAGATGAAGAACCAAAAACAACAACACCAACAACAGCAACAACAACAACAAAAAATACAAAGCGTTTCTTGTCTGAAGCGATCTTCTTATATTTTAGTTTACTTTAGATCGCATCCGTTGGATATATATACGTACAAGAAATAAAAGACAAAAATCTTGTAGAAGGTATTTTGGAGTCTGGATGTCTATTTTAAGAATTCCCTTGAGTTTTTTTTCTTCGTCTTGTATTTAATTTTTTTTTTAAGATTTTGATTTTTCTTATTTTGGCGGCCGTATTTCTCTATACACTCCGTCTTAAGAAGAGTGCTTTCTGAGACTTTACTGTTGAGTTGTGAAAAACAGATTTGAGAGCTGGCATAGAACACACATCTACTATATAGGCGAAGGGTATCACAGGGGTGGAGTAAATGGGTAGAGATGTATAGTGAAGTAAAGATATGTAGCACGTCTTATCAACAATCTTAAGGGGTGTATGCCCTTCAAGACAGCAGCATTTAAAAATAGAAAATAAATAAAAAAAATCATTTACAAAATGAGGGGAAATTCGATTTAAGATTTATAGTTAAGGTTAATAAACGGTTTTAGCTTTTATCCTTCCTTTGGCAGTTTTAAAGGGCGCCCTTTTTGTGGTTTTTATTTAGTTGCTTTTCTTTTATTTTCATTTTTTTTGAGGATTTCCGTTCTTATTTTGTCTAAATGAGGTTCGTTCTATAATTAGCGTTGCAATTAAGTAATTTATTTTTAATTTTTTTTTAGGTTATGTCCTCTATAAATTTTTCTATTCTTAGATAAATTATATTTGTATTAACTGATACTTTTTTTGAAGTTTTTTAACTTGAATTTAAAGGGTTTATACGCACACCTAGAGACAGGATAATATTTATAGCAATTACTTTTTAATTAAAATAAATTTATTATTAAATCGACTTACTTGTTAGTGCCGAATTGACTTATTTTTTTTTAATTTCGGAAATCTTGCGAATTAAATGTTATAAAAGTTAAAAGGTCTTCAGAATATGACGCCTAGATGTCAGCACTGTATAATGTTTACATGTGACGTCTCTCTAAATGACACAAGCCATTTTGTTTTAGTATAAAGTAGTACAATTTCAATTACGGTCAGATGTCTGTTTCCAGCAACTCGAGAATATATTACTTTTTTGCGATCGAAATTTCTTCAAGGTGTAATTTCACGAAATTTAAGTTTAGGTTTTTTTTTTGGAAAATCGAGTGTATGCAAACAAGCCACAAACAAATAATGATCTAAAGAACAACATTCAAGTTGCAATTTGTGAAATAACTCCAAAAATATGTCGAAACATCATTAAAAATTTCGCTATTCGAATTGATGCCTGCAGACGAAGTCAGGGTGGACATTTGAATGATATTCTGTTTCACGTATAATTGTAATAGATCATACTTTCAATAATACCGAATAAATAAAGCAAGAAGGGCACATGCATGCCTGTTCCGCATATGGAGAGATCGACGAATATATCAACTAACGTCAAATTGTGCTGAAGAGGGTTAAAGGGGCAGAAGAAGCAGATTTTTTCAATAAAAAAAACAACTTGGAAAAATTGCAAACAGTTTGTGTCGTAAACATGTGGACAAGTTTTTTTGATGACCCTTTATTTGACACTTCGGTTAAAAAATGTATTATTATTTATTAAGCCTGAACCAAAGATGACGTGCCGTACCGTAACGAGGGAACATATGCAAATTCTTTAAGTCAATTTAGGTGGGTGCCTTATAAACACTCAATTTCGTACGTTAGGGTACGTACGGTTACGGTACGGCACGTCATATTTGGTTCAGGCCTTAGGCATAACTCATACTATCCACTCTTGATACAGTATCGGTCCGATAAAATAATTTTATAGGTAAAATAATGGACATATTCAAACTATGAGTCTGGTTCAGGCTTTTCGGTAACATAATGATCCAATATCCGACAGTAACGGGTGATTGATTTAGATGAACTTTTTTCTGTAGGGATTTATGAGTTGTGTCAAACTGTCATTTTTTTTGTCCAGTATTGTTTGACATTTCATCATAAAAAGACTTAGCGGCGGTATCTGAGATTGTACGCCATGACCGTAATGAATCGATTCGGCACCGTTCTCAACAGCTTAGCTTGTCTTTTGGAACAACTTGGCGTTTTTACGTAAGGATCTTGGTTTAAAAGCATACAAGCTTCAACTCGTGTAGGAATTGAAGCCGACCTTCTGAATGGCCAAATACCACGATGAGAGGCCTTGTTGGCAGCTTGACAGTCCGAGAAAATGTATAACAATTCAAAGGGGCTTACCTCTGAACTCTAGTCTTCCACATAAAAAAACATTGATTATGCAGATTGGATTAATGCAGAAGATTCTGCCTACAATTCTGAATAGATGAGCAACAATTTGTTATAGTAAATAGGTATAATCATAGACGTTCGAATTCTACTAATTCAATCTCGTAGCAAATTGTGTTACAGAGAAAAAACAAAATTGCTTGCGGTAACAACTCTATAGCACCATAAAGTATGTGGTTAGTGGGTGTAGTTGACGCCCAAAGCCGAATTGAAGTAATCAAAAATTCAAAAGAAGAAGTTGAAAAGCTCATATCGCTAAATTCCTTTTTGCTTTTGGCGAATTTAATGACTTATTCTTGAATGAGACAGTCTACACGATCTGAAGTGTTCGTTTGCATTTTACAATAGAATTTTTTATCCATAAAAATATTGATTTATTACAGTTCTGACTTAATATGGTCAAAATGAATAATTTTAACGATGAAAGCATAAAAATCTTCTCCACAGCCAAAACATCAAACCGCTACTTTTCAAGACCTCCTTTATAAGCATCCTACCAAGGTCTGTTGATTCGTTCATATTAAATTAGACCCAATTATAATTTCAAAAAAACCGAAACATACCGAAAAAATATGAAAATAAACAATAAATTTTTTTACCTTTCATAATTACTTAAGCCATATTTAATACACTAATAAAAATATAATTAATGACCGCAAATTAATCTTCCGCTTACAAATCATGGGGCTGGGCATCAACCTAGATGACGTGAGCACAACAAAACGAACATCTGGTGGCCAACACATAATATTCTCCTCCAGTGTCTTTAAGAAGTTCAACGAGCAATTACGCAAAAACCGAAACCAGCGAGAGACAGCGGGCTCACAGTGCAGCGCTTACAGTTGTCAGTTTCTCAGGTATAAATATGGTCAAGACTCAGCCAATCCAGAGACTATGTAAGTCAGGAAACTAGAGACTTCTGAGGTAAACGATTTCAGCTTGCTGAACTATAAAACGCCGATTGACATACGAGCAGCACACAGCACACTATCCGCCAGTTGATGGGGCTTGGGGAGCATATCCATAGCTAGAAGAGAATCGGGCAGCGCACTAGCGCGGCAAGACAGTGTGTCCCTGATTTATGTGTTAAAGGACCGCAGCGGTAAGCGCGAAGTAGCGCACACTATCTTCGCACAAGAAGAAAAAAATGAAGTCCACGTATCCACTGGCCTTGAACTAGTTTGGGGCTCGTTATTACACCACAGGCCTACCTACTAGACCAGACCCCGAGCGGCAGAATTGTGCAGATTGTATATTGTGCGACATGTCACCGCGGTTTTTGATAAAGTTGCGGATCATGTGGGTGAGACTCTATACCGCGCGCGGTGGCCATAATTGGGTATTGGGTGGGTGGTTGGCACTGTAGTGAATGGGGGGGGGGCTCGGGAATGGGGGACTTTACTGATTTTCGATTCTGATGTTTCTACTTTTTATAAATGAAAGTCACTTGTCATGATTGCATGGCAATCGGCATGCGATGCTATTGTTGATGGTAATTGTCTGTCGTGCATGGCGTTACATGTGTAATGGACTTTGAGCGAAATTTATGGCCAATATGTAGGCATGCTGGTGGATTAGACTTATTCACACTGTAGATGTGCTCCGACGACGTGCCGCTGTTGAAAGTTATGAAATGCGAGATGATTAGGTTTAATTTCATTTTTGATTCGTGACTTAACTTAATGCTGTTAATTGTCGTATTAATAAGCAATTATTTAAGCCGTGTCGATTGTTATGCCACGCTGAGGCATGTTGTTCTAATACTACTTAGGAGGGTGTAGCTGTCGATAAATTACTGTCAATTGGGGAAAAGTAATTGATGTAGCCGGTGTCTTTCTGCTGCTTCAGTCCTATTATTTTTTTCGATTCTAACATTCTTGACATTCATAAAAAATCAAAACTAAATATTTTTTAAATAGTTTAATGTCCGGGGAATTTAGCAAAAAAACGCACGAAAGGAGACAAAATTCCAAAATGGCTGAAAATTGGTCCACAGCTTCCTTGGGACTTTTTGAGAAAGCAATTTCGGAATCACAAAAAAAACACGGCAGCCGGGAGATATCGTGTTTTCCTTGTATCTCGGTTTCTATAAGTCGTACAACCCCGCGCGAGGGCCCAAAATGTTGACAATGAAATTCTCTACAACTTTAATTCTTACAAACATGTTGTCCCGATTAATCCTTTTAAAGTTATTCAAGGTAAAAGTTATCAAAAATCACATTTCGGCCAAAAAATCACACTTTGACCTTGAATAATTCTGAAATGTCAATGTTTTCGAAAAAATGACAAGAGACGTATTTGGTAGCCAATAATGTTTTGTATAAGTAGATGAGATGCGGACATGTTTTTTTTTTGGGATTCTGAAATTGTTTTCTTAAAAAGTCCCAAGGAAGCTGTGGACCAATTTTCAGCCATTTTGTATTTTTTTCTCCTTAAAATGCTAATTTCCCCGGACTTTTTTAACGGAAAACAATTGTCTCAAACAATAAAAACTAAGGTACAGTGAGGCTAATTCCAGGTTACATTTTCTAACTATCGGGTAATCCAATCACTGAAATTATTTATTGTAGTCCTGTACCAATCGTGTTTATCTGAAGTTATGTCATGATAATCTTAAAGTACAATGCATGGTAGTAATTTATAGTTTGAAGGAAAATAATAACAACTGAGAATGTAACTACTTGCTTAACTTTGATTGAACGGAATGCTACAGCTGGCAATTGGTTCACAATTGGCACCTTGTTAATAACGAGGTTGCAATCTATATTTGTTTACTAGATAGACTGCACACTTCCCTTGATAAATGCTTATGAAAATTGAAGAAAATTATCTTGGAATAATAACCAGTTGGTATAGTAGAAAGTTGAACTAATAGATAAATTATAATATAAATTAGTAAAGTAGCATTAAAACTGATGCCACTTGACTGATCTCACCAGTCCAATCACACTTCGTGAGTTAAAATATTTCTTGACTAAAATTGAATCGCTTGGCGAGAAGAGCAACTATTCACTCGATTTGCCGCTCAAATTTTGCGATTTTTAAAGCCTCCTCAATATTGAATTTTCGTTCAACAGAAGAACCGTTCAATTAGTTAAAAAGAGGCCTATTTTTGCTTTTCAAAGTTATGTGTGTAAGTTTGATATGTGCTTCAGTTCCTGATCATGTTGTAGAATCTTATTGATGATCAACTTGTCTTCATTAAAATACCAACTAGTAGCTACTACATAATTCGAAAAAAGTTGCCAGATCTCTTCAACCTAAAGGTGCGTGTACACTTGCAAGAAATATTGCGCAAATATTGCTGAAAATAGTTGCATCTGTGTTTACACTACAATAAAAGTTGCGCAAGAAAGTTTGCTGCAAACGGTGCAACATTACTTGCCGCAATTTCTTGCAGCACTGTTCACACGAGTTCAGTAATCAATCGAAATGTGATTTAGTCATTTCATGTTAAAAATATCTTGCCAACAAAAAAGGTGTGCGGCTGCTATAGTTGTGGTTACTTTATTAAAGAAAAAAATTAAAATTAAATCACGCAAGCGAAAAGAATGGATCAGAAACTAGATTAGCCGCCGGCAAGAGTTAGGATTCCACCAACTTTTATTCAAAGAGTTGAAAAGTGAAGATTCTAATTCTTTAAAAAATTGTATGAGGATGTCTCAAGAGAATTTCGATTATCTATTAAATTGTGTATCACCTTTAATCGCGAAAAAGGACACGAAAATGAGAACAGCTATTTCTACTACTATTGACTCTCAGGTTTCTTACTACAAGTTCTTACTTGTTTTATTTTAAAAATATAAAAATTAAAATATTTTTTCCTTCCATCTTCGGCAAGACCGAAATAGTTTTTAATCTGATTGAAAGCCTGCAATACTATTGCGCAAGTCCGAATTCTTTTGTTCACACTGGCAACAAAATTCTCTCACAAGAACTTTCTGCAATGTTGCAGGAGTATTGCGCAAGCAGCTTGGAAGTATGTTTACACTGGCAAATTCAGTTGCCAAAATCAATTTGCGCAATATTTCTTGCAAGTGTACACGCACCTTAAGAGCAAGACCTTATTATAAATGCGTTCTTTTTGTGTATAATTATTATTGTTACCGCAAAATAAATTGCAATCTGTTGATGAAACATCACACTAATATGCCTGCTGCGGATGATCTCTGATATCATCTCTGACATGCGATCTGTCGTGTGGAATTATTTTTTATGCGGAGGTCATGTTTTGTACTATCAGTCTGGCATTTTAAGGTTCACATCATCACCTGGCATATCAAGATTCCATTAGTTTGAAGGATACAATAGTTCTACCGCGATACCATCCCTAAGCTATCCTATTCCCTTCAAACTAAGCTCAGTACTAGACATTGCACTATGTCCTGAACGACATGGCAGACTGGTAGTACAAAGGATGATTCCTAAGCTTGGTTTTATCACATAAAAAATATAGAGAACTAAGAAGATAAAGTAGAGTCTGACATACAGGCTATACAGTACTCTGTGAGCCTCGGCCTGTTCGAGAATCATCTTCCATCATTCTCAATCTTACGGCTTCCTCTTCCAGTTGGTGATCGCAGTTATGAGTAAGTCCATTTTTATGTGGCCTTTATATCTCTTTCTGTGACCCGGCGGAGAATTTTCCCTCGAAACTGCTCATCATATCTAGTAAGCGTCTCTGCATCCGATCCGCACATGAGTACTGCTTTCATTCCAGTTTTTTATAACTTTCGTCTCTGTCCTTGGGGATTGCAAGCAAGTGGTTGATTTTTTGTTTGATGTTATTTGCAGAACATCATAGAAAGTGTGCGATCCATTTCCACATACACCTTTTGGTGTCTGTTGAAACAGTACCAGTAACAGTTTGACATTACGTGAAAAAAATCTCGATGATTTCATATCATTTTCGTAAGTGATCTTCCATCTAAGTTCTATTACCACGGTTCTATTACAGTGATCGAATTGGTTGGGGTTTCCGCGTTGTGTGACAAGCTGATGCAAAGTTAGACCAGTATTTATACGATTTTTTGTTCAATTAGTTTAGGTGTTGAAAATAAATAATGCGGAGAGTCCTTTGCAGTTTACCATAATCTTTCGATCATGTTAATATAGCTTCATCAATCACAATTCACCTAGTCTCTCTCCATCATTTGCTGTTATTACAGGTATCGTCGCAGTTTACATTTCGCCTAGAAAATGCATTCTGTTGCACCCTGAAATAAAAAGCAAACTGCAAAACTTCGTTTCATTTGCTAACTCTGATCAATTCATATGGAAAGCATTTATCAAACTTTTAATTTGTTCCATTAAACCATTGCCGTCGTTTTTGCAGCACATTCCAAGTTTATATATGAGATATGACAATTTTCTATAGGAATCAGGTTGCACCAGTGCTTGAAGTGATGAGATGTCCGACATAAATAAAAACTGATAAGTGATAATAATATTTCTTATTAAACGTTCGAATACTAAGAACGCGAAAATGTCGTTTTGTAAAAGCATTTTTTTAAGACGTGATACAAATTGATCGTGATCTTCAAGTTACTAAAGTAAGTAATAAAATGATAAGAAAGAAATAGACGTCTATACTTATATCTAGAAAATTACGTCATACAGTATATGGAGTTCAAAACCCTCTTCTCTTCATAAAAACACGATCAAAACAAGATCAAAATAAGCAAATCCTCTATCCTCACCCCATTTTAAACGGTTCTGATTTCATACTCTATTTAGTCTTAATGGCAACTTCAAATATTGACACTAATTCAGACTTTCTTAATCTCCACCTCCTCCTCGCGTTTCTAGCCCACCCCAAAAGAATCCGTGGCATTTCTAATAACAAAAACTGTACGATGCCAAATTTAAACATTCTGTAAGCACGTTCCTTGATTGATCTTCCACTTTTTTTTTGACATGAATAATTCGCGATTATTTTTAGACATGGCGATCTGATGGGTGGTTGCTGCTGCTACTGCTGTGGTGGTGGTGGGTAGCAATGACCCAATAATCGCTGGGCAACAATGGATCGTGCCTAAAGTTTTGTGGTATTCAATTAAGATCAATCATTCAGTTTCTGTGGAAGAAAACGAAATGTGGGTTACGAAAGGCAGCAATTCTGTTTATTTGCTTATTTTTTTATTTAGAATAGGAACAGCATTGGCTAATGTTAAACGCCACTTCACATATGTGCATAGAGATGATCTTTTGAAGTTGATGTTTAGTTATGAAAGTTTATTTTTTTTAATAATAATTTAAAATTTAATAAAAGCATAAAAAAACAAATTATGTATGTTACGAGTTTTTGAAGAAGATTTTGTGATATGACCTTATAAAATCTAGTAAATTCTGTAGTACATGTATATTTTTTAAACCCATTCATTTTTTTCAGAGACTAATCTACAAAAAAATAACTAATCCACATTTGGCATTGAGGTGATTGGCTGCGATCATTTTTATCAATCAACGCATTTTTATTGTTCGGAAGTCATGGCCATTAATTAAAAATTAATGTTCAATCGTGTATTTGTAATTTTTTTTATCATTGAGCTTTTGAAGTTTATGTTTCTTCCTGTCGATTTACATGACCTTTTATGTATGAATTTTGCTGTTAATTTTTTTCGTGGCTTTTTTGGGACTTGGCCAATAAATCCAATTATATTTTTTTCAACTGTTTTTTATGCGGTAAGCAGTCAACAGTCTTACAATTTCGATATTGTTATGAAAAAAATAATAGTAATGACAATTCACAAATGCCGATTCATCATGCCATTTTTTTTTGTAGCGGGCCTTTCAGCAAGAGGTGTCATTTTAAATTTCGCGCCATTTTTTAACTGTCAAAATACAACTGTCAGTACGATGCCACTTTACATTTGAGGCTCTGAAAACTCAAGAGAAATAGTCGAACAGCCTCTGGTGATAATTTGATGCGGTTTTTGGGCTGGCAGTGTAATCGGGTCATACTTTTTTGAAAATGCTGCTGGTTCGACCGTTACAGTGAATGGATTGCGTTGCCGAACGATCTTGACTGACGTTCTGAAATTGATGCATTGAGGCACCATGGCTCTTTTCCTTTCTCTATTTAAAATGGCACCTCTGCTGATAGCTGATTTTCTTGTTGTGGTGTAGTCACATATCGAAGGAGTACGATAGATGTACCAAATCATTCTATTTCAAGCAGTTATCCAAATGTACCAAATCATTCTCTATCAAGCTGTAGCTGTGTTAAAAAACACTTATAATTTTATATTTCATTTCTGGTCGGCAATTCAAGTTGCTTCTGGTCAAATTGATCGTTTTCATTCTCGTAGCTGTGAATAGCATTTCTCTTACGCTTAAACTTACAATACACAATTTATTTTTACGTTCCAATAGAGAATCACAACCAGAAAGATATTCAGTATATCAAATTTGCCGCTCTAAGCGCATCGATTTTGCTAACTATCTCAAATTAAAGTAATCTGCTGAAGGCTTTCCAAAGGCATACACGAGCGATACAAACGGCCTGAGTACAATTGGCTCCAGTCTATTGGCCTGAGTTCAAAATTAGGGGTTAACTTACGACCAAGTCTTGAGCCAGTCCATCTTTTAGAGATTTAGCTTGCAGCCTTCATTGTGGATAATTGTACATACAGGGTGTTGTATACACGAAGTTTACAAAGCGGTCGGCCGTTGATAGGTTTTGGTTAGACAAACAAAAAATCGTTTTGAAGGGGGGAGGGTGGAATCGTAACTGTTTAGCCGCTAGGGCGTTTTGAAATTTTTTTTAGTGTTTTGCATATTACCCTGTATTTTTGTAACCCAGCTGTGATCAGCATAACCCAAAAGAAACAGCTGCTTTGGATCTGTGGAACCGGGCATCTTACTCCGCGAAATACTTTGCTTGCCAGCATAGTAGAAGATGTAGCTGCAAATGCAGCATATTTTGAACAAATAATTTATTTTTCTTAAGAACAAACGTCTTTCCTGATTTATATAAAAGAGCTGCCACATAAAAACATAAATCTTGGTTTAGTATGAAGGTGGAAATTAACAACAATCGCAAGAAAAACAGAAACTACTTTTCCATCAACAACCAAATTTAAGCTAGTCCATAACGATTTATTATATCTAATTATAAAAATGTTACTTTAATAAATAAAGACTTGAAACAAAAATAGATGAACAGGTGGTTACCTTCATTTAATGATAAATTTGCAATATTATCCACTTTTGATTTCAAACCTCCACTGAAGTATTAAATCATATTCTTCAATCGAATTCCTGCACAGATTCACCCACACCCACGCTTAAATGTTAATTATTTTATAATTATTATTAATAAGATCTTAACTGGGCTAAAATTACTAAGAAAGCAATATGAACTCACTTAAAACACGAAGAAACATTCAGAGGAAAACGAACTCTGAGCAAAAATTTCTTTTAATCATCACGGGATGAGGTAATCCCGCTCTGCCAGTCAAGGCTTTGTTTATGGCAATTGTAAACAATTTTATTTTAGTTCATCCCACATTTGTGTTTGTAAATGAATCATCGAACTCAACCGGTTTCTACAATATATATTTTCGACAACTGAAATTTTATAAAATAAATAAAAAAAAACATAAGGAAAGCGTCAAACTAAATGTGCACACACAGTGTAAGGTCACTAATGGCGGGCTACGGGCTATCAACGCACACACACTCTCCATGTACCAATCTCTTTGCCTCTTTAAAATTTGGACCAATGCCAAGTTGGTCTTCTGTTTTAAGGAACCATGGCACCGGTGTATTTATTACGTATAGTATTTTTATTTTTGCGCCAGGAGAGTGTAAGACAACTTTCTTGGGCATTGGCCAAAATCTATTACTCATCGAAGACGTGGAGACAGATATCGTTAGGCCATTAATACGTTTTTATATCCGATGACATTATCCACCAACTAGATACCAGATGGTTGTCCATTTTCATATAACGATGAACTCAGATGCGCTTTGTCAACATACGAAATGCAAATTTCCATGGAAGTAATATTTTGTTTTATTATTAATTTTTGCATCATTTAGTGACTAATACCTTTTTTGGTATTGAAATATTTAAAAGTGAATATTTATGGTAATATTGATATTTTTTTGTGACTCGTGGATTGCCATATGATGAAAAATCACGTACGATGTAGAAAGGTAAACAAGAGTACAATAAAAATATTCTTTTCATTCTCTGAAATTGCTTATCTTTATTTTTGGATTGTTAAGCAAAACTATAAATAAATATGATAGTGGCTTTAATATAAGTCAGGAATTTCGAAAGGAACATTGTGATCCATAAATAGCTTATAGAATACATTGTAGATAGTGAATGCAGTTAATAAAGGCTGCTTTTTTATTTGCAATGGAATAAATTCGGATGCAACACATTCCAGAAACGAAGCAGTCGTCAACAGAGTCAATCACACATGATGAATTCACACAGGTAAAGGGTACCATTAGCATTCTCAATAAAACTCGTTCGATTACGGAGGTCAAGCAGCATTGGACGTGGTATGTACTTAGTTTGTGGACCGCTTGAAAAAATCGCCACTCGTGTTTGGAAGGACGAAAATGTACATATCCACAGGCGCTATGAAGTGGTGAGAAATAAAGCTCTTTTCTACTTTTGTGACTGCATCAAAAACGCTTCTAACGCAACATTACAAGAAAAGCGAACAAGCAATGTTAAAAAAGATATACTAGAAATGTTATGGGAAGAGGAGCGCTTCAAGCTTCTTAAGGAGCGTTCTATCATTGATATTTCAGCGCTTTATTTCTTGCTGGGAATGAAATGTAGCACAGACATTTAGTTGACAGGGTTGCGTGAGCCTTTTCATTCAGCGGAGAAAACTACCAAACTTATTTTTTATTGCTATAATTCTTTATTTTTTAAGTGTAACCTAACAGAGAAAATATTTGAAAGTTCCGAGAATTAACCAAAAATGCCAGTAATTTAATTTTCCTTCTATTAAATAATGTTGAATTACTCAATCTTGAATTCCTTTCTATATTTATAATCTACTTAAAAAAACATCAGAAAATCTATTTGCTAAATCAACAACATAAAACTTCCGTCCGTCTGTAAACATACGGCTCCCACCCAAAAAAAATTCCATAAGACCCCACCGCGTTTTCCTTAACGTTTCTTGACAAAGTCATTATTACTCGAAATTAGAAAATCAAACACTTTTTCCCCCAAACCATCAAAGTCTAAAAATGCACTTCGAACAAAAAACCATAATAAAAAACACAAAGTCATACCTTTTCCCAGGCATGTAAGGAAAAGAGCCTATTAGTATGCCCCACGGTTTCACTTCGTCAGTCCGAGCCAAACCTGAACTTTTGCCCGTCAAAACACCCCTCGTATTAAAATAGACTTCCTGTTGCAGCAGTGAATAAATCGCGCCTCAAACTCAAACCCACCAATCCCTCCACCCTGCGTTTGTCACATTAAACCAGTTCTAGGGTAATGAACAACCTTTATTCGATACCACGTGTCCAATGTTCCGCGGATACCCTATCGACCCATTGATCGACTTCATTAACTTCGCACCGGTGAACGATTTTTATGACCTTTGTCTCCCAATCGTCCCCGGATGTTCGTTTCATAGAAACCATGTGCGAAGGGGTTTAGGGCTGTGTGAAGGTAAAACAGCTACTTGAAGGTGACTTGGTCCTGAAATAAACAGCAACAGATTAAAGCAAGCAAGGATCATTAAATCCTGCTCATGTGAGCCTATTTTTCTCATCCACACGATAATCCCGAGTAGAAAATCTAAAAGGATTATTTGGGTTAAGACACAGCGACATATAAACACACGTCGCTGTTAAGTCTGGGTTGGATCTCATTAGACGTGGACGATAAGCAGAGATTTGAGTAAACTCATATGACACCCAGAGATGTCCCAGACCAATTGAAATTCGACTAACGAAGTGACAACTCAATTGTTTCCAGAACTAATGGCCCAGCAGCCTCGGACTACCCCCTGGCAATGCGTTTGGTGCTTTATAATGGGTGCTGCGTTATGGGTCGTCACTATGGATGCATGTTGCACTTCGGATAATGCGTTTTGACTTCGGACGACAGAGCATAATTTTTTTTCTGTGCGCTTATGATCCAGGGGTCGCATAGCGGATGTCCTGCACATGTAGGGGATATCGGTTTCAAAAGTTGTGTGTTTTTTTTTCATGTTTTGTTTTATCAATGCTCATGACATTGAGAAAGTGAAGAAAATTAAACCCAGCCGCATTGAATTGGAATAGACAAGGGAGGGTTCGACAACTTCTTGCGGGCAAATGGCATTCTTTTATGTAGTCTTGGATTGTTTTTTTTGTGGGTTTCTGTTTAAAACATTGGGATTGGAATTGAATAGCATATGACTAACATGCATGGTAGTTGGCTTCTTGGATATTTAAAATGCAGGGGGAAACTAATTCTTGTGCTTCTCGTGAAGTAACCATAAATATAGGTCAGCAGCGATTAAAATCACAGTTTAAGTTTATTGTTTTTATATTTTTTTTGATAATATTCTGAAAAAGATTTATGCATTTTCTAATTTAAGATGTATTAGAATCGTTTTAACAAATCCATTTTTGATTGGTTTTAAAATGGATAAACTGGAGGCGTCCTAATTTATTTCCGGTTTGAAAATATGTTTCCGGCAGTAAATTATAATCGATCGCGTTAGAGTTTGGGGGAGAAATAGATACTTTGTCATGGGTTTTCTGGTGGGTGATTTTTAATTCTAGCTTTTATGTCTAATTTATGCGCAGGATTTTTCGAACCGAATGAATAAAAATACATACGATTTTAAGAGAATAATATTATTAAGCATACAGCCCGATTTACATCCCAAAGTCAAAGTGGAAGTGCAGCTCTGGAGCTCTTTTATAAGAAATTGCTAAAACTGTCAAATGTGAACTGACAAATGACAGCGAAACCAAAATGGCGGCCAAACAAAATCGGACTGAACCATAAAAAGCAAATTGTAGATACTTACGAGTGTGTACTTCACTCTATAAGTTACAGTCGTTAAAAATAACAACAATGAGATTATCTTGATCGTCTGCAAAAAGGAGAACGAGGCTTACAGCGAACTAGATCGTCCTATCATGAATTTTCGAAACAATCGAGTAATGTTGGTCCGAAATTGAAAACCAATTTTTTCAATCAGAACGCAAAAAAAACTTGAGAAGTCTCCAAATAGGCCAATTCTTAATTGTGACGGGTCACAAGTCATAAGAAATTATTGATGAAATTATTCTTGTGGCGAATCTTGTGGTAGATCAGCTGTTTCAAATTCTTAGTGAAAAGTCACCACATTCATCACAAGAATTCCACCACTATTGTGTCTATTGTCAATTGTGAAATTGTGTTCAACTTGTCAACGTTATTAAACGTGCACCAAAATGAAAACGGGTAAACTTTTTCTCCGAAAGAAATTTGATTGATTTTTAGTTTTGCCAATTCTTTTCTAATATTTTCGAAAATCATTGGGATTTTGTATCGCGACTATTTTCCATGTGGATCTGTTGCTTTTACTTCTATAATAATGTAAAACTCAATCTCACTGTGACAGCTCACTTCAATTGTTATTGGCTTGTTAGTATGCAAAATAATAACTATCTCCGCATATCTCAAACCAGGGCATTGTTGTTGTAATTTAACAAAAAACTTTCAAATTACACATTCGAAGTATCTCGGCTTTCAACATAGTTTTACACTTGGCGGTGAAAAGTTATCAACTGTGTCTCGCGAATCAATCCGTACCATTGTTTGGACATGAAACACGTTGCCGCTCGACTAGTGTCGAAAGACCTGAATTTTCTGCACAAACTCAATCGCGTAAAGGTCGTTGAAGACATGTTAGAACGAATAAATTCCGAACCCCACATTCATAAAACGCATTGTAACAGGTGATGAGACATGGGTTTACGAGTTTGACATGCAAGCTTTGGAATGGCGCCTTCCAACTGACCCGAAACCGAAACCGAAAAATATAGAATTCGCGGCGAGGGCTGGAATCGATTCCAAAAAATTCGTACTGTAAACAAATTAAATGACAAGTGACGCTCAAACTCCGCGTGAGTATAGAGGACAGTTGTGTCAATTTGGACCAAAACAAATTTCTACAATCCCTTTAAGAGGGTTTTTTAAAAAATCTATTCCCAATACTCCCTTGACTGAATGTCTAATAATAAAAAATACAATTTGTATTACAGAATATTTGTTTATCTTGGAAATTTTAAAGTGGAACACAGTTTTGCACATGTGCATTTCACTTTACTGCACGAGTTTTACGTAACATTAAATTTTAGTGCGCTTTCAAGTCACTAATGGCGATGTTACTATATATTTTTTATCTTTTAAAACTAAATTGCTTTTTCGTGAAAAAAACGATAAAGGACGATTTTGCATTATTTATTTAGTTAAAAATTCATTTTTAAAACTTTTGTAGAAAGAATTTTATCAGTGCTTCCTTGACTAAAAGAAAATTCCTTGCGATAAGAGGTACTAGAAACAGATCTAAGATTATCCATTTTTTTATCCACAATTCAAAAACGAAAAATATCTCCCATAATGAATCATTTTCAATATTTACAAAACCACCATCTAAAAATAAAATAAAATAAAAAATTTTGTGAGTCGAAAAATTCGTATGAATGACTTCCCACGTGTTGCCCACGTCGTCGAACTTCGGACACTGGTTTTCAACCCATGCTTGGTTGTGAGCCAGAAACGCACTCAATCCGCATGTCCGGATATCGGCTCTGTGTCGGCACTGCAGTACGCTGCATTTTGGATGAGTAAATAATTGGGCTTCTGGACTCTGTGTCGTCGGCCTAGATCTGTTCCATTATCACCGATAAATGCGCTTTGATGTACGACGGCCATTGGTGAACTGTGTTGATCGCAGCACTTTTATTTTGGTGAATCAAAGGGTGCGCGGTCGGTCACTTATGCGCCGCCGCATAAGTGACCGACCGCGCGCTGGCAAACAAGGCAAGTTACGAAATAATTTTCAGTCACTTCCCACTTGTTAAAATTTGCATGTAAATGGCCACCTACAAATGACTGCTCGAAATGGAAATGATTTTCACTTGTGGTGGTTGGTGTGAATTTGTGTGTTGATTTTTGTGTAAATCATTTCAAAACTTTCAAAAAGGTTTTTTTTGTTTTTTTGGGTGACATTTTACGAAGACTTTTTGCGGATGATTTGATGAGATGAAAAGAATATTTTAGTAACAGTTATCATAAAATACCGTTCCGCAGTCATAAATTTGAAGTTTATGGAATATCGAAGTGATTTTTATCGACTTTGGATGGCAAAAATCATAGCTTTCGATTGTGTGACGACGTCATGTTAATATAATTTATGAAGCATAAATTGTTTTGTAAAAAGAAGCAATAAGAAAAATTCGACATTGATCGTCTTCAAGACTAGACTGTATTGGAGAGATATCAGGCAACCCTAGAAGGAAGGATAGGCCCAAACATAAATAACGCAGAAACGATTGAGGAAAACTGACTCACTGAAGATCATTCTGACAGATGTCACGAAGGAAACGGTAGGATAAAAAAGGACACGCAAAGCCAGCGAATGGTACGATGAGGAATGCAAAGCAGCTATAGAGGCAAGAAATAATAATAGTAAAAAATACATAGAGCGACCGACGAGTAGCAAAAAACTGAAATAGTTGGTCAATCATTTTCTGTATTCTTATTACATATGTATACTAAAAAATTGTAAATCAAGTTTCATGATACCGATAAAATCAAAACAAAAACTAAAAATCACTCACCAATTTCTCGCTCCTCCTACTAAAGTATTTCTATGCATAGCAATACTAAATCCAAACATAGATCCTGCATCTTTCGAATGTCGAATGAAGTTCGATAAATCCAAATTGAATCCAAGCACAAAATTCGGAATAAAATTGAATATGAGGAAAATGTAGAGCCAGCAGCAGCACCATCGGCTGGTCGCCGCCTTCTTTAGAACGTTACACATTTTCTCGATCGAAATTCAATTTTTTTTATTAAAGATTTTTTATTTTTATAATTTCGAAACTTTTTTTCAAAAAAAACACTATTTTAGCACATTTTTCTTTTTTGTTGTTTTATTTTGAGTTTTCAAGCATGTAATTAATTTCTGTAAATAAAATCGAGGATAAGATAACATCGGTGTGTGATGGCAATAGCAAAATTTGTCAACAGGTAAACAAAGAGATAATTCAGTTGTTTAACCTATTAACATTTTACGAATTTTAACTGTTTTTTTTTTTAAAGAAAAAAAAATATTGCTAAAACCAAAAAATCGAGGAAGTTATTTTTTTTTCACTTTTTCGCGTCGCGTTATATTACTACTAATAAACTGGAAAAGTATCAATGAATATTTCTTATAAAGTTTTTTTTTGAATTAATTAACGACCAAGGCCGACAGGTAAGAAATAAAAATAAAAAAAAAGGCAAATCTTAGCGCGACAACCGAAAATATCGTGAATGAACAACGATCGACGAGTTAAGATCGCGCTTTTGCCCACGGAAAGAATACGCGGCAGAGATGTGGTGTGCCAATGTTGCAATGTTTGCTAGTGGGTTACACAATGACGAGATCTCTAAGTAAGCTAGATCGGGTTGGAGAGAAGGAGATCATAGCAAATGTATGCTAGTGTGTTTGCGAAGACACTTGCTTAATGCTGAGAAGATAAAACACACTTCGGAGTCTTTATGCCTGCTTTCGTTCCAACCAGGTGCTTTTTTCGCTGTAAAATTATTATTATCACTGACGCATCTTAAATGAGGCTAAAACAGACCGAACTGAAGCGCTGCTGTCTACAGTGGTTATGGCAAAGTAATGCTTCTTGTACAGTGGGGGTGGATTGTTCTTATTTTTGCAGTGTGGCTTAATCATTTTTCTTAATTTATATCGCGATATGGTAATTTAGTAAATGCACCTTTATTTTATTTTTTTCACTGAGACTCAAGGGTTTTCTCAAAAAATAAATCTCTTTTCTTAGTTTTAGTTAGCACAAAAAATACATCATACTAATACTCAAACATTTCAACTATTTATAAAGATAACATCAGACTCTCATAAAGTATTCTTTAAATAACTCCACTTTTTAATTATTAGTGATGTAAGATAGGTTGATCAAAAAGTTCGTGCAATTTTGGAGTGGAGGGCTGCATGGTAGTGGGTAGTTTTTGAACTGTAGTTTAATGGTCTCCTCTGGGCACCCGGAGCACCCAGTTGTATAATGCTTTATCCTGGTATGGTGACTCTGTAATGATGGAGCTTCTCTTCGTACCGTACTCGTGGGACTTTTAAGGACCAATTCATCGGTCCGGAACCGGCTCTTGTAGCAGCAACCGGCTAGACGAAGAGAGCCCTTGCCGATCGGATTTGAGTAGTATAGCAACAGAGCTCCTGGGGCAGAGGCTTAATCGGTTGTGAGCTCGGGTGTGAGCTTTATCCGCGGAAAGAACCTGTGTGATGAGCTTTTTTGCAGTGAGCTTTGGGTATGAGCGCCACCTGTGTGAAACAGTTAAACTACGCTGGAGTGGCTTATTGCGTCTTGGATAGGGTTTTATGCTGGCGGAGTCTTAGTTCGGATCTTGTGGTAGCTTGGTCAGTTATATAGACCAGGCAGAGTAGATAGACCAGACAGACCAACCTATCTGCGATTTCTATCTGGTCTGCCTGGTCTATATAACTGAAAGCCCCCCACAAGGTCCCGCACAGGTTCTTGTCCCGAATAAAGCCCTCATCCGAGCTCACAAGCGATGGCACCACTGGTCCAGACTACTGGCCATACTACTAACTCGGATGAAACACACCGAACGCGCCTGGATTGGCCAACTCCAAACGGTTCCTTTCTGTGCTGTCTCTCAAAGCAGCCATGGAATTGTTGGGGAGCAGTAGGAAGGATGTGCTGACACTTGTTAGCTTAATTACAGGACATTGCGCCCTGAATTACCATTTCTGAAATGGCCTACAAGCGGCCTGGCCTACAAATATGAGGTATATGGGTGCAGTGTAATAGGTCAAGCGAAGTTTCGGTACATAGGTACACGAAAATTTGTGATTCGCTACGATTTTCAAAAAAATTTGTAACTCTTACAAAGTTAATCCTTCTAACACAGAAGACGCACTTCTCAGCTACATTTACCACTGCCCTGTGGCCCAGCTAAAGCATGCAAACATAAAGTATTATATATAAGAAACACAAACCATCTAACAGAGAAGCGTGCAACAACAAAAAAGGAGTGGGGCACCCAAGGAGTGACGCCACATTAAAAAGAGTCCTTTTAAGGACAACTTAACTTGTTAGCACACTAATGGCCGATTTCACAGTAAGTTTATCATAGTTTTGCTCGTCTTCCTAAAATAACAAGCACACAACTAAAAATTAGGCTACTAAAATCATTCACAAACAGAAAGAGATTATCATAATTACTACAGGTATATGAACCCTCTACCAACACAATCTGCTCTGTTTTTGGCCTTAAAATTCAGAAATTCAAGATCGCTTTTTTGGCAAATCTCGAAATGAGATCTTTTTTCATAAAAAAAATTAAATCAGCCACAAAAAACCATAAAAAATGAATCATGTTCACTGAACTCAACAAAAAAAAAGATATTAACAAAGACGATAACAAAAACAGACGAAAATAAAATCTCAAAAAAAGCTTCCAAATTTAATAAAAAAAAATAAAAATAAAAAAAACATCATAAATTGTCTTTCGTTTTCAAAATGATTACCTCTTGTTTTTCTAAGATAACAATCCCCTAAATCCCAAAAATAACAACATTTTATCCACTCACTGTACGTTATCAAAAAGGATATGAAAAAACCCTTGAAAGTGTGATAATATTTTGGGAAGTCTCATAATACTCATGCCATAATCACTTAAGTAAGAAGACCTCAGCGCTTCAAAATCTCAATCTTTGTCTGTCAGTAAAAATGAAGATAAATTGATGCGAATTTTTAAATTTAAGAAGACACTTAAGAACAAAAAAGAACAGCACAAATTTCCTCGTTTGTTTTATGTATATGTGGATGTAAACAAATCCAACAAAAAAAATCACATTAATGCACAAAATGCTAAATTTATTAAATGAAATAAAAATATTTTTTTTTTAATTTATTCCTCTCCACAAAAAATCTCGCTCGTCCATCTCACTTGCAATAATAATAATAATAATAATAATTTCGTTACGTTTTCAGATATTTTTGGTCGCGCATAAAAAAATGGGAGCATCAAGCTGAAGAACGAAAAAAAACAATTTTTATAAACGGATTTATAGCGGTGACATCACACACGAGAGAGCATCCATATATACAGCATCCAGATTAAAGACAATAAATCACTTAATTAAATAAATTGAAACCGCGGAAAAGAGCACTAGAGGGAATCAGAGGCCATGAAAGCAGCGCTAAAAATCTTCGCCAAATTCGATTTCTTCTTATGCAAAAAAAAATCTGTATGACGTCAGGCGATCTTTAAATTAATTTTTCATAAAGCACAATATTCTTGTTTTGTCTATTTTTATCATAGCGCCACTGTTTCACTGCTGGAATATATATACACAACATAAAAAAAATTTAAATACAAATTAGACAAACACACTAGAAACACTTCACGCATTACATAACCCCGAAACGGGCGGACTAAAAATAGCGAAAGAAGTCCGTCAGATCAGCGATCTGTCTTCGCACGATTATTTCTACAAATTAATTAACTACTCTCGTCTCGATCGATCGAATCAATTAGGTCGAACCGCCACACACTAACCAGCACAATTTAACGGCGATTGCTCCTGGCAATTCGAGTAAAACCCTTACACGGTTTCGCACCACGGTTTCTGTGCCACTTGCACTATAGTTGCGGCGAATGCGTTCTTTATTGGCCCAGTAATTGGTGCGTTATAAAAGGTGATAATAATCCCTGGTATATATTAATCCGCAACTGCAATCGCTACTAACCGAACTGCCCAACAACTACTCACGCCAGAGTCTCAGAATTGACTGACTACATCCGATTTTCTTGCAAGGAATCGCCCAAGACTTTTCAGACTTTATAAGAAAGAGTCAGCCAAGTGTCGCGGCGACTAGATGCGATTTCTCGCTCCGCCACAAGTCGGCAAAGCGTTGGATCTGGTGCTTTGCTAGCGCGAGTTAAGGCGCTTCGGTTACCTTGTGGCGCGGGCGGAACTGGCAGTTTGTAGTGTATTAACTTTAGCAAATTCCAGTCTCGTTCCCAGCAACAAATTCGACCGTTACTCTTTCACTCTGTCAGAAACGAGACGGAAATGAAACGGAAAACATGAAATCGGTTGCGATGTGTTACAACAAAATCTACTTTATCGATTGTTACGAAGCGAACCGATTACATGTTCGATTGTGGCTTTCGAACGTGTATGAATCAACTGAAGCGGGCGTATGATTCGAGTAATGAGAAACAGATGGGGGAGAGATGTACGCAAATATAATAAATAGATGCGATGCGTATGCGGTTTCTTTCAATAGGATTAAATCGTTATGAATTGTAATTTAAGTAATTAAGGATTACTGAACACTTTTTCGAGGGTATTAGGCATAGCCTTCGATATATTAAAACAGAATATCTTTAATTATTAAATTACTCAATTCACAAATGATTTAGAGAGAATTACGTGCTTTTGAAAAGCAATCAGATTTAGAGATTATTTTATTGATTTATTATATTACTCATACAAACATGAACTAATTTATTTCTATTTTTGCTATAAATTAACGACTAAGAATTCAATATTTAACAAAGCTCCATTGAAACGGCTTTGTACTGCCGACAGACAGTAGCAGCACTAATATTCTACATATAGTTTACAAGGTGGCCCAAAAGTAATGATATAATGTGAATGTGCCATAATTTTTGCAAATGGCGTCAAATGTCATTGTGCTTGACATTTGTGTTGTAGACAGATAGAGAATTAGTTGAAAATAGGCAATGAAGCGATACACTCACATCAAAAACGCGGAATTATTGTTACTGCTTATTTGACCAATTTCCGGCTATTGCTTTAAAGTCGTTTTGGCGAACTGGCCGGTCAGAAAGCTAGATCTGACGGTGTTAGACTTCTTTCTTTGAGGCTTTAAGAAATCACCAATTTGGGGCCAGATGTTTTGCGAGCAACAATTTAAAATGCCGTAAAACGTAATATGCATCAATTCAGAAGGTCGTCACTTGACCGATATCATTTTATTCGACTTAATGTCATTAATTTTAAACCTTCAAATCAACATTCCGTTCAAACAGAGCCCAATTTTTTTCATTTCTAACAAAATGGCACCAAATTCACATTATGGAGGAACTATGCCTTTTTTGGCTGATTCACATGCTTCAGGAGCCATAACACTCCGACGAGGCTGTCTCCCGCTAACCTAGACCGTTGTGGTTCAGCCGGCTGCTTAAAAAAATGAACTCATACAATATCCAAGAGTTCCTAAGCTTAGATAACCAAGCTTAGACTCTTTCACAAAAAAAAAGAAGAATAGGCACAATTGCCCCAATCCACAAAAAAGGTGAGTTGATGAACTGCAAAAACTGCAGACCAACCACGTTGTTGAACCCAGCTTAAAAAGTACTTTCACATATTTTGTGAAGTAAACTGAAACCATATATGGAAGACAAAGTAGGAGATTACCAAGCAGGATGTTTCGCTATGGAATTTGCAAATCTTCGTAACAAAACCCTCTAAAACGCGGCTCAATTTCTCATTGGACCCCTTCATATGATGAGTGAAATCTCTTTCCTTAAAACTATTCTTTACAATTTGGAAAGAAATAGTAATCACTATTAGCTAGTCGTAACATAATGGACTTGTTTAGTAGCTTGAGGGTCTGCCAGTAGGTTGCTATCCACGAGTATGTCTCTGCAGATGTCCGTTCCTGACTAAAAATTATTGCTAATTTGGCGTGTTCCTTTGTACGCTTGCCTAATTCTCCCTTTATTGAAATCTTCTTGTATCGGTAGGATCCTCCTATTTAGATATTTTCTCTTCTTCTTTCTGCACAGCTTGGAGACCTCCATCCTTACTCTTGTAGGTCTTGCGATATTCTCCCGCACGCCTCTGGTTTCTTTCTTCAATTGCTGATCTACAGTCTTGATCGAACCATTCCGTTCTAGTCTGTCTGGGTGCCCAGCCTAGTACACCTCAGTTGAATCCAAAACGTTTCCGATATAAGATCAGTTAATTAGATAAGAAGTATAAAAAATCCCACAAGAATATAAATCTATGCCACTAATTAAAACCAGAACATATATTAGAAAAATAGGAAACCATTGAATAAAAATACAACAGTTTCAAGATTAACTTACTTAATGACTATAGAAAAATGAGTACAATTGTAAATTAATATTCTCTAGCCATAATCAAATCAACCATGCACACAGCACCTGCTACATTCTCTCATGAATTATTTTAATTTTTCACGATAATCGAATTAAATACAACAAAATTATTACCGCGCGCAGCTGATTTTTTTTATCGTCAATAATTAAACTCGGATATTTTCATCGCTGTAGTAACTCTTTACTGAAACATGAACTTCCATTGTTAAGGGGAAAAATTAATGTGTTAGCGTAGGGCGCTTTGACCCTGCCTTTCCTATCGAGAAGAAAATTACGATCCGATTGCTTACCGCTTCTAATTTTATTATCAATCAACGTCATAATGCCTCATGAATGGGTACAATGCAATTAAAATGACCATAGACGACCGGTCGGATGCACTTCATGATTTGATTCAGTCTTTTGTTTGTGTGATATTTGATGATCGATTACACACTATTTTACCGCTTCGAAGAATTTCGAATAAAAAATTTTATTTGTTTTAATGGAGTGAGGACCAATGGAAAATATCAACTGGAAAATTTTCAAGGGTTTTTTTAATGTTTTAATAGTTTTAAATCTAACCGAAATCGAATTCAAATTGCCAAATCAAATCCAAACTCCCCATTGTAATTGTCATATAAACCTTTGTAAAAATTGTAATTCATATTAATTTTTAACCTTTTCAGTCACATTTTATTACATAATATAATAAAATGTGTGTTCCTTTTGTGGGACATTACTGAAGTAACAAGAAAGACGCTATAAAAAGGAATTTCTCCTTTTCGCCATTTACAAGCAATGCGCAGATAAAAATAAGATTTTCTTAGATGAGTCTTTATCTGACTTCACCCTCCTCTTATTGCCGCATCGTTAAATTTTACAACTAGGACGAAATGTAACGAGCATTCTTACCCTGAGGTTTATTTTTAACTTTTTACCATTGTAGGAAAAAGAATAAAGCAAAAATGCACGCTAAAATGCAATTTAAATCTGTAAAAAGTTTTCATGTGATAGGTGAAGTGAAGTGAGATTTTAAGGAGATATTTTCTTTATATTTTAACCAAATGAAAATTAAGAATATGGTGCAGAGCTAAATAGAAGTATATTAATGAGGGCTGGGCAAAAATAAGGACCACAATTAAGGAAATCACAGCCCCGAGTAAAAATAATTTAGTTGGTTAATTTTTTTAAAAGCATATAAAAGCGCCCGCAACTAGCACGCTTAGCGAACAAATGCGCATGCCACACGGTTACGCTCCCGCTACAGGCATTAACATCTAAAAATGCCGCCAGAGGTATGCACTCCACAGTTACAGATGTGAATGTATTCGTAATCCACAATTCCAAATGCGAGTGTCGTTTTACCAAACGGTCCCCCAAGTAAGTACTGGCCACGTCCAATACTTCTTGACCGAACGAGAACCGGTATACTGAGTATGCTAATGGCACCCTTTAATAGTCACTCAAGCATACCGTGCTTTTTTCATGCTAAGAGCGGGCGAGTCTAATTTTTACTCTACTTTTACTATTTTGAGTTTCATGCTCAAAGCATACGAGTCTAATTTTTACTCGGGCGTTCCGTGCCTGCTTCGTTGCAGACTAAGAAGGAGCGAGTCTTATTTTTACTCGGGATAAACTAAGCTATGAAGAACACGTAGTGCAGCTGTTTTGATTCGGAACTGATTCGGGGATACAAAGCTTTTTTGGGTTGTAATGCGCTCTCGGAACACCAGATCAACAAGATAGCAATCCGAGTCGAAGTTGGCACCTCTGGTAGGTTCGGTACCTTCACCAGAATTGAAAAGCAGCGGCGGTCTATGAACACATGGTCTATTTGGTTGGAAGTGGCTCCATCAGGAGATAGCCAGGTGGCTTTATTGATATCTTTACGCGCAAATCTGTTGCTTACAACGACCAAGTTCTTACTAACTAGCTGCCATCTCTATAACTCTTTGCCCATTCTCATTATTGCTCTCATGTAAGGTGTGGTTGCCGACATACTGCCTGTATACGGCCTTCCGACTTACTTTAGCGTTCAAATCTCCCAAGATAATTTTTACATCATACATGGGGCCGACATTAAGTTCCCGTTCAACTACTTCGAAGAATTCTTGTTTTTCATCGTCCGGGGGACTCTTCTGTAGGTGCGTGAACGTTTATTAAGCGTATGTTCTTAAATTTGCCCGGGTGCAAATTTGAAGGGTGCATAGCCTTTCATTTATTGCTTTAAAGCCGATAATGAACTTGTATAATAATTAGGTTAATTTCAATAAAACCCGAGGACTAGAATTAGAATTCAATTTCTTACTCATCCTCTCTTCAAATTCTTTATGTCAATTTCATGCTTATAAAAAAAAACTCAATCACCCACAAACAAATGAATAATAATCGCGATTTCAAGTTTTTCTTCAATTTCCTCTCATCCCAACATTTATACAAAAATTATTTCACTATCAAACCATAAAGCCACCCTGATCGATTTATTTTGAACACGTGTCAGATCCTTAACAGCATTTACATTAAACCGCCTGCGGACACTATGCGGGAGATCGCTGCTTCTTCAAAAAGACCGAAAGGCTTGCACAGTTCTCCGATATCTTGTACCTAACTCCTTATATCGTGGCTTTTGTCCATGTACCATCGTAAACAATAAGTTGATCGCGGATTCTTTTTACATGGGTAGCGAGATTTATACTTGCGACCTTTTTAAGTAGATCTACACCACAGAAGCACGACGTCCAGTTGTTTTGCAGCTGAAGGGCTCCAAACCGCTGCGGCATTTCCTATTCCGGCAGTCCGCATAATGTAAGTCAAAGGTGAGCCTCAAAGTCTTTGTTTCATTTGCTTGGTATGGCATTGTCAAAATAGTCTCAGTCAATTGTTGCACTAAAAATGGACATTGTAAGACTGTTTTGTTGTAGAGAACGATTTTTGATACAACAAAAATAATACAAGTTCAGTCACTGCTGAAATTGTCTTAGTAATTTTGAAGACAACTTTTTAATACCATTGCGTAACTGTTGTTTTACTAATTCCAAAAGACAAAAACGTTGCAAACCGTTGATTTTCATCTCAATATAAAAGGAAGAATGCCGCGCGCGCACAAACCCTATTAAATCCTTCACTTCCTTGCTGGTATCTCAATTGGTCTACACTTTATTTGAGCCACGACTTACCGCAGTTAACAACTCTAGTGGCCACTCACGTATTGCGATTGTTCGGGTCGATAATACGTTAAAGGCAATCAATTTGCTTAATTGCCACTTGGTTGCCAGAGTCTGAATAAGAAGCGAATGCGCGTCGACAATTCAATTTGGGCCTCAAGTACGGCTACAGAGGCATATTTAAGTCTGGAAACAAGGAGGCGATTAAGATTGTCATGATTATTACAGTATTGACGGTTGTATGCGGGAATTATTTAATCAGCTTCCTTTTTGTTCATTCTTTTCATTTTTGGAGGGTTTTTTTTATATATTTTTTTTATTTTTCATTGCAGTTGTGGTGCTTGGTTATTGTGGTAGAAACTGGTAATAGCGCACTTTCTTCTATGCCTAGATTATTATGTTGATTACTGATAAAATTTAGAAATTGTTTGTCGAAATTAAATTTTCAGTTTGAAGTGACCTCTCAAATAGATTTGATGGGTTTTCCGGTGGTTCAAAGTTTACTGGCATCTTGATGAAAATTTTAAGCTTCTTTGGTTCAGTAAGATTTCGGTCAATAACGTGCACAGGAGATTACTGAAAAAATGACCAATGAGCCCGTGGCCCTTAGTGAACATTTTCGATTTCATCGATGGTAGTCACAGTTCTTGGCCGTTTCGAACCATCATAATCAAACAAGATGGCGCCACTATGTTTAAATTCAGCTGTGCATCTTTTTACGACGGCAAATAAAGAGTGCCCAACTAGGTTTTACTTTGCACCGATGTATTTGCCTTTCAAATGCTAGAATTTAACCAGACCATATTCGATCGATTGACAGAAATGACTAACTACTGTGATCCAAAATGGCTGAACATTTTCAAATATCTTTCGAAAGAATGGTTTTGACAATCAACACCATCTGCATTTAAAGGCTCAAAACTTTGCAGCAAAATTCTCATTTACTCGTTCAATTGCACTTACATAGGTCCGAATTAGGAGTTAGTTTTCGTTTTCAAACGATCCTAAGGAGGAACCACCACTCCCCTTAGTTAATAATGCCAAGATCTTCTACATCGAAATGACCACCAATTTAAAGTAAAAAGGCAAACAGCAACAAAATATAATTTTTGTTCCGCTGGGAAATATGTACAAGACTTTAAAATGTGAGCACCATCACAAGTCGCAATCCAATTTGTTCCTTATATTTCCCCATATATAAACATTACTATCCTTAATAAATAAAAACTAACCAAAGCATTGCTTTCTCATGGCATGAGAATAAACCACAATAATAATCCGTATCCAGTCAATCACTTTATTACTTAATTCGTTCCTATCAAAACTACAGAAACGCCGCGCCATTTACCATGCAGTTATTACCATACAATAAAAATTATTACAAAACCAGAATAACTAAAGCGACTGCCGTACTTAGTTGCAATTCATGTATGCTACTTTTATAGAAATGATTCCTTCAACAACAGATCTCCACCATCCAATAGTGCAACCAGCACAGAAACACTACAATGGATGCGCGGCCAGATTACAGCTTGCTGCTGCCATCACCCATAAATCCGTGATACATTCTCTCTTTTCTTCATACAAATTTATTGGCCTTATCAGAATACAAGACATTGTGATAAACATAAATAGCATTAATGCCAAACTGTCTGGCTATGAATCTTATCTAATCCCGCCATCGATGTTGTGCAGAAAATTCTGCCCTCTGAGAAGATCTCTGGCAAAAAAGGCTTTTCGTTAAGCTGGAAATGAGAACAAAGTGGAGGAATGAAAGAAAATATCTTCTCGGTTCACTTTGGGATAGGGAAAAGGTAGGACTTTGCTATATACGTATGTACCTTAAGTTCCTCGGCTTGAGCCTGATCTAGCTTCTGAAGACGAGAACGAATTGTACTTCATTGTAAGTAGGTAGTTAATCTGCATTAGATGGAAGACTCCAAACAAGCCTTTGACGACACAATGGGGCGCTGTTAATGTTGTAACAGAAATTACAGAAATTTTTATTTGTGTTTTATTGTGCTTTCAACATAACTTAAAAATGCCAGCTCTATTTGGACGTAATGCAAATTTAGAGCGAGAGATTTTAATGTTGTTTAGGTTTCTAGAAAAATAAATTCAAAAAAGAAACGTCTCTAATAATTATATTCTTTGTTCAGTGCACTTCCCTTAGATTGAGGGAATCTGGGCCCTGGACCTCAAAACCCTACTGTCAAAGCAACATGTTGTATTTCTAGCCGATGGTAGGGACGCCGAAACCACAAAATATCTTCCCGTACCTAGAGTGACCTTCAGAAAGGACATCTCCGTCGAAATACTAGCTAATTTTGTATTGCGAGAAAAATGTTGCCGTGCAGGCAGCAAGTTATTAACATTTTTGGAACAATCACTGTGGAAATAGCGATAAAATGTGAAAAAGGCACACTCCTGCGGTAAACGCAAAAGGTGTCACCATTGATGAGCTTAATGGCTCGGTTTTGCACCGGCGGATTTGGAATATGTAATCATTCCATCGCAGATCCTCAGCTAAAGTTATGCCTAGGATTTTAAGAGATTGATCAGCCGTTAGATTATTCACGCTGTCCACTGAGGTAGAAGGAAGGTCGATTCAGGTTTTATTAGAGACAGTGCTATGTTTTGAAGGCATTAAATTCAACTCGATTCTTGCCGCCCCAATCAAGAATAAGTTCGATGTTCCTGTTGATAGAGTTGGACGTGAGCTCCCGAACACAAAGACAAGGTCTGGTGCGTGATTCTCTTATATTATTGAAGACGTAGGAGTAACGTAGAGTATAACAAAGCTTTGAAGTGAGTTGGAGAGGATATTGAAAGTAGATCATTTATAAAGACTACGAAAAGAGCAAGTGTGATAAAAATGGTCCCTGGAGAACACTGGTAGAGACGAGAGAGACATCAAATACTACTTTGATTGAAAGGTCAGAAAGGAAACTCTCAATCCGTGAGGTCATCATCATCCATGGAGCTTCACAATTACTTACCGTCTTGGATTCCTCCAGCATTGTCGATATCTGGACCGTCTTTCCCAGTTTCTTATTCCTAACTGTTTTATGTCTTACTCGATGCTGTCTATATATCCTTTTCTACGACTGGTGACACCGCGGGGGGTCCACATCCCAGAAGGTAGTGCCAAATTGAATGCTTTCCATTTAGAACACAACGAGAAATAGGAGGGGTATTCATGATCTGTGTTATTTGTATTATTCGTGCTATTTGTGTTAAATCAAGAAACTTTCCTTAGTAAATGGCTAAGGAAAGTTTTTCAATTTACATAACACGTATGGCTCGGTTTTGCACCGGCGGATTTGGAATATGTAATCATTCCATCGCAGATCCTCAGCTAAAGTTATGCCTAGGATATTAAGAGATTGATCAGCCGTTAGATTATTCACGCTGTCCACTGAGGTAGAAGGAAGGTCGATTCAGGTTTTATTAGAGACAGTGCTATGTTTTGAAGGCATTAAATTCAACTCGATTCTTGCCGCCCCAATCAAGAATAAGTTCGATGTTCCTGTTGATAGAGTTGGACGTGAGCTCCCGAACACAAAGACAAGGTCTGGTGCGTGATTCTCTTATATTATTGAAGACGTAGGAGTAACGTAGAGTATAACAAAGCTTTGAAGTGAGTTGGAGAGGATATTGAAAGTAGATCATTTATAAAGACTACGAAAAGAGCAAGTGTGATAAAAATGGTCCCTGGAGAACACTGGTAGAGACGAGAGAGACATCAAATACTACTTTGATTGAAAGGTCAGAAAGGAAACTCTCAATCCGTGAGGTCATCATCATCCATGGAGCTTCACAATTACTTACCGTCTTGGATTCCTCCAGCATTGTCGATATCTGGACCGTCTTTCCCAGTTTCTTATTCCTAACTGTTTTATGTCTTACTCGATGCTGTCTATATATCCTTTTCTACGACTGGTGACACCGCGGGGGGTCCACATCCCAGAAGGTAGTGCCAAATTGAATGCTTTCCATTTAGAACACAACGAGAAATAGGAGGGGTATTCATGATCTGTGTTATTTGTATTATTCGTGCTATTTGTGTTAAATCAAGAAACTTTCCTTAGTAAATGGCTAAGGAAAGTTTTTCAATTTACATAACACAAATAACATAGATCATGAATACCCCCTAATGTGTCACACAGGGTGTTCTTCAACGACATATTTAAATATATCTCACCCTATATGACACACGATTGATTATTAAGAACATTATAACAACATTGATCATATTATTAATCGTAAATGTTCTTGTTTAAATTTAATTCTCCAAGCAATATTCTTTTTAAAATCACGCAATAGTAAAATTTAAAAACAAAATTTACCGATCAACGACAAACAGCCACCCTTTTGTTTCCACACTGAACACCTAGATGGCCGCTTAAGTAATAATTTTTTTCAATTTCTTAACGTTGTCAATTCTGCCTTGTCACTTCAGTCCCTAATATCCGAGCACGGACGTGTGGTTATTCTCTAATGTATTTCGCTTAAAATATTAGTGTACATAAAAATTACTGTACTAAAATGAGTCTTTTCGATAGTATAAAATGGACTTATTTTACCCTTTTTATGGTAAGATATTAATTAAAGCATATATGAACGCGACGCCGCTAATTAAACATTCAGAATATCACAACCTGTCACACTAATCGAATAGAAATGTGCCACGATTTAAATGTTTTCGTCAGACTTCTCTTGGTTATTGTTGTCTCTGATTATTTATGCACGCATTACGGATACAGTGACGGCTTCAATGATTAAAGTAAACATATGAGATTAATTGTAAAAGAAGTCATACGCTTGTGATATTAAGTCTGTATATGGAAGCGGCTTTTCAGCCTTCACCCTGCTAAGAAAAAAATTTAATTTTTTGTCTTATCTTTCAGTTTTTCTACGTATTTTACAATCCAACTGATAGTGGAGCAGTACAACTTACTAGCGAAAACTTGGATATGACTTTAGGTATGTAAACAAAAAGAATTTCGCTGCTACTTTTGGCCTGTGTCAATATTTACTTGACGCGGGGTGCACACTTGCATGAAGTGCACTTGACCTCGCTCCTCGCTACCATGGGCTAGTTATAATTAACACAAATATTTCACGCTTATTTTTCCATTTTTCAGCGTCAAATGAGCTTGTTTTTATTAACTTCTACGCTGAATGGTGCAGATTTAGCAGTATACTACAGCCAGTTTTTGATGAAGCTGCTGATAAGGTACTCCCCCGCAAGATTTTTTCTCCTCTACAAATACGCAAGATCTAATTATATTTTATAGGTTAAAGAAGCTTTTCCAGAATCTGGAAAAGTAGTTATGGGTAAAGTAGATTGTGATCGTGAAACAACGGTCGCCTCTCGATTCCATATTACAAAATATCCCACACTTAAGGTGGTTAGAAATGGCCAACCAACAAAGAGAGAATATAGGGGACAGCGATCTTCAGAAGCTTTTGTAGAATTTGTAAAAAAACAATTAGAAGATCCAATTAAGGAATTCCACACGCTCAAGGATCTGGAAAATTTGGACTCAAAGAAGCGAATTCTTATTGGATATTTTGATAGAAGAGACATGCCCGAATACAACATATTTAGAAGAGTTGCCACAAATCTAAAGGAAGATTGTCAGTTTCATGTTGGATTTGGGGAATCTACATCAGCAATGCATCCACCTGGTTAGTAATTGTAGATTTTTTTATTTTTGTTCATATTTAATTAATTTCTATTAAAATCTTTTAAAACTAACGACATCAGGGACAAATAATGGTGAGTTGTTGGTAGTGCTACAAGAGGCAAAAGGTAGACTTATTTTTTGATTTCTATTGTTTATTTCGTATTAATTGACATGGTCCATTTACACCTTTTGTATTCATAAAGTGGTAACCGAGAAATAATTTCATTTCTTAAGCAATGCATATAGGCTTTTAATTTCCATACCAAGGTTTAATAGGAAGAATGTTGTATGAATATGAAAGTAAATTACCTTGAATAACCAATATATTACGGATATCCGTATGAACTGAATGGTCTTTTGTTCATAATAATTATTACTGTGTCGTCATCACTGCTACGTTGGCCATGTTCTACCCAAAAAATTCTGTTTATTTTTACAGTCATAAAATCTGTATATCAGCATTTTCGTTCCCTTCTGCATATATAGTGGGAAGGATTTTTCTTTCGAAGCGCCTTAGGATGTGTTCCTCATTAATGCTTAAATTAAATAAATAAATAAAACCTCTAGTCTAAACTATCTTCTAACTTTGTTCTTTTTAAAAATTTGTCAAAATTTTCAGTATCTTCAGTTGGATATCTTCGTCTGTATCCAATTAAAGTTGATTGCGTAAAAGAAAACATCTTTCTATTATAACATAGGTACTCTGGGAGTGATTGCAGTACAACATAAAAATACCCTTTTGTCTACACCAGCGCAATTTCTACAACTCCATTGTTGATTATAAATAATAATTTTTAACTTAATCTTTACGTCGGTTTATATATATATATGAATGAAAATCATAATGACTTTTTGTATCACCAGGTTACCAAGGCTAAGAGCATAAATGTTTAGACCTCTTACTGGTTATATATGTTATTTTCTTCTAGTCATAAAACTAATTATTGTTGTAAAATATTTTCTTTAACTAACGTGGGCCACCGCCTGCACAAACCGGTTTAGCAAAGTCGTGTGTCATGCACGAAGCTTTTTCCCAAGACAATATTCCAAATGATATTACCCGCCTGAACCAGTAATCCGTGTAGTATGCGAAGTCTCGCATTAATCGATGATACAAAGAAATAATTTTTCATGCGTCGGTCGGTACATTCACGGCCATGTCACGGTCCAATGTAATGAACGGAACCGTTACCTTTCTGGCTGTTTAATCAAGGCAGTAATAATTATTATGCAAATTATGCTAAAAGTATTTCCGGTGAGTTTGGTGAATGTGATAAAATTTGTCAACTCATAGTTCTGTAACTTTCTGAAGAGTTTCCAAACCCTTGGCATTATCGGGGTGCAGTATAATATGCTTGCCAAACGGGTGCATTGCTTTGTTTTTGATTCCGCAAACGTGGACGAGAGTTTTATTTCCAGAAGGCGTGTTCACGGGTGCAGGCTTGCGCAATACAGCCCCTGGCGACGCACTGTATTTAGCTACCTGTAACATATTCTGGGACTCCCAGGTACCTTAGGGCGGACTGTGAGTGAATGATTTATTCCCATCCTTACGCACTTGGCTTCTCAGTTTGCTGATCAGCACAGCTTCAGTTTTGTGCTCAGAAAGCGTCAGATCAGCGCTTTCAGGCGACGCTTTATTCTCTCAGATAGCTTCGTTTGCGCACAATTGGATCTCGTCGAGGAGTTGTCCTAGGACCACTACCCCGATGTCATGCGCGACCCCGATCGCAACTGTTCCTTTTGGAAGGCGTAGTCTCAATACATCATTATACATTTTGATCCACAGGAGAGGCCCTCCAGAACTCCACATATTGTTTTGCACACCATCGGCCAATAACAATTTGGGGGTATTTGCCTGATTACACACTCGGCCCCAACGCAATTCGCCGGCGTATGGCATTCACGGTAACAGCTTGCCCAGCTTCGTTTTCGAAGAAATGCGGCCCAATGGCTCCGCCACTGGAAAAACCGCTCGACTTTGTGTCCTCCAAGTTCATCGCATCCCCAACTTCCCGAAATCTCTCAACTCTTATATACCGGCCAAAAGGGTTTAACAACAATACTGAGAACTTACTGGCAATAAACTAGTACAGTTTAGTACAAGATATTAAAGATGTACAATCTTGAATTAATCTGGCACTTGAAGACAAGTACCAGTCCATCATATGACAATTGTTCCGCTTCTGCTTGGAAATAGGTTTTAATCGACAACAAAATTTCTATCACATGGGTTAATGGTGGCACATATCAATTAAGTAGATTGGACATACTCCATATAATCATCATTGCAGCACATCCGCTGGCCACCGTTAACACAATTTAAGACATTTTAAAAGAAAAATTCAAATCACCCCTCTTTACTGCAGGTCAGCCAATAATCGTATTTCGTCCGGATGTTGCCCTATCCCATGAAAATGACGAGACATACACTGGTAGCATGACAAGTTTTGATGAAATGAATATTTGGACTCAAGAAAAGTGCGTCCCACTCGTACGAGAGATAACATTTGAAAATGCCGAGGAATTGACTGAAGAAGGGCTTCCTTTCCTTATTTTATTCCATCGTCCTGATGATTTAGAATCAATTAAAGATTATAAAGCTATTATTGAGTCGGAGTTGCTTTCCGAGAAGCGTAAGTTATTTGAATTTTTTTTTATGATGTGAAAAAATAAATTAATTTTAAAAAATATAATCATAATCATAGAAAACATAAACTTCTTAACGGCTGATGGTAAACGTTTTGCTCATCCCTTACATCATTTGGGTAAAGATGAAGGAGATTTGCCGTTAATTGCAATTGATTCATTTAGACATATGTACCTATTCCCAAAATTTAAGGATATGTATCAACCAGGAAAACTAAAGCAATTTTTAGAGGATTTATATAGTGGAAAATTACACAGGTATAAAATATTATAAACAAAATATAAATTAATAAATAATAATATAATTAAAACATATTAATATTCTTAGGGAATTTCATTATGGCCCAGAAACAACAGAGGAACAATCAAATGATATTCCAAAAGGTACAAAACCGCCTGAATCAACATTTAAAAAATTAGCACCATCTAAAAATCGTTATACCCTACTTAGAGATGAATTATAATTTCAATTTAGTTTTCTTTAATTTTTTAGCTTTAATAATTGAATGTCCGAAAAATGATTTTATTTTCGGTCTGTGATTTTCAGTTGAGTGTCACTATTATTAAATATTACTATACTTTTTGGGGGGGTATATATTTCAGAGTGAAATTCCATCTATGCACTGTGAAACTTATGGTTGCACATAATTACTATATTATAATTTTTTTTTTGGTTATTGTTATCTCTATTCATCCCTTATATTAATCTTCAGTGAATTATAATATTAATATTTCCCTTTGTAGGTTTTCTTTTATTCTTTTGTTTTATATATAAATATAATATTATTCTAAACGAAATCAAAAAAAAAACAACAGAACTATTATATAACATAATTAACTTTTTTTTAAACAAGCTAAGGCCAATTAGAAGCGATTGATTTGTATAGATGAAAATGAAACTAATATTTCCCTATCTTTATTCCCAAATAGGATAATTGTATAAAAAAAATAAATAAAAATAATTAAACTTAAATTTTTAAGAAATTGTCAAGAAAAAAAATTGTATTGCTTACTTCCTACTGATATTTCAATCATTATTATGTATATTATTGTATGAAAGTGCTTTCACAATAAAAAATGTACTTTAGGCGTGATTTGTAACAAATATTTCTTTTTATTCCAACTTTATTGTCTTAATTGGGACTGGTAGATTCTACTGAACTAAAGTTATCATCGTGGTTGTTTGAACTCCTATTGGAATTATCAATAACAATTTCTGTTTTATGGTGATTAACTGGGTCCTAACTTAATTATTTGAAAGTAATATTACATCCGGAATTCAAATGGTTGTAACGGCCTCAGGGTTCTTTGGAGAAACGCCAACGTCTTAATACGATCTAAGATCTATAGTGATGCTACCGAATCCTACCTCCACCTCGTCGAAAATGTTGACTTTACATCGGGTTGCTCCTGGATGCTCTTTTCTACATAAGAGTATAAGACGGAGAAGGGTGAAAGGCGAGTGTTTCGGACTTGTCCTCCAGATTTGGGGGTTGGGCGAAAGGTTGACAACCTCTCCTCGAAAAACAATTCTTGTTATGGAATCGAGAAATCAGCCTCGGAACAGTCAGGGGCCGTATTTGACTCTCGATTTTCTCTAATTTTCATATTTGGCATTACGACCAAATCGACTGATAAGCGCTGCCATACAAAACTATCGAATTGTGTGATATTACTCCAAGTGCAGCAAACCACGTATATTTAATTAAAATGAAAATTGTTAAAAGTTTATTGAATGCCTAAATTGAGCCTTTTAATAAACATCAAACGTCTTTATCAACACGTAAAGAAACGATAAAGTTGTCGATATCGTGTTGCCAAATGGAAATTTTTATTTATCGACAGTAATCGATATCGACTCGAGAAATCAAATGCGGCCCCAGCATTTACGACAAAAACCTCAGCAACGTCCCAGGACTAATGATTTAAGGAATAACGATATAAAATTTGAACATGGAATTTGAGACCTGGAGCAATCCAAATTGCAAATTGTTATTAAAGATTGATGAGTCTCGGAGTAGCTATAATAATCTAGACATTTACTGCGGCTTCTACAACACATTTTATCTTAATTACTTTTAATATTACCCACTAAAAATTATTAAATAAACCAAATTATTAATTAATCTTATAATGAAATGTTTATTTCATAAAAAACTTTTTCTCGTTATCATTCAGTTACTTTAATTTCTCACAAGAACAATCTGCTGTGCAATAAAAAATACGAAAATATTAAAATACCTCGCCCTATTTGAAATCTTCGAACAGATTTTTTCGATTGATTTTCATTTCGAGTTTCAAGTTTAATTCTAAAAAAACACAAAAATATAATAATAATTAAATCCAACAATAAAAATTAATTGAAAATACTTCATAATTATGTTTAATGATCTGCCGATAAAATCCGTCTTGACTTTTAAAAGACTTATTTAAGAATAAAACTTTTAAAGCTTCATCCCGAACCATTCATCCACTCGCACTCAATTCAGAACCATAAAAACATTTTAATTATTATTAATTACCACCTAGGATGATGATATCTACATATACCTGTATTTCCGGCAGTGCACAGGTATTAAATTTAACAATGCTATTCTAAATAGTAACGAAAAAGAAACAAAAGGAGATGATTCATGGTAAACGAGATTTTATTTTGTTTAGAATATAATAATAAAAAAAACATTGGAATTGTAAATGGACGGAATAAAAATTTGAACTTACATTAACGTTTCTTTTCTATAAAAGAGAAAATTTAAAAAAGGTTAAAAATAAAATTTTTATAATATTGTTCTTAATAATAACGATGTTACAGCGGTTGCTATAAGGCCAAAGAATGTACTAAGGTTACTCGTCGCTCGGCTCTGTAAAGAAAAAATAGTTTTGATGAACATAATATAATTAAAATATAAATAAAAGGTTCGATTCAAGGTTCCCTGGTTCAGAGTCAAGAAAGTGTCACTTTTAATTTTTACTTAGGATAAGGCTGAGCTCATTCATAGCCTTAAACGTAGATGTCAATCAAAACCAAAAACAGTGGTACACTACAAAAAAGAGTGGTCTTACTGCGGTTAGTAACGATAAATAACAGATACTATAACAGCTAGAAAGAAGTGGAGCTAAGGTAGTAGCATACATCCTGACCCCGTCCGGCCTACCCTTTGTTGGGTTGCGGGAGCGAAGCTCGGGTGCGCTCGTGAGGCTCCCAATTCTACTTCGGCCTTTCTTGCCTTGGAACTTTTCCTCGTGGCGGCGCCAGATGGTTTTATCTGCTAGGCTGCACGGCCGTACCGACAACCACGACAGGTGGTTCTTCTACTTCATTACCGCCAGTTGCTAAGGCACTGTTGTTGATTGAGAAGCCGAAGCTTCTGTGCTGGGCGAGGTATCTCTGAGAACATCCCTCTCCAGCTCTCAGCTGATGTATATGGCATCAGACCCAAAACCTCCTTCTTCGTAAGGTTTTTGATGTAAAATATCTTTGCGCGCGTTGAGAGTAATTTTTCAAGGAACGATTGGTACATTTTCATCTCGGAAAATGCAGATAGAGATATTACAAAAAAATTCAAGTGAAGAAAAGTCGTTATATGCCACGAGCCAGACATAGAGTAGAAGAATTGGTTGAGCGTGTTGGCTAACGACGTTGCCGTTCTAAAAAAGGGCGCCGCGTCGCTTCAATTCTTGATCTCGTTCCACGAGTATAGCAGGAAAGGGAAGCTCTAGCCTCCAAGGAAAGGAATAAAAGCTCTAGCCTCCATATTAGGATAAGGCCTTATACAACTAGGTGCGTCCGGTGCGCCGAGGAGATCGTTCGCAAGTGTGCAAAAACTATCCACTGCCATGCCGCCCTCAACCCGATGACATTTTCATCTTGACTTGGTAGACAGGGTGTGCTCCGTTCTACCGCCGTTAGTTGGACATCCAGGGGGCATCACGAGGATGTGACGGTTCGATTTTGGCCCCCTCGGAAATAAGCATTACTTTACTATTTAAATTGCATAATACCAGAAGTAACTTTCTTAGAAATACAAGCTGTACGTAATGTATTAAAAGAAATATTTGGAGTATCTGAAAAAATGTCGAAGAAACCATTCAGAATAGACCTCTATTTTATGAAAATAGTGTGCTGCGAGCAACTAATCATTTTATGTATTTAGTTTTACTGTTATTTTTGTGATAGATTGTATAAAGTAATAAATAAAGAAAATTTAAATGTTTAATTCAGCTTGTATGAGGTTAAGAGCTTGCTTTTGTTATTTTACCACGACTACCTTAATATCTATTGTAATTTATTTGTCAATGTTTCAATATTTAAAAAATATCACCCATATCGAAAAGCTCGAGGAAGACTTAAAGGCAATTTATGTAAGTTTAAATATAATATGAATATTTAAAACATTTATTTTTTTTACCAACGAAGAATAAATTTGGAAACATTAAAAATGAAAAGAAAGGTAATGATGATGGCCAAATTTCAAAGCCAGTTTGTTCAAGCGTAGACGAACAATCCTTGACTAAACATACTGAGAAAATATGGGCAGAAATTGGAGAAATAAAGAAAAATTTAGGTGGTTGCAAATGCTGTGCAAATAAAATACCAGCAACACAAATTGGTCGAACTGATTTTGCTTCAGAGTCCCTCGGTAGAAAGAAATGTGTTTTGTTTTAATAATTAAAATTTAAAAATTTTAGGTTCAAGAATTGAATCAGTAGATGATGAACCATATTGTGCAGGAAGTTTTCTTTTATCTTTGCTTGGTATAAGAACACTCTCAAATGAGCCAAGAAATGTGTTGAATCCATCATTACTGCCTGGAATGTGTTATGCATTTAGAGGAAACCGAAGTAATATTGTTATAAGAATAAGAAAAAAAGTACGCTTTTTATATATACAATGGAAGGGAAATTTTGTTAATAATATTTTCTATTTCAGATCTTAATTGATTCGGTTGCGATTGAACATATTTTAGATAGTATTTCACCAGAAGGTCATGTGATCAGTGCACCAAAAGACTTTGAAGTTTATGTAAGTAGTGCATCTATACAATCTAGTAACAACTGCTAATCCTTTAATCTCTATTAGGGTATGGTAAAACCAAACGATCCAAATCCTTATCATTTTGGAACGTTCTCCTATAATATTTATATAAGACAACAAGTTCAAATTTTTACTCTTCCACGGATACCACCAATAAGTTATGAATTAATTCAGTTTCGTTTTATTTCTAATAGTGGTCATCCAAATTATACATGTGTTTATCGGTATGTTAAGCGGTAAAATTTGGAAGCGTATTTAATAAAACATTTGTCTTTTTCAGTATAAGCATTTTTGGTAATCTGGAAAATTTTGCTTGATATAAAATTGAAATTAATGAAGAATAAGGGTAGGACGTGAATTTTACAATTGTTTTAAAACGAATAATACTATTTCGAAGATTTCTTATATAGAGATAGAAGGTAGTTTTATTATTTTATTTATTCCAATATAAAAATTATGTTTTTATTTTAATATATTAAGTTTTAAAAAATCACAACAAGTATTTTTACTTTATAAAACATTCGTAGAAATTGAATATCTGGAACCCCGAACTAACTAATCTTTGCAACGTTTATTTCCAATCTGTATCTTCATTCTTTATGGCTAAAGTGTTTACTTTTAACGGCTCTACAAGCAGGACCAGCTCTACAACCTGACTTTCCGAAACTGTTCCTGCGTCTGGTCTACGCCATCCTACCGGAGGAGGTTGGATCTACCTCGCTGTCGCACCCCACAAATCTTTCCGATTAGATTTCTTTTCAAGATTTCGTCACGATAGCACCTTCACTTGCTTTAAACATGACCAAACACGGCCTTGATTCCCGAATCCGGCGGATCGGAAGAGAGTGCGGATTTGACACTTATGTGCAAAATGCCGTATGTTTAAGTTGAGATTCCTTAATTTTGTTCTCGGAGATCGTTTACAGGTTGGCATTGCTATAATTTTAGATTCACGATTAGGCGGATTAGGGAATCGCAGTGTCAAACCCGCACTCCTCCAGGCCTAGATTTTTTAGTGATTTGTTTTGTTTTTCTATTATTAGATTTCTAACTTAAATGTTAAATGGACGTATGTTTAAGTGGCTAGCGACAGCACATGCTCGCCCACCGAGCTGCCTTAACCCAGACTCTCCCCACACTGGACACAGGAGGGTATTCAAAACACGCCCCAAGACCTCTTTAAACTAAAGTTTACCAAACGTAGTTACTTACTATGATATAATAGTTACACCTATCGCCTTGGCAGCATTCTCCACAAGTCCAATCCTCATACCAGATATGCGTACAGTAAGGCATGTATCGCTTACGAATCTTCTGACAAACTTGTTTCGTCATGCATCTTTTGGAAACATAGTACTGCTTAAGGGCACCTTCCGAAAAATACGGTGTACTACCCCATCTAATTTCTGTAAAGCAAGCATCTTCACCAGGAGCGCAAGTTTTTATTGTATTAAGGCACTTTTCTGTGTTCCCAGTTTGATTGGAGCAAACATAACATTCCAGAGCACTTACGAATTCCACTGTAAATTAATTATGTTAATATAATAAATTATGCATATTTAATTAGTTTACCATTGTGAATAAGTGTTCCAACAAGTGATACTAGTACTATTTTCCAAAAATCCATTTTCTATTATATATAAAACTCTTTAAAAACAACTTAATAAAATGCAATTAAAATATCAAAACATGTTATATTCACCACAGCACTGTCAGTTAATTTCACCATGAAAAACCCCACCCAAATTTTATTGCAGTTAAAACGGGGTTGTTAAAAATGTTTTAAAAGTAAAATAAATAATTTTTAAAAGTTTATCTGAAGTTAATGTTTATTTTTTTAGTTATTTATTATTTAAAAACTTATTTAACAAATTTTCATATTTTAAAAAAATTAAAAGAAAATATATAACTGAATCTAACTTCACTTGGTTAATTTTATAAATGTCAAAAGCCGCGAAACACCTGTCAAAACTAGTTTTTTATTTGCCAAAAGAGACTTTTGATACCAAAGGTGTTCGTTCATAGTGGGAAGAGCTTTCGGATTTTTGAATAACCTACAGGCTAGCATATGCTATAATTTCATATATATTTTACATATAACCGCTCAGTGCACAGTCCAGTCAGTCAGTTTAGTATACTTCACGCTTTCATTGCAGCAAGTTGGATGGGGACGTGTCGTTGTGAAGTTCATAAGTTCGCAGTTTCCCTTAGTACCCATCTCCACCCTGAAAATACCTCACACTACTAGGAGCTTGTAATTTTTAAATAAATAATTATCAGTCTTCTTTAATAATGCATTTTAAAAAATGCAATTAGTGTTTAATACCATACAATTTTTATAATTAACGCGATCGTCGCGAAACAAGAAGTATCTCCTCCTTGCCTTCTTTCTAATTTCCAAATTTCTATTAATAAATACAAAAAAAAAATATTAAAGGTGAACTCAAGTAGGAAAGAAGTGAAATTCATAAAAATTTTCTAAAGTGATTGTGCAAACAACGAAAAAATGGCACCAACACTTAGTAAACTAGCACAAAATAAAAGTGCAATTGTTGGTGTCACTGGATTAACTGCTGCTGTTTGGATTATTGCCTATGGAAAACTTTCACACAAAAGAAGGTAAGGATTTAAGAAATTGAACTATAAAAAAATAGAATGCTCTTAAAAAAAACAGAAAGGTATTCTCTATTAAACATTCCAGCTCATTAGCTATTTTGCATGATTCACATTTCTATTGTAATAAGGTAGATATCGAGGAGAACAGATAGGAGGAGCACACAAAGAATTTGCAATAAAACAGAAATGATTAAAATCAATTGGCAAAAAATCACTTTCTCTTTGCTGCATATAAACCAAAGCGCAAAATTTCAATATTTTTCTGCTGCTGCTAAAAATGAAATTAAGAGAAAAAAAATTGAAATATTCATCGAGAGATCTTGATTATTTGTTTATGTTGAAACTACACTACCCAACAGCTGTGGCTAAAAATTTCGCTAACTTGAATATACGAAAATGTCAACATTACGCAATTAACAAATTTCAATTTCTCAAGTGCCAAAAGACTTTTTTCCTCTTCTTTTTAATATCTACTTCTGTTGGAATGGCCAATTTGATACGGCTACGTAACGATATGAGCTGATAGGTGAACAATTTATAATATACGCACGTGCTTCAACACAGTTTACTCTTTTATGTCACCGGGGTTATCATAAATATTTAAATAAATCCCTAGGTATAAGTATATATATGTAAGTCAATATTAAAGTCAATGATTAACTAGAAATTTTTATAGTGTTAGTCCACCGAAAAACATATCTGAATCAGATCGAGCCTTCAGTTTAGAACGAAGGCAACAAAGCTTTAGGAAAATTAATCAGTTGTTTCCAAGCTGACGCCTTCTCAAAGAACAGAAGAAGTCGCACATGTATTTTTCGACTTCAGCAAAAGCAAAAGAAATATTTTTCTCTAGCAACATATGTCAATCTAGAATGGTTCTTTTTAGAGAGTTAATTTCTATTGTTAATATTCGATTGGCCATTGAAAAGCCGAAAGTATCGTGTATAACCTTGGATTAAAAAGACATGATATAAGGCGTAACATTTATCACAAACACCACATATAGGCTATTAAACTTTTCCCCTTTTAAAACCCCAACATAAGTGCGTGATATATGTAAAAATGCCACTGCGAATATATCGACCGGTAATAGTTTTAATTTAACCTAAAGCAGCATGAACTCGACATCCGCCGGTTGGCAGTGAAAGAATTTAATTAAAACTCAATTCGAATTTGCAATGTTTCCTTGTAACACATTGTCATGCTCTTATTAATTTTCCTTCATTATCACACATTCAAGTTTATCAACAATCAAAAAGACAAAACTAAAAATTGATTGCATTATTTTTTTTTAATCTAATCGCATTACAAGCAAGCATTGTGCACTTGGAACTGTGTCTGCTGTTTTATCAATATCAGAGTAAAGTTAAATGACACAAAACGAAAAAAAATGTACTTATAAAAAAATATTGCTATCAACTAACTTTCATAAACCCACTGTATAGGTGAGCATTTAGATTGTGCTAGAAAAGATTTTTATTATTGCAATCAACCTATTATAATACTATGAAACTGGCTTCCAACTATAGATTCTGCCTATTGTTAACTTCTAGTAAATGGCTAACGATAGTACAATGCAAAAACCACATTAAACGTTCTTGATTGCTTCAATTCAAGCTTAAAGTCCGATTTTTGTATTATCAGAGGGAATTTTGCGCGATTTTTTTTGATTACTCATGTCTGCCTATAAATTGAAGTAAAAATGCAAAATCATGCCGTTTATAAAGTTTATATTATTAATAAAAAAAATTATGTTTGGAATTTATAGTTGTTGCGATAACTACACAACTTTTAAGCTATGTAGAAATGATATTACTTTGTATGTATTTAATTCAACTATTTTTTTATAGTGGTATAGACAGGCTACATAGACAGGGTTATAGGTTTATTAGAGGTATAGACTATATTATGTCTTAGGATAGTGTTTGTTTTATCTTGGGTCATTCCATGGAAAATGACACCAAGCTAATGAAAAAAAAGTGACGGAAATTAGGGGACATCCATAAATTACGTGAGGTGATTTTGGCGATTTTTCGACCCCCCCTCCCCCCTTGGTGAGATGTCGTGAGATTTGGCTAGACCCCCTCCCCCCCTCAATCTCACGTGAGATTTTTAAAATTTTAAAAAATTTGTAGGATTTACACTATTATGCGTATTTCTTGTGTAAATACCTTAATCTGTGCTTGATTGCATTTAGAAATCATAATTGTTGAAGAACAGTACCACAAAATCATAACAGCACCAACTCGGCATGCACCCAATATAAACTACAATACCTGTGGATTACCATTTAGCAGGTGATTCTGCCTACCCTTTGGAAACCAACCTCAGGGTGCCTTACAGGGATAATGATTTCTTAACAAGAGAACAGAAAACTCGTGTATTTGTAGAGCAAGCATATGGAATATAAAAAAAATTTAGAATTTTACAATATATTGACATACGAAGGTTGGCTTTGGCATCCACTGATTCGTTTTTAGAGAGTAACGACTTGACTGTTTGAATAGTAATGGTAGAGCCATTTATGACTATGGAGATATACAAACTTCGGAGCATTCTTCTATATATGTCATCGTTAGGTAAAAAACCTGTGACTGAAAGACGCAGGGGGTTATCCTGGAATCCGATTCGAAAGTCATGAAATTCGGAAATAAGAAAATGGTATCTTCCACCAATGCGAATTCGAAATAAATTTGTCCGCCTGTTATCGGATTTCAGTCCGTGAATAAAGCCATTGCCGCATGCGCTGCTTTTATTTGTTTGTTTTAAAATATTCTAAAAACTCTTTAAATATTCTTGAAACAATTTATTGTTCGCATCAAAATGTCAAATTAAGTTAATAAATGAAGTTGGTTGGCTGAAAATAATTTCTTCTCGAAGATTTATCAGGCATCGCTACTAGCTTCCGTTTGCTTCCTACTTTCGTATCGCCTTAGAAAATCGGAGTCTGAAGTCACAGCCAGCTTCCTCAAATTGACGTTTGAGCCGCCTGTACATCAGGATACAGATTCAAGAAGTGCGGATCTGTTAGACTTCCATTCTTCACAACTCTCGATAATGATAACAAAAGGTTTTCGAAATCTATCTTGGCCTCTAGTAACTATGTCAGAGCAGATGGTCGTCGATTCGAAATATGAGTCCTGTAAGATGCTTAGATAACTAATTATGTCGCCTGGTGCTGCAAATATCTGCTTTTTGTAGTGACAATGCACCGCAGATAGCATGTGTTCTGACTGATGTGAAAAGAGTCGATTCTTAATATAATCTCTATGATTGCAGTAGGATTGGGTACATTATGCACTTGAGATTCTTAGGAGCGCATTAGGTTCCAGGTTTTTCAATTGGGCTTCTAGGCCTTTTTGTTATGTTTAAGCTTAGACCCCCACACTAGTTCATCGTAGGGTCGCAATCTGTCCAAAAATGGTGGTATAAGTCAATGCATACATTACTTTCGCAGTTTTTCCCAGACCATTGTATAAAGAGATAAGAATTTTTCATCACGTCTTCATTCCCAGATATTTAAATTATTTTCTTTACTTTTTTTTGGATGTTCCAGTTTGATGGTATTTGAAACAGTGAACAAATACAGTGTAAACGGCAGTGCAAAATTTTTATACCCAATTGCTATTGAGTCGAAATATAGTAATAGTATCACGTATACTTTTGATTCATTATTCCTTCTCTATTTGCAATATGTTTTGATAAAACCTTTCACCATGTTCATCTGATACTGCACCCAGATTTTCGTGAATGAAATCTAAGTGCGGGTCCGAAAGGCGATTTTAAAGATTTTCTCATTTACAGATATTGTACTTAAAATTGAAAAAAACAAAAAGATATTAAGAAATATTGCAAAAAAATTACAGAAAAATCGAAAAATACCCATTTTGAGGGCTAAAACCCCTAAAAAGTGGGCTTCTCGGAGTAGAAAATCAGTAGACTTTATAACATCTTATTAAAAAGCATAAAAAGAAGCGCTCTGCCAATTTTCAGCCTGTACCTAATTATTTCCGCTATATCGCTTTTTTCGGCCTAATTTACCTGTACTATTAATTTAACCCAGTTTTCTTGCGATTTTACACTGTTTCTTGCGAAAAAAAATTACGTGAGATTTGCGGAGACCCTCCCCCTCCCCCACGTGAGATTTGGTGAGATTCGGCTCGACCCCCTCCCCCCCCTAAACACCTCACGTAATTTATGGACGCCCCCTTACATAAATTTTAGGCTTTAAGTATTGTTAAAGCTCCACAGTATTCGGAAATATGCTTGTAGTAAAAAATAAAATTATTACTTTTTATATTTCCCCAGTTGAATATTGATTTTTCCATTAAATTCAAAAAAAGTGCGTTTAGGTGAAGAATGCAAGCTCAAATATTCACTTATATACTTTTAGCGAAAGTGCCGTTGATTTAAAACCAGCAGCTGAGCTATAAAGCGAAAGAGATGTAGAACATGAATTCCCTACACCAAGCCCAAAAAATAACTAAATAGTTAATAAAATATGCCTAAATTAATGTGTTTTGTGTGTATAGGTTTTTACTCGTCCCACCCGTCACGGATCCCTGTCACACCCGTCACAACATTTTAAGCTGCATAAAAAAAGTTCGTATTGTTTTTTCACTTACCTCTTTTTAGAAAACAATTAGTGACATAACTCAAATAGCATACTACAATAAAATTAGGGCTTCACATGAACTATTTGATCTGAATTTCAACGTCAAATGCAAGTATCTAAAGAAAGAATGGTTTAGCCTGTCCCACCCGTCACATATGTAATTCTGCGAATTTAACAATGTTAGAATATATTTTTATATTGTTTTCTTTTATCATATCTTAAAAAATATATCTAAGAATGCTATCATAAATACAGTATGTATTATGTGCTTTGTTTGCACTTTAAAATAACTGAATGTATATCAAAAAATGTGTTAAAATGTCCCACCCGTCACCATGGAATGACCCTCTTCTTTTATTAACTATATTTCTATTTGTAAATAGACAAAAGAACTAACGATAACAATTCTATTGCTTCTACGAGCACGATGGCACACTAAACGTTTTATTTTCATTTACCTTAGGTCAGTTATTTACCAAGGTATTATTCAAAAGTGTAAAGAGTGCTATTTTTGGAGTTTGAAACAGCACTTTAGTTTGCCACAGATGAAATGTTTTTTGTTGACGTGAAAAAAGACAGTAATTTGCAGTTTATGAATAATAAATATATAATTTTTTGGGAGAATTTATACTCAAAATAATAATACTGTATTTATACTATATAATTTTTAAATTAATTTATCGATAATTGAGAACTTTGAATCTTAAAGGAAATGGGTTTGGCGGGGCTTCGCCGCTCGCCGCTCGTATCGAGGCCGAGGCTTTAAAGATAGAAAACTTATTATGAAATTAACTATAGATATCAGTAAAGGTTATTAAAATCTGTTTCTTACAAGTAACTAAACAGTAACTCTTTGTTAAAGAGCTGGATTCATATTTTGTTTTTGACCATTCAATCAAAATAGTGTTGGATGACGTTGAATTTGAATCCCAAATCTTCCTTCTTCTTCTTCATCTTTGGCGAAGCATTGTATCCAAAAGTATCCTCCCAGTGTCAGTCAGTTTTTGCTGGCCTCATTTAATAGCTGAGCTATTATGAACCTCATGAATGACATAAATAACCTTCTGCTTCCACGACTGTATTTCCCACAACAAAAGACTAGGAGCGTTCTGCAGCACTCTGAAGTCTGCAGTCTGCAGCACTCCTTTTCGTACACAATAGTCTAGAAACAGTACAGAATACTTTATAAACAGAACAGCTTGATTCTGGCACAGTCAGAATTCCCGAATTCATAAAAAACCCACGAGTTCGAACGCGGGATTTATCTCAACCTATTCTATCCTTCATCTAACCTTCGAGCAAAGCATTGAACTAGACATTGCATCATGACATTAGAAACATAACAGACTGGTAGTATAAAAGGTAAGTCAAAAGCTTAGAATTAGACATAAAAAAAGGAAAATTAAAATTTACAAGTAAAACGAGCTGCAGGTGGGTTTGAGCTGGAAATGTGTCTGCTACCGGTACTTTAGCTTATTATTCAATTGTACGTCATGGTCAAATCTAAACTAGACAGAAATAAGAATGACTTGTAGTTAGTTGTTTTTTTTTTAAATCTTTTCGTAATTTTTGAGCATGTTTTTATATACAAATTTATACAATTATAAAATGACACACAAAATAATTTAATGCTAACTAACATCTACAAGTTTTTTTTAAACATCATTTGCTCTAGTTCAGCCTGAATATTTAATTAGCAATTTAAAATAAAAATTATATATTTTACAAAATAATTGCATCAAAGGCTACATGAAAACCTTCAACAACAGCTGTAAAGGAAATCTATTAATATTTTAACTTTGCGACAATAACTGGAAATTATTTTTAATCAAAACTTTTTCCATATAAATTTTGCAAAACGAAATATTATCAAATGTTTGCGAAATATTTTTCGCAATACTTAGCTGTTTAAATTTCGAAAAAAATAACAAAATTTTTGCCCATTTCAACAACAACAACAATATCGACAGCTAACTGCAACGTGAAGTCATTATAAAAGTAATTTGCAAAAATTCCAATCTAAATTCAATTGTTCCATTACGTACTTCGATTTCTTTTTCTTCGTCTTCTAATGTTGCAACATTCACGATATATCTGCTGCATTCACGTTTCTATATAAATAACATTTAATATCGTTTTGTTTTAATTTATTGTACAAGAATTAAAGATTAATAATTAATAAGTCCAACCAAACCAAATGCCAAAACAACTACAATTTGTGACTGGGTCTTCTAAAACTGGAAAACCACAGCGTTGACGTATGTAGATTGTTTAATCGGTTAAAAATATTCCAGAATCGTTGACCTTGGACTCTGAGGGTGTTTAAATATAATGCCTAGATATATATTCAAATTTTACATTTTGTTAATCATATTAATTATTATCACTTTATACATGGAATATAGAGTGTGTCGACCTCTCATTCTCCATTTCTGTATATTCGTTTTTTTCGCAATGGTAATATGGCAAATGAATTAGACAACATATACCAATAGATAATATCATTATACATAGTACGTCGGATAAATTGTTATTATATTGATTGAGATTTAAGATCTCTAGGATATACTGAGACAAAGCGACTTATCACAGCAAATTTCAAATACCTAAATAAACGAATTACATTGATCTGGTATAAGCTTTAGGCTGATCAGGCTAAAGGATGACTGTATCGTCCGTTTCCACATCTCTCCATTTTTTCCTATACTAGATATGGTCTGTATGAATCCGTGAAGACGTGGATCAGCCGGTAGGTACGCGCCGTCTACTGAGACAGAGGGAAGGTCGATGTAGGTTTATTATAGATGAGATAGTACTTTATTTTGGAAGCGTTGAATTCGGCATGATTCTTACAGCCCCAATAAAGAATGAGTTCAATGTCCCTGTTGATAGAGTTGAACATGAGCTCCTCGTCAAAAGACAAGGTTTGGCACGTGCTGCTTGCCTTATATTGTCGAGTATTATCATCGGCGAAACTGTAAAACGGGTTGGAGGGAATTGAGAGCATATAGTTTATAAAGATTAGGAAAAGAGCGGGTGATAGTATTGACCCCTGTGGAATACCGGCCGAGATGTTTGGGGTTTAGATTCGACGCCATCTAATACTGCCTTGAATGAACGGCCAGAAAGAAAACTCTAAATCCATAGAAATGAGTCGATACCAATAGCTTGAAGTCCATTTAACAGAGCGAGGTGCCATATACTATCAAAAGCCTTGTCGATATCAAGAGCAGCCAGACCAGACTCACTAAAGCGATGAATGCTTTGATTGATGTACTCGATCAGTCATAATAGAAGGTCAACAATAGATTTTTTTGTGTTTGAAATCATGCTACCTGTCGTGCAGAATTTTATTAGATTCTAGATAATCCATAAGATTTTTCTTAATTATTGTTTCCATTATTTTGGAGACTAGAAGTAATTGCTATTAGACGGTAGTTGGATGAATTATTGGATTCATCTTTTTCGGTTTAACGAGCTCTGGACTTTTTCTGGAAGATGGCTTCTTTGAAACTGTCCAGTTGCCGTTAGTACAGAACCGAGCTGTAGTTTGTTTGTTAATCCTGCCTACAGTTTAATAGGAATAGGAATGGTGGTAGCGATAATCTTATAGTTTTTAAAGGTGATTCAATATCTGAAAAAAACCTTAATTTGCAATAACTTGTTCACCAAAAAATCTTTTCAAATTGACCAACCTTAGCACGATTTATATTTCTACATTCCAAGTTAAAATAAATTTCCAAAATAAAGCAAAAAGTAATCTCAATCGACTTTTTTTTACGTTAAAAAAATTTCATTTATGCTAATTAAAAAGCATATTTTACATTACCATAACTTATTGCGATTACGTAATGTTTTTTTCGGTTTTCTTTTTACACTGCAATCAATTCTGAATTTCGGTAATCATTTTAATATGGTAGGATGATTTTATTTCAAAAGACAACATGGCACTGTTGTGGGTTTTTATAAAGATATATTTTTAAGAGATTTTTATTTTGTGCAATCCAAATCGTTGGTGGGAATTATACTAGACACCTACAAGAATTATTTTAATCTAACGAATTTTGTAAGAAGGAAAATTTTATTATTAAAAACTAAGTATCAATATAACACCAAAAAAAACCCGAAATTTTGAAAGGGTTTAACACGAGCGTAGCGTAGCGTAGGAAATGGGCAATATATTTTTATAAATCACGATTTTTTTATGAAATTAGTTGAATTGAGTGTTGGGAAATTTATTGTGGTTATATTCATAAAGAAAGGTTTTATAACAAAGCTACGTTATTAGTGGTGTTATGATTGTCATGCAATAGCTTTTGCGGTTTTAAGAAAATAATTGATAGCATTTTTAATGATTTATCGCCGTGAAAGTGCGGTTCTTCGCTCATGTAACTGGAATATGAAATATTTTTTCTCGTGTTGAGCTGTAAATAATAAAATTATTTAGTGAAAGATATCGTAATTGATGGATCAGTGGATATGGATATGTTTTTTTAAAACGTCGAAAGACCATCGTAATATTGACAATGTTAGACAACTAAATTGTATATCAAAATGAAAGCTTGCATTTTATTTAGAGGTATAGTTTTTGGCTCATTGAGTTTTTCGGAATATGACTGAATAGTCGCAAACTCTCAATGACGGGCAATGAAGAGTCGAGAGTTGCAAAAAGCCACGAATGATTGACATTGCAATTGACAAGTTGATCACAATTTCACAATAGCTTTACTAAAATTGTGGTGTAATTCTTGTGATGAATGTTGTGACTGAGAATCTGAAACAGCTGATCTGTTTCAAAATTAATCTTGTCACACTTGCTTATGACTTGTGACTCGTCGCAACTAAGAATTGGTCTATTAGCTGGATATGTTCGACGGCGAATCAACTTAGTCTTTAATTCATGCAATTCGTTAGAAACATTAAATAATTTATTGGTTTGATGTTTTACCCCAAGGTAAAATTGACCGCACAAGAAACTTAGCTTTCTTTAACTTTCAGTTAGAATTTTTTTCTGTCTGCCAAGTAGTTGCAGCTATTATCTTTTTAGTCGACAATTCAGTCCTCCCCTTTCGGTATGGGGATTTTCAGTAATGCAAGTTGCGTGCACAATTGACTTATTCAGCAATGAAAGTGTGTTGCTGAATAAGTCAGTTGCGCATGCAACCTGCATTACTGAAAATGCCCTATATTTTTTATACACGATTAGAGAGAAATGATAAAATTCATTCTGAGATTTTGTTTTCTATCGCTACCTTTTGCAACTACATTTTTTAACATTTAAGTAACCATCCCAATTTCACTCTGTTGATTACTAGCTTCTTCCAGTTAGTTATTTCTACCTTGTTTATATGCTTTGAATTATAGCCAATCCATCGAAATATTTGCTTTGTGCGTTGGTGTCTCCAGTCGATCATTCTCGAAACGTGTTTTATCTATCTTTGGCTTTGTGCTTTAATCATTTTTACGATTTCTCCATCTTCTGAGAGTTTTAATAGCTCGCATAGGTGTTGCGTGTTTCCCGTTTAAGAGTGACGACAATTCTTCCCAAAAAAAGATATTAAAATACTCCGAGACTGTTTCTTTGTTTGGCCACAGTCTGATAGTGGCTTATTGATCGAAGATCGACAAAATATGCTTTGTTAGATAATATAATAGGTTCGAGTTATTTAAAGCATGATCTCGCATTTGTGAAGATCATTGTAGACAAATCATTATCCTGCAAGGTGGGGCGAAGGTAATGTCATAATTTGAATACGCCATAATTTTTGCAAATGACGTCAAATGTCATTGTGCTTTGACATTTATGGTGTAGACCAAGACCCTCGTAAGTACAGGCCTGGAAGCAGACAGGCCAACTAATACTAACATAGCTGAAAAGTGGCCAAAAATTTCTGACAGTTGTGGAATTAACATGGCCGAAGCCATACGAAGCAATTTTTTAAGTTTGTTTTTGCACTAAAAAGTGGTAAAATATTGTATATTTTCACTTTTTGGTGCACATGGATTATCAGTGATTAGTGCTTTAGTGATTTAATAAAAAAAATTAAAATGAAGTGAGTGGTTAAGTGTATTTTAAGAGTGTTAATTGATTAGGTGACCATTATTGTTTACATTCGCGGTGGTTTTTTCGTGTTAATTTAGGGAAAAAATGTTGAATTTGTGTAGTAACATAATAAAAAGTGCTTTTTAAGTGATTAAAGATTATTATAGGATAGTTATTAAAAACATAAGTGCAGAAAAATGTGAAGGAAAAGTGAAAAAGTTATTGTTATTCATGTTGTGTGGTAGTACTTGCACTTATGTTTTTAATAACTCTTCTATAATAATTTTTAACTACTTTAAATTCACTTTTAATTCCATTACTACACAAATTCAACACCTTTTCCCTAAATTAACACGAAAAAACCACCGCGATTGTAAACAAAAATGGTCACCTAATCAATTAACACTCTTAAAATACACTTAACCACTAATTTTTTTTTAATTTATGGACTCAGATCACTAAATAACTTATCACTGATAATCCGTGTGCACTAAAAAGTGATAAAATACATTATTTTACCACTTTTTATTCCAAAAGCAAAGTTAAAAAATTGCTTCGTACGGCTTCGGCCATGTTAATTCCACAACTGTCAGACGATTTTGGCCCCGCACAGACACAACCAAAAAGTCTGCTTCCAGGCCTGTACTTACGAGGGCCTTGTGTAGACAGATTAAGAATTAGTTAGAATCAAAGCACAATGACATTTGACGCCATTTGCAAAAATTATGGCTTATTCACATTATGACTGCCCACCTAGAATTTTAGCCCGCTTATTGTTATTGAGGTAGATTACACGATCCAACCCTTCATCCATCACAAAAACAGTTTGTGTATGATTCAGATATTACACATTGTACTCACTTTTCTGCATCTTTTGCCTGTAGCGATTGTATATTTCAATGTATTGTGTATTTCAATGCAAAAGCTCTCATAGTTTTTGCAGACCGCGCAGAAGCGAATTTATGCTTGTGTAGTGTGATGGACGTGAGGACGACAATTTTTGTGATGCACAAGTGAGAAAAAAAATATGCGTCCCTCCGACCTTTCGTCCATAAAAACCGGGTTTTGAGTGATGTAATGGATGAAGTGTTGAATCGTGTAATCTACCTCATTCATCTAGTTATCAACGTTTGAATTAATCTTTATGTAGTATTGCTATAAGCTTAACTATGGTGTTCAAAGCTACTTACAACGTGATCAAAAACGATAGGACAGTATTGACAATACAATATTGTCCAAAAATGGTTTTAGAGTCTTGTGCCTAGGTCAATTGAATTTGTTAGTAAAGAAAACTCAGCTGGTTCAAAAGTATTGAAGAAGAATCAATTGTACAGCCAAGAAATTTGGTTGATTTAAATAATTTTTTCTGATTGTAATTGATATCATTTTCTAATTAATAAATCGCCTTTTTAAACAAAGGTATTGTGACACCAAAGTTGTTTCAAGGATTATTTCAAGTTGCTTGTTTTGAAAATTGAAGATTTACTTTCACGAATACTTCACGTGGTAAATTTTAAGCGATTAAATTAATTAAACTGGAAATAGGATTTGAGTAGTTTAATAAATTGAAACGAAAGATGCGAATGTATACTAATGCAATCTATGAGCCGGTTTAGACGGTGCGCTCCAGCGCATGTGCCTCACGAACTTTGTGGATAAAGGGAGAAGTGGGCTGGTACCTCTATTCATCCGCACTCATCCCTTCATCACCAAACGTTCGTGAAGCACATGCGCTGGAGCGCACCGTCTAAAACAGCTCTATGATGCTGTTATAAAAAATTGTTGAACAAATAATAATATAAACTGAATATCTACGTCGCTACAGACGTAGTCAGTTCAGACTTTTTTTAATTTGTTTAAAAAATTTATATATATTTTTTTTGTTAATTAGATATATACATTAATACTAATTTTCTGCAAATTTCTCGTATATTTAAATGATTATATTATCCAGAAACTAGTTTGACAACAAATTTGAATTTTTTGTTAAATAAAAACTCCTTGTTGTAGGTAGATTTGTGGAAAGTTTCACATACATATTCACATTCAGGATAAATTAAATTTAAATACTGAAAGTTTTGAGATTATAATTAATAATAAATAATAACCAGTATATTTAAGTGCGCCATTTAAATGTTTTCGCGTGCGAAAAGATTTTTTTTTATAATATTTCCGATGATTGTACATTGTACAATATTAATACAGCTTTTCTTTTGAACTCTTTCCCGTCAATAACTTTGTGAACGTATTGAGGCAATTATAAACAAATTTTAATTGTTTCTTTATCGTAATTGTTTATGTTTATTAATGGAGAGTTTTAAAAGTATTTTCTGGCCCAATTGCCGGTCAATATTAATTGTTGCCTGTAGTACACTGCTGTTAATATATGTATATGGCTGGTAATTGCGTATTTTTCTGCGAAAAGCTCATTTTTGCAATGTAGAGAATTCATCTATAAAACACCATTCTGATAAAACTGTACTTCGATATTCGTTACTGACTTGACAGAAATTAAAACAAAACTAAAAGAAGAAAGGTCACAATTTCAAGTAGAACAAGCTCGGATTAGAAACTTGGCAAAAAGTAAATCATTCTTCGTAGCTTAAAGCATATCTGAAAATTATATTATGAGTAATAACTTATTAGAAAAGTTTTTATTAAAGCAAATGTTAGCAAACAATCTCTCGCAATGAAAACGAAGGATAAGTCCAATCACCTGTTTCCTGTCACAAACCTTGAAGGACTATAGCTTCTCTATTAGGGAATGGTCCTGCATCTTTCAAGCTATGTTCATGTTTTGAAAACTTCACCCCTGGCTTAGCTGGTACAGAAACCGGAGAGCTTCTTTTTCAGATATACTGCTGGGTTCTGGATTCTGCCCATAAATACAGCGAAAATTTCCTACCATGTAGTAGCATTGCTTTCGCACATTCCAAAATCGTCCTATTTTGTCTTTCAATCAGACCGTTCTGTCCAGGGGCTCTTGGAGTGGATACTTGATGTTTGATTCCTTTAATCAACTTATTGGACGCTTCAATTGCCAAATCGATTAACTCCACTTTTGAATTTTATGAAATCTTCATTGCAAAATAATTTATTGACTCTTAACTGTATATATTCAAAACAAATTGCTCTGATAATAGTAATTTAGAAGTGTTAATACTTCTTATTATCAGCGCAATTTGTTTTGAATATGTACAGTTACGAGTCAATAAAATACTTTGACATCAAGATTTAAGGTACTAGTACACAAATAAAAGCATAAAAAAGGGCAAATTTTCAAAAATTGATTTCTCAGAACCCTTAATACATATAAAAAAAAAAGGTCAGCAATTTTATTTTTTAGGGATAAAAGGGTTAAAAAACAAGACCCCATTTTAAAATCCCTATCCTTATCCCTAAAAAATAAAATTGCCGACCTTTTTTTTAAATATTTTGGTAAATAGATGTAAGGAATATGTTAATAAACAAAATAAAACAAGTTTTTTCAAAATCGGCCGAGCCAATCCGTAGGGTTACTCTCTGCCATGGAGACATAAATTTTTCCTTGACCTTGACTTCGGCGCCATCTAGAAATGATACAAATAGTCGAAACTAAAAAAAAATTTTGTTTTGTTTTATTTAAGAATACAATAATTTTTTAAAAAAAAGTTTACATTAATATGTATTAAGGGTTCTGAGAAATCAATTTTTGAAAATTTGCCCTTTTTTATGCTTTTATTTGTGTACTAGTACCTTAATAAAATTCAAAAGTGGAGTTAATCGATTTGGCAATTGACGCATTCAATTAGGTAAAGGTTTGGAATTAGATCGTGCTTATTAAAACGTTTCAGAATAGACTAACTTCTAACTAAGAAACGCTTGGAATGTGAGCTAGAGCGCCTAAATTGAACAGTTGCCTATTGGAAAAGAATTGTCGAGTTGGAATCCAAATTTAGAGTGCGACCGAAAAGAGGAGAAAGATATTCCGATGAATGCATTTTCCCCAATGTCAATATTTCCCCTTATGTTATGATATAGGGAATTATCACATCCAAGGAAGTAGGGTCTCTACTGATCCTCCTGCGAATGCGAAGTACTGAGACGCCATCAGCAGGGGTTCCAATCTGTATTACTACGTCGCAAACAATACTTTCGATACAACATGAATCGAATTAACAATGCTAAATGAGCATTGATTGTATAATTTTTTTTTAAATGTTGTAGACTAACATAAACTTGATCGCAATAAATGTTTCAAGTCTAACTACTACATTCCAGGTTACCTATTAACCAATATATGCACAGTATCAAGATGATGCACATTTCTTTAAATTTTTAAAGATCGCAAAAATTATTCAAACCAAAAAAAAATAAATAACACCTGTTCAACCTGAAATTATTTAGTAGTTAATTTTTTCTGGTGGAATGTCTTCGAGCTGTTTTAGACGGTGCGCTTCAGCGGATGTGCCTCACGAACGTTTGGTGATGAAGGGAGGAGTGGGAATGAAGAGAGGTACCACACCACTTCTCCCTTTATCCACAAAGCTCGTGAGGCACATGCGCTGGAGCGCACCGTCTAAACCGGCTCTTCTTCTATAAATAAATAATCACGAGCAGATTCCGCTAACATGCATCACCAAAAATTAAAAACAAAATAATAACAATAAAAACATTTTCTGTTCCATATTACCTTCATAGTTTATGCCCTTACTGACAACATTGTTTTTAGTTAGTGACGAAACGTATATGAATGTAATTAAGAATATAGGTTCAAGTACTTTTCTGCTCAATGTAAAACCTCTTTTTTAGGCGGTCATTCCAATAAAAAGAATTTAACAAAAAGCACAAAAATTTTGTAAAAACTTCTCTTGATTGAAGGTTAAAAGTAAGATGAGCTCATATATTCTCGAGAGAGATATAATTTTTTTCGGTCAAACCTAATCAAGGTGGTAAAAAATACAACAAAAAAATAATTATAAAAGTGGCTGTTCACGGGGGGAAAGTCCGATAGTGACCTCTATAGGACCAGTTTTAGGCAATGTTTTATGAGAGGATATTTTTTGATTTGGGCCTACATTGGTGTGTAGATAAGTATATTCATGAAGTTCCTATAGAAAAAAAACTTGTTGGGATTTTCTGTCTAATGTCAAGGTTCTTCCAATTAGACAACTTCAGACGATCGTTTATGTAATATTCGAAAGAGTGTCGTTCTAAGAATTTTCTATACAATAATTGAAAGCTATTGAAGTTAATAAAACTATAATAAATTTCCTTTTATTCAATTTGCACGGGGATTGGAGATATTGTTCAAATCGCAACAAAAGTCGAATAAAAACTATAAATCATAACGAAATTCGAGAATATCACCAAACACCGGTTTTATTTTTATGTAATTATGGCTACCATATATCTATGATTACTACACTATACTTAATTGCTACCGATGACAAAATATGTGGTAAAATTAATCTCATACCAAAAAAAAAATTCACCGGTAGTGCAGAAAAGTTACATTCTCATCATTATAAAAAAAAATCCTTCCCACAATATTGAACCCCGTGAGAATAACTTATGATAATGTTATTGGAAAATGGTGCGGAAATTTTCCATTTTCAAGGGGAACCAGTTTTTAGTACAATACAGGAAATGCATATCCACACCACAAACTTTGACTTACCTATGATATGGTGCCCTTGTTGTGCAAAATACTTCGACATCGGTGACTTTAAACGTTTTCGAATTTTGTTTCATTTTATATATTTAACAAAAAAAACATATTCAATCTCAGAAAAAGCTTTTACTAAAATAATAAAAAAAAACTATATTATATACCTGCCTACCAAAAAACCACCATCAACAACAACAAAAAAACGTTTAAAGCTTTTCATTGTTCAACATGAAACTTTTACTTTTCATGATATAATGACATAACAGTTCAGTTTTGTAACTTGCCGAAAGCGCGAGGGTGAAAGATCTGCGACAATTTTCAATTTTATAATGGCTAAAAAAACTTCCTATAGATTATTACCTGGATGTTACGCAAATAATAGCATATTACTGGCATGGGTAACGACCTAGCAGTAAAACAAATTGGATAGATCTATTATTTTTGAAGAATGCAGAAATTTGAATGCAGTCTATTTTTTGTTAATTTGAAACCCGATATTTAAATACTATTAGTTATTTACTTTGTAGTTCTAGTTTTTATAGTTAACCTTATTTACTTGATTTCTGTAAAATGAGGTCATCTCAAGTCCGCCGCGTTGATTGGTAGAAGCCATTTGCATAAATCAGTATACATTGTATAATATTTGGTAATTTATTCTTTTATTGCTTAAGAATATTTAAATTCACGCTGTAATACATTAAAATTGCCTTAGCAATAGTCGCTTGAGTTCGTAATAGTAGTTACTTTATTTCATTCTTGGTTGAAAAAAATTGAACCAAATTTTCTACACGTTCGATTACAGTCTAGCTTCTATCATTTGCCGCGTGTTCCACAAATTAGGTCTCGCGATATCAGTTTGTTGTAACAAGACCAAATCTTTCTAGACTTGATGCATGATGATAGGTTCATCCCTCTGGAGGCAGTTACTGAGAGAAAGTTCATGGAGAGGTCTCTGTTTAGCACGCACAGAAGCTTCTGTACATTCTCCACCGGTGTTGCCTGTCACATCCATCCCTGCCCTTCCTAAGCTAGTCACCATATTGATAGCATCCGTTTTCGATTTAGCCTTTCTGAAACCGAATTGCCTTTCCGACAAGCCGCCTTCCCTCTCTGCGCTTGGGAGTAATCTGTTGTATATCACCCTTACGAAAACCTTGCCCATGGTGTTTAGAAGACATATCTGTCTGTAGCCCGACGACGGGTCCTCGAAGAATCGTCGAATTTAATGCTTTCAAAAAGAAGTACTGTCTTATTTCTGATAAAGCCTATAACACCTACCCATCCGTGTCAGTGGAGGGTGTAACACTAATTAATTTAAGAGTGTCTTGTTTGGCTTAACAAATAAATAAATAAAATAAATAATGACTGGGCCATCTCTTAACATCCTAGGCGTGAAATTAACCAAGGATTTGCGGTGGAATGACCACTTATGCCAAATCGCCAAACAAGCGTCTGAATGCCTCGGATTTCGTAAGTTCTTCCAAGCGCAAGTTGCTACTCCAGCCATCGGCGCGAGCTGTAATATACAAATCCTACATTCGGCATCTCCTCGAATGCAACTCCTTTATTTGAGCAGGATATCGAAAACGGCTTTACCATCACTAGATAAAGGACAAAATAGGCCCCTCAAACTAATCGATGATGACTCCATTTGCTCTACTATCGACCCTTTCAGCCACCGTAGGCATGTAGCAACCCTGACAAAATTTTATCACTACTACCATAGCGACTGTTCTATCGAAATAAACGATCTCCTGCCTCCACGGTTTTTAAAGCTACACGTTAAAATCAACGAATTGATATTTTCTTCTTTTTGCATTCAATCATAATCAAATTATAAAATTGAAATTTTTATTTGTTTATTTAGAGTTTTCAATAAAATGGCATAAGAGGTCTGTGAAGAAAGTATTCAACCTTATGTTATACAATGAAGAGAAAGAGCACTTCTGTTTAAGATCATAAAAGTTTTTTTCTCCTTTCAGCGTATGCACTTAATGAGAGTTAAAACTTTCTTGTGGTGATAATTTTATTTTATTATGTTTCTGCACAAGTCGTATCTTCTTACGTAGTAACTTTACGTGACTTAGTTCTCATGTTGCATTGAATTTGAAACAAACGCCTTCTAATCCACTCCTCATATTTAAACCCAATAAACCTACATAATATTACTATACTTAACTAGATTTGCAAAAAAAAATAATTCGTTTTTTTTTGTTGTAGAAAACCAGGACTTGAAGACAAAATCCAATATACAATAAAAGAAAAGGAGAAAAAGCCACAAAAAGCACACGTGAATAAGATATTCTTCAAACAATTAAGGACACTATTAAGTGAGTAATACAAACTAGACTAGCACAAATACAGAAATCAAATTACGACTTATTCTTTCAATTTAACGATTAAAGTTTTAATTGAACAGAAAAAAAACACTTAAATCTATTATTAACAATTTGTTTTCCAATTTTAGAAATACTTATTCCCGGAGTATGGAGTGTAGAAACCGGCCTATTAATAACAGTTGCATTTACTTTAGTCGCACGTTCAATAAGCGATATTTGGATGATACAAAATGCAACCCTAATCGAAAGCACAATTATTACCATGAATAGAACCGAGTTTAAAAATGCATTAATTAAATATTTAGGAGCTCTTCCACTGGTAAATAATTAATTATAAAGAAATATTTTAATTGTTTCATAATTCATAAATTCTTTAAATAGATTTCAGTCGTCACAAATCTTCTAAAATGGAGCTTAGGAGAATTAAAACTTAGATTTAGAACTAATTTGACACACCACTTATACAATCAGTACCTGAAGTAAGTTTGAAATAACATAATTATGTAGTAACTAAATTACAAAAACTGAAATAACTAATTAACTAATTTTTATATTATTTCAGAGGCTTCACATATTATAAGATGTCGAATTTGGATAATCGGATAGCAAATGCTGATCAATTATTAACTACTGACATCGATAAATTTTGTGATAGTGTTACCGATGTTTATTCAAATATAAGTAAACCAATATTAGACATATTTATTTATGTCTATCGTCTAACAGTTAACTTAGGAGGAAAGGTAAGCGTTAATACTTTAAACTTATTAAAGATTATGATATGAAAGTTGATATTTCCTTATGGGTTGTTAGACTTAAACACTTCGCGTGTGCAACGGTATAGGCATAAGCAATTTCTCTTTAAATGGGTTTTCTGCATTTAGCCGATTAACTAAATCTGGAGGAATTTACAAAGATGTGGCGCAGTCTTTCTTTTACCTTGCAGCTATGATATTTCCTCCGTATCTATTTCCTTTAATACAAAAATGAGAATTTTAGCCGCTACAAACGATTTATCTTCAGTGATTCTTTACGTTGCTTTGCTACATAATCTATTGCACTTTTTAGGAAGTCTTAACTTTTAATAAAGTTAAATGCTTGTATAATCTGACGCAATTAATACTTTTACCTGTTGTTTAATTTTTAAGCTGATTTAGAAAGAATAGATGACCGCACAACACAAGCACTGTAGCGTTATTTAAGGAAAAATTTTAAGCTTATGGTGCAACGCCTGAGTCTTTGATGGAGAACAGATATTTTATGAAGATTAAAAAAATATTGGACGATCGAATAAAGCCATGGGGTACGCCATTTTAGATGATGTAGTCTTTGGAGTCTATGCACCTCAATATATTAACTTGATTGAATAGCCAGAAAGAAAAAAAATCAATTTTCGAAGAATGACGATGTCAATATCGTCAAGTCTAACTAACAAAATCGATTGTCATACTCGATCAATAATTTTGGAAATATTTAAGAGTAACCCGATCAGATTCACGGAAGTTATCCAAGTTTGTTTTGTAACACATACATACTAGTAGGGCGTCAGCAGATCTCTTTTGTCTAAACCCTTATTACTTGTCATGTAATATTTGGTTGTCCTCTTAAGTTTTTTTTATTGATTGTTGTCTCCATAATTTGCTGTTGGGCAGAATGTATCAGAGTTGCTGCCACTTCTTTGGACAAAAAGTTTGTACAGAAATCTAGATGAAACCCACCCTATTTCAGGATTTTGATTAATCCATAATATCATAAATAAATACCATGTGATCATTTGTAACGACGACGGGAGTGGCGGATCAGCTTTTAGAGAAGTCCAAGGTGGAAATAAAACTCCGAATTTACATTTTCTTGTTTTAATTCGTTGAATGCCGAATAACAAGTCGGTTTATTACCGGATCAACTCTCCTGTTATTTGTGGGTTTATCGGTTTGTCGGTGTACCATTGGATCAACTCTCTCCTCTCCTATGGTTCTGTCCAGTCATCAGGCAGAGAAATCAACGCTTCCCCTGTCTGATTTTGACTGCCATCAGCAGGCAACCACCATATCAGTTGCGCACTCCTTGCCTGGCTGCGCTGCTGCTATTTTGTTTACTCTCGTTGGTTTATCGTTTAGTTACACCGGTGGCGCGCTGTTCATCTTATGTTACAGCGGTGACATACTGTTTCTTTCACTTCTGCTGAATATATTATTAAACTTACTAATAAATTAATATCTTATCCCTTTTAGACTCCCGGACTTCTAATGATGTATTTGGTCTTCGCTGGTATTGTACTTACACGCTTACGAAAACCAACTGGACGCTTAACTGTTGAAGAACAAAGATTGGAAGGAGAATTCCGATATGTTAATAGTAGATTAATAACGAATTCTGAAGAAATTGCATTCTATCAAGGCAACAATCGTGAAAGATTAACACTATTGGCTAGTTACTCCAAACTACGTTCGCATTTGAGGAAATTTTTAGAATATCGTGTATCAATGGGCATTGTTGATAATATTGTTGGAAAATGTAATAATTGATTGAAATGTTTTAATTTGAATAAGAATAGAAATTAATTAAAAAATTTAATTAAAGATTTTGCAACAATCGTTGGATTTTATGCTGTTTCAATACCATTCTTTACAAAGGATCATCCACTTTTAAGTGGTGAAAATAGTGGAGAAAGATTGAGAGTAAGTTTCATAGTTTGCTTTTAATATTTAAATAAATAATTCACTTTTTTAATCAAAGGCCTACTATACATACGGTAGAATGTTACTGAAGCTGGCCGAAGCTATTGGTCGATTAGTATTAGCTGGTCGTGAGCTATCACGTTTAGCTGGTAAGACATGAAATGAAATGCTTCTTTATATGAATCTTTAAAATATAACTTGTAATTATTTTAATCTAGGTTTCACCTCAAGAATGACAGAGTTAATTAATGTTTTGAATGATCTAAATAAGGGTTTATATGAAAGAACAATGGTTAATAATACTAGCAATGGAGAAAGTGATTTCGGGCCAAGCAAAGGAATTATTTCATTCCAAGATAAAATAATTAAATTTGATCGTGTGCCTATTGTAACTCCAAATGGTGACATTTTACTTAAAGAATTAAGTTTCGAAGTAAGGTAAATAGAAAAAATATTAAATTTTAATTGAAAATTATTATAGATAATTTAAGAACAAGCAAACCAACACCGCCAAAAAATTTAATTTTAAAGCTGATTTTTTGTTTTGTAGATGATCTATTTAATTTCGGATAAGTTTAAAGTTCAAAATTATTATTAAATTTAGCTTTACATCCATTTGGAACTGGTATATTGGGTTCTAGGGGTTCATTGACTACACAAAAACACGAATGCATTACTGTGCCACTTTTAAACACGTTTTCTTTCCCTAATTTATGTAAAATTTTAGCTACACATTACCTTCGTCGGGTCAAGCATAAAAAATTCAAAAAACCAACCTTGAAATAATTTATTCCGGGTTCAACGTATTAATTTACTCCGCTATAATAAACAATTCCATTACAGATCCGGTATGAACGTGTTAGTATGCGGACCTAATGGCTGTGGAAAATCTAGCTTATTTAGAATATTAGGTGAATTATGGCCAACATGGGGAGGAAAATTAACAAAACCACCACGGGGTAAACTATTTTACATACCCCAAAGACCGTACATGACTCTCGGAACACTAAGAGATCAAGTAATATACCAATCACAATCGATATCATTACCATAATTAATAAATTTTAATGTTTTTTTTGTAGATAATTTACCCCCATACACGCGATGAAATGATCCGTCGAGGAAAAACTGATAATGATTTACAATTATATCTAGATGTTGTCCAATTAACATACTTACAAGCACGTGATAACGGGCTTAATGCAATTGAAGATTGGATTGATGTTTTATCTGGCGGAGAAAAGCAAAGAATCGCAATGGCACGCCTATTTTATCATTGTCCACAATTTGCTATTTTAGATGAATGCACAAGTGCTGTATCAGTCGATGTTGAAGGTAAAATGTATCAATACTGCAGGGAGGCTGGCATTACCCTGTTTACAGTATCGCATAGAAAATCTCTATGGCAACATCATGAATATTATTTACAATTTGATGGTCGCGGAAGTTATGAATTTGGTGCTATTGATAGTACGAAGGAAGAATTTGGCTCATAATGTTGAAAAATCAAAATGTTTTTTTATTTTTTTATTATTTTTTTAACTGGAAAATTATTTATTAGGCGTTAATAATGTGAAAAATAATTAATTAATTAATAATAAAAATAAAATAACTCACTTTTGGTATGGTGCTGGGCCTCATCACTTCCTTCTTTATGTGTAACTTATATTCCAAAAGCGTCCGAATATATTAATTACGTATAAAATAATTTTTTTTAGTTAAAAGGATGTTGTATGTTTGTATAAAAAAAGTTTATTTCTTTTTAAGTTAAATGTCAAATATATATTTTATTAAAAAAAATATTTATTTTAGTTTTTTTAATGAATATTATTAAATATACTCCTTGGATTCGGCCTTCTTACACCTTCATATGCCCCACCCTCTACTCTAGATCTAAAGCTGTATTTCTCTTTATTGCTCGCTGGTCAGACTCTGTTAAATTTTATTTTCCACTGGACATGTTTTTACTAAATCTGCGTCCCGCAAATGCAGTAACTGGCCCAACTCTCACAGTCGGACACGCACAAACAGAATCTCTAAAAACCGCAGACATCAATTTCTCGTTCTCTCATCCTTATTGGACCTTGGCTCTGTTATAAAAACAGGTAGTAATTTTACCTTGTTCTTATTCTTAGTGCAAAATGTCTAGTGCAGTTGTAACGGTAGTTTTTTAATGGAACCGACATTTTTTACTTTATCAGTTCAATGCAAGAGATGTTAATGCAGTGTATGGAGAAGGAAAATAAACCTAAGGCAGTGCCAAGGTGGGTGGTTCAAGAAATTCCGAGCTGGAAACTACAGTTTATAAGATGAGCCTCGTCCTGGAAGTGTGGAGCTTGTCGAGGAGATCTTGCAAAACCCCATCGTAACCACTGGCAAACAGCGAAGAAGCTTGGATTTGGTCATTCAACTGTTCAACACCTTCATGCCATCGGGAAAATCAGCAAGGTGGGTCAATGGGTTCCTTACCACCATTCGCAATCTAATCGCGCCGTGAGAATGAATGCGTGCTCTTCATTCCCGTGGACCTAAAATTTAACGCAGATCGAGTAACCGAATGAAAACTATTTTTTATGATAAAAAATATGCTAACAAAAGTACGGTCATGAGTTGCGTAACCAAATATGGTCAAGGCTATATTTAATAGGCGTTTTTTCGCCTTTTTTTCTATTTTGAGGAGAAACCAGGGGCGGTTTCAGAGGGGGGTAATTGGGTAATTACCCCCCCTAAGAATTTTCCTTCGTTATTTATGTTTATTCTTGAAAATTACCAATATTTCAAACAAACAAGTAAAGTTATGGCGAATTTAGTCGGCGATCTATAACGGTGAATTTTTCCAAGACTGTTGGAGAGTCGTGGAAGGGACCGATACATGAGACTACCGCTAATATGGCACGCTATGACTGATTCCACATGAGCGTACACATGACATGACAAGAGTGGGCTGCAAAGTTGTTTTATGAAGAAGAGGGTGAGAGAGGACGATGGGGAGGGCACACTAATTTGAATGATATTTTCAGCCGATTTTTGATCGAACACTTGGACCGCTTTTGCATTGTTGTTGTGTTTTTCTGAAATTCCCTTTTGCTCGCAAAGAGAATGTCTCAAACAACAGCAGAGCCAGTATGATTTGTTGCCTGCAAGTTATCCCGTCGTGTAGAAGCTCATACGATTTTTCACCGAACACCAAAAGGGAATTGACGATTGCAGACAACTTCTGTCTGTCGTGCGTACACTCGTGTGGAAACAGCCTATGTAAATAAAATGAAGTTAACTGCTTAAGCGCCGTAAGAGAAGTGATGACTTTCTTCCTTCCTGGCACTTGAAAATATCGTTTCGTCCCAACCTTCAGTCGTTTGGTAACCTCGAGTTAGGGCGTTGGTGTGGTGAAAAAGGGGCTAAAATTGAAAAAAAATTGTGCCGCCGCTTGGGTAGGTTCTATTAGGGCTGAATAACCGTTAAATACTAGTGGCAGACATTTTTGAACATTTTCTAAGGGGGGAAATAGCAACTTCAGCTAGGGGTGGCTTGGGAAGGTGCAAATGGTATTTATGGAATAAAAACAATATCCAAGTTTTTCCTTTTTTTAAATTACCCCCCCAAAGAAAGTTGGCTGGAAACGCCCCTGGGAGAAACTATGCATTTTTGTCTATCTTTGTGCTTTTTTACTATTTTTTTCAACTAAGCTTTGTCGAAAAGTACCAAATAAAGTCAATTTTAACATCAAAATTTGCTAATATCTTCAACAGTAAATGCCGTAACAAAAAACTGTTCGTACATTATTCATAGCAAATTGTCCAAGATTTCTAATTTTGGAAAAAAAATATTGGTTAACTTAAGCTTGGCTCTTGGTTCTCGAGAATCTGGCAATAAATGGAAAAAAGCCGTTTTGCTAATTTCTCGGTAACTCTCTTTGGAAAAATAAATTAGTGTCATTTTCGTTTTCAGCGACCGCAAATCAGGCTAAAAAACACTTTTCTTATTAGGTACCCGCAATTGAGAAAAAAATTGTAAACTAGTGTTATCCTTCTCCATACGAATTTTATATTGCTTAGAACGGTGTTTCAAGGTCTTCTTCTGTAAGGTCCTTCATGATGCTAGCCGCTTTTTGTTTTACTGCTTCAACGCTATCAAAACTTATATTTAATTAAAAGAGAAACCGTTAATAGTTTATTGTATGCATAAATCGAGCCTTTTAATAAACGTCAAACGTCTTTATCGACACGTAAAGAGGCGATAAGGTTGTCGATATCGTGTTGCCAAATGCCATATTTATTTATCGACAGAAGTCGATATTGACTCGAGAAACCAAATGCGGCACCAGGTGAATAAAGCGGATGATCTAACACTGGGATGTCATGCTTGGCGAAAAACGTCATTCGATTGTGAGATTTTTTGGCACCATCCAAAACCTTTTTCATGTTAAGATCATCATGTAAAATTTGTCTACCGGATTCCTTGTCAATTCCAATAGCTTCAGCAATCGCACGAATGCTTAATCAACGTCTTCACGGCCTTCTTTAAAACGTTTAAACCACTCAAAAATACGTGCACGTGATAAACACTCATTACCATTCGTGTCCGACCTAAGGTTCGGCTTCGGCTTGGCCAAAAAAATACCTTGGGCCGCACATTCGGCTTCGGCCAAACGAGCCGAAGCTGAAGTTTTTATATCCAGCCAGTCACTGAAATGAAAAGAATTGAGAGTGTGATGTGAATGTGACATTGAAACGTATGGCATTGTTCAAATAAAAATAAACAAATCGAGTTTATTATTTTTGGAAAGCCGCAACTTAGTTATTTAAAATGCATATTGCAATCATTTTCAGCACTATGACTCTAAAACAAAATAACAGTGAAGAATTTTCATTATTATGTATACTTTTCAGTCAGTATACAAAGATTTCTAAGTATTGATTGAACCTTTGGCTTCGGCTTCTGTCGAAGGATATGACAAGAGCCGAACATTCGGCATCGGCTTCGGCCTAAAACTGGACCTTCGGTCGGACACTAATTACCATATACTTTATGTAATAATTCGTAAGTTTCGGCGGCCAAGTTTCACAGCTCGACTAAAATATCTAAGATTTTTCCGGCAAACAAAAAAAAACTGAAGTTACGAAAACAAATGCTACGGCACCGAGATAAATGTCTACTGGCGGCATAGGGTTTGCGGCAATCGAAAGAGAAGGTCTCAAGCTAAACTGTTGCGAGGCACACGACTTTAGCGCATACACAGTTCGCCTTAGTCTCGTTATTTAATAGCCAAACGTCGTATATTAGGGCAAAGATATTTTAGTCCATATAGAACAAGCTATCGTTCGTAAATCCTTGATTTACAAAGGGAAAAAGTTTTTAAATCATACAATACATTACAACACGTCTTTGTCTATGTCGAGTATTCGAAAAACAACCAAATCAATACCCCACAAAACAAAAAATGCCTACAATAAGAAAATATATTGTGATGATATTTAAACTGTTTTATTGTTATATCATTCTTGAATCACTTTTCTTAAATTTACAACGCATATTTTACTATTTTGACTTACTTTTCCCAAAAAAAAAACTTTTATCTTAGTTTTTAAACGTTATTCACACTGACTACTATACCTTATTCGAAAAAACTAAATTATTATGTTTTCTTCTCTTAAAAATTTGTAATTTTTCTTGCTGTTTACAATAATATATATATATATATATTCCTAAAAAAAATCGAACTCCAGCGTTCCAGTCCTAACAAAAACATTTTTTACTTTTTTAATTATTCACTTTTTTCTTGTTTGTTTTTTTTATAGCAAAATAGCGTAACATGTATTCGGGGATAAATTGTACTAAGATAGAAAAAGTATTGAATTTTATGTTTTGTTTTATTTTTAAATTTTATTTTGTTGTATTCATTTGCTAAAACTGAATTCAATTCGCGCATATTATATATTTATATACATATATATAAACATTTTAAAGGCTTAGATAATTATTTTTTTCTTGTTTTTTTTTGTTTACTTCTTCGATTAAAAATGCTTTTTTTAATATTTTATATTCTTAATGAATATTTTAATTTTGTTTTTTTTTCTTGCAAAGAAAACATTTTATTTATTCTTTTTTATTTTGAGAAGCAAAATGATATTAATGTACTTTTTTTTATCAAGTTTTTAGCCAACGTTTGGATTTATTTAAAATTTTTTACCTTCATGTTTAAAGGACAGATGAAAAATTACCTGACATGTTTTTTTATTTAGAAAATAAAAGACAACCATATATATATATATATATATATATATATATATATATATATATATATATATATATATATATATATATATATATATATATATATATATATATATATATATATATATATATATATATATATATATATATATATATATATATATATATATATATATATATATATATATATATATATATATATATATATATATATATATATATATATATATATATATATATATATATATATATATATATATATATATATATATATATATATATATATATATATATATATATATATATATATATATATATATATATATATATATGTATATATATAAAAAGAATCATTACGATTGATATTGGCAAAATTAAAACGAATATCACGTACTGTTTGAAATTATTAATTTTTTTTAAAAAAATCAAACAAAAAAAGTACTTATAAATGTAGTATAATTGTATAAACAAAAATTATTCCTTAGAAACTAGGCTTTAACAAATTAACAAAAGGATTTTTCCTCTTAAATTTTATTTTTTTTAAATATTGATTTTTTTTTAAAAAAATAATAGAGTTGACAAAATAATTTTGGTGATTTTTTGTTTTTTTTAAATATCCAGAAGCAAACAATGTTACTAGTTTTTATTAACAAGAAACATAAAATATAATAACAAAGGGGGAGAAAATCGAGTTCAATTAATATTATCTAGACGAAATGCGATTTTTGTACATTTTTTTTAATGATAAAAATCCTGCCAACAACAACAATCCTGCCTCCATTTGTAGTAGCAGTAGGTTTTGGTTAATTGCGCAGAAATTTAAATAATAATAATAATAGTAATAATAATAAGTGGATTTATTAAGGTTTTACGCTGCTGTATCCACCTCTTCTACCATATGATTAGGAGATACTTCACTGGGCGAAGTTAATGGAGCGATTGTGCTGGCCGTTGCAGCTGAGGAACTTGATCCAGAGGTGGTACTAACAACACGTGCACCATATGGTGCACCCTTTAATTTGCGCGCTTCTCTCTTCTGTTTCCGCTGCTGCATGACTAGTCTTAATTGATCCAATTTGCATTTAGTTTTATTATTTTCAATTTCAACGCTACATTTATTGCAAATATTTCCATCTTCATTAGTTGTTGTAGTACGATAGGATAATGGTGTTGCTGTTGTTGATGATGATGACGTTGATGCTGATGTTGCCGCTGCTGCAACACCAGAATGGCTACGGAAACTGCAGGTGCATGCACTTCTATTGTCAGAACTGTTAAGATCAGTTGATGAATTATCTGAAATTGAGGAATTTGTGCCAGATGATATATCATGGCAACTGCAAGATGCTATTTGACTATTATCTCCGTTTCTTTGACATGTTTCAGCTGATGGTACTGATGTAGATCCCAATGTTGATGAATTGTAATGTCCATTGCATTCTCCATAAGCGCAGGTGTTTAGCTTTGAAGAATTATGGCATTTACCACATGAGTCTTGAGTGGAAGTAACTGTATGGTGTTTTGTAGTCGACTAATAATGAGAAGAAAAAAAATTTGATTAAATATATTTAATATTTAAATTATATAAGTGTAAAAATAGATCGATAGAAACTGTAAATCAGTAGAAGTAAACATTGTCTTTTAGCCTTTTTATCAAAAAAAACATACAAAAGTTGTCCGATCGACCTTCCTTGATCCACATTTGTCTTCGAAACTACTACATACACGTGATATTTAGATAAATTTTAAGTAGCGATCACATGATTTAGAACTGAGGAAATGAGTTCTGAAGAGTTCTCCAACTGGAGATACCGGAAGCGTTCTAGGTCCTAGGTGACACGATTCTAGCGTGATTGAAAAGGCGATACCGACATTTGGTGGCGTAATATATCTCGAGGAAATTCCAGAAAAAGAATAACATTTCTCCCCAAACGAACTAGATTAGGTTAAGTTTTCCCATTTTCCTAGTAAGCAATTGCACATAAAGGTAAAAGCAAGGTTCACATAAAGGTAAAATCAAGTTGTTGTCGAAAACCTACAAACACCTTTCAAACAGTAGTAACCGTAGCCATATATTCCTCCTCTCTTTGATATGAGGAGCAGCAGAATAAAACTTGATAAATCATTTTGAACCGAGGTGACTTTTTTCGATTTGGCATTTCGATCACCAACACCGGATCGACTGACCAAAGATCACGTATTAAATATTGCTAAAACCCCTTTAAAATGGCTTTAATACTATTTCTATGAAAACTAGGAGCACTCTCAATTCTATATCAGTGGATGTCACTCACAGACCCTTCTAACCTGTCCTATTATCTCCCCAAACGAAGCTTACTACTAGACATTGCACCATGACCTAAACGACATGACAGACTGGTAGTACAAAGGTTGATTCCTAAGCTTGGTTCTTCCTGATTTTTTGACATTATAGACGTACCATTGCCCGAGAAGCTACAATGGAACGAGTCTTCTAATAAAAGCACATTTCTCCTTAAGCCAACCACCTGTAATTTACAAATCGTTAATTTGGGCTGGAGTCACAAGATCCATACTAATATACCAGGACAAAGTGCTAAACCGCGCCCATGTAAACTCATCGAAGCTCTAAAGCTATTACCATAATGACTGTTTTACCAAAATCGATGATCTTCTTTATATGGCATTTCCGCAACATCAAAACAGCACAGCGGCTCGTGCAAATTTTAATCAAGATAAGTGTTTATTTTTAAAATAGAATTCTGAAACAACCTGCTGCAGTCAGTATTTCCAAACTCATACAATATTCAATAGTTATAACATTGTATATGACGCGTATCGTGCAAAGTGTTTATTTGCAGGGTTTAACAACTTTTGTTTGGATCCCACCTAAGGAAGCTATACAAAAAAATAAAGATTCGTTGCGAGAACGACCGCGAAACTTTGTACGCAGTTAACTGTATTTTATTACAAGGTACGAATACAATGAGTCTATATAGTTCGAATGCATGAGAGGATAAGACTTTCTAGTATGGACTTAAAATGTCAAAAAATCTAGGACAACCTACGACAGGTTACTTGATGATGCTATGACTTAAGTAATAAGCTCTTTTAACCCTAAATAACTAAACATTCGCCTAATACACTACTGATACTTGCTATTTTTTGCGAATTCGAGATGTTCCAGTTGTGTTCACACCATCTCATTCGAAGGACCTTCATACCTGGTGAAACTAGTTATCCGAAGTTGATAAGCAGAGCTATACATTTGTTACTTTTCGAGATTAGCTGCAATCATCGTCTAACACTCGAATGTTTATTGGTGACGTTTGAGAAGTTTGTGTTAATACCACAATTTCAGGTTCCATGCTATTGTCGGCTGCTACTATTGACCCAAGGTAGGTAAATGATTTTACCACATCAAACTCATGTTCCTTTACCTTGATTGTGGGACCAATGTTAGGTGTTCTTCCAGACGAGGCCACCATGTACTTTGTTTTGCTTTCGTTGATGTGCAGTCCTAGATTTCCTGCCGCCCGCTCAATCTTGTACAGCTTGTGCATTTTACTACAATCCTAAATTGATATTTTGAATATTGAAAAGGTCACAGAAGAACAGCTGCAAGTGCGGCAAACAAACGCGGAATTTTTACTTTCTGTTAATCTAAGAAACGCAGAATGACCAAGTGCCTATGAAACTACTGTAACAAAACTATTTGTGGAGACCTTTAACTTTAAACATCTGTCAAGATTGCAAAGGCTAATTTTTGCCACTATTCTATTTTTTAATTGAAATATTATATACTTCTATTCCTAGTCTCTGAGTCGAATGTTTAATTATGTATGACTTTCGTTTTACACAGCATTTATAAAAGGGTCAAGTTAAGCTTCTGTAACTCTACAGGGATTCAATTTAAGCCTTTAAAACTCTTGCATTTGAAAAGAAATTAATAAAAAATATATTTACCTGTTTAGTACTATTCCTGCTAGTTGGAGCTTCAAAACTTATTCTAGCTCCCCGACTATATTGTGGTGTTGCGCTTAAAAGATCATTTAGTATATGTATAACTGTCGATATATCTCGTTTGGGTCGTCCATATCGATCCTGCAAAGCAGGGTTTAATGTCCCCGAAAATGTTCCCGAGTAAATTCCTTTTCCATGATTTTTCATTGATTCAATTACAGCTCCAGAACCACTTTTTCTTGGCGTTTCCTCAGTTAGATCAACCTTATTTGTAAAAACTTCTTTTGATAGCTTTCGTAATGTTTGTGTTAAATTTCTTGATGCTTCCGCAAGTGCTCTGCTATCTGTAGCACTGATAGTTGCTATTGGTTCATCAACATCGCACATAGGATCAGCTGTAGCATTATCAGTAGCTGATGATGTTGATGGCATACTATTATCTGTTGAAGTGCGTAATTTCTCAGTGCTATTTGTATTTTTCTTTAGTAGATTATTCGAAACTGAATGATGATTTCTATGTTTCACTCTAACAAATGGATTATTGGCTGTTCGATGTAATAAGCCAGGCATTTGCTTAACTGGTGTACTAGTTGCTGTTACACGTTCAGGTGTTTCATTATTCTCATATATGGTTGTTGTATCATGTCGCGATTGACATTGATTTATTTCACAATTTTTACTGCTGTCCAATCTTTTACAAAGACATGATGTTAATTTCGCTGATATTGGATCGGAGCATGTTGATGTACGATCAGCTGTTGTCGTAGTATCACTACTGCTAGCTTCTGCGGTGAAATGGTTGCTTACAGGAATGTTCTTTAAGGAAGTAGTTTTAATTGGGCTTGATACAAGATTTGATAGTGATTTAATTGGTGACTGTTCAAGTGCTATATCTGGCTGTGGAATAAGTGGCGGCGGTGGAGGGAGACATGTTAATGTTCTTGGTTCATCATTATTACATGTTGTTGTTGTTTGAGCAATTGAGAGGCTTTTAACAATATTTTGTAAATTTTCAAAATCATGTTTTGATAAGAATGAATTTAAATCACCACCATGTAATGAATTTATTGATGATGATGATGATGAACCATCAACAGAGATCGAATTAGATAAACGCGATGAGCTATCTAAATTAACTGTACTATTATTGTGGCGACTATTATTTGTAGCATCTATATCTATTTTTCTTGTTGATGTTTGTGTTTGATTTGTTGTTGTTGCTGCTGCTGCGGTTGTTGTTGTTGCTGTTGTATTTGCTGGTATTGTTGTTGTAGTTGATGATGATGATGATCGGCTACTTCTCTGACTTGAACGAGATCTTGAGCCACCATGTGATGGACTTGATGGATTAACTGTGCTTAATTGCAATTGAATTAACATCATATGATCACCCAATCGCATACTTAAATTAAGAGGTGTTTTCCCACTAAGGAAATCATTCACTTGAGAATCATTTAATGATTCTAATGCCTGCATTACTGTATTTTCTGGACGTTGGGCCTGAAATTGTAAAAAAAATATATGTGTTAATTAATTTATGAACATTAAAATATATTGATTTTAATTTAAGATATATTTCATATTGATTAATAAAAAATTATATTCTTTTGTTTTTGGTAATCCCCTACATAAAGCTGAATGATGTCAACAAAATATTATTGTTTAACAGAGAAACGTAGGTCAATGCCCAAGATAAACAATTACCGCAACATGTTTTTTTATTATCTCTTTATACAAAAGAAACAAATGAATTTATTTAAATACTTCATTCAAACCTTTGAACTAATTACAAAATCCTATCACAAAAACCACTTCAAAATAAACAAAAATTCTAGTTTTTTGGAGGGGAAAAAAATGGATTATAATTTGCATGTACTAAAAAATTTCGAATTAGAAATATTTGATCACCTTGTAAAAATTTTGAAATTTTGTATGTGTTAAAAAAAATTTTGCTGGACATCTTTTGACTCAGTTTTTTTTGAAGTCAGGTAAAAATATTTTTACACATTTTTATAACAAAGTGAAAGTTCGTGAAGTTTTTTTTCGTTTTATGTTGAATAAATTTTAACCATAAAAACCCGCAAATTAATGATTGAAATTGAAAATGATAAGGTGCTATTTTAGAGAAAATTCAATGTATTGGTGTATCTTTATAGGCAGACATTCAATAATCATATTAATTAAAATTAATACAGCTATACAATAATAAGAGCAACTGGGTAACATTTTTTTTATAAATAATAATTCAACTTATAAATGCAATGACATGATGTTGCGATGCATCTATACAACAACATTGCAATCTGATTCCATTTTTATTGCAGCACAAACAACAAAAACAAAAAATATAAACGTAGTAAATAAAGAAAGAAAGAAACGTATAACCAGTTACCCTCTGCCATTGACGGACATATGTACAACATTCTGATTCTGTTTATAATTATTTTTGTACCGATCACACATTGGACAACACATACCTTTAGTTTATTTATCCCAACATTCAAACTAATCCAGCTCACAGACTAAACGGGATTTTAAGTAATTTACTTTGTGTAGTTTTAACAAGTTTTTAAGCATTTCTGTTGTCTATGTTTGTTAGAAAGAGTTAGGTCAAGGTAAGCATCAGTGATGACCAAAAACGTGTTTTTGAAAACACAAAAAAAATTGTAAACAAGATCAAAAATTTTCTTATTAAATTGAGAAATTGAAAATATTTTGTTTTTTGTTTGTTAGGGAGATGGCGTGTATGTAAAAGCATCTAGTAGAATTTTATGCGTTCTGTTATAGATAAAGGTACAAGAATATCAAAAAGTTAATCTACAAAATCAATGCCAAATTACAACATTATAGAAAAGATTCACGAACTTATAACATAAAAATACTAGAAGATTTCGACACAATCAATTAAGATAAGATTCTTAAAGCTTAAAAAAACAGAATGCAGCATGTTGATATAAATATAACATCATAAACTTTCTGAGACAGCAAATAAACTTAAAAGAACATGCCTCGCTTTAAATTCTTTAATTATATAACACGTCCATATCACCTAATGATCCGTTCAGAAATTAGAAAGTGCAGAACTTTCGCCATAAATTAGTAAAATCTGAGATAAGTAAAATACTTTGTAAAGATTTATTCGATTAAACTGATGAAGGAAAAAAATTGTCATAGCTTTCTATTAATCACATTCAAGGTTTCTTTTTGCGTGTGGTAAAATAAGATTTTTCGGATTTTGGGTTTTTTTTTGTTCAAATCGATGATAGTACATATTGTGATTGGCTTTAATATGGTTATTTTAATAAAATTTGCTAAGTGATAACTTTGATGTTTCTAAGAGATACTAGAGAATATTTAGATTCAAGATTTCTAGTTCGTTAAATTCCCACTAATCGAATTTTTTATGGGAACAACTACAGTGACAGTACCGTGACAGAACATTGACTACGAGTATCGAATAGCAATTGGCTTCCTCGCTTATTATGCTTAGAGGCGATGGCAGAGAAGGCCTGGTTTTGTAAAGGAAGACAAAAAAAGAAGGAAAGTTATCAAGGTTGGAGAAATGGTAAGGCGAATCGAATCACGGACCTCTGGGCGGCCGTCCTAACCCCTATGACACCGAGGCCGGCAAGATGAATGAATTTGAATCTGTGTAGTCACGTTTTAACCTTGATTTTAGCAAGGAGTGCTAATTTTATTTATTCCTTAGATAGTACTCGATTCTTTACTCATATGAGTATTTGGCTTTCGATTCTACTCATATCAGTACTCGATACTTTTGACCGAGTTCTTTTACTCATATGATTACTTATAGGGTAGAATCGAGTACCGCGTACAATTTGCATTCAAGTCAGATTTCAAGAGTTCAACTCAATTGTGAATATTTTCTATATAAACGCTTTACACATTTATTTTTCTGCCCCAATTAAATCGAGTTAGGGCAATGTCTAGTAGTAAGCCTAGTTCGAAGGAAAAAACAAGAGACAGGATAGATTAATAAAAATCTGGATGGTGCTAACGAGGTGACGATCGGTCTTACGTTTGAACTTGTGGATGTTGTAGGAGTTCATACAATAAAAGAAGAAATTTGCACCGTAACACAACAAATTTTTCTAACGGGGCTTCGATTTCGCATAATCCATATCCTGAAAAGCAGCAGCCGGCTGAGCCAGACACGTTTAGCGGGAGAAAGCCTTGTCGGAGTGGTATGCTTCCTGAAAAAGTGAATCGCTCTAATAACCCGGCAAAGGTTGTGATGCCGGCATTGCCCGACTACCAAATAAACAAGTAGGAGTACCCTCCGCTAGGTGAAGACCGGACCTAATCGGAACCGGTTAAGTCGACGAGATGCCTTAGGGCTACTCGAAAATCGATCGGTCGCACTGAATAGTATATTTTAACTTATAGCTTTTTACAGACCCACAATATTATGAAGGAAGTTATTTCTCCAGGATTGAACATATGTGCCATTGACTTCTACATACTGTATGGAACCAACATCCCATTTAAAATTTGTTCAATGTTGGTTAATGGTCGATCTATTGAAAAGGAATCCCCATGCCATGATTTTATAGTTCTGTCTTCTTCACTTAACAAGTTCAATGGCTTCATGATTACACATAATTCCTGCTGGAATACATAAGAAAGACTACGTTCAGTAAGGAAAGCTAAAAGCCAATAATATCTTTTCTTGCATAACTTTTTCTAAAATTTTGCAATGCATGACATATTACTTTTAATGTACAATACAGTAGAGCTTTATATTCTAAACAACATTTAAATAGAATAAGTATTTCCAATGGTATATCCTATTTATTTGAAGCAATATGTAACTTATATTTGTACGATGATAAAACTTTATGTCATGTGGTAGATATGGGACAACAAAAAATATCTCTAAAGCGCTACATAAAAACTTAATATCCTTTATAGGATTTGGGGTAACATTCCTTCTTTAAATCTATAATTGTATGTTATAAAAAGTGATGTTTGATGAAATTACATGGTCATCATTCTCATCGTTTTTATTCCTAAAGAGAAGTTCTTCCTTTTTGTGCAATAAAAACTGGTCTTGTTGCATCATAAAATGTACTTTGGCAATAAACGATTTGTGGTTACACTTGGGTTGTGTAAAAATTGTTAACCAGATCAGATGAACGTAATCGCCTCTGTATCAGGATTACATTTCCGGAGTAACACCCTGCGGGTTCATAAAGTTCTTCACTTTGGTGCGAAAGGCAAATGCATAAAACAATCGATGAACCATAAACATGCTTCACATGTTTCATTTTCGAAGTTGATGATATAACAAAATCAAAAGTATAAGAGAACAATATAAAAGATTTTCTCTGTTATTACGTTTTTATTTAATATTAACTAAAATTGTCCTTAACAGAATATGCAATGATTGTTCAAGTGGAAAGAAAAGCCTTATCGATATCTTAAAATAAGCTTAAAAAATATATTTACTTACCAAAAGGCCTGTTTCAACATTGGGAATTAATATTATTTTGGATCCATCTGCAAGCCCATTTTCTTTTAAGCTTCCTTCTTGTAATTCTCTGCAATAAAGAAATATTGTTTTTATATTATATATTTGATTAGTTTTTATTTGTACGCACTGTAAATATTGATATTTAGAAAGATTCTAGATACTTGACTTCGAAAGATCAGGACTTAAAAGGTGTAGGTGGAGAGCGCTTGAGAGAAACACGAGCTTCCGGTAGTTCCAGAGCCCTCTTATCCTGCTTGTGAGTTCGAGTAAGGGAGGTATATGCAAAAGCTTCGAGTCCGAGTGAGAAAGGTATAAACAATAACTTGGCTAGTGCTCGGGAAAGGTCAGCTATTGCCCAGCACTGATCTAGAGGCTGTAGTTTTGTATAATTCGAACTACTAAAAAAAGTTGGTGTATATATTTCAAGGTTGACCTGTAAGCGATATCCTACAAGGCGACCAGTCATTAAGCGCATCATTCGTGACGTCTTCAATTATTGAGGAGATATGTACTCTCTAGTAACTTGCTTTCTAATGTGCTGAAATCAGGTGTGTTCGTAGCGAACTAATAAAAATAACATATTTTATTAAGGATCCCTTCCTTTATATATTAAATTTCCATGAGAAGCACTTGCAACTTCTATTTACGATGTTTCTATAGAAAAGTAAAAAAAATCTGCGACCTTCAAATTTCCTTAATATAAGTTCAATGACACTTAAATGGGATATGAGTCTAAATGACACTTTAATGCGATACTGATTCCACCAGCATTTTTTCTTTCTATTGTCTTCTATCAACAGTCTTCGAACTACAGATTGCCGCCATTCTTATGAAATAATGAAAATAGCATATCTTATGGTAGCTTAAATAGGTTTCACTGGTCTATCATTAAAAAGACAAGAACTACTAGAATATTTATAAATATGGCTTCTAGTATATTGGAGTGCAAATCGCGATGAACTTTAGAAGGCTACAGAATAGAGAACACAAATATAACGAGCTTTGCACGAATATTGAAGCATTCACCAATATTTCCCTTGTGATGGTAGTCACAATTGAACACATGCTGTACAGTATAAATATTTATCATGTTTGAAAAGTGATTAAAAAACATAAATTGAAACTGTTGTATAAACAACAAATGCCATTTTTTGGTAAAAACTGCCTAAATAACGTGGATATTAAAATCTTCATAAGAAACATCATCAGGCTTAAGTGTATATGAACAATTCTGTTCTGGATTTAAGACTGTTTCGCCCAGAGACTGAAGGGTGTCATTAAAGACTGCCTTGGATTGTCTCCTATCTCTAGAAACCCTCAGCGGAAACAACAATGTTACGCTGATATGGATCGCAAGCCAGGAAAGCCACATCGGTAATGAAATTGCCGATGGCCTGATAAGAGTAGGACACACTCATCACTTGTTGACCTAGAACTTTTCTGCAATTTAGCCAAGTGCCAAGTAAGATCGGCCATCAAGACTTTGGTCGACCGGTATTTCTTCATAGCTAGACAAAGACCCAGAGTGCCGGTCAAGCTAAAAGATTCATTTAAATCTACAAAGCGAACTTTTAAATTTCAACAGATGGGAGCTAAGAAGGAATAACAGAGGTCCTGGCGGCGAGAATAGTACTGCCAGTTGATTGTAGCTGTCACTTCTTCGTAGCAACTCTTGAAACAGCAGAGCATTTGTTGTACGATTGTGAGGTTACAACGAGGAGATTGAGTATCCTTCTTCGCGGCCAGGTTCCCTATTTCCAGAGAGATCTTAGGCTATATCAAAAGCCATAACCTCTAAGATATTTAATGACAGGGGTGCCACACTAGACCAAAAAGGCCGCCTGCAAATGCGCCTTCTCAAAGAATGAATGTATAAAATATTATTTCTGAAAAGGATTAAAATTTACGATAGAATTTTTACAATATATTAGGACCTGGAGAAGCAAAACAGTGCCCTACGTATTATTATAGAGCAGTCAATCGAATATGAAGCAATGCAGTAAAAATTAATTTTGTTAGTAACGCAGGAGCTAAACAAACTAGTCTTGAAATAAGTACATATGTACATATATCCTAAATTAGAACAACAACAATCTTTTCATGTAGAATGTTTAGAATATCGAAGATTCTGAAATTTTTTTATATAGGTAGCATTATATCTAACTCGGGAGGTAAAAAGAGGAAATATGAAGTATGTTATTTAAAGCAAGGAAGGCTTTAGGGCGGTTAAGTAAACTAGGGTGACCTTAGCATAAAACTAGAACAATGAAACCATCTCTCTGGAAGCTATCAAACCTATTTTACAGATGCGAAATATAGTCTTCAACCCTTTCGATGTCTTGAAAGTTCAAGTTTATGTTGAAAATTTGTGTATATGAAATATTTTAGCCTAATATATTTATTAATGAAAGCTTCCCGACTTTAATATCAGTCAAAACCAATCAAGAATAACATTATTAGTAGAAAATTATACTGTATTGGTCACACCCTAAGGAAATATTCACATTCTATAGAAAAATGACTTGCAATTGAATCCGCAAGGAAATCGATTAAGATGACGTCCACGTATTTATTACATGGAGAAGTATTATCCTACAGGAAATGGACGAGAATAACTAAAATTATTCTGAAACTAAACAAAGGAACAAGGTACGCTGGAAAAGCTTTGTTACGGCACTATGCTCCTAAGCGGAGTAAAAGGATTATAATAATATAAGAAATTTTATAAGTATGTAGATATAATGCGTAAGATATAAATTTATCTAAGTTTTATTTATTTATATATCTAAAAACAGGGTCATTTTCGAATCAATCTTATAAAACTATAAATTCCAATGAAAGCAGGATTACTGGTGACTTTTATACGAGTGACCCAAATCCCCAAACGTAATCACTTGATTTTTTCATTTAATTTGTTATTTAAAATAAAGTCATAAAACCAAATCTGTTTTAGTTTTTATAGTATTAAAATATTTATCCAAGAGCACTTCTTCGATGCCGATATATTAAAATCGATCTAATTTTTTTCCATTGATTATTTATGAAGAAAACTTTTACATATTCACGTAAAAAAAAAGAAATGTGCACTAATTTTTAACTAATTATGGTTTATTTAAATTGTAATCAGCGGTTTCCAGTGAGACGCACTTAAATATCAATTAAAGGATTTTTAAGAAATTTGCCAGGAAAATTACTTTAAGTGTCTTTAAAGTTAAATAAGGCCTGCAATAACGTCTTCCTTAATTATGGGACTTTTCTTGTTTCTTCTGTATTTAATAACAATTAAGTGTGAGTTGCGGTACTTATCCTTTTTTGTTTTTTTCTTCTATTTTTTTATGTTTAATCATGTTTTGTTTAGTGCTAAAATGTAACGAGCATTAAAAAAATATTTTCGTAGAGGTTATGCCAACATCTGCATCAGTTTTCACTTAGATTAAATATGCATGTGTATATAACAAATTGATTGAATGAAAACACCTTTAAAATGGCTTCCTCCTTTCAAACAAGGGGCTTTCGCCTCCTCTAATCTCTGCTTGCATGTACATCCGTTTTTACCCAAAAACGATTACCGATTTTTTTTGGGGGATAGGATGGGGTAAAAGCTTCCTTTTTGAGCTGAAGCTTACAGGAAATAACAATGGATATTCTCACAAGATAAAAATCATATATAACTACACACGCTGAGCCCCATTGGACTTCTCAAGTGCCTGCAACTGGATTCCCAACGGAATGTGCATTTTAAATTCCCAAGAGCTACTCTCGCATGTATTTCAGCAAGAGGATGATGAATAGAAGGAGGTTGACAGAACTATATGTATACTTGCGAGTGTTTTATTTGTGTCCCCGCGGAACATGGGCTATAATTATGGGATATTACACGTACAGAAATTTCGTAGCTTGTTTCAAGAAACAGCAAAAATTAGGGTTAAGCGCCCAGCATTCTGACCAAGTCAGCATATATGTATACATATTTTACACTAGCTTTTCGGTTGTTTTTTTGTTTAGAATGCACATAAAACAGTAACGGTGCAGCTTGGATTTTCTTTTGTGCGTTTTTTTCACGATTTTAGAGAAGAAAACCCACACACAACAGAAAAATTCACATTGCACCACACAAAACTCGATTGAATGACGCTGATGGTAGCAGCACAGAGCACACGTCGTGGTGTTCCACCGAAATTTCCAATGGAGGCACTTTTTGCCGAAATTCTGTCGTCTTTTTTTGTGGTGTTTTACCTCTGAATTGGGTGACTGAATGAATATATGAAACTCAGGTTTTTTCATGGGCAATGGTTTCCGTGTGGACATTGCGCTGAAATAACAGAAATATATAAATAAAATAAAACCGAAAAGGGCGCTGGATGGATGGATGGCAGTGGTGACTCTGAGCTGAGCGGTGCGTTCCACAACCTGATACACAACACACCATCAGCGGATATGTTTCGTTGACGAAAAAAAAAGAAATCATATCCGAATAGAGGCGTTTTTGACCAGGCCAAGGAGGCTTGCTTGAGAGCGCTGCTTACCATCGAAATCCGAATCTGAAATCAGAGAGGTGTACCGATACCGGACAGGTATGCTGCTGCTAGCAGCTAAATTAAACCTGCATCTTGTTATAAACTTGTAGGTTTGCTCTGTGTGTCGTCATCGACTCGTTGTAGCCACTCGGCACACCGTGGTCCCCATATATACATAAATCAGCTGTGAAATGAACAAAATGGCCGCTCGGCTACCCAACGAAATGTTTCTTTAGCTTCCACACGGTGTGTTATCTCTGGGGTTCTTTTTTTGATGGCAAGACGCATTTGAGTAGCACCCACACTTGCCCAAGACAACTATGGCGTCTTTTCATGGGTTTCTTTGTGCGAAAATTCGACATTTCATCGATTTTCTGGGTGTTAATTTATACTAAAAACCATAAAAATTAATATTACAAACCTTTCACGATGCAGCAAACATATTCTGTCCTTGGCAACTTTCAACTTTTTTGCTATGATTTTCTTTAGATTTTCAACGGAATTTTGCACGTCCACAAGAACGGAAAAGCTTCCTCCGGTCGTAGTTGTTATATTTAATGTGATCGGAGGAGTCCCTAATTCCGAGCCACACCCAAGCGTTATATCGCGGGAATCGCTGCTACCAGACGATTTATCCATTTTTTTCACCAGATAATTATTTTATTAATTTTTATGTATAAATCACTTTTTATATTAAGGTTGTTATAGAACCGAGATATTCTTGAGCGTTGTGTGCTATCTTTTTTTTTCAACTGCGCTATATAATCCGCGATTTTTTTTTATTTTTTATTAAACTGGCTTAAAGGTGGCAATTTTGGATGTAAATTTAATTTCCGTTCACTAAGAAACAATTTCACCCAGAAATTATTTTATTATATAAGTACTACAAGCATTGTCACGGCGTCAGTTACACATCAACCAAATTCACTTGATGAAATCGGGGAGCCTACTGAGAATTTGTAGGAGACAACTGGGCAAACGGCAAATTCAAGAAAAATGGCGAAGTGAATTTTCATTCCACATGTTTCTGTTATTTACCGAAAGAATTAACTCTATACATTCGCATATGAAAATCGTGCATTGAAAAGAGACAGAAAGAGTGACAAAACAAAATGAACAAATGTTCTGTCTCAATTGCTCTGTTTTAATATGTGGCATTTTGTTCATTTCGGTTCATTTATCATCCAAATTCATCGGCTTGAATGAGACGGATATATAAGAAATAAATTTACTTGATTTTCCTTTTCAAGTTTTCGCTCTGCTGCGGTCTCGGGCAATCGCGGTTTTCTCTTTTTCTAGATAATAAACAGCTGATATATGTCAATATATAGTACTAAAAGCTAAAGTAGGCAGAGACATCTACTATCGGTAAGTTTGTTAATGCATTTTTTACCTGAACCCGTTGTTCCTTAAAGAGTTCTAGATTTTTTCAAACTTTATTTTAATTTTTTAAATTGAAGTTTTCAATCAATAATATTGTTATTATCCGGAATTTCTCGTGCTTTGTTATTATCCGGAATTTCCCATGGGCCACAATTGTTACACAGTTTTTCGAAACAATCGCCATCGGTCTCTTTTGGGCACTTTTTTTGTTACAGGCTTTTCATTTACGTTAAGCTTGTTTCGTTTAGAATATCATTTGAACGGCGTAAATTTAATTAAAATTTGGATAAAGTGATTTAAAGAGATACTAGATCCATATTTAAACCAATATCTCGTACGGACGAAAGCATGCCACAAAATAAGGAGCTCTGTTATCATGTCACCTGGGAAAGCTTCATGTATGCTCGAAAGTAGCCCTAATAAGGCTTCTCGCAGGCTAAACTGGTTAATAATAGAGTATCAAAGTTCCGCTTAGTCGGGTCTTCACCGCTGATTTGCTTCCCCGCCGCGCCGGCTTTTTGTTTCAAGCTGATTTTATTTGGCCGTTATTTTAGTTAACTGAAATTATCGCCTACCTGCACGGCAATATTGGCGCAGAAAAAACTTGCACACGAAAAGCACGGGAACCGGCCTTTTATGACTACTCAGGACTTCGGTGCTCTAGTTATAACTGTAGGCACTAGATTTACTAGGGATTGATATATTAACCGTTGCCCTAAGTCATAATCCTTTCTCTGGGTTCGAGATTGGCAGGATATCTTGGCAGAGTTTTTTACGGTTTAATAGCTTTCAGAAATGCTGAGGCCTTATGTCTGTAATCTTTTCAGGGTTTGTGATCAGCATATTATTGTTGCTGTTACAACCATTCTTTCTTCCATTTTCGTCGGCAAACGAAAAAAATAGATTGTCAACAGTACAAAGGTCTTTCCCTGAGCTCTAGTCTTCCACATAAAAAAAATAAAATATTTTCATTTCAAATTAACGGCTACACCTGACATAAATAACTGTAAAGAGCTTTCAGAAACAAAAAAGTTTTCTTTGATAAGCTTCCGACAAAAGCTTTGTTATTTATCACCGAAAATTCGAAATCAAAAAATTTTTTCAGCAACACACAAAATGTTGAGATACATTTCCAACATCACCTGCTCTACTATCGGCTTACCTGGTCTAATACAAGCAAAGCACGAGCGATAAAATAGTGGAGGTGGATTAATAGAAAGAGAAAGTAATCTCTCCGGATGTTGTGCAATGCGAGCTTAGTTCATGAGGCTGCAACATTATTTCTATTTTGTGTTATTTGTGTACAATGACGCCTCCTCTTAGTTCCTCGGAAGTGAGAACAGATGTTTCAGTCCAGCGACTGCGTTGTTTTCTTAAAGATATTTTCGTACGGAGTAGTTGCGATTTTTTTGTCACACGTCACTCTCATTGCTGCGAATATATGTATCTCGGATCGTATCTGCTCCTCTATCTCTTGAGCGTTTCTGATTATTAATTTCTAATTTTGCACTGATTAGAAATCAGATCATGCCATCGCCTCCCCGCGATCAGTACGTACATACTACAAAACAACAAAACAAACTACGCGAAAACATAGAAACACAATAGAGAAAATCTGATTCATGCTGCTCCGTTGCAGGACAAAAGGTGGCGTGTTTTTCGCGCAGTATTCGAGTTTCGGCATCGCGGCGTCACATATTCGCAATTTCTCTTTCGTAAGCTTTCCATACAGTGACTTGAGGAATTCACCAAGTTTTTCTTGAGGTGCGAATTCTTTAGTAGACAGCAGCAGCTTTGTTTGGGATTTATCGCCTTCTTGGCTTGGTCTTCCTTCAGTGCTACTCCGAACCGCAGCCATACCGTGTGCGGACACTATCAGATGGTTTCGCGAATTGATATTCACCAGGTTTTTTTTACCTGCCCGTGAAATTGTGATTGCAGAAAAAAAAAGAACCTTTTTTCATTGATTGGAGTTTCTTGTGTCAAGGTTTTATTAATAACATAATAAAAAAAGGGGGACAAGGGGGAGACTTCCGTTTTTGGAATATTTTTTGTTGTTATTTCGGAAGTATTAAGTTTGTTTTTTTATATCTAAGTGTGTAGTGGTTGTACTTTAGTGTAATAAGAGAAATCTACGGGGAAAAAAACGAAGATGAATTTCACAGCTAATGGAGATTTTAAGTCACGTAATGTCCCGAAAGGAGCAGGATCATACGTAAATCCTTTCGTACATAAATTGGAGCTAGATAATCCCATCGATATAATCAAAGTAAGTATACAAAGAAAGTATATTATTTTTATACATTTTAAAATATCCGATGATAAGAAGTGGTTACGAGTTTAGTGATGTGCGATTATTAGGAGGAGCATAGCCCCATTGGCCTCATAAGCAGCACACACTCGATTATCGATTTGTCATGTAAGAATAATCGATAGCAGGAAGATTGCAAGCTTTTATTTCCGAGAACACACAACTTGCCACTAGCACACACGGTGGCCAGTAGGAGTTCGTCTTCCTCAATCGCATTATTGAATAATCTCTGAACGGGTGTGCTCCTCCCCGGCCCCTTTCAACTTTCTATATGCATTTATATTATAGTGAAAGTACTCGCAGCACCGCTATGCCATTGCTCTGGCACAAAAGGGTGCCTTTTTTTGCACAAAAGAAAGACAAAAATAAAATAAAATTTATTTGCATTTTGATCTTGCAACAAAATTAATGATTTCAGGTGTTTATCTTTATGATAGAGATTGATTCTGTGATTATACGCAATAAATTCGTTGGTATTTTGTTGTTGTTTTGTTTGTTTTGTTATTTGCCATTTTATTTGGCACTTGCTTTCTTTCATCTAGAATATTTATCAAAAACACTTTTAAGATGAAGAAATCTCAGATCGATTCTCATTAGTCATTATGCATTCCACTTATGTATATTAGTCGCATGTGCAATAATGATTAGCTAAATGCATTTTGTGTGCTGCCTTAGAAAAATTTTGGCAAGAATTTCTACAAACGTTTAAACTTTTTGCAAATTTCCGGCTTCGATCAATTTTGCTTTGGGCATAAACATTTAAATTTTTTTGATTTTCTTTATATTTGTGCCAAGCCATAATCGATTAGAATGTTGACTTTGATTTAGTCGAATTTTTGCATAATTTCCATTTAGTGTTACGCAATTTTATAATGGATAAAAACGATTTGAGTCGATTATAGTGCAATTTTTTTTTCAAAATCGATATCGTGTTTCCGGCTTTGTTAGTTTTTTTTGGGACAATACTCTCTATATGAGACGAGGACAGTCCAGATGTTTTTTGGTGCATAGAAGAGCGGCGACAATGCAGAAATCCATCTTTGGAAATGTGTTAATGAAATGCTAATTTATGTTTATTATCATTATTTTAAAAGAGTCTTGTATTATTCATTGAATGAACAATGAAAGTTCTAGGTTTTATGCCATGACATTCAGAATAATTATTAGTAGTTGCTTCATTAAAAAATCGTATGATTTTCAGGGTTACAGAGAGATATGTTTCATAAGAATCTACTAATCTTACAAGAAATATTTAGGCAGTTATGCAAATCATGGACGTAGGTCAATGCCATTTTACAAGGGAGTTCAATTCATATTTCTTGCATCATTTTTGTAACCAGTTATTGTTGGTTGGTAGTAATGAAAGAGATCTTTTAATGTGACTGTTGTAAAAAAGAAACCTTGAGGTTCCAATTTGCTGTACTGATGGTTATTATAACGGGTGATCCATTTAGAGGTACTTTTTTAAGTAGGAATTTTATGATAGTTCACGCATAAGTTGTGTCAAACTGTCATGGTGTTTTTGTTTAGTATTGTTTGAAATATTTACCCCGGCACAGCGTCTACAAATTCGGTTGTCTAACGAAAATCAGTGTTCTTCGAGGAATGTGTTTCGTGCGCTTAGAGCAACGTATGATCCACATCATCGTAGAGCAACGTATGATCCACATAATACGAGAGCAAATAGATCACATCTAGGACATGGTGAAAAAATATAGTGGCGGTAGCTGCGAGTGTACGCGATGACCGCGATGAATCGATTCGACGCCGTTCTTAACAGCTTGGCTTGTCGTATGAAACAACTTGGGATATTTTAAATAAGGATATTGGTTTCAAATCGACCAATATTTTGATAAGCAATGAGGTCCATTTCGGACTTAATGGCTACGATGATGATAAGCAAATTTGCCGTATTTCAGCAAGCCGAAGGGGTACAAGAGTTGCTAATACATCCACACAAAACAACGTTTTGTTGTTGGGTGGCACCAACCATCATATGGCCTTATTTCTTCAAAAATGAGGCGGGTCGAAACGTAACTGTGAATAGCACCTGTTATCGTGCCATTATAACGAGCTATTTGCTGCCTGAAATTGGAACCCGTGATCTCGGCGACATTTGTTTCCAAAGAAGAAGGCCCAACTTCAGAATGAACCATGTTAGCCACAGTTGTACTCATCATATGAAAGAAATAATCTTTAAAATATAAATATAAAGATCCAAACGGAATCGGGCCACGCCAAAAACTTCAAGGTGTGTGAGAAACTCGGATGAACTCATACCCTAGAGCAGTGGTGGCGAACCTTTTTATGTGCGCGTGCCAGAAAATTACAAATATTACTTATCGTGTTGCTGGCGTGCCCGACAGTTTTTAATTTTGGTGTTTCAGAATTTTATTTGGACAATTTCAAAAATTAATATACAAAAATAATATATTACCAGAATCAAAATTGACAGAATCATCATACCTATTAAATTGCAGGAAAATCAAACATTTTTAAATTTAATATAATATTGAAATTTTCCATCAACGCCTATTTTCACAATCGCAATACAACTATAGATTAAAACTACCGAAAAACAACTCAACAAGACTTTGAAGCAACTCCACGAGGCCGCGGTTTTTTTTGTAAGGTAATGAGCACGTACGACATATAGTCAGATTAGCTATTAACAAAAAGTATGAAACATTGGCACAAGTCTAGGGGTTGCGCGGGTGCGTTTCTGCACAATATTGTTATAAATATGGAGGAATTCCAGTTCAAATGCGAAATATGAGCAGCTATGAAACCTTGACAGTATGTAGTTTATGGATAACTAATAACGAAAAACCATTTCTTAGACGTGGCGGAGGCTGCAAAATGACGCACTTCTGGTTATGTAAAATTTCCCATAAAATTGCGAAAACAATAAGCCATATAACAGAGGATCTGAAGCAGTACAAAGTTGTACATAGTAACAGCCACAAAAAGTTCTTGGTATCAGCATTGAAGCAAACGGTCAATACTTTCGCGAACGATATTTATAAAAATATGCTATTTCATATTTCGACGGGAGTGATTAATCGCAGATTTTTTGCTCAATGTTGATGAAAAAGGGAAGAACTCAAGTCAGCATTGTATTGATGAGTGTGCTACCAATGAAAATCGTTTCGATCGCCCTACACGTAGATTGAAAGTACGTACATTTGCTGAAATGATCGTCAAAGAAAAGTAAGGCAGTGGACGAAAAGTCATCGAGTTTAAATTGCAACGCGTTTTATTCGGGCAGCTGTTAAATATTGTTACGAAAAAACTTTCGGCATAGATAAAGTATTAACATAAATCCTTCATAAAATTTAGACGAGCCGTTTTTTTGTTTAAACGACGTTGTGATTTTTGTACCTTCACGATATCGCACGAACCAAAAACATATCGAATTCTTTGAGGTGCCGATCGAAGCATATTAACGAAAACATGCTCTGAAAAAATTTCATAACATTCGGTCTTTTGTTTAAGACTTCGGCTAAGAATCACAAGCACTAGTTTAACAATAGTTTTTCTAATATCTAATAAACTCGTTGGAAAGAAACCCATTCTAAATAAAGTTACCTGTTCTGGATTCCGCACAGCGATAGCTTTCACTTGTCAAAATCCGAACACTCTCGTGCAAAATCGTTCAAAAATTACGTTACCCTTTACAAACATTTCGATCAGTACTTTTTGGACAGGGAATTGTTTTCCACCATCGACCATGCGCTCTAGTGTCCCGAACGAAGTACGAAGGAAATGTTCGTTTGCTAAAGTTCAGGAAAAACAAATTCTTTAGAAAAATCCTGTAGATTTACCACTTAATAATATTCAACATTAATCATACTGGGAAGTTGATCGTGTGGACCGAAAGTGTCAAACCCAGATCTTTTAGACTTGTTTCAAAGCAGCACGAAGTGCAAAGCAAGAGAGATAGTGAGTCAGCGGTACCATCTATCGATGTACTAGTCATTAGGGTTTTCGGATTCCCCAAGGAAATTGCTTTTGTTTCGTCGTGCACACAGTCGTGTTCGCGCTTGCGGAATCCGGCCCCTGGACTATATGTAAGTACATGATTGTGCACTTTGCGATGACTGGGCGGGATCATTTTAAAAAGGCACGCGCAACTTCTTCCAAAACATGGCTTAATTTTAAAATTAATTTATATTAAATCCATTTTAATAATAAATCGTTCACGTACCAGCAAAATTTTAGTACGTGCCATCTCTGGCACGCGTGCCATAGGTTCGCCACCACTGCCCTAGAGCTATAGGATTTATGTTCAATCACTCACATAGAAGGTAGCAGTTGATTGGCGCAACTGGCGCCATTATGGAGCTCTTGTGTACGGGTGCCATAAAGAATAGTTCTTTTGTATGATAATAAATATTAGATTAAGTTGAATTTTTTTATTCTTGAAAAAAGTACCTCTAAATGAATAACACCAATATTATCCGTTAAATTACTCAATTTTTTATTTTGTATTACTTAATTGCGATAATTAATTATAATCATAAGATAATTAAATTTACAATATTTACTAGTTTATAAAGGATAATTTACAAAATATAAAACTTAAAGTGGCAAATAATATACGAAACATAAATACAAAACAACCGTTTGGATTGTATTCTTTTAATCTAATTAATTTCAGAGGAAACGATTAGATTAACTGCAAGAAGAATTTTTTGTAGTTTGTTTACTTATGAACTTCAAAATTATTGATATGATGTCAGGTTTAGATAAAATTCGGTTTCAACAGTAAAATTAAAATAGCAATAGCTTATATTCAACCTCTACCGATAAAAGGTGACTCCAATGACCTATCTAACGACCCAACCTTTCGAGACCTGTTTGGGAACCAGACAAATTTCACCAATAGTACTTTAAAGAAGAAAGAACTACTGACGACCGTGAATTGTTAAATTAGTTAAAACATCAAAAATAAAAGAAATCAATCAAAAATTTATTTATTTCGAAAAACAAACAATAGGAACTAATATCTAAAACATGATTACTGCAAACGGAACGAGAACATGAACTAATGGTGTACAATATAGTACTCTATACGTTCATATAGGCTAAGTCGTATTGATAGCACAACAAAGCCCAAATACCACCATAATCACCAGCTTTAATTTATCAAAATAAATATTCAAACCAAGCATTTATTTTTATTATATTTGCATTTTTTTTTTTAAATTTTCCATTCCTGAAAGATCCATAACGAAATTTTGTTTTTGGAAGTATCGGCACACATACCGCACTCACTTCTTAAACATAAAAGAACACGTTCCAAATTTAGAACACATTTTGATGGTCGATGAAAATTTGATACATATTTTAAAAATAATATTGACTGAAAAAGATCGTTCAGCAAAACAAAACGATCATATTGAAAACGAAGAGAATACGTTTGAAAAATCGATGATGGAATGCGTGTGTTACTAATTCGCTTGAAAGGCATTATTTAAGTTTTATGCAGAAAATTTAATGATGCATTTTTTTGGAACGTATTGCTTCTTTTTACCCACTTAATCCGACAATAAATACTGTTGTAAAATATGTTTTCCATCAAGAAAACTCTTGAAATGCTATGGAGTTGTTGCCCATCGCTCTAGAAATTCTCTATCATCAAATGACATTGCAGTTTTAAATTGTTCATTGATTTTTATCTTTAAAATAATTCTTTCTATTAATGGAACAAGGTTAAGGTACTTAGAAAGCATAGAACAAAAAGTTTTAGGAGGATGTAGCAACTGCGTTGTGCTTTCAGGAGTCCTAGATAATTTCTCATCTCAAAAAACCGAATCTATCTTTTCCATCCATTCAATTGCTTAATACTAATTAATATTCTAAATAATCTAAAACTAATCAAAACCCTTTATTTATTTCAGACTTATGTGCTAACAGTTGTCCTTCTACCTTTTCGAATAATATGTATTTGTTTATGTCTTCTACTTGCATGGATATTAACGAGCGTTGGTCTCTATGGCCTTTCAGAGGAAGATTTAAAAACAAAACCGATTACAGGATGGAGAAAGTAAGTTGATTAGTATTAATACAATAATATAAAAGATGTAGTAACGCTAGAAACATAATGTAATCTCGGTACTGTATACTGTACTATGTACTGGACATACAAAAAACTTTCTTGTACCAAAAAAAACGTAAAGTTAAAGTCATTTACGATTTTCGAGAATGTGTTTTAATATTTAAACAAATGTTTTTGTTATTCGATATCTATTGTGAAATTTTCAGAAAATATGGTTTTATTGTTTTGTTAATTGTGTTTTTTTTTGTTGATTCAATTGTATTGTATAATTTAGTTAGTTGATTTAGTTGTTTTTAGTTTTATTTCTTTTAAATTTAAAAAAATTTGCACTTTTACATGTAAATTTGATGATAAATGTGGACTAACTGTTTCCTTTTTAGTTTTATTATAAGAAAAAAAATTGTTTTAAGATAAAAATTCATTCTATATTTCTTATAGTATCCTTGGCTATTAAAAATTGATTATTTTTAGCCTATATCATGTCTTCAGCAGGTTCATAGCATTTGTAGTGGACTTAAATGTATATGTACTTACCAACAAAATGAGTTGACTCTCTTATGCTAGATTAATAATGAGCATTACAAGACATCAGTGTGAAGAAGATATGTTATAAAGGAAGCCTAAATTTTTCATAGGCAAACGTATTCAATGTAAATAAACAAAAAAATTGGTAACGAACTATTGTTAGAGAAAATAAGCTTACAATATAATTCAAATCAGAAAAGGTCGGACTATGTTTGACAGAACACTTTCATTATTCAGGTCGTTGGGAAAAAACTAATCAAAACACTAATATAAGAAAAGTTTAATGTGTCAGGAGCTTGTAGGACATTATTAGTAACTGCTAACAACACTAAAGACCATTATGTGAACAGGAAAGCGCTTTGAAGACTTGAAGCACGTTTTTTGGAACTCGGAGCCAACCACTTTGACCCTCTTACTGCTTCTTAATTATCTGAGTTATCGTCAATGTTAACTTCAACTTGTCTAGGTTTTCTTCCCGGCATATCATGTTTCTTTTCCATTCTTGAAACAACTCATAAATATCGAGCCTGTGTAATTAACCTAAAAATAATATTGCGGCACTTCAATAATACTATTAATAATAATACCTTAATACTTCTTACGCGTCCAATACAGGTTGTATACGATTTTTTTAGAGTTTTGCATAACACCCTGTATTTTTGTAACCCTATGACATATTTTCATGAATAATGTAGCACTGTACGCAGAATACTCCCACCTATCTAAAACTGTAAAGGTGAAGGTTCTACCGTACCAACTTCCAGAGTTATGAGTCATCAAAGTCAAATTTTGGCAGTCGCTTGCCTCTAAGATCGCTTAGTTCACTTCTATCTCGATTTTATCGAGTTGCCTTCCTAATATCGTGACCACGATGTCGTCTATGGATTTGTTAGCGACTGCTTCTCACGCGAGACACACCTTGAATACATCATCGTACAAGGCCTAGGAGAAGGCGAAGGGAAATTCTCTGCAGAACGTCACAGGATATTCTGTGCTCGCAATGCGCATGTTTTGTTGCCTTAAAAGTGCTTTAAAGACTAGCACAAATATATCCTCAGCTTACGTTAGACCATCACTTTTTAGTCTCATCTCACTTTGTTCACTTCTATCTCCACTTCATCGTGACCACGAGGTCGCCCGTAAAGACGATAGCGACTGCTTCCCACGGGGGCTTGAGTACATCATCGTACACGACGATGCCCAGGAAAAGGCTAAGGGAAACTCGTGTGCCCTTTTGCCCCGTCGGTCACATCGTCTGATTCACAGTACAGCGTCCTAACAACGAGAACTTCGATCACCATGCGCACCACATACTTAATTGTTTTGTCGTCTAAAAGTAAGAAAAGATCAGCACAAATAATAATCGAACGATGACTCATTTATTGATTGCGCTGGCGCGGTGAAACATCTTACCCAGCTGGCATCGAACTTGTACTGTTGCCTGTAGTTAACACTATCAAACCCCTTTTCTGTAGATCAATTCTGGGCTCTTTGATGGAATCATTAAATTTTCATAATTAGTAGTAGTAAGTTCACTTCGGAATTGTGGTATTGCTTCGTAGAAGCGTAGACTGTTTTGCATCCTAATGTTGAAATCATGAGGTCCAATGTAGTAAAAAAGTTGATTCAGTAAAATTATAACTAACTACACCCAACTTTTGGAACAACTTTGAAGATTACGGATTCCAATATTTATTCAATAACACAGGCACACAAAAAAAAAATGTCAAGACCCAGAGGGTACATCCCCCTACCCCCCCGTTTTTGGGGTCGCTGAAACCGAATATGACCATAAAAAAATTTTTTAACTAGCCATTTCCCCGCAACCATCCCCATACACCCCCTTCTGGTAGTTCAAATGTCAATTCTCATACAAAGTCGAGTAGGGTGTGTATTCCTATGTTTTCTGGGCCTCTAAGAACGAGGAAGACTACCAAAAATGAATTAGACCCCCTCTTTAGCCCCTAGAATCACTTTACCACCGCCATACACCCCTTTGTGGGGGTTGAAATGTCAATTCTCATACATAGTTGAGTAGGGTATGTATTCCTATGTTTTTTGGGCCTCTGTGAACGAAGAAGACTACCAAAAATGAATTAGACCCCCTCGTTACCCCCTACCCCCCTTTCTCATACAAATTCGAGTAGGGTGTGTATTCCTATGTTTTCTGGGCCTCTAAGAACGAGGAAAACTACCAAAAATTAATTAGACCCCCTCTTTAGCCCCTAGAATCACTTTACCACCGCCATACACCCCTTTGTGGGGGTTGAAATGTCAATTCTCATACATAGTTGAGTAGGGTATGTATTCCTATGTTTTTTGGGCCTCTGTGAACGAAGAAGACTACCAAAAATGAATTAGACCCCCTCGTTACCCCCTACCCCCCTTTCTCATACAAAGTCGAGTAGGGTGTGTATTCCTATGTTTTTTGGGCCTCTAAGAACGAAGAAGACTACCAAAAATGAATTAGACCAACTCGTTAGCCCCTAACGTCACTTTACCATACACCCATTTATAGGGGTTGAAATTTCAATTCTTATACAAAGTCGAGTAGGGTATGTATTCCTATGTTTTTTGGGCCTCTGTGAACGAAGAAGACTACCAAAAATGAATTAGACCCTCTCGTTTGCCCCTAGCGTCACTTAGTAACGTTAGGGGCTAACGAGTTGGTCTAATTCATTTTTGGTAGTCTTCTTCGTTCTTAGAGGCCCAAAAAACATAGGAATACACACCCTACTCGATTTTGTATGAGAAAGGGGGTAGGGGGTAACGAGGGGGTCTAATTCATTTTTGGTAGTCTTTTTCGTTCACAGAGGCCCAAAAAACATAGGAATACATACCCTACTCAACTATGTATGATAATTGACATTTCAACCCCCACAAAGGGGTGTATGGCGGTGGTAAAGTGATTCTAGGGGCTAAAGAGGGGGTCTAATTCATTTTTGGTAGTCTTCCTCGTTCTTAGAGGCCCAGAAAACATAGGAATACACACCCTACTCGACTTTGTATGAGAATTGACATTTGAACTACCAGAAGGGGGTGTATGGGGGTGGTTGCGGGGAAATGGCTAGTTAAAAATTTTTTTTATGGTCATATTCGGTTTCAGCGACCCCAAAAACGGGGGAGTAGGGGGATGTACCCTCTGGGTCTTGACATTTCTTTTTTTTTGTGTGCCTGTGTAATCCGACGACATTCTGAAACTACAATTTAGTTGGATACAACTATAATGTACAATCGGACTAAACAATTTTAATGTTTTTTAAGTAGATACTTGTTCTCACAATCTCATCTTTTTAAACCTTTACACACGACAAAATGGATTAGACCTAAGACAGACCTCTCACCTGACGAACTCCATAGATATCAAAGTCTCTTTAAAACCCTACTTAACAAATATTTCCTTCAACAGGGTAATGCAAGATTTAGCAGCAGCTGCAATGAGAGCATTATTTGTGGCAGGATCTTTTAACTACATTAAATACAAAGGAGTCCAAGCATCACCTAAAGAGGCACCAATATTATGTGTTGCTCCCCATTCAACATACGTTGATTCAATTGTAGTTGTTGTTTTGGGCCCGCCATCGATTGTTGCAAAGGCTGAAACATCACAATTACCATTTTTTGGAAGTACGTTTGATATGTAATTAATTTGTTGTAGAAATTTCGTTTTTATAGAAAAGAAATTTGTTACACTTTAAATTAAAGTGATCCTTTTGTAGTATTACGGAACGATGAAGAGACATAGTTTTCCTATGCTTAAACTGGAATTGTTATTGTATAGCAATTTACATTTATATAATTATAAAAGGGGAAAGCATTTTATTATTTAAAGTGATAGATCCGAAATTCTATTTTTTTTACTTTGTTAATTTTTTTTTACCACAATGTTCTTTTTGCTTTTGTTAAGGAATGTCAAAAATATAGTATCCACCATTGGTATTTGGACATATTTAGCAGGAGGTGTAGCTATGATTACAAAGGGACAACAAGCATCACGCGATGAGGCACCAATACTAGTTGTTGCTCCTCATAGTTCCTTTTTGGATTCATGTATTGTTTATGTAACAAATTTACCATCTGTTAGTGTTCGTATGGAATCAATGGATAATAAATGGGCGGGGAGTAAGTTTTTGCTATCTTCTAGGTGACGGAATTTAAATATATTAACCTATTTTTAATATGTTTAAAGTTAAAATATAGCATGATAAAATGTTTTATTCGTTATTGCATGATTTATAAAAAAACAACAACTTTCTTTTCTAAAGAACGAGAAGGATTTTAAACAAAATCATTTATACTCAAAAAAAAAAATAAATTTAATAAATAAATTTTATGCATATATTTTTAGAACTGATTAATTTTACACAACCAATTTATGTATTACGTGAAGATCCAAATTCAAGGCAAAATTCCATAAAAGAAATTGTATATCGTGCCAACTCAAAAGAAGAATGGCCTCAGGTAACTAGTTAATTACAAACAATTTTATATAATTATAGATATATATATGTATAACATATTTGTAGATTGTGATATTTCCTGAGGGAACATGTACAAATCGATCAGCTCTAATTACATTTAAGCCAGGAGCATTTTATCCAGGTGTTCCAGTGCAACCAGTATTATTACGATATCCAAATAAGTTAGATACATTCACATGGACATGGGAAGGTCCTGGAGCGTAAGTTATATATTTATTTTTAGGATATATGTACGTGCGTATGTGAATTTGTTATAGTTATTGATATAAAATCGATTTAAAGGGTTAGATATTTTCAGGTTTTAAAAATTATTAATGATTTAAAGTATTTTTATCTGTGGTTGTCCTTAGCTTTCCTCGTATCTTTAAAATTTCAAATTTAACGCTAATGTGTTGCTCAGATGTGGGATTGTAAACAGAAGAAACCGATATTTCCCCATACTAAACTCGCTTAAACAATTTCAGTGTCGTTCTAGAATAATTCATCACACAGGTTGGCTATTAGATATGTTGTCATAGTTAATTCAGCAATAACCTTCTGGTCCAATTACTCATTTCCTAATACTTAAGTTGTTGATACCTTTCTTATAATTTAATCAGAAATCGGATAGAGAACGTATTCTTTGGCTGCAATTTCGAAATTAATTCCGCTCTTGGAACGAGAAGTAATCCGCAGCGAAAAAAGCAACATACCGATAAAACAGGCTTCACAAGCGTCATTCTGTTTTCGCTAACTTTTTTACTCTAAGAACTGCGAGTTCAGTATTAGAACGCGAGTAGCTCAGGAATATGTTTTGCCGGATGGCCTAAATTTTGGGTGAACGCTGCTAGCTGGCAAAATGGATTCTTACTCAAAATGAAGCAAAATTGGCGCAATGAGTTCATGCGATTGATTGCGAAACTCCTCTCATGTCTTTAGTTATCTTTGTTTAGATGTTTCATATAAATTAAACACAAACTAATTCGAATTTTTTATTTTTTTTGACATTTTCGTTTTTTGACTTCCTCTTCAAATCTTTATCGTTACGAACGTTTCTGTCGATATAAGTGATAAGCGATAAGTGATAAGCAGCTTGTGGACACCCACAGGGCAATGGCCATCCTGTCTTCAATTCAAAAGACAAGATTGCCTCACTTATAGATCCAATGCTAAACGAACAACAACACGGATTCAGAAAGGGGCGTTCGATCACCTAAAATCTTATGATCCTAATTTCTGAACTACTATGTAGTATGGAAAATGGTCATCAAATCGACGCTGTCTATGCGGACTTTAGCAAGGCATTTGATCGTGTTCACTACTTTACTTTAACTCAAAGCTTTCAAAATTTGGAATATCAGGGGTTGCCTTGGAATGGATAAAATAATATCTCACCGAAAAAGCTTAGGTTGATGGATTTAAAGGATTTTTATCAAATGAAGGGAAGTCATATAGGCCCGCTCCTATTCAATATATTTATTTCAGATTTGTCCTTCCCTATCTATTTTATCTGGACGATCTAAAAATATACAACGTCATAAGGTTCCAAACGGATGTATCTTTTTTTCAGTCGAACCTTAAGGCATTGCAAGACTGGTGCACCACGAATAAACTACAACTCAGTTCCAGTACATGTCATGCAATTACGTTCTCCTACACAAAATTAGACAACTGCAAAAACTATTATCTTAATGATAAAATACAAGACCATGTCGACAAAATTACGGACTAGGTGTTGTCTTAGACCAAAAGTTAAAATTTAATTTGCATTACGTAAAAATTATGACAGAGCCAACGAACTATTGAGATACATAAACAAGGGCTAAACAATGCGGCAAGGTATGGGATACTAAAACCCTTTTCTGTTCGCTAGTCCGGTCAATCCTGGAATACGCTTACCCTATCTGGGATCTTGTTTCTATGTTAGCTAATCTTTACTCGGTCATATAAAAAACATTGCCTGCACAACTTATTTGTTATTGGAAGACAGTCCTTCTTCGTTTATAGCGACGTGATATCATCGCTAGATTGTATTTTTGTTCTTTTTTATTTGTATCGGCCCTTTTCGTTTTTCGAACTTGTCACTATTTTATTATTTAAACTAACTGGATAAATTGTGGGAGGTGTATTCTTCTCTAAATCAGTTCTCTGGCAATTGGTGATACATTCAATAATTCTTTTACCATAACGACATTTTATATAATTGCTTTTAGTACAACACTTTTGACCATTTAAAAATCGCAATGTAGCGTAATATCGTTAGAATTTTCTATATCTATATAAAATATTAGATAAATATTAAATTACATTCCTTTATACTTTCAGATTAAAACTGCTTTGGTTAACATTGACACAGATACACAGCTGTTGCGAAATAGAATTCCTACCCGTATATAAACCATCTGAGGAAGAAAAGGCTAATCCAAAATTATATGCTAAAAATGTACGAGACGTTATGGCAAAGTATGTTAAGCAATAATATATTAAGCAAACTTTAACAAAAACTAAAATTGTTCCCCAAAAATATATTTGTCTAGAGCTCTCGGTGTGCCTGTATCTGATTTTACTTATGATGACTGCATTATAATGACAAATGCAAAAGAAATGAGTGTGCCATTTTCAGCTGATATTGTAGAAATCGATAGACTGAGGAAACTATTAGGGTAAAAAAAATCAATGGAATTATCTTAGTTTTATATGTAATAAATATTAAATTTTTAAATTTCAGTCTTAATCAAACTAATATCGAAGAAAGTATTTTAAGTGATTATTCAAATGATATTGGAAATTATTTAACATTACAAGAATTTGCCGAAAAATTAAAAATATCGCCTAATAATACATTAACAGAGCAATTATTTTCAATACTTGATACGGTAATGTTTTTGTGTTATTTTTTTATATTAAACTTATTTATTAAATTTATTATTTTCTTTTTAGTCTAAGAATAATACAGTATATTTACGAGATTATCTATTATGTGCGCTATTTTTAATAAAACAGGATGGATGTATTATGGATTTCCTATCATTTGTGGCCAAAGTATTAATAAATATTATTTTATTATGTGTTGTTTTATAATTACTATTATATTTTTTAGATTTATGGATATTCAAATCGAAATCTTTCAAAACATGAACTTTATCTTATTTTAAAACATACTGGAAAAATATCTAGAGAAGAAAGTGATTTACTATATATTACAATAGGAAGCAGAACTGGGGGTTATGTAACATTTGGTAAGTTGGGGATGGATTTAAAAAAAGAAGGAAGGAGTTGTTTTTAATGAACTAATACTGTTTTGAAAAATATTAGTAGAAGTAGTTTACATTTATTAGCTTTAGTCGAACGTATTAACACGTAACACAGGGGTTGGTTTCCCTGTCAACTTGGACGAATTTCCATGTTGGTTGAAAAGTTTAATGTCTTTCTATAATGTGCCATGCAATAGAAATCACACATTTTTTACATGCATTTCATCTTTTTTGCGCTAAATTTGTTTCCTACGGAGGCCATTTTTAAACTATTATAATGGGTCCGTTCCCCACGATTAGGATTTCGGTCCGTCCAATATTCCGTGCGGATTCTGTACAGACTGTGAAGTTTGAATGAAATGACCGAAGGAACGTTTGTGCGGACATGTCGACGAAATGACTCTGACGATTTTTTAAAGCGACTTTCCTTTTGTTTCACAGAAAATATTATGTGAAAAATGTGAAAAAGTATACTAAAAATGCACCAAATAACATCAATATTTTTTTCAATATTCGTCACCATCTTGAGTGAGAAATTCGTTATTGCTGAAACCGACGAGCATATAGACGGCTCATCAGCACACTTTCACGCACGTCAACAATAATTTCATTCGAACGAGCACTTTTTGATCTGCCTAACTTTTTGGGCGATTAGTCCAGACATTTTTTGATAGGTATTTTGTGAACTTAAAATCTCGTGAAAACTTTCGATCAATATTTATGGCAGGAATGGGTCCGGTCGTAGAGCCGCTAAAGTAAGATATTTGAGTGTGGTTCGACCGTATGTATGTCGGACAAAAAGTGTCACATATGAGCTATTCAGCGTCGACATCTAGTCATCAATATAGAAACACCATTTACGGCTGGTAAAGATTATGTCATATTTTAGTTCAGTGGGGAGTAATTTACTAACCACTAAACATCTTAAAACGTTCTAGTAATTGAAAAGTGTTTGAGTACAGTACATTTAGTGAGTGGTGTGTGAACATGAACCTTTTACACCAACAGACCGACATTTTTGCGCCATCTCATAAACTCCACTGAAGGAAATTGGTCCAGAATTGCCTGGTGGCTTACTGACTAATTAGGAAGCCATAGTAAAGGCCGCAAGTCCATGGGCAAAATAGAACAGGAATGAAATGACTAGACTAAATCATTTTTCTGGCATAATCTCAAATTGTGAAATGTCAACATTTCTCCATCCCCATCAAACTGGGAGCCCTGGTCGCGCCGCACACGGAATTGCTAGTATAACAAAACCATTGCTAAGTGTGATGTAAACGATTAATATAAAGATTAAGTGTTGGAATATCACGAATTCAAAGTAGTCTGTTTCTAAAACCTTGGCTTTTGTTTCAGTTCTGCAATAATTCACCCATTAACTAAGCTCTTAATTTCTTTTCAGACGAATTTTCACGGCATGTGCAGCAGAAGCATGAATATAGTTACTTAACAACAGGAGGAAAAATGAAGAAACAATAAAGACAAAACAAAAGATTGATTGTCGAAAAGAAATTACCTAGAAATACTCAAAGGGGAAACACTGTCGAATTCGATAATTATTAATAAAAAAAGAAATGGAAATCAACAACTACTAAACTATTGTCGATTAACGTTTATGTGACACAAGACTTGAGTCGTAACTGTACTTATACTCAATTAAATTTATTTATTTATAATTAAAACCTTATGTCATGTATAATTAAAAGCAGGAAATTGTTTACCGATGATTTTTTAGATGCATAAAGATATTTTTAGATAATCTTATGTATTATAATAATTACAATACATTCAAATTCTTGTTAATATTCAAAAAGTAAAACAGAAAAAAACCCATAAATATGTAACTTATTCAATATTTAAGAAAAAAAGATGAAATAAAACAAAAAACATAATAACCTGGAAAATAGATTATACATAGAGCAGCCATTGGTCCTAGATAAAATAAAACTCATGACGTTACTCTTACAAATTCAAAACATACCAATGATAGATTTAGTAGATTTTATTTATATGTAATATTCTTTTTTAAATTATTTGTATATTTTTTGTTTTGATTTTTCAATCTTTAATAAATTTTTTGTGTATACCTGAAATGTAATAATGTTGTGTACACTTAAGTAATCTTTTTTACAAAAGTATTTATGTATTTATTAAAATAGTAATAATGTAATAATGAAAAAATTCCTTTTGTGAATGTTTTAAAGAGATTTTTCGTTTTGTTTACTTTGTATTTTTTCAATATTTATTTTGAGAATATATTAATTGTAAATAGATTATATCTGTTCTTTAATTCAATAAATTATTTAGATTGGAATCTAAGGTGTTTTAGATTATTATATATTTTATGATTACATAATCTGTTCATAATAATCTGTGTCGAGAAGTGTTGCCTTCAAGACGACTGCACCTGTAGTTTTTGATTCGAGGAAAATGAGTTTGGACTTCATTTTCTTCGTCAGTGTACCGCGATAGCAAAGAGCAGCATTTCGTTGTTTAGTGCGACCTTGCTCGAACATAGGCATAAAGACTAGGCAGGCAGCTAAGCCTGTTCAAGAACTCTGGCTTACAAATTTGAGGTATAGGAACTGCTAGGGGTACAATAAGTCCAAGTGGAGGCCGCGATACCTTGTGACCTGATATCTCATTAAAGGAAGAATAAAAAAAGAAGAAGACCTTGCAAATGGTCGTTATTTAACAAGCTTTTAAATAAAGAGGTGAAAAATATAAACGAAGCATTGAAATAAAAAACCAGACAAGAAAGTGTATTAAACTAAAAGGGCAAGAGGAAATCATGAAAAGTACGCAGAAGCCCGAAAGGGCATGAACAATTTATTAACAAAGGGAAAACGAGGCTACTTTAGTTCATCATTGCAATTAAACAAAACTAACAATTATAAAGAAGCTAGGAGTTTCTAGAAAGAAGTAAATACGGTACAGCAAGGGTACAATCAATCTGCACCATGGTAGGAAGGCAAAATGGTATTGTAGCTAGTAGTGTCGATGGATTACTTGAAGTGTAGCAAATGACCTTTAGAGACTTCAAAGCACACACAAATAATAATAAAGGAAGAAACAGACAACCAAAGAACAGATGACCCAGAAAAGGTTGTGGTAGGTTCTAAAATGATACAGCAGTAGGTACTCCCACACTTGGGCGTGGGAACCAATTTGTCATTGATGCCATTGTGACAAATCAATCAATGCTGACAGATGTTGACATAGTAAATTACATATTTGATGATTTGTTGACAGGGTCTTGATATGTAATTACCGAATTAATTGTTTCTTGACAGATAATTAAATAGCATGTTAATTACTTCCGCGTGTGCCTCCATGGCATCACACCTGTTTACGTATCTGGCTGGAGCTGAAGAGCATTGACCTCTATGGTCATTTGACGCCCAGATGGTATATGAACAGAAATCCCAGTATACATAAAATACGTGAGTTAATGAACTACAAAAGTTACAGACCAATACACTGTTGTAGGTAACCCTCAAAGTACTCTCACATATCTTGGATAGATAGATTGAAACCATATACGAGATAATATAGGTGATTATTGAGCATTTAGGCAAAATATATCGACCATAGAACAGAAAGACGTAAAATACAAGAGGTAAAGGAAATCTTTTCAAAATTTATAGAAAACTTAGCAAAGTTTAATGTGGAAGTAAATGACACGAAAACAATGTACATGGTTGTATTATTAAGAGAACAAAGTTGATTGAATGAGCAAGCAAGGAAATATTTCCAGCCTACTTGAATATTTTACTTTGTGGGAACGCCATGTAGGGAACGCCGACACAGCCACCCGGGTCCCAAATTACCCCTTTTCAAGGGAGATTCTCAGCTTCAATTTAGGGAGGTGTTGTTTGACAATTACCAGGCAAAGCACCTGGCGGATTTTCTACGAGTGTCCCATTGCAATTAGGTGAGGCGTCTTCTGACGATAACCAGGGGGGTGGATGATGATGATGATTAGGGGTCGTGTGTTCGTCCGCCTGCAGGGCCCATGTTTAAGATTGGAGATATCGCGGGGTCCGCACACAGATGGTAGTGTAAGATTCCTACTGACTAAACTTGCCAACCCTTTTGCATGACGTTTGAATACAGACTGATACAAGCCGTAAAGGCATTTACTTCGGTTAGGCGTCAGGACCCTTCTAAGGGTCCCTCGACGGGATACTTACCAGAGCCGGAACAGTGCGGGGCATACGGATCAGCGACTTACCGTCTCTGCTTTTTTTGTGGGAAAGGTGCCTTCGACGAAGTTCGCTACTCAATTCTCTTGGCTATTTTTCAGCTGCCGGGAGCTGGTAGCGTAAAGGTTAGGGTGCTCGACTATAATTCCATATGTCCGTGGTTCGATTCCACGCAGCGGTGTGTTCGTTTTGTCTTTCCACTTGTCTTTCCTAGATAACATGTTGCGTTTTTGTCTTCCCTCTTTGCACCAATTCTGTGACCTCTTCTGTCTTCGCGTATAAACATAATAAGCGAATAACTTATCTCTTGTTCAAACACAGCTGGTGGATAAAATAGAGTGTTGCAACTGGTAGTTCTTTCACTCTTCTCTCGACTATCATTCCGACTAGAAGTTGCTGCTTGACATTGCATTCTCAACAATACCACCATACACAGCACAAATAGTTTTTTCTATGAACTTTGGTCTGCCACATAGCAAAAATCGTAGTGCAAACATTCCACGAGTCGTTTAGTCCGACTAACGAGGTTTGTTACTAATTCCAAAATAGCTTGTTCCCGTTATAGTATGTGAAGGTATTAGTTTTACGCCCACCTTAGTTGGAACAGACTAGCCCGATCATATTATCCTATCCTTTTGTTATAGGACAGCGACAGTTACCAGTGAGGTTATGATCGGATTTCCATCAGCCTGGCATTATTGCGATGAGTCCACTCAAAGCTGGTACTATTGATCAAATGAAACCAATAACTCACTGGCGAAAGTAAAGATCCAAAATGCAGTAACAGAAGAGTTCGAACGACTAGCGAGAGTACGACAAGGGATGGACTGCCCCAATGTTTTTTAACCTTGCTCTAGAATGGGTAGATTGATCCATTATTGTGCCAGTCCATTAGCCCGGCTGGTGATTGTACACCACTGCTTCCTATAACTCTGCCAGGCCACAAGTTCTTTCGAGTTTCCCCACAAACGGTGAGGTTTTGGTGTGGCCCGATGACATTTGGATGAATGGATGGACGGCTCGTGTTTGGGGACCTTAAGACTTGCCGGACAAGTAATCAGGATGGAGGAGAAGCGTATTCCAAAACGACTCATGGTAGCAGAAGTTTCGGGAAATAGATCAGTAAGTAGACCCACGGCGGGAACGATACTCTGGTCAGAAGGGCCCCAATATTAGTTTAGTCCCTGGCTCCGAAAGGTTAAGGCGGACCTGGGCATAGGCGGTACATTTGAACTGGTTCCAATTATTTTGAACTGGTTCAATAGAATTTCTTCAGTACTTATGTACATAAACATATTCTTGTTAAGCGACAACTGTAAAACTTCTCAAATAATTTATTTACTTAATCAATAAATTACACCCCGGCTAAAGCCCGTCTCCCTAATATTATTGATTTGTCTGAGGATCCATTAAAGTGTGTTAATTAATGTTAAAGTAATCTTTAATCAAGCACAGAATTGAAAAAAACACCCGCCATTAAGTTTATCTTCTGCCAGCCTTACGTTCTCCTATTAATTCTGTTAAAATATCATTCCTTTGTCTGCAGAACCCCAATTCATATAACGCTCACGTCCCCAAACAGGAGCTTCTAACTTTCCAGACGTTCCTTGACAGCAAATAAAACTTGTTTTTGTGCCCTCAAATCCCCCAAAATGCACTACTTTCTTTGTTAACTGCTAAATTTCACCATGTACCGAAAATTCCACTGCAGCCATAAAACAGTCTCGACTCGATATACGAGCATAACCCTTTTTCCCTTATGGATTCCTGATTGGAGGAGGAGAGGTTCTCAAGGCTTGTTAGTGTGGCTAAATTTATTCCTTTTCATCCATTTCACTCCGTTTTTTCCTCCATTCTTGCTGCACATTTAAGACTTGAACACAAAAATTTCAAGAATAGAATGGCGCCTAAAGCCCTTTTTTAGACGACAAAGGATCAACTTTCCCCTGGATGTCGGAATTTGACGACTGTATTTGTCTAGCTGCGCTATCCTGAGGCCATCGCCAGGCATTGTATAATGGACTAAAGTACTTTTTTTCCGCAAGGATACAAAGAACAAAGGAAATGGAGCAACGAAAGTGCTTACAGAGTTGAATTCGCTTCAAATTTATAAATTTTAAGATGGCCGACTTGGGGTGGGCGGCAAATTGGATGCACCAGTCATGAAAGTTTTAGTGAAACCAAGTGCAGTTTTGTGTAGATGGACATTCGGACTATGTGTAGTCATAAAAGGGCTTACAGAGAGACAGGGCAATACTGTTGCAATTGAATGAAAAGATGCTGAAAAAAAAATGTTGTATGCAAATATTGAAATGTTTTAAATGAGACACGACTGTACATACAACTTTAAATCCAGCTCAAAAGGACCTTCTGCGTTGGTCACACCGTAATAAAAGAGTTTTTCCTCCCATAATAGAAATGACATTTTACATTTTCTACACCATTAAAGAATCAGATTTCGTTTTTAAAGGAAGTCAATTTTAATACAAAGAAAAGCAACATAACGGCAATCTGAAGGTGCTTAGGACTTTGATGTAAAAAAAGGGCGAGAAAAAGGGCTCCGTTTTTTGTTAAAACAATTGTAGCTCAAGGGTCAAACCCCGATTGCGATCTAGAGAAGATTACTGAGGTGAACATTAGGGAAAAGGCTTCGTTCCACATAAGTGAACAAAAACTAAAGGAAAGGCGCTGGAGATTTTCTCTCTTCCGGTTTGGGGCTATATGGGCTAAGTAAAAATCTGTTGAAGAGTGAAAATTTAGGATCTGGCCTGACCTTTACGGATGAAAAGAGGTTATAAACGGAACTATGTGTTCTAAATTAACGATATATACTACTAGTAGTAGAGTTCGTCGGTAGTGGCATGCTAGAATGAACCTCTCGGACTGTTGTGTTTTAGTTAGTGTAGTGTTCAGTATGGAATACTGAATTGGGCAATTTAAGAAAAGACATACAATTCAAGTTGTTCGATATCGAAATGTGGTGATAATTATGTGTGTGCATGTAGGAAGCATGCAGGTTTTAATGGGAGTACGGAAAGAGCTCGTACTTTAGATTGCACGCGATTTGAATTAAATAAAACTGAATCCACGCCAAGTCTGTGCAGAAAATGGTTATAAAACTGAAGCTCAAACTCACGTATTTGCAGACGCCAGCCTGAGTACCTATGGAGTCGTAGCATATCTGTGAATCTTAGAGGATAATGCACATCGAGTGCAGTTCCTTTGTTCTAAAAATAGCGACTCTGTTTCTTTTAAAGGAAAATAAACATCCGGAACTAGCCTTACCTAAATAAGAGCTTACAGCTGCTCTGCTTGCTTCAAGGCTGATAACGTACTTAAAACGCAGTTTAAAGGCATTACCAAAGAAAGTATGGTTGTGGACAAGTTCAAAGTTAACTATGTGCTGGATTTTGGGAGATGGGAAGAAAAATTGGACACCCAACGTAGCGAATAGAGTTGACCAAATCAGAGCTCATGGCAACTTAGCAGACTGGAGACACTCACCTGGTTCGAAGTATCCAGCAGATCTGGTAACGAGAGGCATCAAGGGCAAGATTTTACCTCCTTCACTCTTTGACTATTGGAATCGAGACTTGGTTATCTAAAGAAGAAGAACATTGGCCAGTATTGGAAAACACCGAGAGGCACACCGCCTTATCGGCTTAATTCATTTGTGCACGATGGACTTCTGCATGTTGGCGGTAGGCTGCAATATCCACGAAAAGGCCTTACATGGTGGGGTTTCACAATTCTTGTTCTGTTTAAGACAAAGATACTAGGTTCCTCAATCACATCAGCTTGTGCGTAAACTCTGCAGCGCTTACGCTTGGATTTTTGAAGACTGTTATTGGTCGATTTGCTCTTGATTACGATCAGCTTCAGACCGTTATTACCGAAGTAGGGAAACGTCATTAACCCCCGACCATTAACCTATATCGACCCTCATTAACAATGTCAGTGCGGACCGAGTTACGTAAATTTGGAATGATAAGTAGAATACAATTAGCTATGTGGCGCCATTCAAAATTCAAAATGGCGACCAAAACAAAATGGCGGATTACCTTTTTCTTTACAACCCATTCGGTATGGGTATCAAATGAAAGGGTGCGCCAATTAGAATACAATTAGCTATGTGGCGTCATTCAAAATTCAAAATGGCGGCCAACACAAAATGGCGGTTTACATTTTTCTTTACAACCCACTCGATATGGGTATCAAATGAAAGGGTGCGCCAATTAGAATACTATTAGCTGTGTGGCATCATTCCAAATTCAAAATGGCGGCCAACACAAAATGGCGGTTTACATTTTTCTTTCGATATGGGTATTTTTCACTCGATATGGGTATCAAATGAAAGGGTGCACCAATTAGAATACTATTAGCTGTGTGGCGTCATTCCAAATTCAAAATGGCGGCCAACACAAAATGGCGGATTACATTTTTCTTTACAACCCACTCGGTAAGGGTATCAAATGAAAGGGGATGACAAGTAGAATCCTATTATCTGTGTGGCGTTATTCCAAATTCAAAATTGCGGCTTACATTTTTCTTTACATCGCCCTCGTTATGAGTATCAAATGAAAGTGTATGACGAGTATAGTACAGTAAGCTGTATGACGTCATTTTAAATCTAATATGGCGGTCACTACAAAATGGCGGAAGACATATAATAGACTAAAAAGTAGAAAATAAAATATATAGTTTAAAAAAACTAAAAAATACACTTTTATTTTCAAATGAATTAAAAAGTAAAAAATAATTTTGAATGTAAAGTTTTTATTGCTCCCGTCAGTATATGAAGGAAACAACCTAACTTTCGAAATGTAAAAAAGCGTGGGGCGCTAACGAAAAGTTCCAGGGTCAATTTACAAATATTTCAGATATTTAACAAAACCGTCAACACCCAGTTTTATTCCACTAGCAGCTCAGGAGATGGTTTCCTCGCTTTTTACGCTTCCAGGTGATGGCAAGAGGTTTTTTTTGTGTGCTCCCGATGTCTTGATTTTTGATGGGTTTGCTAACTTCTTCTAAGCTTGGTAGTAGATGGTACTGGTGCATCATGAGGTATTGATGGAGGCTCCAATTCTTCACTTAGCTCTCCTTTTAGACCATCATTTAAGTAAAGGAATTAACTACAAAGTCGACATGTCGAAGAAGTAATTTAGCATGGCAAAACACTTTAGTAACTTATGGGCAATATAGACTAGGAAAATTCGTTTCTTAATTCAATGTAGATATAATATCAATTTTTAGTAATTCATTTTTGATTGTTTACATCAACACATTCTAACAAATGAGGATAATCTGTTACAAATGACCTTTATCAATTCTTCAATCTCTCAGTTCCTTGTCCGCCTGTCTTGTCGGTCTTAACATATAGTAGATAGAGCTCTGCAAATAGTGTCTTTCGGCAACTTGTTTATTTAACCAAAGGAAAACATCTTTTGTTCCCACAGAAGACGTTGTAGTATGTAGTAATAAACAAACCAATTCCACCTCCATGAAAATGTTGTAGAAAAATCAAGGCATGCCAGAGCTCATGGGGAATCAATAGCATATCGCACACAATACACAAAGCTTACAACCTTTCAGCTATAAATATCGACGTTGCATTGAAAAGTGGGTTTAGTCCTTAGTGGAACTTTTCAATTTACGATTTGGTTTGAGCAGATTAAGTTTACACGAGAGCGTGGGTGAGACATAGATTAAAGCAAGATAAGGTTTTGATATGATAGAGTTTTTAGGAAATTTAAAAAAACTATTTGTTTTATATCTTTTGCATTCTGTGCCATGTTTAAGCAAGTTCTTTCCCGCCATGAATTATTTATGTGGGTTTGTTTTGTCCTGTAAAACGCTATATTAAACGTAAATTGTGGCAGTTACAATATAGCGTTTTTACACTTTAGAACTTACGTTAGTAACAGAGCAGGACACTATGACGTACGAGTGATGTCAAATAATCCAGGTGTTTTGGGCGTCACAACATTCCGACGCATGAGAGATTTTAATAATTCACAATCATTATCCAGCACGAAAAAGGAACCAGAAAAGCTTCCCGAGCATTCCCCAGTATGAGAACTTTTAATTCTCACCCCTATTTAATATTGGTGGGGGGTGATGATGATAGTCTTGTGAGGTATTTTTGAGCATGAGCGAGCTCCAACCAAAGCTTTTAAAGCACAGGTATACTATCTTTTCACCCGTGTGACTCACCTGTTTGCAAAAAGGCCGCTCATGTTTTATATACAATAAAATTGTTGCTCGTTACTATACAACACTCTACAACCACTACTACTACCACTTTAACGTAGTGTGTTATAAGGATATCTCCAAAAAGGTATACGAGCGAGTGTATAAAAATCGGATGCTCCCAGCTGGTGTTATGTAATATATAAAACATTCCACCCATGTTTTCTGTCAGACTAAAGTTCTGATGGCATGCTTTTATGGGTTATGCTACGATCTGAACAGCATTACTTTTCGGTATCCTGAAAAGTCGGCATACCTTCATGGAGACACGAATGTGTTTAACATATAATAAAATGAATCGTTGAACCATAATTCAATAAAGGATGTGACCTACGGAACGGTTCAGCAGCACAAAAAAGGGAAGCAAAATGCTGAGAGATGTGTTTTCCCTTTATTTCGTCGTTTTCTTTTGCGCAAAAATGACTCCACGTGCGAAAATATAAGGCATCTGTGTGCTTGTCAGACCTTAATTCTTTCGTCTTTTCTTCGTTATGTTTTTTTCCGCACAAATGTCACGAATAATTTGGGTTTTTGGCATTTTAGTGAAGAAATCAGAATGTTTAACGTCTTATTATTTGGTAGCGCGTGCTTTAGTTACATACACATACATTGTTGAATCAGTTGATGGTGCTGCTAGGTTGAGCATTAATCTTTGTTTAAAGGATATAAAGTAAATTCTGGAAAATAGATTGTGCCTTGTTTAGTATTCATGAAATTGTGGGTTATTAATTGTTGAAAACCATGAAGCCATTAACAAATAAGTCTCGCAAATTTTTTTATCTTACTTCCAATCTCATGATTTTGTATGTGGATGACACCTACAGTTTTATTATCTCAACGACAAGGAATTAAATCTTGTCGATCCAGGCGTTTTCCTAGACAAAAAACTTAACTTTAATTTGCACTGTGACAATATTACTGCCAGAACTAACAAATTTTATAAAGAGGAGGGCTTTATAAAGAGGAGAGCTAAAGAATTGGAGTCTGGACTCGACCTATTGAGTTCGTCAGCCCCCTAAGCTGGTAACGAAACAAACCAAAATCAGCTAAACTACTTTAAAATAGTCCAAATTCAAAAAATAATTATTTAAGAAACAATAGTTAATAATAAGCCCAACAAAAAAAATAAACATCAGTGCAGTTTCCATCCACAAATTATATTAAACGAGTGAAACAAAATACCGAACATACTGACGGATGGTAAGTTTAGTCTCCTCTATCCTTTTCCTTCACAGCCAGCTTGGCTTTTCCGGCGTAATAACCTTTCTCTTCCCTAATTCACTTGTTTCAGAAGGCATAACAATCGGACAAGGCTGTCTCCTCTTAACCCGATGGTTGTGTCTTTGGCTCAGCCGGTTACTATTGAGAATATGGACTTTGCGAAGTCGAAACCCCGTTGCAAAAATTGTTTGTTTGATTTTTGTTACATCTCTGGAATTCATGCAAATTTTTTCTTTTAGCCTAGTACTAAGTTCCCCGCTAAATGAAATTTCCATACAAAATTTAGCGCGAAAATTTATCAAGCTAAATTTTAGCAACATCTTTAGCGCATGCAGTACTAACTTCACCGCTAAAATGCTCGATAAATCCACGTTTCTATTTTTTTAAAACAGATGGCAGCAGTGTTAGTCTCCACATTTTTAGCTGCATTTTTTATCATGCAGGCACCATATTTCACGCTAAATTTTGTTGAAAAAAAACCAGTGATATAAAACAACAGAAAAATAAGCTAATTTACGGTTGTAGAAGTTTCAAGTGCGGAAATAAAACTAAAATAAAAGTTTGTGCATGAAAAAATAGTAAAAATAATAAATAATTGTGTGTGTTTAGAATATTTTGAAACACGTTTTAATAATTTTATATTTCTAGTGGATTTTGAGGAGTTTTAATTCGAAGAAGACTTTGAAATTTAACCCAAAAAAAACGTTAATATGAACTTTCTCTACAATTCTACATTGTCAAATTTTATCTTGCTAAAAAACGGTACAAGTTTGGAGACGCGCTAAAATTTAGTTTGGCGCCGAACTTAGTAACTAGGCTTTTGGTGTGAAATCTTATAACATCTAGGAGTTCCAACGCAAGGTTTATCGTTTTCCTATCCTGGAATATGCGTAAGTAGCAACCGGATTGAATCATTTCAGAAGAAATTTCTTCTTTTTGCTCTGAAAAATGTACACAACCGGAATGACTATCAAAGCCTCCCACTCTACACGGACAGACAGGCCCGAAGTGTTGGAACTCATGTCACTGTCTGGTAGGAGAAAATGTGTTATTGCTTGTCTTACCCTAGAAGTCCTAACGGCAACCTTAAAGTTCAGTTTCTGTCTGATATGATCAAGTTCAACGTATGAAACTACTCGTTAAGGAAACTGCCTGTAAACAGATGCTGTATGCTCTTTAACAATATTATAGATCATATTTATCCACTTCAAAAAATAAAGCAGCCTATAAAGAAAAGTAAATCCCTCCCTTCTTAATAATAATTAAATTAAAACATACCAGTACTGTTCGTTTGTTTCTTAATACTTATACCATAATGATTACTCTTTTGTTATATAGCTAAAGTATGCCTTGTTTAATGAATAAATAAATAAATAAATATAATACAAGATATTACGCCAACGCCTAAAGCACTCGAATAAAACTGAAGCTGGTTCGTGGAATTCGACAAACATTGTTTTTGTTTCCAATTCGAATTGTTGGGAAACATTGGAAATTTCCGTTCGAAGGAATCAATCATATAATGGCCCAAAAGTCCTATGCTAAGTTATCGATTTATTCCTTCAGATTTATTGCTTCAGATTTACTTAGAAAGTTTTACCTTTCTTGAAAATGTAAGTGACTGATCCGTAAATTATAAAATTAATATTAAAAGCACATTTTTTTTCTGAAAATCTCATAATAAAAATTTAAATATATTTATAAATTTCAAAGAAGCAAATGGCCAATTAAATAAATTAAAGTGGAATCAACTCACAAAACAATTGAAGAAATAAGTCAACCTTATCCGTTAATATTTTTATGAACCAAAAATTGCAATTGAAATAGGTTTGGTGGCACTTTAAATAAATAATATAAGCTGTAGTTTTTGAATGAACATTTTTTTTTCAAAATACATCCAGGAATCACCCCCTATCGGATTAGTACTGCAAAACATCCTGTCTAAGGTAATATAATCCGAATGTAAACATTGAGCTGTCATTTCGATCGTGACGTCACTGAATTCGCCCGGGTCTAAACAAAATGGTGAATAATTTTTGCGAGTTTTGTTAAAGTGAAAAGTTGTGATTACTAAATATGTAAAGCAAGTATTAAAATAGGAGAAAATGGTTAAATGTGCTGTTGTAAATTGTAAGAATTATATGAAAGGCTGATCCACGAAAGTGGTACGGAATCGGTACTCGATTCTTTACTCATATGAGTATTTGGCTTTCAATTCTAGTCATATTAGTACTCGAACTCGATACTTTTGACTAAGTACTTTTATTCATATCAGTACTTATATGGTAGAATCGAGAACCGAGTACAATTTGCATTCAAGTCAGAATTCAAGCTAATTTCAAGTTTTTCTCGGTCGTGAATATTAATGTTTCTTTTATACTTTTTAGTACTTGCTAGTAAAGCAGAAAAGAAACACCAAATTTGCTAATTTGAGTAAAACCTAACCTTACATTTTTGATGTTATTTTATTTGTATACAAATAAAAGGTTACAATAATTTAGAACATAATTTAAATTATTTATAAATTTATTATTTTTATTTATGGACGTTTTTATATGAAAAAGGCTCAAAACAAACAAAAGCCTATCTATAGGCGCAAAATAATTTACTCAAAAATTAAAATAGAAAATTGAAATTGGATTTTAATTGCATAACTACTTTCGATTGCTACTCTAGTGTTAGAGTAAGAGAGGCTATGAGTACTTGCGAGTAAGAAATAGTAAAAATGAGCAGAAAAGGAACACGGCTATTATCCATATAAATGTTTTATACATAATTTGTATTTTTCTGCCTCAATTCTGGAGGGTTTATGGCCGTTTACATTCCAAACGCAAATTGGAGCTCTTCTACCGCATAAAAGTTTGTATGGCTCTCTATTCACCAAAGCGGAATCCCAGTTCATGTAACAGAAAGAAAAGCATACATTTTCTGTGCGATGAAAGGGGCTCCAATTTGCGTTTCGGCTTTGTTTTTGGGTTGTAAACGGGCCTTAATAGTTTTGAATTTATATCCCAAGTAAGTTACGTAAGTATTTGTTATTTATCCCAGCCGGAAATCTGCAGGTCGCAAGTATAAGACACCCGTCGTTGAAAATTATCAGTCAATGCCAAAGCAAGGGATGACAAATTCGAGAAAGCTGAATCGCTTTTCTTAATGACCTCGTCGTAACCAGTACTAAAAGATAATAAATATAAAAATTATTATTTTTAATTTTTTCCCAATTACAAGTGTGCATTTTATAAAAAAAAAAAGAAATGTAAATTTCAACTAAGGAATCGAGTACTTTTGAACGAGTAAAAAGTACTCATTGAGTGATCGCCTTTCGATTCTACTCATGAGTATTTACTCGAGTACTTTACCCTGATTCCGTATCCCTAGGTACGTGTTTTAGTTAAAGTACTAAAAAGTCGTCAGTAGAAATGTTTAAGCTCTTCTTTTATGCAGCAACTTCTTTTATGTTGGCTCTGACAGTAATATTAGATATCATAGTGTGAAAATTAAAATGAAGTTTTTTGTCTAAGACAGCGTCTCGATCTAAAATTTGATCGACATGATTGAATATCTTGGCGTTGAGATAATAATACTGTAGCTGGGTGTAATTTTTATGAAAAAAGATGATTGCTGGTGTTAAGTTGTAATTTGTTTTTGTTGCACCAATCTTGTACTGCATCAAGTATTGACTGAATAAAGAACTGAATGGCACAATGACAGCTTTGGACCTAATGACACTATATATTTTGAGGTCGTCCGCGTAAAATAGATGCGGATATTCTATAATTTCTCGGCTATGTAGTGAATAGAAGAGGGCCAAGCTGACTACCTTGAGGAACACCGGAAGTTACTTCGATTTGATTTGAAAGGAATCCTTGGAATCTGATAACCTGATTTTATCCATTCAAGCGCAGAGTCTGATTGATATTCCAAATGTTACTAGCTTACTTATTAAAATATGATGATCTACTTTATCAAAAGCCTTGCCGAATTTGATGGCCACTCTCCATACCACAGAACAGTTCGAAAATTAAGACCATGAGGTTTGAAGTGGTCGAACAAACTTTTCTCAATCCGTGTTGTTCTTCATGGGTCGCTTAGAGGGGAAATCTTATCGTAGACGAGTTTTTCAAATAGTTTGGAGATATATTTTATGCTGCAACATACATGGACAAAATGCATATACCACTAGGAAAAAATAGCAAATATTGTTCTTAACTGTTCTGTATATGATTTTTTAATAGTCCTTCAAATCACTGAACTGTAACAAAATAATTCCAAAGTTTACCACTGCTCCCATATATAATTCATGTAAAATCTATGTCACCAGATATAAAATGCATTATTGTGTATTCAGGTATTGTCATTAGTAATATAAACCAAAAACCGTAAACATAACAAATATAATTGCCTTCTCCTTTTTTAAATGTATACACATCCTTTATTAGACCGGACAATATTCACCGAAAAAAATCATTGTCCTACTTTTCTTTAGCTTTCCTCTACATATTTTTTGTTGGTTGTCCTTTACCATCCTGAACCAAAGTCCTGAAGAAGCGCTTATACACGAAGACATATCTTCAACACTTTCACAATACCCAAAAAAAAAATAAAAAAGTTAAAGTCAAAGTCAGATTGTAATCGACATCGCTAGAACTTTCTTATTCTTTATGTATAAGGATTTTTTTTTGTGAAGAAAGGCAGCAGCAACAACAACAAGGACGACGACATGCATATATATAGTATAGTCCCTAAAAGCAAGGATAATAAATAACGACTTTGGCGCCTAAAATGCCTGTGAGCTTTTTTTATGTATTTAGTATCCTTTACCAGCGCAATAAAACGTCACGCAAACTTATAGCCTGTCGGTGGCTAAAATTCTCCAGACATTTTGTCAGTCATACACAGCCGAGAGCCGGCTGATTCCTTGCTAAAGAGGGGTAACACACAAAATAGGGGGTAAGAATATCTTTTTTTTTATTTAAGTATATAATATAGGTATATAGAGGGTATACACTCTGTATTTGGGGAAAAGGAAATAGGATTATCAGGGTGTATAAGAAAGCTCGACGGGACTTTTGTAGTTGGTGTTGTTGTTGAGTTTTGTAGTTGGTGTTGTTGTTGTAATAGGGTGGTTTGGTGTATTTTTTTTTGTTGTATTTTGGACAAAGCTTATTACCCCAGTTTTATGGGCACTTCGACTTCGACTTCACATACCCCAAGGGGTAGGTTGCGCTTGATATCCCTGTTCAGTCTGCGTGAGATGTTTGTCCTATTAATAGCTAAAGTCGTTCATCTCGTATGACTCGGTGTAATTAATTAATTAATAATTAATTGTAAAATCAAAAAAATATTATATATAAATATTAAATAATAGTAATTAAATAAAATTTTATGTTTAGTGTTAATTATAAAAACATAAAAATAATAAAAATACAAAAAAATTATAAAGCAATAAAAATAAGTTTATTAAAAAATATAAAATTAATAAAGAAAAGTGTACAGAAATAAATAAATAAAAAAAAACTTATTTCTTTTTTGAAAAAAATAATAAAAATAATCCTTGTGCAGTTAGAAGGATATCATACCACATTAGTGTTATGTCGCACTTGTAGTTGAATTTTTAAATATATATATGAAATAATTAAAAAAACAAATTCCTTTCGAAAAAAAATTAGATATTCGCGCAGTTAGAAATTAGCGCCTTGCACTAAATGAACCAAAAAAAAAATTTTTAAGAAAAAAAATATCCTTTGATAAATAAAAAAAAAATAAATTTGTATAGTAAGTCTAAAAAAAACATCAGTTACTTTGCACATATTTCTTCCTCAACGGAAAAAGAGGATATATTCATAAGGACACCCTAAAAAAAATAATAATCAGGATCTAGTAGTGAGTTGTACGGTAGTTTTTTTTTTAAATCCTTGCTTAAAGTGAAATGAAATAGAACGAGTGTGCTTGTGCCTGTATTAGTCATAACCGACTTGTATCCTGTGGGTGTATTAATTTGAAGTGAAGTTTTTTTTTCTCATAAGGTCCTTTCAAAAAGTTCCAATAACGTATATGTACATACAGGAATATATATATTATATCCTTTTTGACCTAAATTCGTGTATTTTCTATAGAAAGTGAGAAGGTGGGTTTATAGTTTTTTTTTTTTAAAAAAATATTTATATTTATTTTCGCTGCTGGTTTATCCTTTTTTTATGTTTCAAGTAGATTCAAACCACATATGGGTTTTTTTTCTATTAAACTGATTTAATTTTACGTGCACTGCCAAAAAAAGGATTTTCGTTTTTTTTTTAAATATTTATATTTAGAAAACTAAGTTCTTATTTTTCGGATAAAGAAAGAAAGAGAAAAAGAGCGTTAGAGATGAAAGTAAAAAAAATATTTATATTAACATAAACGTGAGAAATGAATAGTAGTGAATAATAAGGATTACATAAACACATATATTCTATTTAGTGAAGACCATATAGAAAAAGAACCACAGAAAAGCTACAGAGTATCTTGAAAAAAATATATATAGTGTCTGTGTGCTTTTTGGATAGTTTTCCTTTTCATTTAATACACCGGAAAAAAAAATATATAAATAAAAATTGAGGAAGAAAAAAATATTTTATTTAATAAGGATCGACCCAGTGTGAATCTAACTAAAACTTAGGACTTCGTACTGAAATAAACATAAAAAAGGATTCTGAAGACGAAGAAGAAGAAGCAGCAGCAGTAGCAGCAGAAAAAAAACAAGGACTCTACTGTGTGTATTCTCTCAAAAGGTAGGGCTTCTTTGACTTTAAACATTTTTTTTTATTTAAAAAAATTTTTTTTTTACACCTATACATTTTCTTTTTATTATATTATATATATACAAATACACATAATAAATTTCTTAGCTCTGAAGAATTTTTTTTTCAGCTTTTTTATTGCTCAACTTTTACCTAATTTTTTTTTCTTTCCTTTAAAGCTTTCTTCTTATATTTTTTTTTTTGTTTTTTTGGTGTGTTGTTTGATATCCTCCTCGAAAACAGAAGAGCAGAAGCCTTTCACACAAGAAAGTCGTCGAACACACAATCGGTTTTGCAGTGACTTTTCTTCTGATGGTTGAGGTTCCTTTTCTTCTTTTTTGACTTTGGTATAAAATACAAGAACAACACCACGCAAAAAAAAAACAACAAAAATCGACAAGAACAACAACAAAGGAACAACAACAAAAAAAAAAGAAAAAAAAAGAAAAGGGAAAAAGGACTAACGAACGAAAGGAATCGATTTTTTTAGCCGGTTTTTATAGAGTTATATAAAAACGTTGATTGTATTTAAGCAAAGCCCATAAATTATGAAAAGTCAGAGTCTCTATAAAGCTTAGAGAACTTTTGCGATTTTTATCGTTGAAGATTAAGAATTTTTGGTTATTTTATTGATGTTGTTGTTGTTGTTGGATGTTGGATGATATTCTGTATAGTTGTACTACTACTACTGCCACTGCTATACTATATTTGTTAAGATTCTTCATCCTTTCTTGGCTGATGATATGAAATTTAGAGCTAATAAAGTTCATAGTATTTTTTTATGTGTTAGTCATATCAGGAATTTTAGCAAATAAATATTTGCCTGAATGAATTTATTGTTACATAATAAATGTTTAATAGCTTTGAGATAGACGTTGGTCGTGTTGTTTGTTGATGATTTTTTATGATATACTATACATATATGACTGCGCCATAAGCTAATGTGATTAAATCCATGAAAAAGCCAATTCAAATGTGGGAAAAATGGCCTAGGGGACGCCTAATTAAAAAATAAAATGCTTTTAAGTAGATTATACATATAAGCTCATAACTACCTGTGAAATATGTTAGCGATTTGCAAAATTCAAATAAATTGTCTGGTCTACAGCCAAAGCAACTCATACGCGATATTTTGACTCTAACAAATTCTCTAACTAATTCTACAACATAAATGTCAAAGCACAATGACATTTGACGCCATTTGCAAAAATTATGGCACGTTCACATTATGACATTACTTTTGCCCCAACGTGTAGTAGAATATATCTTAAATATCTGAACAAATATAGTCGAGCTCGGTAAGTTTGAGGTTAGATCGTCCAACTACCATCTCAAATTTTGGTATCCAATACCTCAGTGGCATGGTTCTTTTTCGTTCTATTTCTATTATACCAGATCTACTAGATATTATAGCACTTCTTTTTCTCTTCTTTAATGCCGCTTCAGTCCTTGTAGGAATCGGGCCTCTTGACGTGTCTTCTTCCAGTTCTTCTCTATTTTTTTAGTTCTTTCTCATCCTTCATATATCCTGGCCATTCTACGCCTCTTTTCGCCGTTGATCTACCTTTGTTCAGAACTTCGTCCAAAATGTATGAGCCATCGAAGTTTGATGAATTTTAGCATGACCTTATAAGTTTGTAGGATGACTAATAAAACAACAAATTTTAGACAAAATTCGACTTTTTTCATCAACATAGTCTCCTTCAAGGGATTACCAACGTAAGAGCAAGATGAAAGGCTGAGAACATTGGAAGAAGATTCTTAGGGAGGCTGAGGCTCACAGAGGGCTATAGCGCCAGTGATGATGATGATGATGATGATGATGAGTCTCCTTTAAGAGTGATACACTCATTCTAACACTTCTCCAGAATTTCTATGGCTTTCTTATAGAACGATTTGTTTAACCTTTGAAAAAAGGCTTCAGTTTCAACGATCACCTCCTCAATGGAGCCATATTAATTTGCAGCGAGCATTTTTTTTAGATTTGAGAGCAGTAGTCGCTAGAGGGTAAATCTGGAGAATACGGTCGATGCGGAAGAAATTCGAAGTGCAATTCGTGCAATTTTGCCATTGTTACAATCGACTTGTGGTACCATGCATTATCTTTCTTCTACAATTCGAGTAATTTCTTTCGCGATTTCGTCCGTCAAACGCACTAATAATGCTTATGTACTCGTAATATTCATTATCGTTCCTTTTTCTCTTTTCAAGATAGTCGATGAATATTATACCTGTGCGCATCCCACTATACGGACGCCATAACATTCCCAGCCGACTTTTGCGTTTTTGGTCGCTAGTGACGGCTTTCCCCGTCGCTGTTGACTCATCTGACTGCCGATTTACGGTATTGCAAAACTTTACGGTCTTCCAAAACGATTTTGAGCACTTTTTTATGTTTTCTGGAACAACTACGGGGATACCAGAGCGTTTAGCATCATCGGTTTAAAAATCAGCAAACTACATCTTTATTATTGGTCTCTATGGACCAGAGTCCGAATGTCACCTGTCAAGCCATTGTTTTACTTGAACGGTATTTTTTCCCATTATAAAGCAATGCTTTAAATTTTGACATTATCGTTTGAAAGTTGGTACTATGTGGCCACCCGACTACGAAGTGTGTTCAACGCCTTCTACATGTTAAAAACAAGTGGCTTTTCAGGAACATGTTGTTGTCAATTATAGTTTTTAACATGTAGATGGCGTTGAACACACTTCGTAGTCGGGTCGCCAAAACAATGGCAATAGTCGCGTCATCTTTTTGTCATCCTAAGAACTTATTGAGTGATGTAATACCCCGTTTATGATTAGGTTGAAAAGTTGAGTCGAGGTTGAGTTTAAATTTCGACAACCGTATATGATTCCGAGTTGAGTTCACTTTGGGTTGAAATCGAGTTGAACTGACATCAAAACATAACATCTTTTTGTTAATTCTTTTTCTATATTTCTGACTTCCTATACAGTTTTCCATCAAATTGATGAATGGAATTTTGTTCCTGCATTATTTCTAGCATAGTTTTTGTTTCCTGATGATCCCAAACATTTCTTTTAGCCATTGTCAAAATTAAATTTCCACTATTTTTACATACAGTTAATATAAAATAATTAACGCGCTACAAAAACACCGACACAAAACAAACTTCACGGATGGTAAACAAACAAAACAAATGTCATTTCAACTCAACCCGCGTTTGTGAGGCTTAATATCAACTCGAGCCAGGTAGGAGAGCTGAGTTGGGTTGACTGGGTTCAACCTGGGTTGAACCTAGGTTGAACCTAGTCATAAACGGGGTAACATATGTAATTCCGGATTACTCCGAGTGGGTGGAACTCATCCTCTATATAGGGTTCAAAAAATCTTTATTGGTATACTGATGGGTCAAAGATGAAACATGGTACAGAGGCTGGTGTCACCAGACCCAACTCCAAGATCTCGATTGTGGCCTTCTGTTTTTTAGACCTTTTCAATTGAGACCTGCCCTAGGTTTAACATTGAGAAAGGTTTGAAAGATGCCAACAAGACAGTCTCATAGTGAAAGTTTTCCTTCAAAATAGTTGCTAGGTGCTTTGACGAACTCCAGAGCCTGGCCAGGAAAAATAGGGTCACGCTCTGCTGGGTCCCTGCACACTGGGGTATAAAGGGCAATGAGGCTGTGGAAAAGCTCGCAAAGAAGGGTCTGAGACGCTGGTCCAGGGACCGAACCTTTTTGTGGCATCCCATGGTGCAACCCAAAGTCCCTGATATAGCAGGACTATTCCGGATGACAATTTGGTTAACGTTTCACAGTATGCGTCAGCTGTAATTGTTGTCTCACGTTCCATGAAATCACCCTTAAGAACGTCCTCTTCGTCCCAGAAAACAATAGCCATCATTTTTCGACTCGAGTAAGGAGATTGGTTGCATATTTCCGGTTGTGGTGAAGTTTAATGGCGCAAATGCATTGAGTTTTACTTTACTCATTACTATAGGTCCATAAATTCGGCTCAATTCCCGAAGAGTTTAGGCAGCCGATGATCCTACTGCACACAAAAATCGAATCACAACGCACAACTCGCAACTGGCAGGAAAAACGATTTGCGCCGACATCGTTGTCTGTATTTATCGCCAACCAAACAACAAAAGCTTCACTTTCTTCGGAGTCAATTAATAGATGGCGCTGCATGCGAACAACTGTTTTAACTCGCAAAAGAATTATATACATATAAGCAAATGGCGCTTGCCTTTCGAGTATACTTTGTAGGTACGTTTAATGTTGCTATTCAGATTGAGATATCTATCTCAATATTTTGTTAAGGTACAGTACCTTAAAATGCCTGTATTGGCTTGCTTCTAAATTTTTATTTTTTAGACCTCATTGTTAGTTAATATTAATCCTGCAGATTCTGTTTTTCTAACCTAATCGAAAATATAAATATGACTAGATTTTGCATAAAGCATAAGAATTAAAAACTAAAGTCATAAAAACAATATTAACTAAGCCTATTATATTGCAAACCATCATATTTTTATTGTCCCCCACTATGTCCCACACCTACAGTCATATTTCCAATAATAAAAAAAAATTATCGAAACAAAATCAATCAAATTAAAAAAAAATCCATCAATAAAAATCACCGTTTATGTCCTGTTAACTGTAATCCTGTAAAAAAGGATAATCTCTGACCGGTAGTAAATTTTTAAATGTTCGGTTAAGTCTCTGTTCTCGCAAAAGATTGAGACCGATTTTTTAACTCAATATAACATTGTGAATAACGTGTTGGTGTATAGCCCAAAATTGGGTGTCCCAATGCGTCCCATTAATGGTGAAGATAAAATGAACGTAAAATTTCATGGATGATGGAAGGACCAACCAACAAAAACAACAACAACAACAACAGGGAAAAACCTTTTAGTGAAGGGATCACATTTAAAGTATGGTAGTGAAAATTTTGAGTTATTAATAAAAATATCGAGAAGGGTTGACCAAAAATATTTTTGATTTATGAAGAGACCCAATCCGTAAATGAGATGTCAAAATATTGGCCGCAAATGAAGAATGATAGTCAAGGTTATACAAATTATATTAAGGGTGTACTTAGGGAAAATTTTGTGATTATATTGCCTTTGCGGGGTATTTATGGAAACATCAGGGTTGATAAAAACAAATGACTTTGAAATTGAGATATTTCGTTCATCTTATGAAAAAAATCTTGGTTAGGATAAAAAGTATTGATTCAGTTTTATTATAAATCTTTCTTTGAAGATGGAAAATAAAGTGTTGTAAAGTGAACACCTTCTGAAAAGTAAAATTTTTAAGGACCTTCAATAAATGCTTCAGTTTCCCATTGGACCTCGTCTTTTGGAGTAAAATCTTATTCCTTGGAGTCATATCTTAAAATTTTATGGAAACACTTACTTTTATGTTTGTATGAACATTGTCTTAATGGAAAGCACTTTTATTTCACTAAATGTAATCCTTTTGCCTTGATTTCGTGAGGTTTGGAAGGATACATTAGTGGAATAAAGGAATTGTACTATTTCGATTGAAACATTTGTACTTTATGATTACATAAGTTTGTCCTACTACTCATTCTTCAAGAACACAATCCTTAGGTATAAAACTTTTCATTGCATTTCTTCGGCGTCTTTCGGTAGTGCTTTTTACGTTGCTTTTTCAAAGAAAAAAAATATTATATGAAATTTTCGTTCATCTTTCTTTCCTATTTGCAACTCAAATGACTTATGTATTTCGTGAACAATTGTAATCAATCTAAAACTTTAGTACAAATTATGGTATTGTTCGTAGTCGGCAGTCTTGGTATTTGTAATATTAAACTTAATTTTTAACGCTTTTTTTTCCAAATGAAGTGATGAAGTAAATGATACTCAAAGTATTATCCATGTAAAATCTTAGATTGGCGATAAAATAATTTTACCACTCATTTGCCATGCGTAGATTCTCGAAATCTGAGGTACGTCAAATATGCCAAATTTTTGCATTAAGCATGGCAAAAATATCTCGGATTACGGATAAAGAAAGGTATCCCTTGATTCGAGATTTTGATAATTCTGGTTGATGTTTACGAACCCTTGTGGTTTTTCATACAGAAGTCATCTTTGAACGAGGTTCTTAATCCTAATAATACTCATACTGTTTTGTAGTAACTTGATCCATGATATAAACTGTTGATAGATTGATATTGATTTGACGGAGGGATGACATTTGGCAATGTGGTAAGCTACGTTACGTTGTTAGATGACATCCTGTCCTTCAAAAGTAATGCTTCAGGCCATTTCGAAACCCTGTGAATCGTGGTTAAGCAATATCGATTCGATCAAAACGCTGATCTGAAGCTGAGATGTGCTTAGAAATATTCTTGTGAAGTCGCTGAATGTTTGCGGCACAGCGTCAAAACGCCTGAATGGCACCCGGAACAGGTACGGTACGCCTGAGTTAAAATAATAAGACTCGACCGCGCTTAGCATGAAACAGGCACGGTACGCCTGAGTAAAAATTTTACTTTTCCGTATGCAGCTAGCTATAGGCATGTATCAATAAAAGACGCACGGAATAGTCCAAACGAAGTACGGTACGCTCAAACTTTTTGACTAAAGGGAGCAAAATTAGAGCTTTAAAAAATTTTATTGGACGAAAGAACGAGCAATTATCTTGGTGACAATAAAAAGTGCCTTTAGCATCTTCAATAGACCGGTTCTCGTTCGATTGGGAAGGTCAAGCAGCATTGGATGTGGTCAGTAGAAAGTGGGGGACCGCATGGTAACATTCGCGTTTGCAATGTTCGATTACGATTACATTCATATCTGTAACAGAGACGTGCATATCTCTGGCAGATGCATTTTTAGATTTTCATGTGGGAGGCGCATTTGTTATGAAGGGATTTTATCTTATAGTGGTGGGCAATGTCAGCTCTAGGGAGCCACACGATCTCCCAAGCTAGTTCCAGAGCCTTCCTATCCTGCTTGTGAGTTCCACTGAGAGAGGAATAGGCAAAAGCTTTGAGTTCGAGTGAGAGGTACAAACAAGAGCTTTACTAAAGTTTTTTTTCTGCTCTGGGAAAGCCTACTGTTGCCAACCACTGCATCATATGCTACTCGTAGTGCATTATAAAAGCCATCCTTTTTTTTGTTCTGGTTTTTCTTTCGAAGGAGTGTGCCATGAACAAAGAATCGTTTCGAAAATATTTATGTTTCCTCTTGGCATTGGTTTCTAGTGTTTTGATCTTACGTTTACAGATTTTACAAGGGTTCGGTATATTAACCGTCGGCAGTGTACCTGACAGAGTTTGTTATACCAATTAATAAACCAAACTTGTAACAAATGTGTCTGCTTTCCGAGCAATTTAAGCTACTAATAGGTGGGGTGAAAAGTAACCTGCTTGGGAATGAAAAAAATTTTTATTTTTTTATTTTATTGAATATAGTCCCCTTTGAGCTCGATACACTTTTTCCAGCGATTTTCCAACTTCTTGATCCCGTCCGAAAAGTAATTTCCCGGAAGGTCTGCAAAATACTCCTCCGCGGCGTCGATGATTTCCTCTCGTGAGCTGAATTTTTTATTGATGAGCCATCTTTTGAGGTTTGGGAATAGATAACAGTCCGAGGGAGCCAAATCGGGCGAATACGGTGGATGCGACAGCAATTGGAGCCGTAAGTCATTGATTTTAGCCGTGGTTGCGATGCTCTTGTGCGCCGGCGCATTGTCTTGCAAAAACAAAATTTTTTCCGCTACATTTGAGGCCGTTTTGCAGCGATTTCGGCCTTCAATCGCTCCAATAATGCACAGTAATACTCGCTGTTGATGGTTTTTCCTTTTTCGAGGTAGTCCACGAAGAGTATGCCATGACAATCCTCTGTAACTGCATCGGAGGGCCTGCCGCTGCGGACTTGATCGGTAGTGGAGTTGCGGCCACCATGAAACTCTCGAAACCAATATTTGACGATGTAATCTGACGGAGCATTACCCCGATAATATTTATCCAACTTTTCTTTTGTTTCCTTCGCCGTTTTGCCTCTCAAAAAATAATGTCGTTTTTGTCCATACTCAACATGATGCCAAACACGTCAACAACAATCAGCTGTCAAAACTAAAGACAGTATCGCACTGAAATTTGGCTTGTCTGCCTAAATATGAACGGACTTCAAGGCACCATAACCTTTTTTGCAGTAGCTGCGCATTCTGGCGGTCAAGGAGGTTACTTTTCATCCCACCTAGTATAGTTTCGTATGAGCGGAATATATCAAAGATTTTTTGTTTGTGCTGCCATCTCTGTGCCAGGCTTTATTTGGCGTAGTACATACAGGTGAAAGCTGGAATAAAAAGAATTCCAGTGATCAAATAGAGCCCATATACTTGGCTATACTAGCATTAAAGCGCTATAAGCCAACAAGTATTGATCGTTAACATATTCTAGAATAAATTTCCCAATACATGGCAACAGCAGTGCGTGGGAAAATTTAAATTTCAATGGCCTCGATTACTTTGACAAAAAAAAAATTTGAGGTAATCCTTTTGCAAATTTTGAACTTTTTTTTCCTGTTTAGAGAAAAGTACACACACACATGCCTAGTGTGTATCCTGAACAAGCAATTTATGTCATCCAGTTTATCACACCGTATCCGGGAATCAGCATTGCGGTACCATCTCCATACACACGACTATTATAATGCTATCAAATCAAGCGTAAAACACGTTCACAAAACTTTTTTTCATCGAAAACGATAAGTAAACATGCATAAAAATTTTATCGAGTGTTTCGTAAATATAAAAATTTTCAATATTGATAGCCTCTCAAAACAATTATGAACGCGCATCTTCTTCACTATATTCCCTCTGTACCATAAGGAGACACCAGCCAGCATCAATGTCTCCTTACGTGTCGGTTATGTTAAAAAAGGTATAAAACACATTTTACATTCACCTAGAGCACAAAATCTCCTAGGATATGCTCTCTAAAGTGGTATATATTACTTTCCGATCCAATAACGCACAACTGCAGAGGGAATATATCATGGTGTAAAAAAAACGAGAAGAGAAAATTAGAAAAAAAAATAAATATATATAATGCAACAGCATATTACAAAAGCGGGCTAAAACCTGGGTATAGAGAGTACAATTTAAAACGTGTGCTTTAAGACACTTTGCGTAATTTATTGGGGAACAAGCTCCTCCAGAAGGTTCTGATGGTACCTCAAGGACTGAGAATTGATGTCTTATGTTACGAACCTTTCTCCTGTTTACTTGTGTATCGATTACTTTATCGTTTGGAGTGTGGTGTAGGTGGCCCCCCATATAGAGGCGGGAGGGAGACGAAATGAAGGATGAGTTAAAATTGTCTTTGTGAAATGTTTCACTTTGCCGCAGGAAGAGCTATTCTTAGGATGACCCTTAATCGAGCTACAAAAAAAAAATAAGGAACTAAGGATGTTCTCGCACACAAAAAAAGGGAGATTAAAAACCATTGCTCTTTACTTGTCAAAAACAATTGAAAATAAAGCTTTTGTTACATTTTCCTGATTATAACGAATATAAAAAAAAACCCAAGCACAAAAAAAGACACACACACATAAAAAAAATATTGTTGATTGTTACTTCAGATCCTTTTCTGGTCCTTTTTATCTTTCTTTTAAAGTAATTTCTCTTAACTTTTCATAATTAAATTACGACTTTACGTGAGAATAGATTTAAATTAAGAAAAATGTTATTCATTTACTCTCAACAACGAGAACTTATCGTAGTTGTTGTAATTAGGATATCCACCACCACCACACAATAACACTGTTTGCAAATAATTTTGGGGTCATGGATACACCACCTCCAATTAAAGCACCAGTGTCAACTTGGTGTATATTCATAAACAACAATTTGCTCTGTTAGGAGATAGTCTAGTCTTTTAGGAGACAACACTGATGATATCATACAAGGCCTGTAGTTACTATAGTCACAACAGGATTGAGTAAACTAATGTTGACATATCTAATTGGATTCAAACTCTTTCAAATTAAGTTCGTGCCATAGTCATAATTCCAATGACACATTTAGTGCTTATGAAAAATTACTAACGTGCAATATCTTCTCCTATGCATCATCATCACCATCCTATCATCATCATCAATTGGTGCTATACAACCTACTCCTATGCAAGGGAGTATACTATAAAACAAACGAAACACAGAAGTGCTTGTTTTTGTGTTTATACAAGCCTCGGTCCTGTTTACTTTCAAGGTATTTCCACAGTTTTGATTGCGAATAGCGTTTCTTGTCTATGTTATTGAAACCAATTGAAACGCCCAACGTGGAGATTTAACCAGTGTTTACCATTATACAGTGAACTGCAATTGATTAACTGTTACAAATTATTTGACGAAGATGTAAACCACTAAGCAAACGTCATCACTTTTGCATACCACCAATTCAATGGATGATGTGTGCAGCTATATGCGGTGAAGAATGGATCTAACAACAATTAAAGAGAAATACAAGATTAGAATTCACATCGAATTGTGTCTAACATATACATTTACATATAACTCTGGTACTTTTGTTATTAGCTTCAGTTCCTAGATATTGTGTACAACGAAAAGCTCTTTGCCATCCTCTTTCTAGATACCTTCTGGCATTTCGAGCTGAAGCACTTTATATTATTGCTATTATCGAACGAAGTGAAGACAATAGTATTTTCCCCAAATGAGTCTCTCTAAAATATTGAATTTATGTCTGCATATGTGGGCCAGTCCCAATAGTCGCTTGGTATGCCATCTGCAATTCAGTTCAGGTGTAGAACGTGTCTTAATAATAGCATTTACATTTGTTTGAATTGATGCTGGTGTGGTTGTGTGCAGCATCCTTGATTGGTCACTATATGTAGTTGAGGCTTTATTGAAATTCACTTATAGCTTCATTTTCTTGGAATTTGTGGTAAATCTAATGAAGTTTTATGAACCACTTTTGTGCATCTTGTAGTTCATCTTGTAGTGCATCTCTTCTTGTCGACCAATTTCGTATACGAGAGTGGTTTAACGAACCTAATGAACTTTGGAATATTAACCCGAACGTCCCAGCAGGAAATAGAAGTATTAACTGATGCATGAAGAAGCTATCCCTGTGCATCTTAGAAGTGCTTCCCTTCCGTTTCCCTATCCATATCTTTTTTACAATTGCATGTCATTAGCAAGAAGCAGTTTGTTCGATTTTCTTCTAATTAGCTTCCTGGGAAGCTATTTTGAAGTTTTAAGTTTTGCAAGCAGCAAAGCTTTCATTTTTGCTTCTTGGGAAGCAGGGAAAAAGTTTTCGCTCTTCGTTTTTGAGTAATAAGGGTAAACAAAAAGATTTTAAAAATATATATTTTTATTTCAATAATTGTTTTAAAGGTAAACTAAAATTGCAATTACGAACACACAACTCTAAATGGAAATTTTTCAAAACAAAATATTTCACAACAAATGGAAACTTTACTAAATCGAAATCCAGAGAATCTCTCAAAACATAAAATGAAGTTGAAAATGACTTATTTTGTAGCCATATACACAGGAAAATCTTCCAAAATGCTTCTGAAGCGCGACCAGGAAGCACTTCCAATTTGATTCCAGAGGAAGCTGCTTCCACTTTTCCCGCTGGGATGTACTAATGAAGATAAACTCAATAGTGGAATAAGTTACGATATTTTTTTGTAACAAATACTAAAGTTCAGAGCTGGAACAGTTTTGTACTGCTGTACTGATTCTATCAATATCCTATAGCAATACTGCATCTACACAAACCAAATACATGACCATTTTCATGTGGAATGGACTGGATAATCCTTGAAACTTAGTCATTTTTAATGGCAGAACTGATGGCAAATTTGATGGACCATCATTATGGTAGACCATCAAGTTGGCCATAAATTTCAGAGTTGTTCAAAGTAAATATGGTGGGAATTATGAAATTCAGTTCATCAAGTCGTTCGAAGTGTTGTTCCAAATTTTCCAACTTTTCTAGATATTTTATTGCATGCACGAACAGTTCTGCTCTTTGCAATGAAATTTTTCAAATAAAATCCCCCCCATGATTTGCTCATCTTTATAAAATTTTGCAATTGGAGCTATTAAAAGTAGAGATGGCAATGGCGACAATTATGGAATATGTATACGCCGTGCAAGGAATGAAAGAATGGCAAAGTCAACACCCGGTTTTTCTCAATACCCTCCTATCCAATACGGCAAAACACCAACTTCAGTGATCGAACAGGAGATAGATAAAAATTTGGGAGAACTGCTAAGAGGGAAAGTTATCTAGGTGTGAGGTATGGGGAGACGCCCGACTACCATCCAAGAGGTCGGTGGTTCGAATCCACTGCACTGCATAGTCGTTCACCTTTCCATTTTTTCGACCTAGATAATTTTTCTTTTTCTTGTATCTTCCGTTTTTACAAAAAAAATCCCCGTCCTTTCTCCTGCCATTACATCTAAGAAGACATCTCCTATTCGATGTGACCATTAGTTACTCTTAAATTGTGCCTAAGAAACATAAGATACTTATAAGTCGATAAATCAAGAAGACTATTTTTGGGATTTGCAGTTGAGTATCTTCTTCTTCTTTGATCAGTTAAACCACGGTTTCCTAAGATGACGGTGGCGTTATCTAGCGGCCGTAATATAGCGGTGGGTGACGTCACTAAAACGTTGTTTATTAACCCAGTAGGCGTTGGTTTCCTAGAGAGCGTTGGCCGTAAAAGAGCGGGGCCGTCATTTGAATGACGGCCGTCACAGTGCTGGCAAGCTATTTAGTGAACGTTTTTTAGCGTTGGCGGTGAACATTTTTATAATTTTCGTCATCCGATGACTCCTCATTTTCCAAATATATTAATAATGGTAGGTATGTCTTGATCCTCCATTCTCCACCGCAATCGGCTCACTTAACCGTTGTCCGTCTTTTTTAAGTTTACATATATGGACGGCCGTTTTATTACGTCTACCGCTTCATTTTGTAGCCGCTAGATAACGGCACCGCTTTCTTAGGAAACCGTAGATTTAAGGAGTATCCACACACATCAGGGCCGTGCCCGGGACGTCACAGGGCCGAGTTCTGTCATGTGTGAACGAGCCCCTGCCCGGACACGGACATGTGTGAACGAGTAAAGGAGTATCCACACATATTAGAGTTCCGTCAGGGGTTCGAAAAATATAGGTGCGTACACTTTATACGAACTCGTTCACACATGTCCGTGTCCCGGCCGGAGCAAAAATCGAACGTCCCGGGCACGTCCCTGATGTGTGTGGATACTCCTTTAGGGACGTCCCTGCAATGGATACGCTGCTGTCGGTACCGCTTGACCTCGAACTCCAGTCACGATTCATTTCCATTCTTGACGTTTTTTGGCGACGTCTCGAGCCTGGATAACTGATAATCGTTGATTATTTAAGTCACCCTCGGCAAACATGTCCAAACGTAGTCGACGTTTTTTGTATTTCTTTTTCGATCAGTGTCTGTTGATCGCATCTTTGTCTAACTGTCTCGCTTCGAAGGCGAACGCTGAGTGAGATACCGAGAATCTGCCTCAGGCATCGCATTTGGAAGACTTCGAGCTTGTTGACGTCCGGCTTGAGCAGTGTCTACTTTGCCGATCCATAAAGAAGAATCAGAAGGATCAACGTTCGGTAAAGGCGTAACTTTCGTTTTGATGGTAATATTTGTTCGTTTCCATATGTACCACTTGAGCCAAGCGAATATTGCTGTTGCCTGGCCTATGCGGCTGTGAACGTTGGCCGTTGATGTCACTTTCCTTTCCTCAACCAACAATCCTAAATATTTGAACATCGGAACCTGTTCGATTTGGGTTCCATCGAGGTGAGCACGGACGGACGGATCGAAAGTCCGTTGTGAGCACTTTGGTCTTTTCCGCATTGATTTTTAACCCGTATGACCGGGAGATGGGGGAAATGTCGTATAAGATGTCCGTTGCTTCGGCATCCGTGTCGGCGAAGACGGCGCTATCGTCGGCGAACATCAAGTCGGTTACGAAGTTGTTGTCATGGTATCGAACTCAGCGTCGTCCATCGAATGCTTCATGCATATCTAATCGCGTCGATCACAACGTTGAAGAGAAGTGGCGAAGCGACGTCTCTTTGTCGGACACCTGTTTGAATCGGGAATTTCTCGGATAAGTCGCTTCGAATATTAACGCTGCTGGTTGAGCCATCGTACGACGTTTGGAGAAGTTGAATGATTTTCAATGGGACGTGTTCAGTTTCCAAGACTCTCCACAAGCTGTTCCAATCGATGCAATCGAGAACGGTTTTGAAATCGATGAAAATGACGACAGTTCGTTTGCCGCAACGAATTCTTTGTTCCATTATTAGTCCGGGGAAATAAGCATTTTAAGGAGACAAAGTTCCAAAATGGCTGAAAATTGGTCCTCAGCTTCCTTGGGACTTTTTAAGAAAACAATTTCGGAATCACAAAAAAAAATGGCCGCCGGGGATATCATTTTTTGGTAAAAAAACCTGGTTTTTCCAAAAGTGATGTCTCCGGCGGCCATGTTTTTTTGAACGTACAAAGCTAAGCCTGAAAATGTAACTGTGGAAAATTTTCATATACGCGATGGTCAGTTAGGGATGATACCTCTGCCAGACTTAACAAAAATTGAAACGAAATAATAACGGCTCTTGAAGGAATACAAAGTGACGCGGGGCCACCAAAAAGCTTATATACTTTCCAAAATTCAAAAGGTTTCGACGTAGACGTAGAGTTAGTTTCCCGATTCTACAGGTTACTTATCACTTTCATAGAGAACAAACAGGAATCTTTTGATGCTTTTGAGGAGGCTGCTAAGAAAAAATGCACAGAAGAATTCAGAAGCGATCACAATAGAAAGAAGAAGAAAAGAAACTATACCATGAGTGTCGTTAGGGAGTATTGTTACAAGGACCAAAAGGCGACCTTTTGTGACCAAAGGATCAATACCTTTTTCCCAATATGCTACCAAGTGTTGGACGAGTTGTGGAGGCTGAAATCTGCATATGACGCAGTAACTGACAATTCTGTATTCCTATGCAAATTGGATGCAATGCCTGATGGGGAAGTTCGAGTTAACCCCATAAAACTCCAAAAAGTATGCCCTTGATCTTGCGGATGATCTGCAAGAAGAATGTGTTCTTTTAAAACAATTCTTGGCGTCACATTAAAAAAAGGGTTTAAGGAAAGTCAACCTTTCGTACAAGGATTTGAAGGAAGCATTTCCATATACAGAAATAGCATTACGTATCTCAGTAGGTATTGGGTTACTTGAGCCTGGGAAAATTTCTTTTTACTACCGCAGTGTAGAAATTTCGTTTTCTGTACTAAAAAAATAAAAAATTACCTACGTTTCCGGATAAGCGAAGAACATTTGATGTTTAAAAATTAAGCATTTAATAAATGCTGATTATTCTTTTTTATGATCTAATTTATGTTGCGGCAAATCTTATGCCGCCAAATCTTAAAATACGCCACTGCTTGTAAGTATGAACCACACGATGTCGTAATAAACACAATCGTTTAAGGTTTCAATCTCTTATGCTATCCATTTCTTATACAATCTCTATCCATTTTCATCTTTTAATGTATAATACACAGGATTGACGAAGAAGGACAAGCCAAACAAAAATAGCTCATCTTCTATACTAAAACCGTTTAATACCATTCAAGGTCATAAATTTGCTTGAAATAATGTCGCTTATTGCTATTCAGTATCGGATTGCTTGAAAATCAATCACACTTACCGCTCAATAGCACCATTAATTGATAATTTAAGTGAATTATTGGTAATAATTGACGGCAAGGAGCGCGCACACACACTGCCATTCTTCGCATACTATAAATAAAAATTGCAGTTAAATCGTCAATGGCACTTAATCAGTAACTAAACAGACATAAAAATTCCCATCGCGGATTACCGCAATCGATAAAGATAAATATATATAATAGTAAATGTATAGTATACTGGATCCGCACGGGTGTACCGGGTTTAATCGGCTCAAAATATCAACGAATTAATGCGATTAATGAAGCTCTCCACCTGACAGCAGAAGCCTCTCAATACCGATGACATAATAATTTCGCCTGCACACACGCCTAATGCCATTTCAATGAGCCACCTTTGATCCCTGCATTTCACAACGCAAAACATGCGTAATGAATTTTCCCGGAAATTGTGACAAGAATCAAGGGTAGCAAAAAAAATTGGAAGAAAAACCACCCCCGACTTAGTCTAACCCCTTGGAAACTGCTAGTCCTTATCTTGTTTTGTGTTTTATCTCAATATACACCACCACCAACCAACCACACACCAGAAAAAAAAGGTCAAGGATGAAATAAAAATCCCCAATTGTCGTAGCCGAACTGGGGATCTATGGTTCTCTGTGGCTCCTTGGCCATGTGGGGCTTATATTTATACGGAGTCACATAATAAAATGATTTCTGATGAGTCATGCCGAAACTCCAATAACCAGGATAACGCACACACCCCCCCCGAACACATCCGTTTAAGGATTAATAACTGAAGGCATTTGAGCTCTGTGCCTGCTTTCTGGGACGTGAGTGGGATTCCTGGAAGTTCATCTTCCTTTGCCAACGACGACGTCCTAGTTTGTTCTCGTCAGCCTCGCCGCCGCCGCACAGTGTTTCGAATAGAACAAACTAGCTGGACAAAAGTCATTTTTGAAATTCAGAGAAATGATTATAGAAAGAGATAAAAAACACTCTGAAACTAAGGAAAAAGGGTTTTTTATTGCACCGGTTTACCTAAGAAGGTGGGTAGTTGGAAGGCTATATAAAAAAGAGGGAAAAATGCATTATTTCATTCCTAATTTGACTGTTCTTGTGATAGCACATTAGATAGATTTTTGTCACTGTGAGTAATATATATTAGTGATGAATTTGGAAGCTAAAGGTGAGTATTTTTTATTTTTTATAACATTTAGTACCTAACGTTAAGCATTAACTTAGAAAAAAATCCGAAAACTTAAATTTTCAATTTTTTTTAAAGTTTTTTGCATTCATTGGACTGGGAGTTGTCTGCCCCCGCTTGACCCCGGGCTAAATTTTGGATATATCGTAGCTGTGACTATCTACTTTCGAAATATATCAATTTCTGGCAGCACACTTTAGTACAACTATTTTTTTTTTATTTTTTTTTAGATTACTCCTACTCTGTTTCCAAAACAGAGCTCTTTGAAGAATGGCTGAAGCACGACAAAGGTGAGCAAAATAGAAAGCTGTATGAGTTTGTAACTTGCAAATATGGAATTTCTGGGATCACCGAGTCATCGATGAGGAATACCAAAAATATCATATCTAGGTTTTCTTCAAAAGTACTGGAAAAGTGGACAAAATGCGGCAAAAGTAGGGACCGATTTCTGAAAACTCACAACCAATGGATCAAGGGAGATCTGGTTTTTCGTAGCTCCTTTCAACAAGTTCAGCCTTCAACATCTGCAACTTTAACACCAGGACGACCTCACAAGGATTTCGAGGAATCGAGCGACAAAACAAAAAAAAGAAGAGTTGAAGACCTGATCACTTCAAGGACTACATCAGAATTATTGACTGCTGCGGAAGCTTCAGCGCGATTATCTGGCAACAGGGATCTGGCAAGAGTTATTAACGAAGCCAGCAGTAGTCCTGAAAATTGTAAAAAAATGAAAAAAAGTGTTAGTTTTAGCGGCACATCTGAACAGAGGTGTTTAACCAAAGAAGAGGCATTGGCTTATTACGTGGACTCTAAATCTACCAGCCACTCCTACAAACAGACTCGGAAGTGGAGCATCAAAGCAGGACACAAGGTATTTCCATCATTTTATAGTATTAGACAAGCTAAGTTAGAATGTTTTCCTTGTGAGGATCAAATAATTGTGAACGAAACGCGTGCAGAAATTAAACTTCAGGCGATTTTAGATAGAACCGTTGAACGTTTAGTTACTGCTCAGTGTGACGTTTTACAAAATTTGTCTTCTGGCTCATCATTCACTCTTATCAGTAAGTGGGGTTGTGATGGAAGTTCTGGTCATAGCACATACAAACAGAAATTCAGCAGTAGTGACGACACTGATGAGTTTTTGTTTGTGTTTTCATTTGTACCGCTTCAATTGCATGACGAAGGTGGTAATATTGCTTGGCAGAACCCTCGTCCATCTTCTACTACATATTGTCGGCCAATTAAGTTTATTTTCTCTAAAGAAAGTACCGATTTGACGGTGTCTGAGACAAATGTTGTTTTGGAGGAAATAAATAGGTTGCAACCGACAAAGTGTAGTATTTTTGGTACCGAGGTATCTGTCAAGCACGAATTACTTTTCACGATGATTGATGGTAAAGTGTGCAATGCTTTAACTGAAACATCTTCATCACAAAAGTGCTACATTTGTGGAGCAACCCCAAAAATGATGAATGATGAGTCCAGAGAGTTTCTAGCAAATACAAACAATCTCCGTTTTGGTTTATCTACTCTTCACGCCTGGATTCGTTGTTTCGAATGCTTGCTTCACATTAGTTATCGCCTCGAGATTAAAAAATGGCAAGTTCGAGACGCAGCTGAAAAAGCTAAAGTGAAGCAACGTTCTGCTGATATTCAGAAACAATTCAAAAATGAGATGGGTTTGATTGTAGATAAACCAAGACCAGGATATGGAAATACGAATGACGGAAATACTGCTCGCCGCTTTTTTAAAAACGCCGAGAAAAGTGCAGAGATTACAGGATTAAATGTGCATCTTATAAAAAAGTTTCATATTATACTATCAGTCTTGTCATCTGGCTATGACATTAATTTGGAAAAATTCGTTAATTTAGCACAAGACACGAAAAAAGCTTATTTGAGTCTCTATTCGTGGTATTATATGCCAGCTACTGTGCACAAAATCCTTGTGCATGGTGCCGAGATTATAAAATCGGCTCTTCTGCCAATCGGGCAGCTTTCTGAGGAAGCTCAAGAAGCTCGCAATAAAGATTGCAGAAGATTCCGAGAGCATAATACTCGGAAGCGATCACGTACTGCTACGAATAGAGACTTACTTAATATGTTGCTGATCACATCTGATCCTGTAATTAATAGTCTTAGGGAAATTCCTAAAAAGATGACTGGCAAGCTCCCTTCCGAAGTGATAGACTTATTAATACCACCTAGTGTAAATTCAATTAAAAATATAGGGACCACGGATGGTAATGATTATACTATAGACGATTCATCGGAGGAGGAACTTAGCGATTAATTAGATAGTTTAAGTAATAAGGTAGTTAGTGTAAGTTCTTGTCATTGCAATTAGGCTAATGTATTATTTGAAATATGTGTGTATATTGTATTAATAGCTCTAAATATTTTTTAATTAGTATGGAATTTTATATTTAATTATTTTTTTAATAGAAGTTAAGGCAATAATTTTTATTTTACATTTTACACACTGCAAGTATTGTACAAGGGAATATAAATAAAATTGTCATAAATAAAATTATTCGAAACTTATTTTTTTGCCAAATTTTTCAAACATTATTGCCCCAAATAAAATCCAGGTTTATTTTTTACAAGCAGGTCATAAAAAAATTTGAAGTTTTCCTTTGAACTATATCCGCCGTATTGTTTACAATTCTTTCTTTGAACTTTTTTATCTTTACCTCCAGGTAGCATTTCAGGTACATTATCGATAATTACTAGAATTGAATTTTTTTGCCAAATTTTTCAAACATTATTGCCCCAAATAAAATCCAGGTTTATTTTTTACAAGCAGGTCATAAAAAAATTTGAAGTTTTCCTTTGAACTATATCCGCCGTATTGTTTACAATTCTTTCTTTGAACTTTTTTATCTTTACCTCCAGGTAGCATTTCAGGTACATTATCGATAATTACTAGAATTGTTGATAAATGGGATTTTCAAATAATAATATCTTGCTAGTTGGAAGGCGAAAGTCGTAAAAATTAAATTTTCTTTTTATGATTTTTTGTTTTTTACTATTTTCAATGTACAACTGGTCACTTATGTATGTATGTAATTCGTTTCGAATAGGTTAATTACACTTTTATTACATAAAAAAGTTCATAACATTAATAGATACGATCATTGGAGTCAGAAAATTCAACTAAATAATTTTGTCCAGCTAGCTTGTTCTATTCGAAACACTGTGCGCCGCCGTCGTCGCCGCTGCTGCCGTCGTCCTTTCTCCTTTTTTCACGGATTCAACAAATCATCTTACGTAAATTTGTTTGCTTGCTCATTCTGTATGAAAGGATATTTATTTGTTCAATATATGGATTTTTCCCTTCTGTGTGTTTGGTAACGAGTTCATTTCAAAATGATTGAAACGCGTGCGAAGTTAATATTTTTAAATTAAAATCAACTTTTATTATCATTCCAAGCAGCGCGCCAACACACACACTAATGAAAAGTTTTTACTCCTCCCGTAATTTTTTTTTAATGTGAAAATTATTGAAATTTTTAATTGAAATTCGCCGAGTTAATTGCGAGTAAAATAATTTAACGAGATGACTTCGAAAATCCCCGTCTGGTTTCTGTGTTAACATTTCTACCTCGTTTCCATTGTCATCAGCAGCAGCACATGGACGGATTATTGATTTTTTTTGTGGGACTGCTCACGAATCCCAGCAGCACAACCGACCGGGCAAGGACGAAAAAGGAATAGAGTATAAACCCAAACTCCTCGAAATTTGTCTGGCGGATAGGTGAACAGCAAATGGTGTAGAGTACATTGGAGAAAATATTTCAGATTTAACAGATGTACGAAACCCAAGAGGACAATTTCAATATTGAAGGACATCTGAATTATCGCATTTCAGATTTCCGAATCCATCTTATCGAAATTGTTGTTATCTAGGGAACTGGAACGTTTCGAGCAGAAAGTTTCTACATGAAAACTAATGGTGGGAATGAATGCTCTGTCAAAATGGCATTTATTTATGATCGATGCAGTGACAGTTGGCAATGTTATTTTTCTGTATATCGTTCGCACACATTCTCTGATGTAACATATATAGAGAAACCCTAGTGTGTCTCTTGGAGTTTCTAGTGGAATTACTGCAGATGGGTTTCAACACTTATCACATACAGATTATCTCTATTTTTTTTAGTTCCTTTCACACCACTTATATATTGCATAAGGTATCAACCATGAAGATTTTCTAAACTGGATTTATGCTTCTATCTTCGATTTTCCATGTATATTTTCTTTCAAGTCACCTTCTTTCATAGCGAATCCTTTTTTTATTTATTTCGTGGATATCAAACTCCAATTCGTAAATAGTTTCGTTTGAGAATTTAGTCAGGTGATGCGATTTCAGATGGCACATTGATAACATCTCACTAAAAGAAAATATAAATCACGACATTTTAACTAGAATCTGAAATGGAAAAGTTTCATCTTAGGGTTTTCTTGTGATTTTTGAAATTATATAAAAACACTTACAGTGGCACTAAGAAAAATCGTGTTCCTTGAAGAATTTCTCAACGAATGTTTGAATTTCTTTTTACTCTCATACGTACAATTGATTAATATGTATATTATGAAGAGTTGAGAGTTTCGAGTAAAAATAATTTAGTTGATTAATTTTTTGAAAAGGATATATGCGTCCTCAACTAGCACGCATAGTGAACAAATGCGCCTGCCACATAGGAAATTGTCCAAGTTTGTGTTCTAATTATTTTCTAGTTTTTGGTACAGCAGATTTAAAATAAAACCATTTAACTTAAAAGTTTTTTTTACCTATTTTTATTATATTCTTTTTAGTCTTAATTCAGTCTGTTTTGGATTTTATTTTTTCAAAATTCTGCTGAAGTGATTTGTTATGCATACCACATTTCCAACGCCATTTTGAATTTTCTAATTTTGACAACAAATTTATTATTTCCGACCTTAAACACTCCCAAAATAGCTATTTTCAGTGAAATCGAATCGTAATTGCCAAAATCGTATCGCCATATTGGTGCCGCCATTTTGATTTTTTTAAAATTTTGCCCACAGATTCGTCATTTGTGACCTTAAAAACTCCGCGATACCGATTTTCAATGGATTCGGAACACATTTACAAAATTCATCCGCCATTTTGAATTTTCATATTTTGACCACAGAATCGTCATTTGTGGACCTAAATAATAACAGTTAATATTTTGTATTATATATTCAAACTATTTTCTGATTGAATAATTATATTAAGTTTTAACCATTCAAAATCATTAGTAAAACAGTAAATAATTATCGCTTGTTATTGTACAGTTGCCATATAGCTTTATTATTATCTTGGCCAGTTTCACACGGGCAGACAAACAACCAGGAAAAATCTTCTCAAAAAGTCGCCCCGTGTAAAACTGGCCCTTAGAAACTCGCGCTTAGTTGATGAATAGAGCACGGATCGGATTTCCCTCCATAGCCTCGCGACAGAACCCCTCACCCAGCAACTACGAATCTTCTTATACCTACAAAAAGCCAAAACCTTCGCTTGGCTGATGAATCGTACATGAAATTTATTTCCCTCCATAGCCTCAGGATAAAAACCCCTCACCCATCGACATCGTGAACAGACATCAGCTAAAGAATGGGAGTTGAAATGCTTGCCCTCCATACACCTTCGCCTATATTCTCCGTCACCGTCTCGCGTTGCGTCTCGATAAAAATTCACTCTCATAATATTTTCCAAACGCGCCTAAAGAAGTATAACTTCAAAAACTTCAAAACGCCCTAGCGGCTAAACCCTTACAATTTCTGCCCCCCCCCCCCCACCATTCGATTTTTTGTTCGCCTATCCATAACTTATCGACAGCTGGCCGCTTTGTCACTGTTCGTCACAGAGTGCCCAATTTGGATGCGGCCAGTAAAACTTAGCATACAACTACATTTAAACGCCCTGTGCGTGAGCCCCCTTTCAAATGCTCTAGCTCAGCCGAGTTTCTCAGAATTTTGACGATTTTTATGGTTTTGTAATTTTCAACTTTTTTCTCAGAATTTCTTATAGTTTTTTAGTCCTCGGGGTTTTCTGAAGTTTCAACAAGACGACTTTTTAATGGTTTTTTAGGGTGTCGCAGAATATTTCAGTTGAGGGTTTTCCAAAGTTTTCCAGTTTTGCGTTTTCAACAACCATTTTTCAGAGGATTTCGTCCATTTTCTATGGTTATTTAATATTTTTAAAACGCCAACCACTAAAAACCTATTAGAAATTCTCAGAAAAAAGTTGAAAATTACAAAACCATAAAAAGTCGTCAAAATTCTAATAAATTGGTGATGAGCTAGAGAATTTGAAAGGGGGCTCACGCACAGGGCGTTTAAATGTAGTTGTATGCTGGGTTTTACTGGCCGCATCCAAATTGGGCATTCGTCATACACCCTGTATAATGATTTGCGGTTGCGGCGTTCGTACGCCAAAACTATTGATTTTACGAAAAAAAAGGTTATTACATACATATATTGTAGGAAATTTTCTCTAGTTTCATTTTGTATATAAATGTTTTTATCGTAAAATGAGCCGGAAAGGAGATATTGTCAAAAAACTGCTTTTAAGCGCCATTTTTCCAATATGGCGGCACGAGCGGCAAAGACAAAATTCGGAAAGAGTACATCGATATCTATAAAATTACCCATTTTCAAAACTCCCGGAAAACTTTACCTGGAACCAAATGACTACTAAAACTGCAGTAGGATGTTTTTTTTAAATAAAACACGAACTAATTGGAATTCTCCGAGATTCTTTTTTAGCTTTTAAGGTAAACACTTGTATTTACAATTTTATTTCAACAGGAGATGGAAGCAAATGGACACTTAAATGCCTATCGGATTGCTCAAACACAAGAAATATTTTTAGTTAAGAGATCTTTGAGAGCATAAGATGGAAATCACCATGCCAATTCAGCCTATTTCTTTCCTACCTTACCATTTTTGAACAGTTTTCAAACTTCAACAATTTTTTTTTCTTACATCGACCAATTTTTTTTCAATTTCAAGAATTCGATCCATAAATCAATTTCCTCTTAATATCCTTAAAGACTCAACATAATAAACGAATTACACTTTCTTGATTCAATTAAAAAAGGGGGGATAAAAAAAAACACCTTAAAATTTTGTTATTAAAAACTTCTAAAATTTAATTTGAAATATTGTTGCCTTCGACTGCAAAAATGGTTCATCTTGAGAAAAGTTCCACTTGATTTCAACTTGATTTCCACTTGACCTAAAATGCCTAAAAATTACTTGGTATCGAACATTGCTGCCACTTGATTTTGAAACCGTTTCACTTACGATCGAAATTTTCATACATGAATTGTTACCTGTGACATTTGAACTGAAAATGCTAAGCACGCAATCATACCTGGATATAGGGGGGATAGGTAGAAAGATAAAAGCACAAAGGTGTACTTACATTGAATGGAATGAAAGTTGATATTTGATTTTAGGTTTGGTGGTGCAAAAGTAATCAATTTTTGTTGAAAGAGGGTGTTGGTTATTTAATGTTAGTTATGTAAGTATGTATCGATCGAGATAGTTTGTACTGGTACAGTTTCTGTTATTATAGTTAGGAAATGTTTTTACTGTAAATTTTTTGTGGAACACTTTTAACTTTACCAAAGAAAATCATCAACTCTAGACTAGACTAAATTATTCAGTAAATAGTAGAGGGAAATTAAACAAAGAAAAGCGAAGTTATGATGTATATAGTTGGGAAGTTGGATTTTTTTGTTTTTTTTCTTTACATATGTTAAGATAGCGCGAAAAAAAAATTCTGCTAAATCGGTCCTATGCTGCACGAGAAAATTGCATAAATGTCTATTTTTGATGCATTTTGAGTGCATTGCTACACTATTTTTTTAATTTCTCCAGTTATGTTGGTCGTAGAAATATAAAAAAACTGAAAAATACTCGTGAATGAATAGACTATCGAACTGATTCGGTGTAAATACTTCAAAAATTAATCCTAACCTCAAAAAACCAAAATGTATGAAATTTTGTTTTGATTTTACTAAAAATGCAATAAATAACGGGAAAATAGTCAGATTTTGATAAAAATTGGAAAAAATATGTATTTTGATGCTATAAATACGTGTTTGAAATTTCAAAAAAAAAATTCGATTTTTACGGCAACAATTGGCACTTTTCGAAAAATATTCAAATTGCCGCCATTTGATGACAAATCATCGTACGGTAAATTTCTTTTTAAATTGTAGGTTTTTTTATGTGCTTTCTTGTGAGCATACGCAATACTTCGTTACTTTATTTAAAATGCCCATTTTAGGACATTGAAAAAAGTAAAAAAATTAAATTTTTCAATTTTTTGGCTTTTTTTCATAGTTGGCAAATAGTCCGGGGAAATTAGCATTTAAAGGAGACAAAATTCGGAAATGGCTGAAAATTGGTCCACAGCTTCCTTGGGACTTTTTAAGGAAACAATTTCGGAATCACAAAAAAAAACAAAATGGCCGCCGGAAATATAGCGGTTTTCCGGTGTTTTCCTTGTATCTCGGTTTCTATAAGTCATACAACCCCGTACAAAGGCGCTAAATGTTGACAATGAAATTCTCTACAACTTTAGTTCTTACAAAGATGTTGACTCGATTAACCCTTTCAAAGTTATTCAAGGTCAAAGTTTCCAAAAATTACTTTTTGTCGAAAACATCACTCAAAAACTGGTTTGTTCGAAAATTTTTTTGATCAGTCAATACGAAACGTTATTGCCTACAAAAAAGCCTCTAGTCATTTTTTCGAAAACTTAACCCTTTCGAAGTTATTCAAGGTCAAATTTTCCAAAAATCACTTTTGGGCCAAAAATTCACTATTAATTTTTGCAAATTTTTTCGAAAAGTTTTCGAAAAAATGGCAAGGGTGTCATTAGGGTAGGCAATAATCTTTTGTATAAATAGAACAAAAAAAATTTCTCAATAATCAGTTTCTGAGTCATTTTTTGACCAAAAACTGATTTTTTGAAACTTTGGCCTTAAATAACTTCGAAACGGTTAAGTTTTCGAAAAAATGATACAAAGCTTTTTTGTAGGCAATAACGTTTCGTATTGATTGATCAAAAATTTTTTTTCGAAAAAACCAGTTTTGAGTGATGTTTTTGTCAAAAAGTGATTTTTGGAAACTTTGACCTTGAATAACTTTGAAAAGGTTAATCGGGTCAACATCTTTGTAAGAACTCAAGTTGTAGAGAATTTCATTGTCAACATTTAGGGCCTTTGTACGGGGTTGTATGACTTATAGAAACCGAGATACAAGGAAAACACCGGAAAACCGCTATATTTCCGGCGGCCATTTTGTTTTTTTTGTGATTCCGAAATTGTTTTCTTAAAAAGTCCCAAGGAAGCAGTGGACCAATTTTCAGCCATTGCCGAATTTTGTCTCCTTTCTTGCGTTTTTTTGCTAATTTCCCTGGACTAAAAAGGCAAAAACTTGGTTTCTGCTAGAGCTAGTGCTCAAAGGTAAGGCCCCGTGTACTGTCGAAGTTTTTGTTATTGAGTTCAATATTGGACACGAAGCTCTAGTTGGGAAGATAGTAGAAAGAAGAACGGAAGGACTGACAACGCCAACGAACTCTTTTATTTCTACGACTTCCATCCAATACCACCGCGACTGCAAATTTCGGTTATCATGATGAGGCTAGTGGTGTATCTCAATCGATAGTTTATCGAGGTCGGTGTTGACTTGGGTCTTGATTCCATTGACAACCGTCAAAATCTGGTCCATGCTCAAAAACCAAAGGTAATCCACGTAGTATCCATACCCGTTCTTTCGTTGATCGTTCCTATGCAGTGAATTAAGACAGACGGTTGCGAGTCTTCGGTGACCTTTTTCCACCTACATTATTCGATGTCCAATTTTTCGTCCGAGTTTATGCTTGATGCTCGTTTACTCGATTTTAATAGCAGTGGACTGGACAAGAGGTGCCACAGGAAGGCTAATAGTCGGTGTGCCCTCTACCAAAACAAGTAATCACACCAAAACTTTCATCTATAACTACTCAAAAACCTCATTGCCATTCTATTCAAAATTAGTCTCCTAGATTTGGTCGTGCGAAACGTACTCTCGCATCATAAAAGTTCATGAAAGGAAAAAATTAAATAAAATAAGGAAAAAATAATTTCAATACCCAAAATAATGTTAACAATTTTACGACTCTCATAACAACTGTAATGGATGTTCCCTTCCTCATCGTTATTTGGTTCATTTATTAATTACAAAAGGACACAAAAAGAAGTTCGGATATCCTCGGGGGCATCGATGTTTATGCTACAAATTTAAGCAAAATGTTAAACTAACCAAACAAAAAAGCGATAAGGGTCTACAAAACAAACACATCGAAGCTCTCTAAGGACAAAAAGTTCTGCTTAATTAAATTTTCTGGGGCTTCTGAATAGAATTGAAAACGAGCGATATTTGAAATAATTATTTGTTGTTGTCTCGTATTTGGGGACAGGATCCCGCTCGGATGCTCGGCAAAAACGCGGGATTTGCTCTTGAGGTAATTAAACGCGGCGAGAAATTGTCTTTGCATAATTTTTTTTTTCTGTTATCCTTTATGGAATTAAGTTAATTTAATTTTTTGGTTCGTAATTTTCAGATAAAATTTTGCTGGATTTATTTCGTAGATAAAACTTAGATACCAGTGCGCTAAGCCATGTTTTTTTTTCTTCGTCCTTATCATGTTTATGTGTATATGAAAAGTTTTTTAATCTTTCTCATCGGGGGAAAATATCCGAGGAAAGTTTAATTTTCTTGTTGTGTGTTTTTTTTCTTCTGTTCATTGTTTGGAAAAGTTGCTTAAGAAATGTAGGAAAATGTTGCAGGAAGTAATTTTAAACTTTAAACTAATTTCGATATTTAAGTAAATTTTATGAAATAAAGTGTTTAACGAAGACAATTTTCAGAACACTTGCTGTGAAAAGTTCCGTTTTGCAAAGAGTTGTTGTGTGTGGACGAATATGTTTGTCTGAATGTAATAGTTACAGGAGTTGGTGACTTTGAGCTGTTTTAGACGGTGCGCTTCAGCGCATGTGCCTCACGAACGTTTGGCGATGAAGGGAGGAGTGGGAATGAAGAGAGGTACCACCCCACTTCTCCCTTTATCCACAAAGCTCGTGAGGCACATGCGCTGGAGCGCACCGTCTAAACCGGCTCTTTGATAAGTTTTATGTGTAATTAAGTGTAAAATTCTCAATTTTCAATTCGAAAGTTTTAGTTTTTGTTTGGATTTTGCACAAGATTTAATTAGAGTTTTTCTACAGAAATGGCATTGAATGACTTTTCTCAATTGTTGATTGGGGAATGTGAAGTAGGGAATTTTCGGAAGGCAGTGTTGACAGCCTGTTTCAAAATGAATGTGTTTTAAATAGGAAGTTGGATTTTAGAAGCAGTCAGTTGGTATATTTGTATATGTGGCGACATGTTGTTGAGTATTTTTCTTTGCAGGAATCGGCGTACCACCTCGGCCAATATCGATTGCTTAAATGCAACCATCTTAATCATTTGATACTGTGTGTTGTACGTAGGCATTTGAGTTAGTTGATTGATCAAATTTCTTGATGTTTTAACGGACATTTCACTAGAAACTAATTTTTTACTTATAGGCTAGTCGGTCAGCCATTTTGATTGGATTTTTGACTGCTAACTTTTAGTATAACATATCTATGCATTGGGAACGGTTTTCGTTATGAAATCACTGATAGAGGTCGCTAGGTGCAATTGTGAAGTTCAAATAACTTTCAAAGTTTTCAAATCACCTTATTTTCACTATTTTTTTGATTGATGGTGCTTATGCTGTCCCGATAATGTAGAAAAAATTTATTAAGATCGGTTCATTACTTTTTGAGTAATTAACGATTTATTCTTTTTTAAATGCTTAGTTAACAATTGTAAAGCAAAATAGAGGGCTGAAACCTGAAAATAAAGAACACCAGATTAGCTCACTCACCATGTAGCATCAAGCCAATCAGTCCCTTCCAGTCGGTCTGTGTCATTTGTGAAGTTCAGCTTTATTTGAAGCCTGCAGCCTTCAATGTGAGTGATTGTTACCATGGAGACTATACTAGGAGCTTAAACTATTATGGGGAAAATGCCAGGAAATCGATTGGCAGAAGTAACTAAATTTCTAGTTCATTTTTGGCCACAGATGTGACCTTTGTCCGCTGTGCCCCACATGAAGTTAGCTGAATTTGACCTATTTCGACCATTCGTTCAAAATTAAGTTAGTCGAAATGGAGTAAATGGAAAAAAAATCATTGGAAATTAATAAAAATTCATTAGAAAATCCAAAAATTGATTGAATACGAATAATCGCGTTGATATATAAATCTAATTTAGAAGCTGGTTTTTCAAATTAGGCGTAAACACAAAATATCTTAGTAATTAACGAACTTGGCCATGAACCGGATGAATACAATCGGCCATGTTTTTCGGGTACATTTGACTGCAGCGCCCTTAATAATCAAACGTGAAAATTGACAACACGGAGTTGAAGCTCCTCAAAACCTCTTCTGCCTCTTTCTACTGTTGTCCTGTGATAAGAACGATTTTTTCTCGTTGTTTGGCGTTTGGTCTGGCTTACCACTATAAGGTACAGAGACCGTCAAAATTACAATAGGCCCAATTGGCTGTCGCAGTACATGTGGATCCAAAACCTTATTAAAAGAAGAAGAAGAGTTCGGAAAACACGATTGTGAATGATTGTTCTATAGTCAAGTCCCTAATCAAATGAACGAATTTCTCGAATGTAGAGTATATGAAAAGGTTAGCTCTAAGCGATATAGAGAAGCCGATTACGTTGCTTGGGAACTTCGATGAAGTTATTCGTAAATCTTGCTCTTGGTCATTCAAATTATGAAAGGGTTGACTCATCTGAGAAAGTGGTATTCCATAAGTAGCCTTAGGCTATCTTCTTGGCTCTCAGCATAAATAGCATTACATTTCTCTAGAAAACCTAAGCCTTTTGAATGACCTTTCAACTTTATTAGTATGCAAGCAAGTGGCCAGGTTTTCAACGATCCTTCCTGGAGTCTGCTTACTTCATTCAATTAATTTAAAACTTAAGCAAAATAATTAAACGATTAACCTTAATTTCCCAGAAAACCTGGTTTGCATCATATCTCCACAATTATTTTCGTAACTTATATTCTTAACCGTCAATTGCAGGATAAATTGCTTCGTAAAGCATCCTAGACATTTTCAAGATAAATTTTAATAATTAACCTTTCTTCCTCACTCCCACAATGCTCCCCGCCTGCCATAGCAAAAAAAAATACCGAGAAAAGTATCATCCTTAAACACTAGCGACTATGGCAATTAAAAGATTCATTAACTTCACTTCCTTATGTTTGTCCTTAATTGCCCTCTTTTTCACCCACTTTGTCCCACACGGCAATTTGCGAAAATAATTTGCCTGAAATCCTATTTACTTCACCATCTGTCAAATGGTTTAGCACAAAGGACGAGGTAGAGAAAAAGGCTGTAAGTTTCTGTCTGGTGGTGCTTGTGCTGTTCTGTGTTCGAGGAGACGTACAAGTATAGAAGGTTCTACTTTTGGTCCTTAAGGCCTGTTGTATATATATGTTACTATGTATATAGAGAGGGCATTACCTCGTCATCTTGGGGAGTTTTTGACGTTGACGAAAGTCTTACAAATCAAAAAAAGGACCATTAAAGTTATGGGCAATAATTATGGCTGGGGTGATGCTATAAAAGTTACAGAATAAAAGCAATTTTTTTTTAAAGGGAAACCAACCACCAAGGGTCCTTTTTCAATATTAATTCCCTAAGTGGAGGTAGTTATGTTTATACCAACGGTTATGATTTTTATTTGCATGTTTATTTTTATGGCACATTTTATGGGAAAAAATTTTGAATAATAAAAATATTTATTTGAAAACAAAAAAAGGGAAATTTTAAATGTCTTTTTTTAGTACTTACCTAAAACTACCTAAGACCTACCGACCAACAGTTGGTTGAAGCCGTGATGATTAGAAAAGGTCTTAAGTGAGAGGTTATGGGATGGAGGAAAGGTACTCTTTAAGCGAACGTCAAAATTACTTAACAATAGACGTTTACAAATGCCTTAGACCATTTTCAATTTGAGAACAAGGGGTCGCCCTTCTACACATAAGGGGTGATGGGTCATCCTTTCCTTGATTAACGAACATAGTAATTAATATATTCCGGTTTCCATTTGTCTTAAGGTGTTCGCCCAAAAAGTTGCACAACAAAACTTGTATAAGTTTACTCTACTGTCCAGTGTGAAGCTAGCAACAAAACGATTAGAACTTTTTAGGTGTAGAAATATAAGGGTAGAAGGATACCCTTGTAGTTAGTGGAAAAGGTTGCTTTATTAATCACTCTACGTTTACGCATTAATCACTTAAGTCTTTCAAATGGTATGTCGGTGTAAAAAGGTAATTGCTTGGGTGTAATAAATTTTAAAATATTTATTAGTATTTTGTTGAGTAAGTCATTGATTGCCTTTCATACATGGGCTGGTCTATACTATAGGTTCTACAGGTTGTGGGTGCCCTACGTTTCTATATTATTAAAAATTAAATTTATTTAAGTTATTTGTTAGAAAATACAGCGTCCCTTATTTTTCTACTAGGATCGATTTACGAGGGGGTCAATAAGTCCTTAAAAAATCTAAGAGATGGCGCTCGAATCATTGCTAATGGCCGGTTTTTAGTAAGCATCATTCCTCACTAGGTATCTAGGTGGTCTCAAGTGTGCTGTATGATATTTGAACTTTTTTTAAAAACGAGTGATACTTTCTAGTCGATAGACTGTGAATAACTAAAATAATATATGGTTTTAAACGTAGCATAAGAGTAAAAATCCTACAAGGCAATAAAAATGTTACTTTCGCTTTTTAAATAATCGAAGTCCTTCCGCGAATTTTTCAATAGATTTATGCAGAGATAAATAATAAATTTGAGCACAAACACTTCAATGATCATTCATATTAAATTTCCGCCGAAAATATCGCTAAATATGGATTCAATCCGCTTTTTTTGTAGAATTGCTAAATATATTTCCGACCTTTGATGAAAAGTGCTACACTTAAAGACCCGACAGTTAAGTGCTGAAATTTTGTATTATACATCTCTTTACAGGCACTTAAAGTATTTTCGCAACATGCTGTTTATTTTTAAGGAGCTTCTTAGTAGAATAGAAATTTGAATGCGACAGTGATTTCTTGAATCAATTGAAACATCATCTTTTCCCTTTCGTTGTTCCTATACAAAAACAATTTGAATATGTCTGCAGGTCTGTAATATCACTAGGCTCCCTTTCAAAGGAGCATAAATTGTTAATTCGAATACCCGAAATTTTTAAAAAGAAACGAAGAATTTCCCCCTTTAGGAAAATACCCTTTAACAGAGTCAGTGTCTTTCGTTTGTTAAATAATAATTTTCGGTTCCTTTTTAGTCCTTACAACTACATCTGACCAAATTTATTTCAGTTTATCATGAATATGGCCGGGGGGCCTAAATGGAGCTCTCCGACTCTGGGACGACTCTGCCTTTCATGTTTGGCAACGAACTTTAACATTTGCAATTCGTCTAATGTTCATTCTTGTGAATAAAAACAAATCATCAAATTACCATAATATATGTAGAAGGGCAGAACCGACCTATGTTATTATATATACATATGTAAAAAAAGTATATAATTGTTACATACTTACATATATATGTTTACTTTTACACACAGGAGTAATGCGATGGCACGCAATGAACAATGCATGAGGAGAGTAATGGATATACCAATTCGAAATTGAAATGTATAATAATGCCAGCGGATTGGGGATGGATATAAGAACGTCAATTTGGATAACACAGAGCATGGATGAAAATTAGGACTTTTAAGGTAAACAGTCGATATCTGGAGCTGGAACTTCTAAAATATTTTTATAACGAAGAGCACAGAACCATCGCTCAGTTTTCGTTTGATGGTAATTGAATTCATCCAGCGGTAAAAGGATCATGACTCGCTCTTGCGTAACAGCGAAGAAGGAAATGCCTTCGTGGGTGGATAAATGTTTTAAATTCAAAATCAACAACCATTTTGAATATAATTACCCGCAGCTAGTTAAAGTTAAAGTAAAAAATATAAAAATATAATTTATTTTTTAATTATTTAAATTTTTTTTTGGGTAAAAATTCACCTCAAAAAAACATTAAATCGGTGAAAGTAAATCGACGTGAGAGGGTTACGGAATCGATTTTCAGCGATGCAAAGTAATTTGTTTTTGTAGTTGATTTATGATAATGATGATATGATAAAGATTAACAAGTTATCCCTTGGAGCAATTGGATACAATATTATATGAAAAAAAAATATAATTATGTATTAAAGAGCACAAGACAGAAGTGAAACTTAGCGTACAATAATAAAGAACAAATAGACATATTATATTAAAAGATATAAATATTAACGAAATAATAATCTTTAATACAAAATCTTAATTTTTTTAATAACCGACTCCTCATTTTTACTTTACCGATGCCTGTGCCATCTATGAACAAATTGAAATAAATTGTAAATATTTTCCTGCTGGTTTGGTAGAATTTATTTATATGGCATCACTTAATTGCTATCATAGCTGTTGCGGTCAGCTACTTTGTGAAGCATTGTGGAAAATTGCTCTTTTGGCGGTGATCTTCGCGAAATTCATCAGCTTAAGTTGTTAAAATCCAAAATGTTAAACGAAATAGAGTGGAAACCAAATTGTTAGTATAGGTACTTGTGCATTCATTCAATTATGAAATTAGTGTTACAGAACTTGAACATTAAAGTGACAGCTGGTAAACGGGTGAGAAGGCGACTTCCGTTTCATACAACTGTCCTTGTTGTTGTCTGATGAAAAATTAATATTGATATAGTCACTCAAAATCATTTGTCCATTGTTTGCCATATATTTGCCTACGCATATTTCATCAATACGGGATTTATCGTGACTAAGCGATAGCGTTTTTGGTAACTTAATGTCCGTATGAGATGTTAAGACATTACCAGAGTTCTCATTATTTTGGCCTGGTTCGAAAAGCCAAGGTCGTCGTTGTGTTGTCCATCCGGTTCTGAGGCATACGAGTATTCGCGTTACATGTTGTAAAGGCCCAATTACAATGAATGGATCTGCGCGGATTGAAATGTCGGCGATTTCTAAACAAACGAAAACGAATCCGCCCAGATCCGATCAAGTGCGTTTGTATCCGTTCATTGTAATCGCGCAAATGGAAAACGCATGCTCGGAAAACCACTTCGACAGATCAATCCGATTCTGTTCCGCTCTCACACGTTCATTGTAATTGGGCCTTTAGACCAGTTTCACCCATTGCTCTCTGTCTAAACGGCGAGGAATTCACCATGAGCAACTCTTACGTCTTTACAAGGATATATCAAAGTGTGTGTGTAATGCTTCTTTCTTCTGGTAAATTTCAGAGCCAAGGAAGAAGAAGATAAAAAGTAAGAAAGCTCATTGTGCATGTGTTACTTTTTCCGAATAATTAATGAAAAATATAGATTATATAACTTATAGCATTATTATTTTTTTTATATAAAACTTCTTCAAATTACTTCTTTGAATAAACATATAAATTTATTTCTCATAATAAAGTACAAATTAGTTACAATAAAAAAAATTTTTTGCCTACCAATAAGTACATTTTTCCTCAGGATTTAAAAAGGATTCACTACTACAACTGAATATATCTGAAAATTCCTCGAAATTAGCCAGACTACCAATTACTCTAAACTTATGAGTAGCATGATCTTGATATGTAATAAAATGATAAAACATTCCCCGACTCTCAGCGCACAATGTTTGAGCAAAACTCAAGAAAAATAATTGATAATTGGTCATATTAAGTCCAGGCAGTATTTCCCGTTTTGAATCAATAGATCCTTGATTGTCTCGATACCAAAATTTATATGCATCAAAAGCACGCTTTACACCACTAGAGTCAGCGATATTATCTTGTAGGGAATTTTTGCCATCTAGCGGTTTATTTGTAAAATCCTCTTTGTACGAAGAAAATTGATCAATAAAGCATTGTGTGCGTTGTTCATATTCTATTGTTAAAGCATCACTTAAATCATCATTGTATACGCGGCCAGCTTGATCAACACAGTGTCCCGTTTCGTGGGCAATAACGAATCCCAATGATCCGTAATTGTATGATTTTGGTAGGTTAATGCTGAATAGTGGTAGATTTAATAATCCAGCCGCGATGGATATGGCATTGTTGCCTGTACTATAGAATGGACGCATTTCTAATTCATCTATTTCTTTTTCATTAGTGGCATATTTTCGTGTTGATTTGTGAAATTTTAATGATTTCACATGATTTTCATAGAAACTGTCAAGTGTAAAATTTAAGCTATCATATTTTTTGTCAGTTAAAATATCATCAAAGATTGATGTTGAACCGAAAATTAGTTTTAGTGTATTAATTTTTTTACGTATTTTCCTTTTTGTTTTTTTATCTAGCCAATTAGTATTGTCAATGTTGTCGGAGTAACTGCTTTTTATATATGACATCATTATTTCTGCTTCATTTTCGATTTGATTGTCATAATGTTTGCTATTGAAATACATTGAATTAACAATCGGCTTCATGGCATTCTTAACAGCTTCAACACAAAATGATTCTTTATTTTTTGGTAATATAAATTCGTTTAGACGTATAGCAATTAATATTCTTATTTTAACATATTCCCAAACAGTTTTTTTATTATAAGACATTAAAACTGTCATAGCAATAAAATTTTCAAAATTGCATGGAGCAGGCATACTATGGGCTCCATTAAAGTATTCTATGAACCCTGCTGTATTGAGATGATATCGATGTAAGTCCGAAGGAAGCAAGTAATAACTTGGGTATCCAGGATCGTTCGAGTAACTTCGATCACTGCCGATTTTTACTTCATGTTGTAATCGCTCAATATCCGCTAGGACTTTTTTAATGCGTGAATTGGAATATAAATATGTTTTTAGCAGTTTTTTAATTATAGTCTTTTTAATGGCTTTATCATTCTGTGTATAGCCAATATCAAAATCGTAAAGATCAAAATTCACATTGAAACAAAGATTATAATTAGATTTCAAAAATAAATCAATACCGAAATAGTGTTTTGCTTCGGACATTGCTTTTGACCAATCAAAATAATCATCCTTGGAGTAGGGATTAAATTCATTTAGCATAAATTGATAATAGCTCCAAACGAATTCCAGATCCAAAACGTTCGCCTTCAAGCAAGATTGATAATATATTTTCGCTTGTTTAACGGAATGCACATCATCATCGTCATCAATTGGTTCCATTAATAGTTCGGCAACAATTTCATTATTACTAGATTGCATTGTTTCGAAAACATTTTGAAATGCATAATTACGATGTTTTTGATTATGTTTAGCGTAATTACCACACGCATACTGATAAAAATTCTCACAAGGATCAGCACTTTCGTCCATATACGATGCCATTTTTGCAGCAATTCTTTCACGTTCACTTTCGATATTATTATTTATGCGATGGGCAAAAGTTATGTAAAATAATAAATTTATTATTAGTAACAAAATTATTGATGCCATATTTTTTTTGGCTTTTTTTTAAACCGAAATTAAAAGAAGCTTAAAAGACGGTCCGTTTTTCAACAAACACTGGTCGAAACTGATATTAAACTGTTCAGAAATACATAAATTAAATTTCAAATATTTTTAAATAATTTAATTATTAAGTAACGTTTAGAGTCAAGAGTTTATCTCGCTGCTATCAGCTGGTGATACTTCAAGGTTTTTTTTTATAAATAATTTTGACCAAAAATATTTAATTTTCTAACACCGGCACGTATGTTTTTACCACACAGATAATTTGTTGTTGATTAGGAAACATTATTTTTTTAACGATTTATTTGCAAATCTTTTAATAATTTCACTCGTAACTTCTTTACTTAATTCGAGTAAAATGCTGTGACTTCGTTTTTTATTTATTTCGAGACACCCGATTTGTTTGAAATTTTGTATGCCCTAAAACTGATTCCAAAATAGTTATGACGATGACTCAAACTCAATTACATATCAATTACTAAATTATTCTTAATTAAAGTTGCACTTCTAACCTTAAGAATCACCCTTTGTATTATCTGTGTTATAATACAATGCCTAAAAGATATGCTCGAGGGCGAGAATAGATTTTAGGTGACAAAAGAGAAATTGTTTATGAACCTGGCTTTCACACCTTTCCGTTGACGCGTACCTGAATAATATATATACTCTGATCATCTATGAAAAAATACCTTTCTTTTAATATATGTTTCATTAAGATACGTGCACCGGAAATAGGTTAAAAAGGGATCACAATTTTTGGCTTGGTTTTTTAATAAATAGACGATGTTACAAAAGTTGTCTGTCTTCCTTTTTACTATTCTCTCCTAAAAATGGCTTCCACACCTATTGACGAAATATCCGTGTATCCTTCCTCATTAGGGGCAATAGTACTGTGCTCCATTATTGAAATTAATTGTGCTGCAAAAATTGTCATCTTGAGATATTTAAAAATAAACGAATCTTGACAAATTTAACAAAATTAAATCCCTTTAACTACGCAGAAGAGTAAAAAATCTAATTTTTTTGTACATTTTTTTATCTTTTTCGAACCAGTAAAGTTTTAGCACTAATAACACAACGATTGTCTTCTAATTCATTCTCAAAATGCAGATGTTCTTCGATGCTTTATAAAAATCGCTAATAAATTATTATTTGCATAATAAATGTTTCTTAAAAGTTTTTCTTATGTTTTGCCTTTATAGAGACGCACACAACTATAACAAACTTTTATGATAAGCCTCTGAACGATATAACTGCCGAAAGCTGTTCTATATTCATAAATTTATTAAACGAGTTAAACTATAGTTGGTCTTGTTAGTCCACAAATTCGGTTGTCCTTTCCAAAATTCCCACTATTTTCAACTTTAATCCGGAAGCTCGTCAAATTTTATGCAAGGCCATGTCTAGCTTCGAAAACTTTATAGAACAAAATTTTGGACCAAGCAGACCGAATTTAAATCAGTACGACGAGAGAGAGCGAACTTTGCCTTAATATAATAAGACTAGCGACCTTAAGGATGCCACAAAAGAGCAACAGGACCGAGGCAAGCAAGACAAAGGAAAATGCATCCTTACGAGTTGAATTTGAAAAAGTTCCAGTATCCATTTTTTTGTTGTCAAGAACACGGGGATTATGGAGTGGGGGCAACTAGAACAGAGCCTGGGTATGTTCGGGTGCTGGGTTGGTCGAGAGATAATACAAGTACTGAGGAGGAAGCTTCGAAATTAGTGGGTGATGACTTAAATTTTGCAAAAGATGAAACTGTTGTCTTCTGCTTTGTTGCCAGTTCAAGAGAGTTGGTGTTTAATCAATGATATGGATGACGATTTTTTTAAAGGTTTAATAACACCCTGTACTGAGAAAATTAGATAAAATATGAAACAGGGACATTAAAGGGAAGTCTTTTCCATTTCGCAAATTAAACATATGAAATATCGTCATAAAAATATTCGATGTTAAATGGTAAAAAAAATATGGTTTTTCGCAAATACTTCGTAAACGGTAAGTGCTATTGCAAAATAGTCAGTGCAAGAAATATAGATATTATGATTCTCTACAAAAAAGCTTTTTACACTTTTTTCTCTACGAGTGACTGGTCGGGAGATATCGCGATTTTAATCATTTTTCATACAAAAAAATTGTATAAATTCTGGTCTGCCAGGGGTTATGCCACAGCCATGGCGCAGTTACTAGGTGTATACTTTAATTTAAAAAAAAATTATCCTTCCTATCGATAACATAGGTTTGGACTAAAAAACCACCACTAATATTACCTAATTCCTCACCTTAGGCCACACTTTAGATAAGGCACACCACCATTAGGTACTCTCCTATCTCTAATGTTACTTACAATAGGTTTTGTTTTCTTCTTCGCGATAACATAGGTTTTTCAGCGGTCGGCTCTCGGTCTAATACTATAGGTAAGGGTCTGGCGAGCCTGGTGTAGATATCAATGAACTGTACGTTTAAACTCTAGGATGCTGTACGGATTCGGAAATACGGACTACGGAATATTGTTCCACAGTCGAGTTGTTCTAACCATAAACGAGCTTTTAGACCGTAGTGTGACTGAAAAGGAGGACTGCTAAGTGGGAGAGCAAGCCAAGTGGGCCAGTCTTCTTATATTGCTATGATCAGACGCTATGGTAATAGTAATACAATTTTGTAAATCCCGTTATTCTATAGAGTAGTATTGATGAGTTTAGTAGGTACTGGGACACTTGAGCCTGAGAACTCTATCGTGACTGGGACGGTTGAGACCAAGATCAATTCGTTGTTTTTTGGTCTCTGATCAACTTGAGGCTGCTGATTTTAAAAGGAATTTAGAGAATTTTATAATATTTACGGTTTAGAGAATGTTATAATTTTGTAGTTTTGGGAACTTCTTTAAGATTCCTCCGTGGAAGTACCTAAAAAAATCACTGGTCCTTATTCATTATCAGCTTCGTACATCAAATGGTTAAACTTTATCAGCAGTTTCCCTCACATTTGTAAAATTTAAATCTAATTAACTAAGGGTGGGTGCCAAGTTACAATTCCAAATTTGTTACTTTCACCACGGACACTTAGAAATTACAAAGTGTGCCAAAATACAATTCACGCATTTCATTTGACAATTGATATTATTTTTTAAAACATGGATGACAGCAAAATTTTGCTCCTTATAAAATTTTTAATAACTTATTTTAAAGTAGCCCAGGGCTACATTAATGTTTTTGGAATGATGGAAGTGGAAGAACTTCATGAGCATCATTCATCCAGTAAGGGTGGAATGTAAGAACCATTTACTCAGAGCTTTGAAAAAAATGATTCAATTTTTGTACGAAATTTGAGCTGTTAATTTTATTTTGATTGACGTCTGCAACATTCTACCGTGTAGCAGGATCAGCCTTTCATGTATCACTATACTGTGAGGACAATCGTACACTGAAATTTCCAAAAAATTGGGATATTGTTCTCCAATAATTGGAAATGGGTTCAACCAATGTTCCCAGGAGTTCAATATTTCGCAATGCATAGGGCAATAGAGTGCACGCATACCCTACATATTTGCATGGCCAATATATCAACAGGAAGTTGTACGATTGAAGCCAAATGCAAGATGTTTGTGACCATTTAGGAAAATAACAACATTTATTTAATTATAACAACTGCTAAAAAATAAAAATCCAACAAAGTGTCAAACGAATGTTTGGATAATATTTCCCTACAATTCAAAATATTTCCTTACATTTCCAAAGACACAAACCGCCGAAAATTGAATTGTAAAATCGAAATGCATTTTCCATACAAATTGACATTTGAATTGTATCTTGGCACAGGCCCTAAACCGGGTTTTCGTTAATTTTATAAAAAAGCTCCATCAACACTAACATTCTAACAAATAAAAAATGCAAAATAACGCTGAATTAAGGCCAGAATTAGTTAAAGCCATGCCAAGGATCATACTGCATTATTCGATGTAGGAAACCTTCAGCACGACACGTAACATGAAAACGCTTCGAATAAAAATTAACAATTCCACAGGACATTTTTAAATTAATGTCCTGAAACTTTCGGAATTTTACTAACAGACAACAAAAAAGTCCTTAGTGTCATCCATTTACCTCTATATTTTCTTTTTCCCTTCTCATGGAATTTTTTTCACTTATATTTGTTCGTTTTCATCATCACTTCAGCTCGTGCAGAACGTCCTTTCTAGTTTTCATAATTTATTCTGTTGCTCGACTTTGATCATGTTTTCTCACAGGAAATTGTTTGCCTTATTTCATTGCATATTTTCACACATGCTATGAAATCCATCTAGAATTTTGTCCGTGCATACGCAGGATACTCCATAAATTTCACAGCGAGGCGAACTCAAAGTAAAATCCAAGGGAAAAAAGGCAAAATATCTAGAAAAAATTACACTAGACTTCTGTGGTGGGTAAGTTCTAGAAACATTCTCTCTCAAGTAGGCACATAACTTACTTCCATAGGTGCTCCATAGAACCCCGAAAAGTGTAGCTATACATACAATGTTCAACATCTCCGGTTGCAGTTCTACATTTTCGAGATTTTTTTGTGTTTTCTGTTTTTGTGAGGGCAAAAAAAGCACTTAAGGACGAGCACGAGAGAGAAAATTAAAATCTTCGTCCTTATAGCTGGGAAACAGTAATGAGCACACAATCAAAACAGCAAAAATAATGAACAACATCAAAAGGATAAATATCAGCCGAAACATTTCGGGAAAATATGCCAAGGAGTAATTTTGTGTGTATTATAAAACTTCACTCCGTTTTTGGCCGTCGTCTGTTATCCAGCAGCAAAATAAATCCCGGCAGCAGCAGCCATGTCGGTCCACCTACGTAAACTGTGTTATGAATAATGATGGCTACACTGATGAGATCCTTCCCATCTTTCTCCCCATTCCGCCAAGGATGAATCCACCAGAAATTTATGTACAATTTGCCCTTGAGTGTACTTGACTTTATCTTTCTCCGTTTTTTTTTCTGTTTTGTATAATCCATGCAACCAATGGTGGTATCCTTACATCTTGGCTAATTTCTATCGTTCTTCCAGGATCCAAAACTGAGTTGATTTAGCGCCAAAAGTTCATTAATTAATTGCAGGACTAAAGGCGTGCCAGGACCATGATTGCAGCAGCAGCCAAAGTTGGCCCCGGCAGCGAGCCTGTTCCACTCGAAAGGATGCTAATTAGGGAATTTCTAGAAAATTTTTGAATTTTGTTTCGCGTTCACCAGCCACGAAATACTGATGAGGAGTTTGGGGCAAAGTTTAAATTTTATAACCAAACAATTTCCCTGAAGACACTGAATTCATTACGTAATCACAAGTGGAAATAAACGCGCATGAATTAAAGAAGGACATTTTTGTTTCCCATCCTGTTTATCTCCTTTAATTTGAGTAGAGATACTCGGAATTATACAATTCCAGAATTAAGACAGGGCCATATAGCCATTAATTATGCACAGAACACACTAACACGTCGATGTATGGATGTGTGCGTACCGAAGTGTGACTGTGTATGTACGTGTGCATACGCTGGCAAGCATGAAATGAAAGGCTTATAAATTTTAATAAATGCTAAACTGAATCCTTGAAGGGAATTAAGTTAGGATTTTTTGTCATATTTGGTACATGAAGTAATTTATCAAAAAAAAAACAAGAATTTTTTTTGGCCGGAGTTATTTAGGGATTTTGCTAGGAATTTCACCATGGACAAGTTAATGTTTGCGGAATTTTGAATTTATAAGGGCTTAAGTGGGCTGAAATTAATATATGGTTTAAGAGTTTCCGAAATATTATGTTTGCTGATTCTCCTAAACTATAGTGTCCTGTCCTAAAATAATGCAAAAAAATTGCAAATAGACTTGCGAGGAACTTTGAAGCCGGGACTTGAGGGTGTACGAGGATGCTGCAACCTTTATGGGCTGCAAACATAAATTTTTCATATGTGATCCTGTCTCTAGGTGAAACAAATTTACATGAAAAAGCTTTTGAACTTATGGGGCCCTTGATATAAGCAAAAACAATTTTGGTGGAAAAAATTAATAATTTTGGTTTAAAATCGTGTTTTTTTTGGTAGAAAATTGCAGGCAGCGGATTTAAGTTTAAAGCCAGCTTAGTTTCATTGAGGGAGTTCTACGGAGATGGGAACAAGTGATAGTCAGAGGGTGCTGTGTTTGGACTATTACTACGTATACATGATGAGTTGAACCCAGGTTGAAACCGAGTTCAAACGCATGTAGACGCTAGTCGAGTTGAGATAGGGTCGACTGAATGAATTGAATTTAGTTTACAGCAGCATATATGTGTTTTGTTTGTGATTTTTGTTGAATTTTGTCGATTGTCGAAAATTCAACTCAACTTCAACTGAAATATTCAAATCATCATGTATATGTATAGTATATATAAAAACATTCCAAACAAACTCTCCAAATTTCTGACGGCTCATTAAAGGAGCGTGTGGCCGGGTGTTGACGTGATGGAAGGCAACACATCTCCTATTATTTCATTCAGGTCGTTTTCGTTCAATTGCCTGATGTAATTTCTCTAGTTGCCCACAGTAGCGTTGAGCAGTCCCACCACACACACACAGCATCACTTTTTCGGCGTCAATCTTGGCTTCCTTCGCTTTGTGACGGTTCACCATCCCTTGTCTAAGATTTTTGACGGTTTCGATTGTCGTACAGGACCAATTTTCTTTCACCGGTTATGACGCGTTTCAAAAAAGGGTCGATTTTATTGCGTTTCAGCAGCGCATCGTAGTTGTTAATTCGGTCTGTCATGTATTTCGCGCTCAACTCATGAGAAACCCATACATCGAGCTGCATTTTGTGTCCAGCTTTGAGTAGATTTCATCAGCTTTTTCAGTCCGTCTTTCACATAAAAAGGTCTTTCACATAAAAAGGGAGTGAACTATTTCGTTACAGCATACATTTTTTCATGCGCAAAGTTCTTCCTTTTGTCGCAATTATATTGCAAAATAAACTTCAATCTTTCATTATTTTTCCCCCATTTTCAAAACCAAAAAACTTTTCGATCCCAATTTGCAATTTCGTTATTTAACTCAAAGTAACACTTGAACTGTCACCTTTCAAACGAGTGTTTAGTGGATATATTTGCAACTGACGCCATCTATCGGGAAAATGCCACGAACTTGTATCTTTTTTCGCTATGTCAGAACCTAAACCAAAAAACTTACGGATCTATATAAAAATGAAAAATGAAATGCTGTTCGTTGGTAAGCGCATCACTTGAGAACGGCTGGACCGATTAGGCTAATTTTTTTAAAAAGTCAGGATAAGGGAAATGAAATTGGAAAAGTTGCCCGGAAAATTGGAAAATTTGGGAAAAATTGAAAGTGCTTTTTTCTACGGGATTTATGTATGAAGTTATGACAACTCACGATTCGAACGACGTATTTGGTAGACTTAATTGACTGATTTCAATTTAAAAAAAAATGGAAGATCTGGGGAAAAATCTGGAAAACCGCATTCCAGCTTTAATTAAAATATACATTTGTTTTTACTTTTGTGTTGTTTCGCGATCTGTCCTCCAAATGTAGTTATTTTATTTCTATTTCAATTTATTTCGCTAGGTGCGCAAACATCGTTTGACAGCTGACAGCTGAATGCCAAATTGTAAATCAACAATCGATTAAATCATGGAGAATATACAAGGAGACAAAACTCTTATGGGGAAAATGACAGGAAATGGATGGGCAGAAGAAACTAAATTTCTAGTTCATTTTTGGCCACAGATGTCACCTTTGTCCGATGTACCCCACATGAATTTACTAAAAATTCATTGGAAACATCAAAAATTGATTAATTACGAATAATCGCATTGATTTAAAATCGAATTTAGAAGCTGGTAAACAGCTGTAAGCTGCTAAACGTAAAATATATTAGTAATAAACGAACTTTACCATGAACCGGATAAATACAATCGGCCATGTTTTTTGGGGTACATTTGACTGCAGCGCCACCAATAATCAAACGAAAATTGACAACACGGAGTTTTATCTCCTTGTATAGCCTCCATGGATTAAATAGTGACGAAAAATTGATTCAATTGTTTATATTCGGTTGAATTGTGATTCTGTTGTAAGTTCATCGAAATTGTTTCATGAAATGAAGTAAGTTTCGTCGTTTTACCTCAAACAAATTTACAGATTTCTTTGTTTTGATTGTTACTTGAACATCGATCTTGCAATCGAAACATAAAATGATTTCAAATTTAATGGAAAAAATAAATCATTTGGTTATTGGTTGACATTTACAGTAATCCCTGCTTTTTCTCTCTTCTACCATCGCGTGCAAGCACAATAAGAGAGAGCGGACGCCATCTTCTTTTCGATTACTGAAGTCAGCATCCTGTCGTGGTAGGACTGGATGAGACCTGGTAGTTGCAGTTATTTCATTCCTTTTTGTAGGATTTTCATAGACTAGAGCTGGCTGTTCGACATTGCACTCTAGGACGAACAGTCGACAATGCAAATGGGTTTACGAAGAGCTCTAGAGCTAAGTTAACAGATTAAAAATACACTGTATAGAATGGTATAAAAATAAAATTTTATTTTATCAAACATAACAAAATATATTTATTACCACAAAACACATTTTCTTTCTCGATTTAAAACTGTTCCAACTTCACAGCTAAACGCATCTGCAAACTCATTCAAATTAGCCAAACTACCAATAACTCGAAATTTATCCATCGAATGATCCTGATACGACATATGATGATAAATCATACCTTTAACTTCACTACAAAATAACTGAGCAAAACTTAAAAAGAATAATTCAACATTCGTTACACCCGGTATAGTTTCACGCTCCGCATCTATGTCATTCTCATTGTCCTTGTACCATTTATTATATCCATCAAAAGCACGCCGTATACCACCACAATCAGCTATATTTTCCGACAGGGCTTTATTACCATCCAAGGATGCATTTGTGTAATCTACTCTATATGAACTAAATTGTTCGACAAAGCATTGGGCACGTCTATCAAACTCTTGTCCGGACTCCTCACCCCACCAATTATTTACTTGGCCATTCTCATTAAATTGTCGTCCATGATTGTCCAAACTGTGTGTCATTTCGTGAGCGATAAAAAATCCTAAAGCAGCATAATTGTAAGATTTTGGTAGATTCGTATTAATGAATGGAGGTTTAAGTAGTCCACCTGGAATAAAAACGTTGTTTGTGTTATAATAATACGATCCGTCCATTTTCAATTCATCCTGATTCTTGGCCAAACGATTATAGGCATAGGTTCGTTTGGTCTTGTGAAATTTAAGTGATTTTATACGATTTTCATGGAATTTATTTTTTGTAAAGTTTAAACTTAAATATTTCTCATCATTGAAAATTTCATCGAAATTTGATGTTGCACCAAATGTGATACCCATGGTTTTTATTTTAACACCAGCAGCTGCTTTAGTTTGTTCATCGAGCCAATCTGAAGCTTCAATGTAATCCTCGAAACCTTTACGCAAGTAATTAATCATTGATTTTCCTTCGGTTTCAAGATCACTATCGAAGTGTGTACTGTTAAAATAAATCGCATTGACAACAGGCTTCATTACATCCTTAACAGTTTCAACACAAAATGATTTTTGATTTTTTGGTGACTCAAACTCCTTGAGATGAAGCGCTACTAATATTTTTATGGTTACGTATTTTGCGACAATGTTTTTATTTCTTTTTATTGCTTTTACAAAGGCATTAAAATGATCTTCGTTGCACACTCTAAACTCTGAATTTTTATTTTTTGTATGAGCTAAAACTGAGTATTCTTTTAAATTTTTCGGTATATCCATGTCGTTTGTTTTGTAGCCAATATAGGAGAGCTCTTCATCACTTATAGATTTTTTACTATTTTTACTATTTATAGTACGTGACTTTTCTATATTATTCTGAAAATTTTCAATTTGTTTCATAGTCATCTTTATTTCTGAATCAAATCTATCGTATATTTTCATTATTCTCTTAATTATATCCTTGCTAACTTTTACACTATTAGAAACAAACGATTTCAAATTCAAGTCATAAAGATCGACATTCACATCGAAACATTCATCATCAAAATTCTCATTAAACTTAAAAAATAAATCAATTCCAAAATAAAGTTTCGCTTTCACCAACGCATTTGTCCAGTCGTAGTCTCTTGGTATAAAATCAAACAATCCTTTAAATTCCTCTTCAATAAAATTAAGATATTCTTCACTTTTTTCGAAATTAAATATTGGTTCGTTCATGCATGATTGATAGTAGATCCTTGCTTGATCGGCAGCATTTTGATTATGATCCTCGGATACCGGTTCCATTAATAGTTCACCCAAAATTTCCTGATAGTCCAACTCAGATGTTTTAAGTATTGATTGCCAATTACTTCCTTCATATCCTTTGATCACTTTTGAGTAATTTCCACAAGCATATTGATAAAAATCCTGGCAAGGATCAGCTTCAGTATTCATATACGATAACATTTTTACCGCTAGATCACTACGATCACTTTCGATGTCCAAGGAGTTGGAAAAGTTTAATAAAAATGATAAACATAGTAGTTTTAAGGATAAAGTGAAAATCATTATGTACTTGAATATTTTCTAGATTAAAACTGACAAGATCTGTCTTCTAGCACAGACTTGTACGAACTGATTAGAGATCACTTCATTGAAATTTTTGGCTAGTTTTGAAAATTTAAGTGATTACATAACATAGATTAAAAGTTCACCGGTTTGTTATCAAATTAATGACCTTTTTCAAACATATTTTTGGATCATGATATTACTGTGATTATTTTAAATTTAAATTTAATCAATTTGCAGTTTTTGGTTGTTATTAATTGTTATCACAAAATCGCTAAGCGTTTTGCATGTTTTTTTTTAAAGAATTTTGTTAATTTCTAATTTTCGTCCCTTTTACTGATCTTGAGCTTCACCAGTGACAACATGGCCAGATACCTCTAATGGCGGCTGGGTACACCTCATGAGGTGTATACGCACAGAGACTGTCACGCCATAAACTTAAATATAGAAGACACAGTTGTGGTCAATTCTGCCGTGCAAAGGACAAATGACCTATATGCATTATATGTCAAAATGGCTTTGTATGCATTTTTTGATATAAAATATTTATATTTATCCTTAAAAAAAATTTCAGACTGATTGTACTTTTTAATTAAAAGTTATCACTTTGAACAGTTACTTTATTTACTTCGGTTTCATGTATTTTGAAAACTTTGAACGCGTTTTTCTCGAAACGAGCTTTTTGCTATAGGTATTTTCGCCTTAGCCATAAAGCTACCTACAGACGATCAAATAGGGTTGTCAACCCGTTGTCAACTAGCCTTAGTTTTCAACGAGTTGCACGTCTGTAGTCGTGTTTATGATTGAAAACAACCGTTGATAAATAGTTGAAGAAATATCAAAATTTTTTGATTCTTGGTAGGCGGAGCTTTCAGGTTGCCAACCAGTTTGCGCGTCTGTAGTGACGTTGACAATTACAGGTGGCAAAATCATTGTAAATCGTGAGCTTGAGCAGTGAACATCAGTGTGCTTTGCAATCAAAAACTGAAAATGAAAAGATGTTTGCAAACTGGTTGACAACAAGTTGAAGCGTGTGTACACTTTCTGTTGACAACAGGTTGGCAACCCAAGTTGATCGTCTGTAGGCCGCTTTAGTATACTGAGTTGTTTTGGTTGTCATTTATCTGTCAGATTATTACAAATCGACAAAAAAATTTGTACTGCTTTATGAATAGAAATATTGTCAAAGTATTATTAATTTAGCAGAGTACCAATGTCACAAGAAGTGGCAAAGGACAAATGACAGATTCATACAGGCAGTGCTGCCAAAATAAAAATTAAAATTCGGTTCTAAAGTACCATTTTGGATTATGTTCAAACTATTTTCTGGTTAAAATCTTGGGTATACTGAGCTATACCACGACATTTTTCTCCGGCCCTGTCCGAATCCAAGTCTTTGTCTTCGTCTTACTATGACAGTTTGTGACGTCAGCCAACAAGCTCAGCTATTAGGGCTAACTACAATGGTCTTAAGACGTCTTAAGACTCCTCGTCAAATTCTCTTAAGACTGGCTAATTTTTTGTCAAAACTTAACGATCTTAAGCTCAGCTATAATAGCCTTAAGAGGTTTTTGACATTTGTAAAAATTAATCAAAATTCAAGGACCAAATATGCCATTATTCAATATATTTTCAACACAGATTTTAATTTCAAATAATCTTTTTTATTATGTTCTCACTAATACTTTAATTTTCGTAAAACACCAAATTAAATATTAATAGCTAACGTCAATTTCTTGAAGATTGATTTAGAAAAAAATGGCGTTGATTTGAACTTTTTTTTTGTTTTTTCGAAAAAATCGGCCGAAAAAATCAAGATATCAAAAAAATCCTACGACGTTCGCTAGATTTTGGCCTATATTAGTTTTTGGTTTTTTGTTCCAGATTAAAAATAGTGACCTGTAGCGGTACGCCCATGTCAAACCTCCCAGATTTTGTTTTTCCTCGCGTACGCCGCCATTTTGTATCCTAAAATTAAAATAAAACATGCTCTTTGTAGTTAAAGACTAGTATTTCATATGCACAAAACCTCATATCTCGGTCGTGGTAGGTACGTGTCAGAAGATCACGTGAAATTTATTGTTCACAAAGTGATATTACCCCTTAAGGGGGGAGATCCCTTTAGGCAGCCGAAAAGAAGCAAATTTTTACGATTTTTTTGTAGAGAAATTATATATTCTACACAATTAAAATTTTATGTACGTATTATCTTATCTTTTAGCTTTCAAAAACAAATTTTTTTTTTAATATTTCAAAATGGCGGCTCTACGGCACTTGCTTTAGAGACGGTTGCCGCCTGAGTTGTTGCACGTCGTACAACTTAGCAATAAAACTAAGCAAATAAGTTATGTTTTTATTAATTTTACAAAAAATACTAATCCTCACACATGTACCTCAGAAAACAATTTTGAAATTTTATCACATTTTCATTTAAAATCGCTGTTCTATGAAAATCCACCACCAATAGACTTCGAAATTATTTAAAAACATTTAAGCGGCTTGGAAAATTCCATTTTGTTACTTAAGCCCCAAAAAATCCCATTTTCCATTACAGCCGCATATAATACGCACATAAGCCTATTTCCATATCAACCGCACGTAAAAACCACATACGCTATGATACAGTGTATCCTTGAACATTTTTTTTGCCAATTTATTTTTTGTTTATAATAACCAAAAAAGGATTTTTTTAAACTCCCACCCCCACCCTGGAAAAATCCTGTTAAGTACGAACATAAGATAATGTTTTTGGGGCTGATCCCTAGCAGAAGATTAAAATTGAAAACTTAAGGGGGTTTTGTGTGTAACTGTTTCGAAAGTCCTTTTACCGTAAAATGTTTTTGTGTTTATCCTTTATACTTAAAGCCAAAAAATGTTCACCCTTGCGTAAGGATCCATCATTCTCCTACTTCTGCTCTCCGTTCACTATATTTGTTATTCGGGCAGACATCGCTGCGGGTGATGGCAATTCAACAATTTATCTCTTACCTTTAAGGTAAACGAAAGTATTCGAAAGTTTGATAAAACTTTTCATATTTTACTTCTCTCCCGTTTGCATAGGCAAAAGAAGGATCCTGAATAGGAAACTATATGGCAAAATAAATTTTATTTATGTTTTCCGCTCCCTCCTGCCACCATCAAGGACATATTCCCGATAATTTTATTTTTCTTGTGGCTTTTGTTAAGTGAGATTATATTCCATGAGTCCATATATAGGAAGGAAGTTTTTGGGCTCAATTGAGCGTATGTGTGTGTATTTGGGTTTTGTTTTCCGTTTAGGAGCTTATAGTGGATTTTTACGAAGTTGTAGGGGAAAATCATTGAAAACATTTAAAAGTTTATCGAGTTTTTTTATGCGTATACTTTTTGTATGGCTTCCAAATGGTATGGACACAAAAACATACGAAAGGACATGAAAATACCGAGTCCATGTTTTTTGCCCAACCCAAATCTATTATTTAGGCACAATTTCACTATATACGAGGGGAAAGTCACATTTGAAAATTGTCCAATTGAATTCCTGTGGTTGGAAAAAAATCGGTTCAATATCGATCGATGTTATCCACAAAAGGCTCAATTAGAGTCGCTTTTATTGAGAAGGATTTTTATTTAAGAGCCAAATGTCGTGTGGTTAATGATTTATATGTTGGCTGCCTAAAAGCTTTGAATTGAAGAAACTGGGAAACTGAATTTTGTCACATAAATTGTTCTTTAGATGGAAAGGGTCTGGAAATCGATGGACTCAATTTTGTGTTTCAATAGGTTTAAAGTAGGAATGTCGCTTACTTACTAATAAGTCGATATATACTATGTATGTGTCTATTTTCTATGTGGAAGACTAGAACTTAGAAGGAGAACTCCTGTCAACAATTCAATCTTAGAATGCAATGTCAAACAAAAATTTCTTGAACGAAATGAAGGAATGCCATTACCAACACACGGTTTTACTGCACCGATTTTCATCCAATATTGTGACGACAGAACGCTGAAATCAACTATCGAACAGGAGATGCTTTCCTCGCTAATGGTCACAGACGAAGGCAGACGAGTGGATAGAAAATTGCTGTAAAGACGGAACACAAGTAAGAAGGAATGTGACTAGAATGGAACCTAAACATTTGAGATGATATTTGGAAGACTGGAATACAAAGGTTAAAAAATTCATTCTTTCTTTTGACATGTCTATCCAAAAGGAACCCAATCATTCTTCATCTGCTAATCTAAAATGGAATCAATTCCGATGCACTAGAATCGTTTCTGAATGCATTATTATGTAAACTAGCAACATAACGAATGGACCTGCAAGCATTACAAAGCGAGATCGAACCGGGAGCGATTTATAAAAATCGAAAGCTTTCTTTGATATTGAAATCGAGAACGGATCGTGCACAATGACGAAAGCGATTAAAATGGAAAGCTATAATGAACTGTCGAATCGATGTCGAATCGTGTTTTTGAATGCCTGTTTTATATATATATATACACCTGAAATGTTCGACAGCATAGTCCGACATCACACGATAGACACTTTTGGTCGTAGAGATTTCTGTATATAGAATTTCTATCTTTGAAACAAGGAAAAGTAGCTGCTAATTCGCTGGAAAAGTCTCCATAGACATTCAGGGCCGTAAACATCATCGAGGAACATTTTTAACCGAGAGTCAAGAATTGTCTTTACCCACAACCGGCGATATGTACATACATTTAACATTCTTGAACATCAAATACTGTAAGGACATGAGAATTTTCAGCGTTGGCAATTGTTTTATAGTATTTTCGAAAATCACTGGGATTTTGTATCGCAAATGTTGCCCTTGTTTTCGCGTAAGGATCTCGCGTTTCTACTTCGATGCCAATTTTAAGCTCATTCTCAGTGAAAAGCTCACTCAAATATTGTTAAAGCTTACAGGTATGAAAAATAAGAGCTTTCAGAGCTATGTAGGAAACCATCTCCTCTCATCTCAAACCACGGCATTATTGTTGTAATTGAACAAAAAAAAGCTCAAGGATTACTCCTTCGAAATATCTTAGGTTTAGAGATTTTACAAATGGCGATTGCGGTGTAAGATTATCAAATTACCCCCAATCTTGGATTTAATGCGAAGTGACCTAGGTTGATGTTCATGTTAAAACTTAAATTTTAGGGTTACTTTCGTTGATGTATACGCCCCTCACAGTCTGTACAGAAGTCGCATCGAAAATCTGTCAAGCAAAAGTCCTTGTCGTGTGGATCCGCCATTAACACCTAAGTTACTTTTTATAACCAATGAGTCAAATCTCAGATAAAAGGGAAACTTGCAGAAAACTTAAAACCAAGCGAGAAAAGAAAACAAATCATGAAAGCTTTCGGGTTCGATTTTAGTGAAAGTTTTTCAATTAGCTCTCGAAAAGCTTTATTTAGAAAACGATTCAAGAAATCTTGCCTTCTACAAATTTTACTACGTGTTAAATAGGTACAAAACACAAACAAAAAATCGTTTAACTACACATAAATTCAAAAACATGCTAGCTCAAGTATTTGGGCACTGCATGAGGATGCATGCTTTTGAATTAATAGCTTTTTCTTGGTAAAGTGCCCCCTTTTCTCCTGTATTCTAATATTAAAGGAATAAAGTACTTGCAGATGCAAAAAAAATTCAAAAGCTTTTTCATTAAAGCTTCCCTCCCCTTAAGCACAAAAAGATCCAATTTTCAAACGACGCACGCGTTTTTTTATCCAAAAAAGCTTTTTCACGATAAACATACACGAGGAACCATGCTTCTGCAGTCAAAAGCTTTACTCAATATACACGATGCAGGAGTAATCGAAGCAGTTTTTGTATTGCTATGCGATTTTTGTTTTTATATGTGCCCTATCTCCATCGAAGTACGAAAGTCTCCACTTATTGCACCTCCGCAAACCCAAAAAAAGCTTTTGCAGCACAAGCATGGCCTGTTGTGTAGAAATGGTCCTTTCGGCCGGATTCCGCAAGCGTGCATTGTTGGCCTGTGCGCAAAATAAAAAAAAATCCAGTCACAGGTCGATTCACGCGATTCCGCAACAGACTGTGAATTTTCTTACGCTGAATAAGTTCCTTCTGAAAGCTTAAAGCGCTCAATTTGGTTTTTGCTCCTCACTCTTTTATTCTTTCATTTTTACCTTTAGCTAACGGGTGTCTCTACTGTCCCACCGCTCTGCAGGGTGCACGTCTTCTGTCAGAAAAACTCACGTCAATAGTTTTGGAATCAAAAACTTAAGGGGACAAATCACCTACAAATTTTCAAAAAATCTAAAATTTTGTTTTGATAGAATTTGTTAGAATAAACCTTTACGAAATATTTTTTAATAATATAAATAAAAGTGAAAGGCATCGTAGATTGAATTTTGGTAATTTTTTTTTAAAAAAAATGTATTTTCAAGTTGGTGGGCAAGATTAAAAAAAAAATATTTATTCGATCGTTCTAAAATTTGAACACGTTAATCTACACATGTTAATGTACAAAATGAACTACGGATGAAAAAATCGGCGTACAATTTTTTGAGTAACAGGATGTTTTCGATGGCAAATAATTTCGTTTTTTGAAAAAACGCTGCCATTTTGTTCTTTTTCAACCAAATTTTTTCTTTTTAGTTCATTTTATAGCGACTTTGATGCTGATTAAAACTCCTTTTTTGTTTTTGTGTCCGATTTTTTTGAGAGCAGAAATACTGCCCACCGTGATTTTTTGGGGTTTTTTTGAAAAAATTCTAGCAGAGGACGCTGGACCAAAAAAAATTAAAAAAATATTTTTTTGTATAGTTAAATACTAGTAAAACATATGTGCAAAGTTTCATTAAGATATGTCTATGTTTGTTAGAAAACAAAAAAAAATTCTAATTTGAAGGTGCTATATCCCTTTAACAGTGTACCCGTTTGGTCGTGGACACAATCATGTGCACGTTTCCGAAATCCGGCCGCAGGTTCGCCTCTTCTTTTGGAAGGGATCCCTTGGACTAAAAAGCTTTTTGCTTCGTTCGCGTGTACTTTGGGACCTATGGCTACTCCAACATTGTCTCCACGAAAACCATCAATCTATCTTATAAATGCACGGTACAGCGCGTGTAACTGTTCAATGTAACAAATTCACTTGGACTGACGTTTCGAACCCAGGCTGTCATAAGCCAATCTGAAAACAGATGTCAAAGTTATAGGGTTGCCAGATGCCGAATTTTTAAATGGCCGACTTTGTAGTAGAGAGGTTGAAGATTGTTAATGCTTGTTTTTGTAGAAAGTTCCATTAGCTGCAATTTGATTTATAATGATTTTTGTCGATTTTATCACTGTTTTCAAAGTATTTACGAAAAATCATTTTTCTTGACCTTTAACCTCCGAGAGGTCCAATGAGGAATTTCTACATATTTATCACCGCAATATGCTAAGGTACAGGCCAGAATTCAGGTAGCTCGTAGCTACAAATGTTTGTAGAATAAAATGCCTTAGTTTCCTAGACAGTTTACGATTAATTTTCATTTATATTAAAATAGGTGTATCCTGAAGCAAACGATATCCATCACTATCACTATCTTCTAAACACAATTTCCATCTTGATAGAGACATCTTCTGCATAGCAGCAAAACCCAACAAACAAAAATAGTTTTATACTTGATTTAAAATGTTCCCCTCTATCTCTACAACAAAGTGCGCACTTTGATCGATACTCTCTGAGTGTTTAATGTCCTTAAAAGAAGGATGTTTGTACATTTTTTCACGCTGCTGCTATCGTCCCGATAGGATGCCTCTTCTTAGAGGCTCTCGATAAATGCCTGTGTAGAGGATCCTGAAATATTACGTGATAAGTGTTTCATCAATCACTCAACATTATGTGCCTATATACTCCACTATAATTTCTTGGTGTTTGAAACGTTTGATCAGATCTGCACGAAAAAAAAATCCTAAGCTTTTTTGTCTACAAGGAATAAAAATTTGTAATAAATATTTTTTGGATAATCCGATTGTATCCGAATACAACAAAAAAAAATAAACAATGTTTTTTTTTGCTATCTTGTATCGTCATAAAACATGCCCAGGATAAAGCTTGATTGATTCTTTATTTTTGAAGGATTGATAAGAACCGAAAATATTAACTTTGGAACACATTTAAGTATCTAAAAGCATTTTGAAAAAGGAAAACTGTGTGTGTGTCGGTTTTTTTTAAATAACTTAGATACAAAGTAAAAAGTTCGAACATGCCATAAATTTTTAAATGACCGCACACATTATTTATTTGCAGGCTTGTAGCTGAGTGCTTTTTCGTGGCATGCACGTTCATATAATGGGGGTGCGGCGCAAAAAAATGTGAAACCTTCATTAGAAAAGCATTCCTTTCTTGTACCTTTCCTGTGGCTTTCCCTCAAAATTTCTTAAAACAAAAAAAAATGAAGAAAAATATCCAAAGCTCAGAGAAACCTTTCATAAAGTTTTCTTCCAGTATAAAAAGAAAAATTTCACCATTGTGTTTTTATTAGGACGTGTTTATGCATAACCTTTCAGCTCAGGCTCCTCTACGAAAATTAATAATAAAGTCTGAGATTTTCACATTTTTCCAATACACCTCTGAGAAACGCATACATGGAAAAAAATAAAAATGAAAATTTGTGGCCATGAAGAAAACTTAAACAAAATTTTAATTTACACAAAAATCGGGTCAACAAGTAAAATTCCTCAATGCTGGATTTTCTCTTTAGATTACGACTTATTTAAGGTTAATAAGGGTTGCATGATGGCGAAGCACACCACAGGAATTGTTTTATTGCGTGCGGTTTTCCTTTGAAAGCACACAGAAAATGGTGAAAAAGATTTTCATTACTAAAAAGCATGATTATTATAATTACTGGGGTTAATTTCAATGTATATATAGATGTGTTGGTGGTGTGTGTGCAGGCATATTAAGTTTTATTACAATAGAGCCAAGTGAGCAACTAAACCTTTAGAATTGATTTGTTGTTAATTATTAATCACAATTAGTTATAGTTTACCCAAAAAAAGGAAACATTGAGCAAATTACATTCTATTTACAGGGTGTACTAGCTTTGTTTAACATTTATGTATTAGGTATGGCCCAAAAGGGCAAATAAATTACTTGGGTTAAGTGTATGTGTGTGGGTAAGTGGTGGGTGGACAGAAACCATTCATTTTGATTGATTACCGAAAAGGTAACTGAACAGATAAAATATGAGTAATCATTAATTTTGTCGAAATTATTATTATTATTATTATTACTAACTAACACTGTTGTAATTTTTACAAGGTTCAGATTAAGATCTTTGCTTTTCGTGGAGGCATTAACTTGGGTGCTACTACAAAACAATCAAACAAAATGTTGACAAATGGAAAGGGAAGGGGTGCAGTTCCTAATTGAGAAAAGAATGTATTCACAATTGTTTCTACGCATTCAACACCAATTCCATTTAAGAATATCAGAAAGAATCGCTTCTTCTTGCGTTGGCGAGTCATAGGGCCCAAAGTCCACGCGGACGCAAAAATCTTTTTGGTCCAAAGGGTCCCTTCCGAAGGAAAAGACTCACCAGTATAGGAAGTGGAACCCAAATCCAATGAGACGTGTAACGAACCACCATTCATTGCTAGTAAAATCCCAGAAAACTTCCGGCAGAAAACATTATCTGCCTGCAGGCGCGTACGCCGGGGGGGGGGGGGCGGATACTGCGGGTTAAACCCCCCATGATTCCAATAATAATAGGAAATATTATAATTAATAAATATATCAACTTATTAAACAATTAAATTTTTAAATTTTTTTTTCATGTCACCAATCGATTTTCTGACTCAAAAACTACGCGCCACCAAGTTTTCAGAGTAGTTCCTTTCTTTTCGGTGAAAAAATTGTAAAAATGCCCTAAATCAAAGTCTAAAGTCTTGCGCACACCACGAGACCATGATTTTTGGAGAAAAGCAAGACATTTTGTGATATTCGAAAAATGGTCAAAAATTATTATTTATGTTTCTTCACAATTTTCAATAAAAAAATTGCGATAAAAATATACCTATGTATAGGTAATTATTTTTATAGTGAAATAACATAAAATATAATATAAGTACATAGTCCTATTACATGAGAAAATTTTTTTTTACCCAATATGTGTACAAAATATGTTTTGTGAAACCCCCCCCCATGATTTCTTCCTGCGTACGCTACTGTCTGCCTGTTCCCAATGATCCCGTCACCGATAGTTGTTTCCATATAAATTGTTGTTGTTCTGCCGTTGGCGGTGATTGTGGGGTGCTACACAGAGACTCAAGAAGTACGAAAAGACAGGTTTTGTAGGAAAGAAACGAGAGAAGAGGAGGGAAAGAAGGACGAACGTATTCCACTCTAGTAAATCAAGTTTTCTCCTATCTCATCATGCTTCGATTTCCAACATACATCAAAAATCAATCTATCCCCAGGAGAAAGAGTCATGCAGCTCATAACACAACAATATCATTGAATTCATATCAAACTCATACACAAAACATCTGATTGCATCCGGACTCTAAACCCCAGGAAAATTTAAAACATCACACGAAACCAGCTTGAAAGCAGTCTTGGCTATGAATTTCATCTCTATCATCATATGGACCCACAAAGTCTAAAATAACTTCATCAGACACTTTTATAAGTCCTTGAAAGCATGACATCATACAAGCACAAGGATCGTCCCTTCAGAGTAGTCCTTCTGTACGTCAACACATTGCCGCCCCAAGCCTAAGGACCTTTCCTTCAATCGTCGCTATGAAAGTCGTCGTCACTTGGAAGATACATACATGCACTCGAATATTTTATTATTGTGTCGGTGTCATCCATGGCAGACTTATAAATTCAATAATTTTATTGTTTGTGCTGTCGGTCGTCTGGATTCCTTCAACTTCCCAAGAAATTCCCTCTTGAGCTCCTGAGATTTAGTTATCAATTGCCGCTTGAGTCTGAACGCTTTGGAAGCGATTTTTTTTTCTCGGTAGAAGACGTTTATTGACTTATGCTGTAGAGAAGCGGCTGCAGGCGAGAATGATGACAATTTAGATCTGCTTATGATTGAAGAACATTGATGGATTAAAATGTCACTCAAAAATGTCTCATTCTGCCGAGTACCGAAGGCGGTTCCTTGACGAATCAACAGGGTTTGTGGAGTAGTAGTTGTGATTGTAAAATAATAGTATTCTACTTTAAATGGGTTGGAATAAATCTTTAAAAGCAAATTTTAATTCAAGGACGATATAAGTTGTTAGCTTATAGAAATCAGACGATTTTGTATCGGTTAAAACAGAAAAATCACTGGTAGTTAAACAGAATTAGATTAGTCGAAATTTTTAGCTGACCAAAAAAGGTCCAAAAGGAAATCATATGAGAAAGATCAAAGGATTCCAAATTCCCACATTAAAATTTTCCTTACAACTTCATCTTTAGCGAAGACAGGAACCTTATTCGTAAAAGCTGAAGATCCAAAATTGCAGAAGTGAGGGTATGTGTGGTAGAAAGCTTAATAGTAGAGGGAAATTAAACAAAAAAAAGCGAAGTTATGATGTAGTTGGGAAGTTGGATTTTTTTGTTTTTTTTCTTTACATATGTTAAGATAAAGCGAAAAAAAAAATTTCTGCGAAATCGGTCCCGTGATGTGCGAGAAAATTGCATAAATGTCAATTTTTGATGCATTTTGAGTGCCTTGCTACACTATTTTTTTAATTTCTCCAGTTTTGTTGGTGGTAAAAAAATAAAAAAAATTGTAAAATACTCGTGAATGAATAGACTATCGAACTGATTCGGTATAAATACTTTAAAAATGAATCCTAACCTCAAAAAACCAAAATGTTGTTTTATTTTACTAAAAATGAAATAAATAACGGGAAAATAGTCGGATTTTGATAAAAATTGAAGAAAATATGTAATTTGATGCTATAAATACGTGGTTGAAATTTCAAAAAAAACTTTCGATTTTTACGGCAACAATTGGCAGTTTTCGAAAAAAATTTAAAATTGCCGCCATTTCATGCCAAATTATTGTACGGTAAAATATTTTTTTTAAATTGTAGTTTTTTTATTTACTTTCTTGTGAGCATACGCAGTACTTCGTTACTTTATTTAAAATGTCTATTTTAAGACTTTGAAAAAAGAAAAAAACCTCAATTTTTCAATTTTTTGCTTTTTTTTTCATAGTTGGCAAAAGGCAAAATATTGAAAATTGAGATATGCAATTGGAGGTATGCAATGGGATTCATGTCCGTGATATAGTGACAGTTTTTGGTGGCTGGAGATATGCAATGGGGTTTATGTCCGTGTTGCCTGGAGTTTTGCAATTGGTGGTGGACTTTGGGAACATTGGGGTGTGCGCTTATGGGTATGCAATTCATTTAATTGAGGATTCTGCAGCTGTTGTGAAATTTTAGGAATTTTGCAGGATCAGCAATTCTGCCCACCAGGATGATTCATCGCCAGCGGAACTATGGTTTTACCAGTATCATCTTCGAACTTGTTCATCAGCATGAGTCATACCGACCATGATATACTTGAATTTGGGCAATTGATAACGGTTGGGGAACCCTCGAGCTATACTACTCTCTGGCACTATTTTCATCGGTCTGGAACCGGCATTTACTGCCTACAAGTATGTTGGTTATTTCCAATGGGAAACTTTTCCAAGCTCGATGCACGCCTCCAATTCCTCGACGAAGCCTGAGCCAATCGAATAATTCAATTTTCGCGGAACTTGTAATACGATGCATGAGAAAGGCAACGTAAGCAATTTGGGCATGTGTAACTCTAGGGTGACTTAAGGAGTGCGTTGTCCCCTGTGAGTGTTCTAAAAATCGTAATCGCGATCGAAATTTTTCCCGCATGGGTATTTATAAGTCGGCGGGTGTATCTTTGCTGTTCAGCGCGACCTTACTGTACCAAAGTAGTTTGAGCCATAATCCCTTAGGCAGACTGGTGAGCCTGTTCAATTAGTCTGACCTACACATCTGAGTTATAAGTGCTGCTGAGAGTTCAATAGTTACAAGTTGCGACCGCTGACACTCGTTGCACCCTATACGTCACTTGAAGAAAGAAAGAATGAAGTCTCCCCGACAATATTTTTATCATGAATCAACAACATTATTTCTTTGTTTATATCCAGAATTACATTTTTCATTTTAGTCCTTTTTAAATCCATGATCCATTACCCCAAATCCTCATAATTCCTCTCTAAGAGTTATGTTACCAATATAAATTTTGAATTTAAAAATGTAAAACAGATTAGCTTCAATTCGATTATCATTTGCTCACTTTTAAGAGGCGCACACAAATAATGTTTTAAGCTAAAAAGATAATAAATTCCGAAGGACTGGCGGCGAATCAAAGTAAATATTTGCTATTTATTATATTTTCTGCACAGAAAAAAAACACCGAATCCTGGTAAATTTATCGAGACGTTTAGCTTACGAAGTATTTAACAAAAAATGTTTTTTTTCCGTTTACTCCTTGATCAGGGGTTATTAATTCTTAAAACGGGTCTGGGGCCAAAAAGAAGGCAAAAATTTGCACGGTGAAATTTTATGTGTCCTCGTTAAATAGGACGGACCTTATCATCTTTCGTTATCCATGGAAGAAATCTTAATTCTATCATAAAACACCGGCGAAGATGAACAGCATGAAGAAGAAAGTTGGTGAGAGGAAAAAAATTGTGGTACATTTTCACCAAGGAGATTTTTTTTAGCGTTTCGTATAAACAGGACACGACTACATTGTTTTTAACCATTTTGGTTTTTTTTTGTTGTGCTGCTGTTGCTGTGTGGTTTTTTTTCTTGTTTGAAATTCAAAGTTGCGCTTTTTAACCCATACATAATGACGATGGTGAAAATCACATGCCCGGGGGTATTAAGGAGCACTGGAGCCGTTATACCGTGATCGAGGAGTGTCACGAACATCTGTGGCTTTTTTTGTAACGCAATAATGGCCTCGCATTAAAGCAAGGAAAACGCCCAGATATTATAGGCAGCACCAATGGTGAAGAAATTCTGCGGTAAATTACAAAAACTTTAATGAAAAAAAGAGAAAATGAGAAAAGGTAATTCCTGCATAAGGTGCCTATTTCGCACCTGAACGCCACTTACGTAGAGCATCCTTCCCCTGGTAGGAAAAATGCCTTCTAATATACATATACACACATGTATACATACATATATGTATGTATATAAAAACAGGAAGAACTGTTCACATGGCTGCTTGAAATTGGAGCAATATATCATGTTTTTAAAAAAGCTAAGCTCACGGTAAAAGTACATTACAATGCTAATGTCGGGGGAGTACCTACCAAAAGAGCAGTGTGGCGTCTTCCTTTGAAGTTCTGAAGTCGTTACACGAGTGTTGAATGCCAGCGAAATCGTTTCGTCCTTGACTGACGGGAAGGTGATACCAAATCTCTTCAGGCATCGCATTCGAGATTCCACCCTCCACCCCTCAAAAAAAAAACAACAAAAAAAAATACATGAACAAGTTGAAGCGTAAATTTAATTTTAATGTATTCACCAAGTGGCCCGGTAATCACTATGGCAACCTACACATTGCCCCAGATTATTGCAATGCAAATGGAAAAAAGTCTTTGAGGAAATACGAAAAAAAAAGATTGGCGCAATTCTAGTATTTCCCTCACGGAATTTAAACCATTGAAAGTTATCTCTACTCATCTGGGATGGCAGAGGTACGACGGAGCACAGGTATATAGCAAAGGTAGAACCGGAGACAGCCCAGGGTACATTGTTCGAGCGTTGCCATCTGCAGGTAATGAGCAAAGTCGAGCAATTCTGATTATTATGTTCGCATTTACGCTACCCACGAAGTCATTCTCAACATTATAGAGAGCTTTGAACATAATCAGATTAGGGATCCTTGAAAGCAATTTTATTGTCTGTGTCTGTTGTGGAGCTTTTGAGGAGCTTATTGTAAATCGTCGTTTATTGGCTAAAGACAATTTATAGAGGATGAGGAGAGGCACCGTTATTTAATTTGACAACTTATTTTCAGTTATTGTAAACTTTTCATTTTGGGAACCTTTAAATTTATTGAAAATTGAGTTTCCATTTTAGAAATCTTGAAGAGATAAGTAAGCCATTGTCTCGATTGAAAAGGAAACTTTAATCTAATAAAGATAGAGTAGATCAAGTATATATTTTGAGGGGGAGATAGCCTAATGGCATCCTTTTGTTAAAGGATCGTTACATTAATATATTCTTTTGTCTGTCGATGGCTATGCTTCATACAATGTAAGAGAAGAGACTCGTTGGCATGGATGCTTTCAATCGAATGCCCATGGCACATTTCAGCTTAATGTGTCGAACTTCAGAATTGTATTGGAGAAATAAACGAATTGATGAACTATAGCTAACAAAGCCAAACGAAAATGATCTGACCTTCAATAGTCATCTCAATTTTCTAGGGCTAGATCTTGTTCTGCCATAGTATATGTAATAATGTATCAAATAAGAATAAGCTTATTGGATCAATGTTGCAATACTTCGTCTCAGAATGAATATATAGTTTAGTCAAAGATATTTAATATAGTTATCCTCAAATTTCGTTCCTAAATTTAGTTTAAAGAACGAATAATAATAACATCGTTGCGTTGTTATATTTCTCCCAAAACGAAGAGAGACGTTATTGAGATTGGTTTCCAAGAAAGATAGTCACGAGTATCAATTTAAGTAATCGTAGTGCGCTGGTGAAGATAGCCAATCATCTAATTGTAGCCTAAAGAAGATAGAGTAATCAACTTTTAGTGTGTCTTAGGAGTCCATTACACATCCATGCAAGCGTCAATTAATTCCATTAGTCATGATTGATCAAAATCAAAATATTCAGATAATTACATCATAGCAGTGTCTGTTGGAAAACTGATAGCAAAACCCATCGTCTAATGGACCCTTTTTTTTTTTTTTTTTTATGTGGAAGACTAGAGCTCAGGGAAAGCCCTTTGTACTGTTGACAATCTATTTTCTTCTTATAGAGTGCAATGTCAAACAGCAAGCTCTAGTCGATAGATAGTGAAGGGGAAGAGAGAAGTAGGAAGGAACTGCCACAATATCTCAACCATAGTACGCATCGATTTGGTGAGTCTGGTCTGTTTGGTATAGATATCTGTATCTTGTTGGTCCTTTACCAACATCCAATTTATGGCACCCTGCTTCATGAGTCAAAATTCAAGATTTTGATATTGATACAGTTTGTATCTAGCCGTTCAAACAAGGTAGTATTGGATGTTGTCAACTAAACCCAATCTATGCCGGTGTCGCCCAATCACTCTTAAGGCTCAAACGGAACCAATTCGTTCCGTCCGTTTTTAAAAGTTGGAAATTTGACACTTCCATAAGTTTTCCATGAGATGAACGGATCGGTAGCCATAATCAAGCGGACGGAACGGAAAAGAAAACCAAAGAATACACGAGCGGAGCGGATTGGTTCTGTTTGAGCCTTTACACTTTTAATAATGCGCGTGCCATACCTTATGTTTGGCTTAAGCCCGGTATGCAAGGCTCAAGAAATTTCTTTGCCTATCTTAAACCTATGTAAAAAAAATGATCAAGAAATCGTTCAGAAATATTTTCTGGAGCGATTTCTGTAACCGGTATGCTAGAGTCAAGAAATTCACTCCAGAAATATCGTGTTTTTAGTGACACGCAGATGTCGCTTGTGTTAAAATTTTAGTTTTTCCTCCAGAAATAAGTGTCGATTCATTTATTTCTTGAAGGAATTTTAACGGTTCATGAGTAGGTGACGTGTCAGCTGTTTTTTTGAAATTGAAAGGAACTTTCCGCAATACTAAAAATAGCATTTTATTAATTTTTATTATTATTTTTTTAATTCTTTTTTAATTCCTTATTAATTAAAACAAATTCATTAATTCCAAACAATCATGAAACAATTTATGTAATGTGCGCAATGAAAAAAAGGAACTGTCAAAATTTCTGAACTGTTGTCACTTTTTCTAAGAAAATAAATGCAAAGGTTTTCTTAAGCAAATTCCTTGAGCCTTGCATACCGGGCTTTAATCAAAAACTAAAATTACCTATCAAATGTCAAATTAACGCCATCTACGTTTCGAGGTTTAGAAATATTTTTTAAGACTATTTTATGGCGACAGTATAAAATTGTCATGATTTCCATGAAGGAATAATGTAAGGAATGATCTGGGGAAACTCAAAATTTTACTAGAAACCGCCAGAAAGGGAAGGATCCATTACCGTGACAAAATCTCAAGAAATCATCGGGGTCTCCAACTTTCGACGTGCAAAGCCTAGAAAACACCATGGTTCTTGTCGGGTTGAAAATATTCCTATTCCTCTCTGTTAGGGATTCGGATATTGAGGTCAATGCCGAAATTTAATTTTGCGACAATGTAATCGGTGGGGCCTAACACCATTTCCTGTCGTAAAGAGCGCATTATATTACTTTTCTCACAGGTCTTCTCAACCCAGCAAGCCGCTTCACGCAGCCGGAGATGTGGCAGCAGATCGAGAATTATGTTGAGCGCTTCGGTCGGAGTTGTACACTTAGCGCCCGTTATCCTGAGGCAGGCCATTCTTTGGACTTGACCTATAGTCTGAATCTGTTATATTCTTTGGAAAAAGTGGGTCTGTATGTCAGCATACTGGTCTAATCACTACCGTGTATAGCCAGCGCACCATGTTCGGCTCCAAGCTCCATCTCGTGTCGAAAATCTGATTACAGGCATAGAAAGCCTTCCTTGCCCTTTCCTCGGTATTCAACCTCCAATTCAGCTTGGGTCCAGAATAAGCACTTAGCTGACTGGGATAAGCTCAGTATTCGTCCGTTAAGTGAAGGTAGACTAACGGTGGATATTTTAGTCCTGTTGGAGAAAAGCATCATTACTGTCTTTTCCGGGTTGACGTATAGCCCGCAGTGGTTGGATCAATCGCTGAACTTTCCAAGTGGCATCTGATTGCCTGGAGGAATTTTCCGGATACTAATATCCGTAGACGCAACTGCCTTAATTCTGTATCTCTCTATAGTCTTCTCGATGGCCATGAGCCATATCAGAGGCGAGAGGACTCCAAGCTGAGGTGCACCGCGGCACCTCGACTTTATGACTCTGCTTTAGCCCCAGCTGCTGTGGAAGATTCGAATTTCCAGCATGCAGGGTATCCATTAACTAGTTCCAGTGTGGATCCCAGGTACCGCAAGAGCCTCCCGGATGGCCTCGGTGCTGATGTTGCTAAAAGCGCCTTCTATACATAGGAAAACTGCCAGAGTAAATTGTTTGTATTCTATGGAGTATTAAACAGTCCGCGTTACTTCGTGAAGAGCAGTGTCCATCGATCTGCCTTTACAATATGCATGCTGTCATGTATACATCGGCACCTATTTTATGAAGTCACGTAAGCATATGTCTAGTATGCGTTCTAGCGTCTTTAGGACAAAAGATGACAATCTATTTGGCCTGTAATTTCTAGCCGCTTCGTGCCCGCGTCTGCCGATCTTCGGGATACAAATTACTTTGACCCTCCTCTAGGAGCGGCGCACGTATCTATAGTGTAAACAGTATTTGTAGATTGAGACAACCCATGACCCAATAATGTCATGCGTCTTTTGGAGCATAATTGGCATTATGTTGTCCATGCCTGGAGACTAGTACGGGGAGAAACTGTGCACCGCTCAGTTCTAGGCGAGTGCGTCGATCAATCCGACAGTCAGGCTTCAGCCACTATGTAGACTCCACTCGCTCCTACCGCCAAAACACCAAATTAAGCGAAAGTTGTGGAATCCGGAAAATGGCAAACCCAAAGTTTCCAAAGGGGTGTTGTTGATCAATTACCAGCCCCGTGGGACGACGATCAAAGCTGCACGCTTTTGTGGGGTGTTGCAAGAATTCAGAAAGGCGATCCAATACAAAAGGAGAGGAAATTTTGGCAAAAAACGGTCCTATCGCTCTGCTGAATCCAGAAAAAAAAATTTTATAAGAAAAAAAAGGCTTGACCGAATGTTATGAAATTTTTTTCGGAGCATTTTTTCGTTAATACACGCCGAACGGCACCTCAACTAAGTCGGTATCATATTTGGTGCTAGTTGGGCGGTACAAAAATTACGAACTTCGTTCAAACAAGAAAACGGCTAGACCTATTTTTATGAAAATCTTTTCAGATTATAACTTCGATAATACGCGTCGGTAGACAGCCAAATGAAGTCGATATCTTTTTTGGTTCGCGCAAGATCGCGCAGGAAAAAATGACCACATACGTATGCACACGCACACACACGCATAATTCTTCTGAAATTTTTGCTTAAAATGGCTATTGAGACCTTGAAAAATGAAAATAAGTTGAAAATTACGATTTCGATTTTCGGACCGTTTACAATAACTTCCCTATAAACTTCAAAAACTGCAAAATTTTCATCCGCCCCGGGCGGCTGACACCCATGCTACGCCACTGCCATTACCGCTTTCTGATACGGCCTTAGGCAGTCCTTGTAGGGTTTCCAATATTTGCATCTATAGCAGATATTGAAAATCTCCCTGGTTAGCTGTCCAAGATATCGACAATTCTTCGTTCCACCACGGTGGAAAAACTCTCCTACAATATGTGTTAACCATTTTGTCAATCTCATTGCTCGACTTGATTCTGCGTGGGCCAGGACGTTAACTTGAGGTTTCTGTAAGGCTCTGTCTTTCCTCCGCCCAGATTTACCTATATTAATCATGGTTTGAGAAGGAGCCATTGTGTAGAACCCTCCACTTACTGACCATAATGAAATTGGTAGGGTAATGTAGCTCCGGCATACGAAGCAGCGAAGCAAGCAACGCGGAGTACAGTCCAACGCAGAGGAGTGCCTCTCTTGCTACGAACTTGTGCAAATGAAAAATTAGATAAACCTTTGACCAATGATCTAAAGATCCCCGGTTCGATTCCGGTATTCAGTGTCAATTGGAATATAAAAAACTTTTATTTATTTAAAGGATCCAAAGACTTTCCAAGGCCTAAGAAAAAATTATCAATGCTTCTTTTTCCCTTACTGGTCATGCAGACGTAAGATAAGAAGGCTTATGTTTTTTCTCTCCCTAGGACATCAATCTAAAAAACGAAATAAAGTGATTATCCAAAATGAATGCTTCTATGAATTCGCTGAAATGTTTTCACAGCACATTTCAGATGAATGATATTTCCCGCTGGGTGATGCATTGCATGTGGAGTCGCCAATGACATTGTACACAGCATGAACACTCAAAATATTTTTACATTTTCATAAACAAAAGTGCTTGAAACATAATATTGAAACCGAGTATTTTATTTTCTGCAATTTTCCAACACTTAGAAAATTTAAATAATCAAGCCAAATTTCGCTAAAAAATGATATAACAATTCCACTCGTGCCAAGTAGGAAAACACTTCTGTTTTTTGATGCAATGTTATCAAGAGCCAAAAAAGAGGACGAACTTTTGCAATTACCCAATACTAACAAAATTTGATTGCACTTTTTATAAAATACATAGAGGATGTAGAAACGGGTAAATATTATCTGCTCTGATATGAAAATCACACAGCAAAATCAAGATTTTGTTAGGTAATGATCTGAGTCACAGTCAACACCTCTGCAGTTTAGTACATTCAATTTTTAAGAAAGTTTATTCTTTGCACTTTTGTGCATGTCTAGATTTTATCAAATTTAAAAATGGAAAGAGTTTGCCAAATGGAATAAGTTAAACAATATTTTATTTATTATCTATTTAGAAGTTTTTGTAAGTGGATTAGGTAAGAATTTTGAGTAAATTTTATTGCCGAAGAAAAACTTTTTATAAGAAAAGTTTTGTCAGTGGATTTCTTTAATATAATAAATAGAAAAGTGAATTTTATATAAGACACCAACATTTGTTTGGCAATTTAACTTTAAAAATTAGCTCTAAACGAATATTTACTTTCCCTAAAAATGCCACCAATTTGGCAGCGAAAATATTTTAAGCTAATCCAAGCGATGAAATGAAAAATATCCTTTTCATATCCAAAAAAAAAAATTCTCTTGATTTCCTTAAATCGCCAATAACCGAAAGTAATTTAAAATAATGGCGGAAAACAGCAGCGCAGCAGGAGAAGAAATCAAAACTCGCAAAAGCACCACGTTCGGTGCGCGTTTAGGTTCGTTTAGCGCGTCCCAAAAATAAGAATAAAAATAAACCAGAAAGCTGCTCGCGAGGAGAATACGATATCAACTTTAAATTCCCGCAAGGATAAGAAGATGAAATGGGTCAATTAGGAGATAAAAATTCTCCTTCATTTTTGTAAATTTAACGCTATACGTTACTGCCATAAGAACTGCGTGACGTAAACTAGGGCCCATTTTTTTTAACTAAACATTTCAAGCATACCAACTAGGCCTATACCACACGCTCGCTGAAGAATCCTTGCAAGGATTCGCCAACCATTTTGGCATGAGCTTTGAATTAAGTACAATAAACAAGGATTGAGTATCGTATCGGATTCCAGCCGGATAGAATCTTGTGGCCGTGATGTTGTTATACTATAGCCTATAGGGTATGCTGTGTATATCTCTATCGCAGCCCCATCTATCGTAATTTTTCCTCTCTATTTTTGTGATTACTCGGTGTCTGTTCATTATGATTAATGCGTGCCTTTATGAATAGGGTAACAAAGAGCCAAATGGAAGGAACATATGAGCATTATGAGAGGGCGCTTGATGGTTATTCAGAAAGGTCCTTGTTTACCATTGCGGTTATTTTCTATACGAGATCCTTTCATTGAGATGAAAACTACAGAGAAATGTGGTGCTGTAATGGAAGGGCCAAGTAAGTCAGCAGGCAGGAATCATTACTTAGTTTTCTGTGTCGGGTTTTAGGTTATGTTATGTGCTGATGTTTACAAAACATCCTTATGGTATGCGTGAAGAGACAGGACCAGACCGAGACCCATCAGGAAACATGTCATTCCTCCAAGGACATTTAATGTCCTTGCTGACTGATAACGTTTCTCCACATTTAACATTGGCCTGAATATGCTCATTGTGTAAAAATGTACGTGTAGTAGTTTTGTGCGGCTCAACTGGAGCTGATCGATAATAAAAGAGGCCAATTACACAGCATAAGTTGGAAGTTTTCCATTTTTTTTTGTATTGTGTATTAGAGGCTCAATAAGCTTGTTGTTTTGGAACTTTTTTGGTATATACATACATGTACATGTGCCATCGTCATATATAGTTGTGATTTTTAACGCGCGTCTGGAACGGGAGTGCCAAAGTACATGGGTAGACATTTTTCGGCGGCGCCTTTATTACATCATAGCCATTCGTGTGGCGACTGAAATTCTTTTAAATATGGCAAAAAGAAGAAAGGAGAAAAAGGACAACATTTTTTTTCTTATACTTCTTTTCTTCAGAAATCCGAGTTGACATTCCCTTGATTTATTTGGATTTAGCGGAATTCTTAAGCATTTTTAAGTCGGATGGATTTAAATTTGCCTCTTTTTTTTCTCTTCTCACTTTGTATATGTATATACGAAACAAAAACGAATGCCAACATAACAAAGTGAAGAAGTTGTAAGGAAAATGTTAAAGTAGGGATTTCAGTTTACTTTTTTGTTGTTGTTTTGTTTCTAAGAAGTGGGGAGGAATAGCAATTTGGAATAAATCGAATTTATTCATATTATGTAATTCGTAGTAATAACAATATTTTCAGTTTTGTAAATTTTATTTAAATCATGGGATTTTTGGAATTAGAAGGATATTCAAAGTGATTTTTATGGAGAATATGGGTTATATAAGAAACAGATGATGCTCAACTGTTTGACAGACAAAATGCCGACTAAAGCCTGAACCGAATATGACGTACCTACCGTGTCGTAACTTTCGTAATCGATTAACTAAAATTTTCATAATCGGTTTTCCTAATTATGAAGTTTATATTCGTAATAAATTATGAATTTTCGTCATAATTACGTCCATATGACGAGGCTATAAAGCAACAAAAATATACGCTTCACTCTTTTTATTTAAAAGAAAAATTTATGTCATTATTATAGGAAAATTATTTTATTCATTTGGCAATTGATGGCAACACTTCAACAAATAAGAGAAAGGGAGCTTGTCGGGCACCCTGCCATTCATCGGTCTACAATGAATTAGTGTTGGGTAGGACACGATTATAAAATGGGTTTTTAACAGGTGCCTCTTTTGTATTTTGAGCCAGTACAATGTCATACTTCAAATGAGGCGAGGCGCTATTGTAATGCCAAAATGACAAAAACAAGCAAATTAAAAAAAAGAAAGAAAATAAATATCAATGGAGAGATTTTTTTACCAGTTTGATTCTAATATGCATTAAACTGGCTCAGAGTAGGTAAGAAAACTATATCTCCACAATATGTATTTGTATTTTACAATTTCACCTCGCGTAATTTCAAGTCGGAAATTTTGCAGCCGAAAGAGAAATAAGAAATGTCTCTTCAGTTACAATCTCGCCTCGCCTCATTTCATGTTGTTTAACTGCCTCAAAAAATGTTTCCCCCAAAAAAAGTAAGAAAAGTCTCTTCAGTTCAAATTTCATTCCCTCAAAAAATGTAAGAAATGTGTTCTAGTACAAAATTTCACTCCCTCAAAAAAAGTAAGAAATCTCCAGTACAAAATTTCATTCCTTCAAAAAATGTAAGAAAGCTCTCCCCAGTTCGTATTTACCATCACACCATTTATGTACATTGTACATAGATACACGCTCATATACCAGTAGGACATTATTTTTGAACCGGCACATTTCAAAAAATTGAGGCCTCAGTACAATTTACCATGGTGTAAGGGACAAATGTACTGACTCGTGTAAGTCCGCCTAAATTCTACAATGAATGTTCATCGTCTTCAACTATTTTTCTCCAAAGCTCAATTGTCTACCGAGGATGACGTTTCGTTACATTGGGAACTTCATGATAGCCTACCTTTCGTAAATTATACGTGTCGTGGCCTGTTGGCTCAAAAACCTAGTAAGGCCCCTTAGAATTTAGGGATGAAATTTGGAATTGGGTTCCGTGACAGAGACCCAAAGTTTTGTAGCCTTTTAAGTACCTTTACTGGAGACGTGTCTTTGACTGGAAATAGTAAACTAAAATTGCTAAAACTTCTGATTTATCTATAGGTTTTAGAAGACCTTACTGTTTACCCTCTTTTCGAGAAATGAGGATGCAAGAAATACAGTTGGCAATAACTTTCTCGATCAGCTTCATCATCTTTTGCAAGTGATGCACCGTTTTTAAAAGAACCCCAACCTTGCTTGCGTTGTAGCCTTGTTCATGTACGGATTTCATACGGATTTGCAACCTTTTTGGAACCACAAGTAGGAAGCTACCTTCGTCGAACTTGTACAGTAAATCATTTCGAAGAACCCGAGTAAAAATAAGACTCGTCCGTTCTTAGCCTGCCCAGCGTCAAAACTGCATGGCACCCGAAACAGGCACGGTACGCCGTAGTAAAAATAAGACTCGCCCGCACTTAGCATGAAGCAGGAAAGGTGCGCCTGAGTAAAATTTCTAATTTTTCAAATGCAGCTCGCTGCAGGCACGTATCAATAAAAGACGCACGGAATAGTCCAAACGAAGCACGGTACGCTCACTCTTTTTCTAAACAAAATTTGAGCTTTTTATATTATTGTATAGGACAAAAAAACGGGCAATTATCTTGGTGACCATAAAGAGTGAAATTAACATACTCAGTAGACCGGTAACGTTCGATTGCGTAGGTCAAGCAGCATTGGACATGGTTCGTATTTAGTTGGGGGACCGCTTGGAAAATGACGATGGCGTTTGGAATGGTCAATTACGAATACATTTATATCTATAACAGAAGCGTGCATACTTCTGGGGGGAGCATTTTTAGATTGTTATGCCTGTAGCGGAGTAGGAATACCCGTGTGGCAGGTGAATTTGTTCGCTATGACTGGTAGTTGCGGGCGCGGATATGCTTTGCAAAAAACTAACCAACTATAGATTATTTTTACTCATGTATTGGCGAAGTTAGGTGCCCTTTAATGATTTAGTATGTTTTTGTGTATAAGTTACCATTATAAGTTAGTTAAGTTTTAATCACATTTCACCCTCTATTTGAATTCGGTTTTGGGATGAATTTAGTTTTGCATCCATTTTTATACGCTTTATATTAGCTTGACCGCTATGTTGTATGTTGTATGTTTCATGTAAACAAATCTTGCAACTTGATTTTGACCCACTTCCAGGTAACGGATCAACTTGAAATTTTGCACATATGTATAGTTCGCGTGACAATGCAATCTGACCATTTTGTAAAAAAATCAAGATGGCGGCCGAATTTTGCAATTTTACTCCCCGGCCCCCGAAATGGGTATCAAATGAAAGAGTATTACAAGTAGAATACAATTAGCTATGTAGCGTTATACAAAATTCAAAATGGCGGCCAACAAAAAATGGCGGACTACCTTTTTCTTTACAACCGACTCGATATGGGTACCAAATGAAAGGAAATGACAAGTAGAATACTATTAGCTCTGTGGCGTCATTCAAAATTCAAAATGACCGCCAACACAAAATGGCGGACTACCTTTTTCTTTACAACACCCTCGGTATGGGCATCAAATGAAAGGGTGTGACAATTAGAATACAGAACTGTGTGGCTTGATTCCAAATTTAAAATGGCGGTCAACACAAAATGGCGCTTTACCTTTTTCTTTACAACGCCCTCGGTATGGGTATCAAATGAAAGCGTACGACGAGTATAGTACAGTAAACTGTGTGACGTCATTTTAATTCCAATATGGCGGTCTCTACAAAATGGCGATAGACTAAAAAATAGAAAATAAAAAATATATAGTTTAAAAAAACTAAAAAATACGCTTTGATTTTAAAATGAACTAAAAAGTAAAAAATAATTTTGAATGTAAAGTTTTTATTGCTCCAGCCAGAATATGGAAACAATCTACCTTTCGAAATTTAAAAAAGCGTGGGCCGCTAGCGAAAATGTCCGGTGTTAATAAATATAGGAAGAGAGTCCCACGCTGTTTTACATTTCGAAAGGTAGGTTGTTTCCATATTCTGGCTGGAGCAATAAAAACTACATTCAAAATTATTTTTTACTTTTTAGTTCATTTTAAAATCAAAGCGTATTTTTTAGTTTTTTTAAACTATATATTTTTTCACTAGAACAAACCTGCATACCTTAACCAGTTTCTGCACCTCTCAAAATTATTCAAAATTAACAATCTGTTTATTCTGCGTTTTCCCAATATTACTGGACAGCGTTGTTTCTTCGTAACTCCACTATGGAAATTTCCCAGTTGAATTGCAACGTATGGTTTCAATGGTCATTTTCAAGAGGCGTGTTTTTCGAACTATTAGCACCTAGTAGTGTTTATAAAACGTAATCTAATAATTGCTAGTATCTTGCTAAACACGATTTTCCTTTAAGACGATCTCTATAAATAAGAAAGCTTCCAAGGTGTAAAACGTCCTCTTATAGACTAAAAATTCTCATTGCCTTGTTTTGATCAAAAGAAATACTAGAAATACCATTTGCTACTCCTTTGAGAAAAAGAGGCTTACAGATAACAACATTAAAAATATAGAAGGTCAATTTCAATACATAGTAAACTTTTTACAAGAATATAATCCTATAAAAAAATCCCCATTCAAATAAGGGTCATTCCATGGTGACGGGTGGGACATTTTAACACATTTTTTGATATACATTCAGTTATTTTAAAGTGCAAACAAAGCAAATAATACATACTGTATTTATGATAGCATTCTTAGATATATTTTTTAAGATATGATAAAAGAAAACAACATAAAAATATATTCTAACATTGTTAAATTCGTAGAATTACATATGTGACGGGTGGGACAGGCAAAACCCTTCTTTCTTTAGATACTTGCACTTGACGTTGAAATTCAGATCAAATAGTTCATATGAAGCCCTAATTTTATTGTAGTATGCTATTTGAGTTATGTCGCTAATTGTTTTCTAAAAAGAGGTAAGTGAAAAAACAATACGAACTTTTTTTATGAAGCTTAAAATGGTGTGACGGGTGGGACAGGGATCCGTGACGGGTGGGACGAGTAAAAAACTATACACACAAAACACATTAATTTAGGCATATTTTATTAACTATTTAGTTATTTTTTGGGCTTGGTGTAGGGAATTCATGTTCTACATCTCTTTCGCTTTATAGCTCAGCTTCTGGTTTAAAATCAACGGCACTTTCGCTAGAAATATTTAAGTGAATATTTGAGCTTGCTTTCTTCACCTAAACGCACTTTTTTTTTAATTTAATGGAAAAATCAATATTCAACTGGGAAAATATAAAAAGTAATAATTTTATTTTTTACTACAAGCATATTTCCGAATACTATGGGGCTTTAACAATACTTAAAGGCTAAAATTTATGTGATTTCCGTTACTTTTTTTTCATTAGCTTGGTGTCGTTTTCCATGGAATGACCCATAAGTCAATGAATGTTAATTTTGAAAACTGAGACCCAAAATTGGTTTCAAATTTCACTACAAATGTCATCTTAAAAGAAATCGATTTTGGTATAAAATTGCGACTTTATTACATTGCAAAAATCCTTCACCAATTCGTCGTTGAAAGAGAGACATAGAACAGAAAACCACTTAAGAACTTTACCAAGAACTTTTGTCTGAATCGAAAAATAGATAGAAAGCAAATATATGGACTATTCTTAATTAGATTTGAAGATATAAAAGTGGTCAAGACTATCAGACCATTAAAAGAGTTGAATGACCTGTGTCTGTGCTTCAGATAACATTGATGATGAAAGTGAATAGTTTTAGTTATAAAAAGTTCGGGTATTGTTTGAGATTTTATTTAACATGAAAAACAAAGTATAGAGGGTGACTGCATCACATTCATGAATTTGCATTTATACTTCTCAAACTTATGTCGTAAAAATGTTTTAATGGTTGTGTTTTTATGCCATCAAAAATCTAAAATATAAATTTAAAATTTAAATCGAAATTTCACACGTCCCAGCGATGATTATAATAAAATCATGCCCCGGAAAGTTAGACTCGAAACTTTTCCTCCTTAATAAATTTAACGCATGACCTGCAGGCAGAGCTGTATTCTTTTCGCAATAAGCCGATAATACGCACGTAATGATTGTCACAAAAACTTCTGCAAAGTTCTTTCAAAAAAAAAAAATATATATAAAACTTTCGCAATTTTATCTCATAAAATTCCTTCGAAGGAGTTATGCCGCACTCGTTTTTCTTCCATACAAAAAAAGGAGGTGTTGTGTAAGGATAAGATCTGGCATTTTTATCTTGGCTGAATGCGGCTCATGAAATACGGCTTATGCTTTTGCGCTCCTCTTTATTTTACTGCTGGGTTATGATGTGTAACTTGATTATCAGAATTCGTAGATTTCAAACAGGACCAAGGACCTACCAGCGGCCCGATATAGAAATATTGCCATGTTCGTGCTTTACGTCTGTATGTTCACGTTTAGAGCCCGAATTAATATTGTGTGTTTCTTATATATGAAATGTAGAACGAAATTACAAAGTAGCTTAATCTCGTCCGTAGAGAATTGTGGGAGGGGATCGGTGGATGTGGATGTTGTAGTAAATAATCTACAACTCATACCTGCTCCTGAATAAATAATTCGTAATTAGAGATGAACAAATAAAATGTAACAAGTGGCTTATTAAAAGCGAGCTTTGCTTTGTCGGTTTTTCTGGCTTGTTACACTGGAGAAAATCACTTTTTGTCTTCTGGAATGGCCTGAGCTCCTTGTAATCCCCGGGCTCCACTAAAGCATAAAGTAAATGTTTGAAAAGCTAACACCCCCTAAAGCTTCGTGTTGAATATTAATCAAGAGCATTTGCAGAGAAAATGGAAACAGCAGCTTCAGTGGCACCCAGCAATTCCGCCATCACCACCCATCCAGCGCCAGCAGCCTTCAGGCCCAACTACCACCGCCACTCCACCGCCCGTTGCCACTTCGTAACGCACTTCTCGGAATTTTCGTAAATCCCGTATCCGCAGTGTGTGCTGTCGGTCCTATTCACACCCTAAGTGGTACTCCGTGTTATAGTTCATTGGAATGGCTTTCATGGCTCACGCTAAGAATCCGGAATTATACAAATCCAGGTGGCTAAAGTCACGACATTCCACCTTCGGGCTACCAACCTGCCTATACCTACCTACCAAAAGGGTGGGCGCAAATAGAGAATGCTCAGGTGGTTAACAGTCCACATAATTCATTTGCTTTACCGCACTTAAAGAAAAGGCTCATGGTTACCACAGCAGAATCAGTAGTCGCCAATCGCTCATTCAATGGCTGTCCTTAAGGGGAGGCCTTTTCTCGTGTCCTGTACATACCAAAAGGGACGAACGCATACCATCCATCCATATCCACATTGGGGCGCTTTGTGTTTCGAATTTTATACAAGCGGCTGTCATACGACGATGTTGGAAAGGATTACGTCGTTTTACATTGCCTCTGATTTCAGGTATCCTTGCCTCCTGTACTAAAGGACTTTCATTTTACCTTTTATACGACAGGAATGGCACACAAATGAAATTCCCTCACTTGTTTAAGGATTTCCTGCTACATGCTCCATGGAATGTCCTGGATTTACCTTTTCTTTTTGTTGCCTCTTTCCTGTATTTGTAGTTGTGCTGTGTATGCTCGTGCTCTCCCTCTGTATATATGCCAACACACACTAAAGAATAAATTTTGTCATAGAAGGATTTTATAGAAATTATGTAAGGACGGGTTTTTAATGTGCGATAGGATTTCTGAGTTATGGATTACTTCTTCTTAAAAAAAAATTTCTAAGAAAAGAATTTTATGTTGGAAAAATATTTTATTTTTTTCCCTCGGTTTTTTTTCTTTATATTTAACAATAGGGGATTATCTACGTTTGACCTATATTACCGGCAACAATTTAGTTAATAAAGTAATGGAAAAATTCTTGGTGATTTTCTAGGTTATGAACATTATATTGAAATTTCCGGAAAATTTCTTATTTTATTTATTTACAGGACAGTGCGAAGGAGCGTTAAAAATGTCCTTAAAAGCAAGGATTTTAATTTTGAAAGGATCAAAATATTTCTTAATTACTTAAAAAAACTCTACAAAAATACACCGCAAAAAATATTCTCATTTCTTTACAGTTTGTTTAGAATTCTTTAAACATTTGTAAGGTTTTTGATATATTGTATTGTATAATCGGTAACTCATTTTTAAACCGGAACAATTGACAAATTTTTAATTACCTAGAAGGTTCTCTTGTTCAACTTAGTTTAATTGTTACAGGCAGTCTTATTCAGCCAAAATACAAGCGTATGCATGAAGCAGACGCAAACCGTTTTTTTTGCAAGGAAAGCGAGTTAAAGGTAAAAAAAGTGGAGAATGTCATCCTTCACGAGCCCACCTAACTTAAAAAAGCTTTTTTTGCCTGCTTCCTGCATCCATGTGTATTTTGGACCGTTACTGATCCTTCAAACCACGCCCAAGACGTAGTAATGAAAAAATTTACTCTCAAGAAAAATTTAAAGATCACACATCACCAGCGGCACGTCGAAGAAAAATTATCCTCAAGCTGATCCTGAATCTGGATATGCAAAACTCTAAAAAAAATTCAAAACGCTCTAGCGGCTAAACCGTTACGATTTCCGAATACATATATTAAATAAAAGCTGAACCCCTTAACGTGCCTGTGATATCCCATTTTTGTAATGCTTTGTTTTATTACCTTTTTATTACCCTTTTATTACCTTTCGTAATAAAGATATTTTGTAAGAAATTTGCAATTTTAAAAAATAATTCAAAAATTATAAAAAATCAAAAAATTTATTAATTTTAATTATTAAAGTGAAGACTTTTTGGGGAAAAATTAAATCTAATAACAAAAACCGCTCTGTTTCTCTGTTTAAAATGACCACAACACATGCAGGAGCTGAAAAAAAGTGCAAACCAAATTTGGAATGCGTGTGCTATGGTATTTTTGAAGAGGTTGGTTTTTTTGTTTGTGGGTTTCATTTCGCTTGCTATGTTTCATGTATTCTTGCAATATGACAAAATATACGCACCAAGTGCCAACTTTTATGGAAATTCTGCACTTAAACACGTTCCCAACAAGCGCAGATTCGTTATTCAACTGCAAGTGTACCGATGAAAAAACACAATATAGCGGCGGCACAAGAACCCACTTGCATTTCATTTTAATCTATTTTTAACCACCTTTGATGAATAAAATACATTTAAATATCTGCTATAATTGCATCATACTCAATTGGTCATTCCATTCAAAGCATTACCAAAAATCTCTTAAAAGTTATCACAAAAATATTAAAGGGTCAACCAAAAAACGCGCACAAATTTTTTTTAATAAAGCCCAAACGGTTTGCATTTTTTTCAAGCTATTTTATTTTAATGAAAGTATGATCCATTATAATTATATGTGGAGCAGAATATCATTTAAATATTCACCCCGACTGCGTCTAATGCAGACATTGGGCACTTTCGAGAATTCACCGTGGTAGCTACCGGTCGAACCAGAAGTTAATTTACCATGTTCGAAAATTGATCACTTACCACAAGTTACCAGACACCATGTTCGAATATTCACCGGTAAGGTAACCACAGTCTCACCACAGGAATCATATTCTTTTGATGGTTGAAGTGGTAGATTGGAAAATATTTACGTTTTTGAGATTATGCCGCCAGTGGTCGAAATTTTTTTTAGAGTTCAGAGTTTTTCAGAGTGGGTATTTCGAAAGTTGTGTGATATAAATGGAGTAATTAAGTTTTTCTGCAAATATACAGAATTTGCAGTGAACTGCATTTTAAATGTAAATGTGCATTCAGTAAATATGTAGATATTTATAAAAAAATGGAGTTTTAAGAATTAAAAACAAACGCTTGTACATGAAAAAATGCAAATGTTAAAATTTGTCCTAAAATCCACCACTTAACCGCATCTACCACTCGGTTAAAACTAACCACATTAACCCTGATCACCTTACCAATATGGTAGCGCCACCAAAAAGGTAGCTACCACTGGTGAATTCTCGAAAGTGCCCATTAATTCGAATATGGAAATTTTCAATGACTTTTCATGCTGAAACTGAAGTTATTTCAAGAATTGCAACTTGAATGTTGTTCTTTAGTTGATTTTGGCTTGTTTGCATTCACTCGACATTTAAAAAAACCTCACAAAAAAATCTTAACCTGTTAGACCACATGACCTTGGAGAGGGCAATTGAAATTTGCATTTCGTGAAATTACATCGAACAAATCACAAATTTTGCTATGAGTATTTTTCAAAGAACGTCCATTTTCATAATAAGTTTGAATAATGTAAACACTTTGTTGCAATGTCCAAGGTGGAAATTGTCCTACCTTCTACTAAAACAAAATGGCTTATATCATTTGGAAAGACGTCAAACGTAAACATTGAACGGTACTGACATCTAGGTGTCAAATTTGGATAACTTTTTATTTTTAATTTAATGATATTTCTTTGTTTTATATGTTTTTGCTTTCAAACCCAATATTCAAAGAAAATGGGTGCCTTCCATTTAGACACAGAGAGACACAGTGTTACACTGTGTCCGACACAGAAGTGTTCCATCAACGACACAGCTAGACACAGCCGGGCACAACTAAGACAATGCTACCAACCCTCGCCAATTGAAATGTGATCGTTAATTTATAATTACAACAATATTGTTTCATTTTTAAGATTCCCAGCATTTATAAGATGTCGGGTAATTAATTTAGAGAAATTATCAACATAAAATTTACGATTTACTTGCCAAACAAAAATAAAAACGAGGAAAGTGCGCCGTGGCGGATTTTTCATGAACTTATGTGTTCCATTTGGGCTTACACAGAACGACACAGAGCGACACGCTGTGTCGGACACAATTGTCTTTCTGTGTCTAAATGGAAGGCACCCAATTATAAGTACTAACAAAAAAGATTGAAAAGAAATGCCACTTTACAACATTTTGATAAAATATTAAGTTTTAATTATGAGAATATGATAAAATAATGATTATTATTAATAACAATAATTTTTTCTTTTATTTTTCAGACCCAACAACACAATCACGTCAACTTTAAAAAAACAAATAACAAATCAAAAACTTCCATTATGTGTTCGAATCGCAGCTAATTCCTGAATTATGTTCGCTTGTTTTGGTGTTTAAATAAAAATCGTTACAATATAACAGCAAAAAACATAATAAATAATAAAATAACATAAAATGTGGAAAGTATCATTTTTCCTTTTATATTTTGGTTTATTCACAATATCAATCGGTGGTCAAATAAATAGTGATCCAGCACCAGGACGATCTCCTGGACCACCTGGAATGAACACAATCGAGGATGATCACGGAGTTGTTGGTGAGTTTCCTACGCTTCTACTGACAAAAGATGATAGCTATCCCGATAATAGTAATGAAAATACAAAAGTTATAACAGAAAAGGAAGACTCAATAACTAATCAGGATGTACTATCTACACCTGATTCGAAAATAATTCATCCGCCAGATGGCAATGTGAATTATGAATTAAATTATGGCAGTGCTGATGAATCGGAGCAGCAACCAGATACACCGAATCTTGGTGTACCACCATCAACAGCTAAACATAGTGACGAGGACTTCGCGGATAATCTGCATGAAGGATACGATCGTGGTGTAAATAAAATTGTGAAATCCTTCACCGAGGAGGCTTCACCGAATTCTTTGTGTAAAAATAAGTTAAGTGACTATATTCATGCCAATGAGAAAATTGTTAATATTGATGATGCGGAAACCAACAGCAGCGATGATGACCATCATCAGCATCTACCATCGTTTGATATTAACATTGAAGTTGTACACGATAAATTTGAGACAGGCAGTGGTATAACATGCGGCCTCATGTACAAAGGTTAGTATATCGAAGAAGTCATGTTTAAACATTGTTATTTATATCATGTCGTTGTTATTAGTATTGGTGAACACCACATTTTTATGAAAACAATAAATTCTTGTTATATGTCGCTTCTTTCTAAACAGGACAAAAAAAAACATTTTACCCTTAAATAATAAATGATGTTCGAGAGGACACGAAAATATTCCTTTAAAAGTTGCTGTCTTATGAATAAAAGTTTCTGTGTTAGCTTAACAACAAGTTTCATAATGAAATTATTCTCGATGACTAGAAAGAAAATAGAGGTTTTAAATAAAAACATTCCGTTTTGGTCCTTTTCGTTTGAACACAAAAATTCCTTGAGAAGGATCTGAATACCAATAAGCGACCTGCATATGTAATTGGATAACTTTTCTTATTTACGACGAAGGGTTTTAAGCAATTCGAATTCTGATTAAAAATTTAACAAAATATGAAAATGTAGGTACACATAGGTGCTTGTATCTTGTCTACATGGATAAAGATGAGGTTTAGTTTGTGTTGTTTGGGTAGTTTTAAAGATACGATGGATTTATGTTTCAATGAACTATGGAACTTTGCTGATATAATGAAATATCTTAGGGCAGCCAGCACTAAAATCTAGAATTGGGGATTTATTTAAAATTTTGTTGGTGTATGATGAACCTCATGGGAATATGAAGTCTCAAAATATATGGGAATTACAAAGGTTCGTTTCCACACAGTGCCATATCTTTTCAGTTGTCCCACCCATATAATGTATCTTTCTTTTTTCTTATGTTTCTTTTTTACAGCAGTTCCCTTTCCTATTTTTTGTCACAACAACAACTGAGGAAGCCATCTACTGTTTGATCACGATCACCGAAATCAATATGACGCGATTGCAACCGCAATTTTCTAATAGATGGCGCCACCAGTAAAATGCTGGGCAAAAATGTCAGATTAGAAACGTCAAATGAGGAAACGTTAAAAGTAGGCATTTGTCAACAATTTCTATCATTCCAATTGTGAATTTTTATCGGCGTAATATATTTTTTTGTGGGTAAAGATAGCAAACCTTGAACGAAATAAGCGTCATTTGCGCGAAGATTTGCTTTTTGCCTTCAATTCGAAAAAAACGCGGCAAACGAATGAGAAAAAAATCGTGAGGCTTCTGTTAGTGAAAGAACGTGTCGCGAATGATTTCAACGCTACTACAAAACTGGACCGGACCGGTGAAAAAGTTTGAAGACTCAGAATATGAAGCATTTTTGGATGAAGATCGGTGTCAAATGCAGCCAGAACTTGCAGATTAATTAGGCGTGACTCAACAAATCATTTCGGATTGTTTCAAAGCTTTGGGAATGATCCAAAAGCAAGGAAATTGGGTGCCAAACGAGTTGAATCCGAGATATGGGGTTTTTTAACGTACGAACAGCTGTTCTAACGACAAAGAAGGAAGGGGTTTTTGCAACGTATTGTGACAGGCAATGAAACTACGAGTCCGATCAATGTAGATGAAGATTAGCGTTTTCAGTGACAGTTTTTGTATAACAATTTTATTTAGGTGGTCATCGAACTCAATGTTTTCTAGAAACTAGGTAAAAATAGCCTAGAAAGTCAAAACAGACAGTTGTGGATATCATAACAAAAAAATAAAAAAGTAGGTGTGAATGTATGTTACATGAACTTGTTATCTTGAGAGTATTTGACACGTAAAATGAGTTTTAATTTCTAATGCACTATTATAATTGAACTCAATTACTATAGTAGGCAAATCCTCTCGTATGTAAATTATTGATTAATTATTCGCTCATATCCAAATTCCATCAACGTAATTAAGCACCTTCCAAAAAGGTTCTGCACAGTTCATTCATCTAAAGAATAAATTAGCTTTAAGCAAAGAGAGCTCAAAGTAGCACCGGGAAAATTTGCAGAATTCACCTTGGGGACTTGACTTTGGGCTTCAATTTATTTTCGCAGCCAAATTTGCGGTGATGCTATGAACATATGATGTTAATTTCGAACTACATTAAAGAAAATTAACTTAACTATTAGCCTGTAAAATAAAACACACAGAACACCACCTACACACACATGGCGTGCAGTTATGCGAATTCACCGCCATTTCTCTCCTCGAACTTTAATTAAAAGTTTTTGTAAATCTAGTCGGAATTTTATCGATCTCTTATACTATACAGGGAATTCCGCCCAGATAGAGACTAGCATTATGACTCCTCGGGTATTGTTGTAGATGAAAGGGAGCGATCCCACCATGGGACAGCATATACCACGGAATATGTGATAATGTGTGACTCGTCAGAGTGCTTGTGTGGTTTGCTGTATTTAACCCAAAGCAAAAAAAAAAACAAAAACAAAAACTGAACTTGTTTATTTGCAATTCCAGCACAGGTGAGCTCACCATTACCTGAAATTAGAAACCTTATTTTTGGTTCGTTTGACATGGATTTTGAAATTCGGCAAACTTTGAAAGTTCACTGTGTGTGGTGATGGCATATTCAATTTTTGTCACTTTGTCGCAATTTTGTTCAATTAAAATGGATTTCTCTTTCACTGGACCAAAGGGCAGAGTCAAAGGAGTTTTTACGTGGATGTAGTTTCATTTTTAATGAAATTGAATTATTTTTGCAAAAGAGAATTTATTTTTTTAGGTTTTATTGGTTGGCACGTGGAAAATTGTGTTAAAATCACTAAAAGAAGGACTCATGTTGGGAAAAACGGAAGCACAAGAGGAAAGAATGAAATAAATGCGTATTATAAATTGTTTACCATGCTTATATCAAAATTTCATTATGTTATTTTATCCTATTATAATTGTTAGTCATGATCTTATCACGGATAATATTAACGTCTAATACGTATAGTACCGTGCGATGCCCGGGCAAGGTCGGTGCGTATAAGTGCCTTATCCTGGTAAGCGGCTCCGGCAGGATGGACTCTCTTCAAAAATTGGTTGCCTCTAATTTGGAGGCAATCGCCAGCTGCACAAATACTACCTTCAACCTCTTCATAGGAAAAGTTACTTGCCTCCAGCCTGGAGACGGTAATTGTGCCGACCACCAATTCGGTGAGTGCCAGCCATAGCACACCCGTTTTGGATTGGCCGGGCATCAGAATTCTGTAAAGCGCAGGTCAGATGGTATGCGCATGCAGGGCCAGTACCGAGAGAGCCCTTTTCATTTTTGACCGGATTGCTAGGAATGAGCAGCCGGTAGTGTGCATGAGCGAGACCAGTTTGACAAAGTCAAATTCCAGTCGATTGTTGAGAAATACAGATGTTATAAAGGCCAAACTCGCACAGGGTCCCCAAGAAAAAGCCTGCTACAACAAGTACAGAAGGGCCAGGTCGATCACAGCCGGGCCCAGAAAGGTTACTGAGCGAGGTGGTCAGAATTGATGGACTAGACTAGGGGGCTTTGGGGGACGATACAGCCGCGAAACCTGGGTAGAGGCGGAAGCCAAACTATTGGGTAATTAGATGTGAAGACCAGGCCTCAAATCCCAGCTGCGGATATCCCGAGGAGAACTAGAGTTCGCATCTGGTTGGAAGGTTGTTCCACAGTCGAGTTGGTCCAGTTAAAACGAAATCCTAAGTCGAAGTGCGCGCGAAAATAAGGTCGAGTCGTAGCTTCGTTTTGGGGGGGGGGGACGCATGTCTTAATATTTGTCTTGAGCTTAGTAACGAATTGGGTTAACAGTTGAGTTAAGAATTGCGTTAAGAGTTGCGCTAAGAGTTGAGTTGATTTAAGGTATAAGTTGAATTGAGTTCAGTTCAGTTAAGTTAAGTTGAGTTTTGCTGAGTTACAGTCCCCGTGTTCTTTTAATGAACTGGGTTTTGAGAGCTTTTGAGTTCCCATACAAAATCGAAAACCCAGGTTTTATCTGGGTGTTCTGGTTCTTCGATTTTGTATGGGAACTCAAAAGCTCCTCAAAAGCTCTCAAAACCCAGTTCATTAAAAGTACACGGGGAGTGAGTAAGCGACATCTTACGCCCCATAATGTGCCTAATTAACTTTTCGAAGTTTATATTTCACAATGACTTGTTCGACATGGCTTTACTAGTAGTACAAAGAGTGACTCATCAGCTTAGTCCTTTTACAAAAACAAAACATGAAAGTGAACCCTTGTAAATTAAAATCACATTCAAAAACTATTTTTAGGATCAATTTTTACTCTCAAGCTTGTTTAATTATCCGAATCAGTTTGGACCCAATTAGTCCTGTTGATAAACCTTTTACTAATATGAACCGTTTTTGATCCTGCAATTAAAGTCAAGGCAAAGCCCCTGCCCAGAATCAGAAAAAAACATAGTATGGTTGATAATTTGTATGTAAATAAGAGATTGTAGTTTGTAAAGTGAAAATGAACTCCTCCCAGTATCCTTATTCAAATTTACCTTAATCCATAGCGAGTCCCGTTTTAACATTAGAAAAGTAAATCACTTTCAATCCTTTTTTTTCTCCTAATAATCCACGAAATCTCTCAAGCATAAAAATAAATTAACTCATCTAAGCTAAATTGTCCTAGAAGAGAACAAGGATCCTCTTTGCAAAATTATACTCACATACGACTACAGCCAGAAACATAAAATAAATTCGTTTGACGCTGCGGAAAGGAAAATAATCCTTAATTTCCTTAGCGCGTCGACAAAGGCTTTTGTTTTTGCTTATTATATTCATTCGCCCTCCGTAATCCCAGTCACTTATCCCTAATTTCCAGAGAGGGGATTAAGAACTTCGGGGTCAATATTTCCAAACAATTTACTGAACTGTATAAATAAATAAGGGAGCAAGGCCCGACCCGATCCACCCTTTCGCTGAGCTGATAGTATTTGCTTGGCCCAGAAAACACCACCCGCAGCACGCCCTGCGGTTTATGGATTCTAGTCCTAGGACGAAGCTACAAGTTACAAGCTCCATCTGCCTGACATTGACCGAAACATAGGTGCTGTTTGATGAGATCCTTTGGCCAGCCCGAATCAGGAATTGATTTTCTTGGAGTGCACCACATCGGCCCGGCAGCGGGGCTGACTGATTTCGAAGGGGTCTTAATGTTCTGCTATTTTCACTAATTAAATGTACCCCAAAAAAGCTTCGGGGGGAAATTAAATTCGCAGGTGAATGCGGTGAGTGAATGGTGGTCGAAGCTGGAGAGGTATGAAAAGGGGTGGTGGGAACAGAATTTGCTCAAAATTAAGCAAACAACTCCTTGATATTCATTTTATGATACTGACAACGAGCGCCCCCCTCCGGTTGTATTTGTGCTAATGCCTTGTCAAATGGGATCAGGCTAAGAAAAGTCCCGTTGGGGGTTAAAGTGACGTAAGCTAATCCGTGAAATGGTTGGGCGTCGTGCCCATGCTTTAATTTCAACTTTATGCGACTATTTTCAACGCAAACCCTGACCCAGTTGCCGAGTCCTTTTTTTTATGAAATATATTTTTTTTTTCATACTTGGCACACCGTTTTCAAGGATACGACGGTACACAGCCGTCATTTTTTGTGTTTGCCTTATTTCAAAAAAAAGGCAACGATGAAATTCATTGGCTAGACTTTGATTGAACGTAAGTGGGTAGAAAAAAAGGGGGAAATAAATTTCATGATGGATTTTTTTCGCAATTTTTTTCACATTTTGTTTTTATTCATTTCTCGGGTTTTTTGCTGTATCAGAATGTTTTTTTTTTGTTTCGTGTAGCAGACACGTGAACTGTGTTGAAAACTTTTCACGAAAATTAAAACCAAAGTGTTTCTCTATTCATGTTTTCTCGGCTTTGAATATTAAACGATGGCTTAAGCAAGAAAGTTATTTAATTAACAACGCTCAAATCCGTAGTGATTTTTCCAAACACAAACACACACAAATAAAAAAACCCAGGAGAAAAGATTTAGAGCGAAACATTAATTACTTCACTTTTTAAATTGAGTTCTATTAAAAGTGAGCTCTTTTTTGTGTTTTGCTGGCATAGTCAGCAGCTTTTTTTCTTATTGGATTATTACCATCGATTAATTTGTGGAAATGAGAGTCCATTTTATGTACAGCACATTGTATACTTGGTCATGAAATAATCTAAAATGACTTTTAAGTGGGTAGGAAACCTTTTAGCGTTTCGCTTTGATAAATGATGGGGCTTTGGTTAGGATTAATTAATAATTCAGATAGAATAAGAGGAAGTTACATGAAATAGTTAATGGTAATAAATTGAATTAGAGCTGAGATAGACAAGTTCAACGTTAATTGATATTGAGCATAATTCGTGTGGATGAATATTTAAATATTTTGAATACCAACTTTGTTAAGCAAACTAATGTAGGTTTAGATAACATTTTATTAAAAGATCATGGATGCAGCATATTGCCTCTGGCACAAAAAAGCGAGTGTCTGTATGGTGGATACGGACAAATGACGTGAATACGTCTAAAATATTCTGAAAGAAATCGTTTTATTTTTTATTGGTATCAAAAAGGTAGGAAATAAACAATAAAAAAAACAAATTAAAAAACCTTATTGATCAATTCTGAACCGATTGCTTAGAGAGATTCAGGATACATTATGTTCAATATTCTTCCATTTGGGGCTAACATGTGAAGATTTTCAAATTTTCCAATTCTTGAACAACCTACATACAGCTGACCCAGAAATGAAAGCTGTGATCGTAGATTCGTTATTTGCTACCTTGAAAATCCCCATATACCGATTTTCATTTGAATCGGAATACAATTGGCAAACTTATCGGCCATCTTGGTGCGGCCATTTTAAATTTCTAAGTTTTGATCACATATTCGTTATTCACGACCTTAAAAACCTCTAGCTACCCACTTGCATTAAAATCGGAGCACAATTGGCAAATTTAACCATATTTGGGCGGCCATTTTTAATTTTGTTCATATTCAAGCGACCATTTTGAATTTCATTTTGAAAGTAAACAATAAAATTCTTTGATTCTTCATCTACGTCATGGTATATTTATTTTTTCGATATAAACAATAGTTTTTGGTCTGCAACTCAAAACTGTATGCCATAATTTCGTTATCATCGGTTTTTTGTCATGGCAGCAAACTTACAGACGTATTCACGTCAAAATTCATTAAAAAGTCCTAGATATTTACGAGTTAGAGTCCGCACCATAAAAGAAGGGAATCTCAAAATCACTCTTTTCATGCGCAGTGAGAGTCTTAAGTCCCCACAAGCGAGAAACGTCACTCTATCTATATATTAATACGCAAGCACTTTTTTTGTACAGCACTTTATGCGACTTCCACTAAACCGATTTTCCTAAAAATGGTTTTATATGGAAGTCGGAGTCGTAAAGGTATGCACAACACAAGAATTATTCATTTATCTCAATTCTGTCACTCAGAAATGAGTATTGCATTTCCCAATATAAAATGATAAAAGGACAACAACAATATAAGGTAGAAATTACGGTTAGCATATAAACAGGCGAATATAAAAATCTATTATTAAGGTTTGTGAATCGACTAAATTTCATGAGCCTAGATTGATTAGCGAAAGTTTGCCGTACTTCCTTTTAACTACGCTTTAAACAAATCAAATTGGCATTTCAAAATTTTGTTTGTTTTTGTTTTGGTTTCAACAAATTAGAAATATATGCTATCGCAGTACGGCAAGAAAAGTGACACATCAGGAGAGCTGAAAACAAAATTTAATGCCAAGTCAACTGGCGGCAATAACTGAAAACAGCCAATTTTTGAGTTGTGCCACTTTTCTTGCCGTAGTGCGATTGCATATCAGCGTCATTCCGCTTATGTTGAAAAGGTTTTTCTTTCTGCGGAGATTTTTACCGTCCCCGCAAATTTTAATTAAAAAAATAAATAATAAAACAAAATGGAAATTATTATCAAAATATCACGGTAAGCGATGGTGTTTTTTAAATGAAGAAATTTTTGTTCAAAGATGCGATTTTAGATGATAATGTAGTTTTTAATTACACTTTTTTAAAACAATTTTTTTTGTTTTTGTTTAGAGCTGATAGGGAAATTAAAAAGTGGTAATAGCTCAATTAAATTATTACTGAGTTATTTGAAATGCGTAGACGTCAAACTTTAACGGAACGGGTTGAGAGAAGAGTAGGGAGAGGGGATTGAGTTTCGACCAATGGGCGATACTAGTTTGTTTAAAAACGCAAATTACCGGCTCATTTATATTCTCAATCACAATTCCCCATGAACGCTAATTTCTCTTCTTTTATGGTGCGGGCTCTACAATATTTAGGAAGCCTTACTTCTCCTTATAGGACTCGGGCCTCTTGAAGTATCTTCAGACGTCTTCTCTTGCTAGCTCTCTTCAGTTTGTTATACGAAGTTAGCACGTCATTAATCCACCTATTTCTTGGTCCTTCTACTTTTCTCTTTCCTTAAAATCTACCATTGAAAATCCTGGGTAGCAGTCTTTCTTCAGAAGCTCGTACAATGTGTCCGACCCAATGTAGTCTATTCAATTTTATGTATGCAGCTACATTTATTTCGTCATACATCTCTTGAAGCTCTTCAAGTTTGTTCAGGAAGCTTATTATTAATACGCTATCTCTGTTCAACTGGCAAATGGCTCGGGCAACATAGTGTAGATACACAAAAGTTGGTTTGTTCAAATGAAAAGCTTTCTCCTCCTGAAATTTCAGTAAACTTTCATAAAAGCTTTTACACTTGGATGCATACATCCTCGTCTATAATGAGCCAGATTTGTATGATTATAGTTGTTGTCCAGTTCGAAATTAGTACCTATTCTCCATTGACCATTCCATATCCATTGAGTGTAGGGGCATATCTCTCCTGCCCATGCCCATGTTTTTGGGTCATTTAGTGCTACTGCCAATATTAGGGTTTAATATGCTCTTAGCTTAGTGACTTAGTGACATAAAAATGAAAAAGCTGTTAAAGCTTATGTTCTGCTATAATTCGATGTCCTATCTCAAAAATAAACTCGTATATGTAGTTCTTCTCAACATTTTTGGCTTCCATGCCTGAGTAGCGTTACCGTGATGCCAACTACGCCTAGTGATTTGTTCATTTTCTGCTTCAGGTTTCACCTTTGGCCTTGCTGATAAATCTATAGTCATAAGATAACTTAAGGTGTAGTCGTATGCTGCAGGGACGACGGACGACAACAAGACAGAGGTCAGTGTGGCTGCGAGAGACTGGAAGGAAATTCTTAGGCTTAGCAGGACGTATAACTTCGGCCTTTCGGCAAATGCCCTTTTAGCACCTTGGCTATTGTTTTTTTTCAGCACTTTGGCATCTACTATGTATCTATTAGATGGAAAATCCAGTAGGACTGAATCCAAACTAGTTGAGAGCTGCAAAGATGCTTTTGATGATCTGGGTACTCTGAATAAAGTTCGCGAGTCATTAGGAGTTGGAAGGCAATGAAAAGGTGAACGCCCTGGGTAAACCGGCACTGCCAGACACTGCATTCTTCGCTCCAGAACCAACTACTGGGACCACCACCGATACCGTAGACGATCGCACCCTGACGAAATACTCCAAAGCCTGAAGATCCCCGTTTAGTTTCATGAGCACAAAGCGGGGCTTCTCGTGCCTCCTCGTAACGTGGCCAGGGAATTGCTATGACGCAGTAGGAAGGACTTTAGGACACTAGTTGTCGTTGGCGTAGCTAGTGAGGGAAAGAGTGGGTACGTCCCTCCTCAGAATGTCTGAAGACCCCACATGGGAAAGAATGGAGCCCTAAATATGCTTTGTGGAGTTTTCCTTAGTCTCGAATATCTTCAATGCTTAGCCAAAAGTGCCTCCAGTAATCCTTTTTTGCACCAATCACAGATGATAAAAGCATACGATAACTCTCTCAATTGCCACCCTGCATTTAAGAGCTTCTGTGTAGGAAATCTAAATTTGGACTCACCATGGAGTCGTCCTATTCCGTGTCCCCCAATTAGAAAAGGCGGAAAATGCATTCTTTCATATTTTCTACTTCTAAAAATAAGAAAATATTTGACTAAATTGAGAAATCGATGAATAGTCTGAAATTTTTTACGGAAATATTTCTAGAACCCATCCTACATCAATGTCGCTTTTGGGATGCCATATCCAAGCCATGTCGCTACCATATACCACACCGGAATCACTTGTAAACGATAAAATTAGAAAAGGATATTCCCAGTTATGACATGAATTTTTAGTTTTCTTTACAAAGCCAAGCAAGGACTATTCCTGTATGTATTCTTCCAGGAAAGCATCGTTACCGTTATAATTTTCCATTTCGTTTCTTTACGTAATCAAAATTTCGTATTTTAATTATTCCCCATTGAAAGTTACAAAATTTTCCATAAAGTATACACGAAAACTTATTAAATCTTCACCCATAAAAATTCTGTGCCAACACATCAGCATTTAAATAACTTCATTACAACATGCGGAAAACATAGAAGAATTTTATTTTCGCAACCATCCCCACTTGTGGGGTGGAGTGAGCTCGGCTTCAGTTTCCGTGAAATATTTTAAACTTTCACCGCCAAGATTTTATATTTATATATAAATTTAGATGTGGATAACAACGAAACTCCCCACGACGGGGCTGTAAAGCTGGTGTAAAGGACTCTCTATATTCAAGGTAATTTCAAACTAAATATGTGCATACACATGGCTCTTATCGTTGTCATATTTACCCTTTTCCCTGACAAAAAAAAAATAAGTAAAGGAAACGTTAAATTTTCCCAATCTTTAATAAATTTATGAGGTGAGAAGTCATCAGGTAGTTAAAAACACATCAAATACGCATTCGGATAATATTTTTTATTGTGGTAGGAAAATTACCCTTCGCGGTCTCTCTATTATTGGAGTACGCCCCCGCGATGGGGTGATGTCATTGTGTGTGACGACATTCAACTAATCAATAGTAGACATCAGCACACCGTATAAACTTGAAACCTGCACCCGTTTCGGTATTCGGCGGGTCCTTTGGAACAAAAAAAAATCAATATCCTCGGCAACATTTTTTTTTGGGGGGAAAAACAAGGAGGGAAAATTTACTACGCCACTAAAGAAAACGGTCGTAATTGAGGTTGCCTTAGAGTGGGTTTTCGCGAGGTATGATTACGACCGACTACGACGGTTATAAGGACGAAATCGCGAAAAGGGTTTGTTCTCGTACGAGGGCGCCATAGCGTGCGGAAAGTGCAGTGCCACATGCCGTAGTAGAGATATATGGGGGCATTGGAATTGTGGCCGGGTATAACGGCGATTTATTGAATCCTGTCACAGTTTCTTCCTTTTTCTCTTTCGCCCCCTCCCCCCTTCCTCACTCTCTCGAACAGTCTCTGCATGTCGGGCGGCAGTAACTCCAATTTGAGCAAAATTTTGCACGCTATTTCTTAGGAAAATACAAAGGGCAATTTTATCAGAGGAACTAAAGAAACGCAACCATTGCCTGCCTTTATTATCGTCATATTTTTTATTATGTGATTCTAATTATTAATAATCAAAAATAACAGTTGGGATTATATTTTGTGACAAACTGGTTAGTATCAGCACATTCTGAGTAATCGAACAATTTATTTAATCACAAATCTATGGGACAATTGATGAAGTTTGTTGACTTATTTAGGAAAAGATTTATTGAGATGAAATTGATAATTTGAATGCTATAGTTTTGAATTTTACAATTTGTAAGGGAAGCAGGAATTTTTGCGTAGGTTCCTCATGAGGACCCGATGCGGCAAATGAGGGGCACGCCGAAAGAGGGATTTCCATTAAGTTTCCTCATTCACCACACAAAAAAAATCAGCGATACTGAACTGAGGTGTGCGTTATCAGTTCCTCATAAGGGCTTTATGAGGCATGCCAATTAAATGGGGCAATCCCAACATCTGCTTTACTTTATAAAAAGCTTTTAATACCCTTAAGCTTTAGTTTTACTCATACAAAGCCTTACTTTTTGTTGTTGCATTAAGCTTTAGTTTTACTCATACAAAGCCTTATTTTTTGTTGTTGCATTGCTTCATATTTCAGCCAATTATGTTGGTGATCGTGAAAGGTGTCATTCAGCATACTCAATAGACCGGTTCTAGGTCGATTACAGAGGTCAAGCAGCATTGGACGTGATTACTACTCAGTTGGGGGACCGTATTAGTAAAAGGAGCTTTGCGTTTAAAAATATGAGGCTTTCGAAACCGTCGCAGTTATTACTTCCACTCGAGATCGGGTAGCAATGATTTTTCCTCAAGGGGACCAACTGGGGTATTCCTTATGACGAGGCGCGAATGGAGCAAGGCATCAGATGAACTGTGTGGGCCTTATAGGGCAATACACATGGGGTCCACATGAGGCTAGCCATTTTGACCTACAATGCATATAGGTCATTTGTCCTTTGCACGGCAGAGCTGGTAAATAAATTGATCAATTAACTTTTTAGATTCACGTGGTCCCCACCGACAATGGTTATGCTCCGCTCCCCCTGGAGGAAAGAAGTACTAAACAATTAGTGTTCGAGACCATTGAAAAACCAAGACTTAAAAAACTCATTTGAAACAACACTACAGGAAGATAAGCAAAAGACAATTTACCACTTTTACGTCATGGCTCCTGGACAACATAGAAGCGATTTTGTAGCAGATATGTACGAGCAAACAGGTGAACTCAGCGCGTCTGGTTGGTTTGACAATTTGCTACGGTCACGGTATACAGAAACAAAGTTAAAGGGGCTTTTACACGATACAATGGTTGGACCAACATGCGTTGTCACTATATCGGTCCAACAGCTAAAGCACTGTGCACACACGTAGCAATTTCGTCTACGACTGAAATTATTTTCAGTCGTATTTTGTACTTAGACATTTCAATTACTAATAATAATTTGCGGAGGAGTACTAACATGAAATTGATGCAACTGATGTAAAATTTTACCCACGCGATGCAACGGTTGTACGTACGACGCCGGTTTTTAGTAACTAACAACCGTGCGATATCGGCACAACCGTTGTTTCAGTGCAAACCGACGAGACAATCGTAGCATGCGTCCATCATATTACGCCGATATCGCACCAACCGTTGTATCGTGTAGAACCGCCTTTGTAAAAGACTGTATATCGTATCATGGCAACGTCACTTGATGACCGCTTCCCGTATAAAATCGAAGTTGTTGTTGTTGTTTCTTCATTAGTGCTGACGTCACTTGGTTCCCTTTTCCTGCGGCATTCGAAGCTATCAGTCTCTGTTACATTTCCTTGTTTCTGTATACTGCGGCTACAGTAAAAAGTCTGCTTGCCCCAAATCCCGGTAACACGGTCCTCAATGGAAAAAGCTACGGCCCGATGTAGACGGGATTTTAACTGACTCAACAATAGAGAATACCTGCAGGCATGTTTCTAGTGCTTCAATTTTTTAGATAAACAATCGAGATTTGCCTTAACAATTTCACTCATGATGACTCATATGAAGATGTTCCCTGGTTGTGTAAAGAAAATAAGGCAAAAGTTTGTCCGCAACCAAAAAAGCTTAACAAAACACTCATCTAATGAGTGTAGACTATCAATAATATTGTGCAATATTTTGATTTGCGCAATATTATTGACGGTCTGTGGGCGATATTGAAAGATTGTCTGGTGCAAAGAAGGAAACCGTCAATAATTTGATCAATATTATTGCACAATATTATTGATAGTCTAGGAGGTGGCGGGATTAATTTAACCAAAAAAATATGAAAATCAATCTGCGAAAGGAATATAAGGGAGTTTGAAAGAGAATTAAATTTACGACCAACCAAAACTTGAACAAACAAGTCTGCTTGGTTATAGAAACATATTAAGCTGTCCAAAAAAATAAAAGCTCTAAAAGCAAATAAAAAAAACTACCATAATTTCCCCAGTCAAACTTTTTCCCATAAAACAGCTTTCGCGCTAGCGAAGACAAGAACCTTAATTTTAAAAGCTGCAGTGGGATTCCGTAACGATTGAGAATTTAGAATTTAGAGCTTTCCTAAAGCACACAAGTTTTCTAACTTAGAGTGGGTTGGTATTCGGTAAGCTATTTAGAGTGATGTACTAGATTTTTAGATAAGATAGTATGTTTTCACATCCAAAATGAAAATAAGTATGAAGAAATGAAGTATTTGAAATTTATGATCCCCTTTAACTACAATTTTAATTTAAACTATTTACATTTAAAATGTTTAACCCAAAATAAAGTATTTTTCTTTAGAATTTAAACAAACATTTATATTACGTATACGTATTTTCACTTTCGAATAATTCTAAATACTTATTATTTGTTTCTAATAAGTGTAGTTTTTTGGTTTTATAATATTTATTATCTGTCCTTATAATATATAATTTAAATTTTTTAAGGTTGTTAATATTTCTTCTTTGCTTCTCTTTGCTGAAGACACTCGTCCGACAGGGTTTTTCCTTCGCTTGTAAAACGATTTTTTGCTAATTCCGGGTGATTTTCCATAAAATCAATAAAAACTTTAAAAATTGTTTAAACTTACATTTTTGCAAATTCCCAACCTTGCTCACGAGACACCTTATATGTGATTGAAATCGAACTCTAACTTAGACAAGAAATGTGTTACAGAATTCCAAATTTCGTCTAAAATTTAGAGAACTCTTGTACAAAAGTGTGTGCCAGCTACTACAAAAATTAATAACCGGAATTTGCGGTAGATGGCGCTGCCTCCGCCTTTTTGCCAACTTAGAATGTTTAATGCACTCTAAATTTTAGAATCTTTAGGCTTACAGAATACCAAACTGCTCTAAATTTAGAATTTTGACTCTAAAATCTAACTCTAAATCGTTACGGAATCCCATTGCTGATGTGAAATTTAAAAAAAAGCTTCCGTGACGAAATGATCGAGGTCCAGAACGTACTCTGCTATACTCTGCTTGAATCGCTCGGGGTCTTAAGGCGACAAAATAAATATGTATGATTAAAGAGGAAAGAGTTATTAAAGTCGGTAATTTTCCTAAAAATATTTGGATGTGTTTGATCGATTTTTCGTCGATAGATAAATTTGCCAAATCTTCTAAAAAACATATGTATGTCAAAAAATAAACAAACAAGTAAGTGTCGAATGTGAGAACCTGTTATAGTGAAAACACACTGTTTTCACTGTATTTTTAAACAGACTTTCGAAACCACATAAAGAAGCAATATTGTTTCCCTGATATAACAAGATAATTAAAATATGAGAAAAATTGAATTGGTTTATACCTTATCAAATTACAAATAAAGCCCGAAACCCAATTTTCCTCCTAACAAAACAGGGCGTCGCATAAATCCCCAATGAATGAATTTTTATACATCCCCCCTCATTCATGGAATTTACTTCGATCACAGCCCATCTGAAGCTGCTTTTGTTGCGATGACATCAATAAAATTTTATCCATTTTCCTCCTGTTTTCTATAACAAAAAAATCTTTAAAAATTTGTGACCGAAAAATATGGCCTCGCCTTGAGACATCTGTTGAAGCACCAAGAAAAAAAAAGGGAAATCTTTATATGTACATTACATATTTCTCCTTTCGTTTGACATTAAGAAGCTCCTTCGTCATCCTCTTCCGGCTGTTTACACTCACCATTTTGTCGTCGTCGTCTCGGGATGAGAAAACAGCACCACCATCGCATCGCATCGCAGTCAGAGCATCCTTATTTCTCGGTTGCGAAATCAGAACTCAAATCGCAAGCAATCCCAAGATTACCCGAGCGCGTCTCACAGACATGATGAATTAAGTTGTTTGTCAAAAATAATTTATGTCATGCACTCATATCTTGACACTGGCAACATCCATCAAGATAATTTAACGGGCACCAATAGCCCCAATAGTAGTAACGAAACAAGCATAAAAGGACACAAAATTGATGATGGTTCGGTCTTTTTTCTTAAAGGAAAAAATATTTCCTCCTTAGCGATTTTTGAGAGGAAGCGGGCCGGAACCTGTTCCAGAATGTAGCATCTTGGCTGGGCTGGAATTGTGATGAGAATTGAAGGAAATTGCCTTATGGCGTTTCAATGTAAATATTTGAGAGAGTTTTTCTTCTTTATTCTCCTTCATTCATTCATTTTGATTGGAAAAAATTGTGTTCTTTGTTAATGTTAATAAATTTTCTGTTCCATGTTTTTATTTTTTTTTTCGGCAACGCAATAGGAATTCAAAAATGGACAGAAAAGGAGCTCCTGACAAAAAAATAATATTAATCCAAAGTCTAGAAAATTGTTTCTATTTTTGGATTTTAAGCTTTATTGTGGACATTCTCTCCACCTTCGTCCTGTCTTTTTTCTTGGTGGGAATTTAAAAGCTTTTCCTACACAAAGTGACCACGTCTCAAGGATTTGGGCCTGTTGGACCAAGTCTTTGTTTTAAAGGTAGTTTTTAAAATAAAATAAGAAACCATCACTCAAATTACTTAGAATTCTTTACAGCACGAGGAAACCAAACTGGAGTAGGTTGTTAGCTTTTCAAAATACATCAACAATTTCCTTTTTTTTGTCCAACGATATATTTTTTAGATCCCTTGGCATTTTATAGACCGGAGTCTTTTAATCTATCTATACAATTAAGAATTTTCCGTGAATTTTTTTCAATCCTGAAATACATCTTAAACTCACAAAGACCTCATGCCACTGAGTTCTGGCCATTGAGAAAGCCTCCGCCATTTGGAATTTTTTATAATAGTTTACTGAATCCATCTGAATGCCATTGGATCTTTTGATAGGTCTTAAAGAATTTCCAAAGTTCACGACTGAGCTAACTTGAATTGAATTTCAGGTTAGGCCAAGCATGAAGAACATTTTATAGTTTAAGTTCAAAGGTTATAAGTTGGGTGGATTGAAATGTCCTGGATGTGTGTTTTTGGTACAGAAGCAAGAAGGTTTTTGTAGTAAGGAAAAAAAATCCAATTTAAGATTTTCTAGCTTCTTTGCTTAAGCATAAACTTTGCTTCAATATATTTACCTCTTCGTTTTTACCGCTTAACGGATTCGTAGGATTAATTACGATTATTATTTATTAAAAAAAACACGCTAATAGAATTTTCTCATTATCCATTTTTATCTAAAGAAGATCCTTGTACAATTGCCTTGAACAGGATATTTCGTAATTACATGGCATTGTGCTTGGAGTCATTTTAGATACAACTTGTCATATTGTGTTGGTTTGTATCTTGGCTTGAAGCTTGAATGTGAGATTTATTCTGGACAACAACCTTTGTGGAGAGTTTTAAATGGGCTTAAAAGCTTTCGGTGAGCTTTAAAGCTTTCGGTGAGCTTAAAAGCTTTCGATGAACTTAAAAGCTTTCGGTTAGCTCAAAAGCTTTCGATGAGCTTAAACGCTTTCGATGAGCTTAAAAGCTTTCGGTGAGCTTTAATTTTCTAGAGATGTTGCGACTAGCTTTAGTATTCTGAACTACAACCGACAGCGCCAGAACCGACACAGCTGTACTAGTTGAAGCAATCCAAAAAGGAAAATAAAGGTATGTGCAAAAAAATTCGCATTTTTTCGACTCGTAAGACTGGAGAATTTCCGCTGCCTCAATCAGTTCAATGAATTTTAGTGATCTGAAAAGCCAATAAGAAAAATAAAAAAATAAATAAATTGAATTTCTCCATTCAATGGGAGTTCGCTTTTGTCCTTTTCAAAATTATATCCCCATAAGCCATTACGTTGACCCTAACAAAAGCGTAAAAAGTCCTTTTGCCTGCGCTATATGCATTTTATAAAAATTGCACTATTGCATCCCGCAAATTGTCCTCTTAGTGCAATGGAAAATAAAATCGCATTCTCGCTGCCATCGTGGAATGTTATTACGACGAGGCTCTTTTAAAACAAACACAACAAAAAAAAACTGAATACGTAGAGAAAGTCCTTTGTGCAAAAAGGATAATAGGTGAGCGGGATGCTACTTTGAAGTGTTTCAAGCTGATTTCCCGTGTGAAAGTCTGAATTGGGTACAGCACTCTTGTCGCGCTACCTAAATACAGTCGGGGCGGATTCCTTTTTTCCCACTAAATGGGTTGTTTTATCACCGCAGCTATAAAACAAATGTCACGGCACAGCCATTTTATAAGCATTAAAGACTGCCTTAGTGGATGCTGCCGGGGCGTTTTGCGTGAAAGGAATTTTTAAGTAGATTGAAGTTTCCTTCTTGTGTTTTGTGTGTGGAGGGGACTCTACCTATTGCCAACTGGCACAGATGCCCGAATGCCTTTCTTCTTGCCGCCGCCGCTGTTCTGGGTGCTAAGCATGGCAATGAAATGAAAGTTGGGGAAATATCAAAATCACAATTTTTACATCAGTGATTTCTACGGAAGTGTTGCATGGAATCACAGTAATAAATCATGGTTTCCGTTTTGATATTGACAACCTAAAGAGGTTTTTCGGCACAAGTTTTGATTTATTAAAGGCAACGCAAGTGGAGGGAATGAAAATCGAAAACGTTTTTTTTATGTATGTATTAAATCGCCTCCGAAAATTGAAGTTGTGAAACTTTTAGATATGGTATTTTTTTTAGGGGCGAGTGAAGGCTTCTTTCATAATATTACAAAAAGAAGATATCAATTTTTATTTAAATGTGTGGAATACTGTGATTTATTAAATTTTCTCGACTGTACCTTTTTCTTGGCATTACGTAATTTCAATCAATTTTTAATGTTTTGTGCTTCCAATTTCACGCTGCTGCAGCTGTTAAATAGCTGATGATAGCTTGCTCATATTTTGACAAACTTAAGCCTACCAAATTGTTTACAAGCCTACGTATGGCATATCGTTCTGCATCCTAATTAAAAACAAATATTTCAAATTGAGTTCAAACGTAATTTGCGTTTGCTTTGTTTTTGGCTGGAAAATCGTAATCAACTATTGCTCGTGACGCTCCAGCATTTGCATGTTAATGGAATATTTGTGCATCGAACAATCAAGCGGTATAAAGTTATATCGGGCAATGACAGAGAATGTGCTAGAAAAACAGGAGACATCACCACAAATGTTTCGGAAGGTAAAGACTCGAGTGTTACGAATCCGAGTAAAAAGAATTAGTTGGTATATTCACGCCAACCCAAGTACAGGACCTCCTTATATTTTTAGAAGCATACAGGCGTCCGTAACTAGCACACAAAGTGACTATTCCAAACGTGGGTGTCGTTTTACCAAATGGTCCCCCAACTAAGTACTAATCACGTCCAATGCTGCTTGACCTGCGCAATCGAACGGCAAACCGGTCTATTGAATATGCGAAAGGTACCCTTTATGGCCATAAAGATATTGCCCGTGTTCTTCGTCGTATACAATTTCTTAAAGCTTCAATTTTACTCGTTTAGCAGCGGTCCGGAATTTTCCCATTCGAACTATCACGACAGAACGCTGACTTCGCTGTTTGAACAAAATATGGCTTCAACACAAATTATACTTACAGACGATGACAACAGAAAAGGTAGAGTCTCTGTTAAGGTGAGTCAAGTGGAAATATGAAGTGCTATGCTGAGTCGAATCACGAACCTCTAGCGTGGTAGTCGGGCACCTTAACCTCTTGGCTATCGAGACTGGCTTTCAGTTTTTTATACTGAAAAACAAATTTACATTGTGGCGTTAAAAGATACAGAAACTTTAGGACCGGAATATAAGGCAGTTCGTTTTCAACGATCACAAGTGCTGAACCTAAGGTTTGGTAGCTGTTTAATAGAGGAGGAGTTTAGGAAGCTTATCAGTGCACCAACCGCCATTCTGGATTTCTCTTTTAAGTCTTCCTGAACGTACCGGTATTTCGACGGCGAAGTCGTTCCTCAAGATCAATCTGGGAAAAGTTAGGCTATGGTTGTAGCAACTATACCCTTGGTAGCAAGTCCGTAGTGTTTTGATGTCTATATCCACGAGTCCCTCAGGTGTTTCATGTGAAGGTCGAGATGGAATAAGTGCAGGAGTACACCAAGGGCGTTCGTGGAACTTTTCCTCACTGTTGCTCTATTTTTGCTGTTCTTTGGACCTCTTCTAAATAGTCCAGCACTAGCCATCATCTCGTACATGTGGAAACAATAAAACTAGGGCTTCAAATGTGCAGCGTCCAACATTATCATCCGCTCCAGAGGCAACCATATCGAACATTGACGTTTTTCATGAAATTTAACGTATTTTCAAATCTACCTTAAAATAAAAATAAAAAAAATAAAATTAACAAAAATGTAGCATTTTTTAATTGATAACACTTCGAGTGACGGAACAAGTGTCTTCTTCCCCATTTTTGACTTGGGATTTAGCCTTCCGCATGGCTTCCCTCCATGTTGCTCAGTCTATCGCCTCTTGCCTTCAGCGTGGTCCAGTAAATCTCCAGCTGTCACTATTGATCAAGTTCTTTCTCTATCTCTTTCAGGTTCTGGCCTGTCCGAAATTGTCTGGGGGCAGTTAAACGTAATTTAATAATCTTTCAAAGGAATGAAAATATAAAAAAAACAGATTTGCATTAAGAAAATACTTTAATCTACTCAACGTAAATCTTCTTGATTGACAGTTCCAGAGAACGATAAACTGAAAGTCCTCAGAGATTTGTACCATCAATTTTTATTATAATGAAATGACCACAACTATCACTCACCACTTTAAAATAAAATGAATATTTCTTAGGAATTATATTAAGTTTTAAAAAGTGCAGACACCATTAAAAACCAAATAATAAAAGTCAACCAAAACAAACCTCGAATAATAAATACATAAAAAAATAATAACTTTCTCTCAACATTTCGTTTTTTTGTTCATTTTCAGTTCATCTATGGACGAATGTGTCATCAGTGGTAAATGATTTTTTTGTTGAAACGATGACAGACGGAAAGGAGAGGGGCAGTTTTGTTGGTGAAATATTGAGCAACAAGTTGCCTATTTCTTGGTTTAAATCGCCATTTGTAAAAGAGACAAAGTGGGCACTTGAGAAATATCCCAAAAGATCGTCATGGGATGTTGATTCTGAAGAGGAAAATGTCCTGCAGCCAATTGGTAGATGGACAGATCCAAGTAAATTTGCAGAAGATGAAACATCCCGGAAAAGTGAAATGATTTGTAACACAAACAAATGGACGGGAGGAATGAAAGGTCAAAGTAAAACTGTTGCCTTTTGGATATTGAATGAATTTTGTGATAAAGATGATAACATTGAATTTAGGTAAGTTAAATATAAAAATGTGGATTAATGTTATTTCTTATTTGTTATTGTTATTATTATTAAAGTTTTCATACACATAAATGTGTATTATACAAAAATTCCATAGGTTTGTAGTAAAAGTTAAATTTCTGAAACGCATGTGGTCAATAGCAGGTGGTTATTAAGCAAATTTCTACGTTATGCCAAAATCCGCACAAAATAAAAAAAATTTACAAAAACTTTTATTGAAAATTGAAATATTACAAAAAATCGGTTTACATGAAACTTTGGGAATACCTATGTACATATACAGAGTGTATTTGTGTTAAGCTTACAAAGCGGTCGGCTGTTGATATATTTCGAACAAAAAATCGTCAATAGACAAAAAAAATATATTTTACGACCTTCGTAAAAAATTAGCACCTATCGATAGGCAATTTAATCGAAATTTTGTTGGCAATTAATCGAATTTTGTGGGCAAAATTGTTTTTCTCGATTTTTTGCCCATTTTTCGGCATGTTTCTAATGAAGTACCAATGTGCGCACAAAAAACAACTATTAGCACAACTATTCAAGAACACTTTAAGCCCAAAAACGTTTGATGGCTTATAAGATAATCGAATTTTACAACAAGGGTCTTTTTTCGAAAAAAAAACCGTATTTTGAAAAAACTATTTATTATTTTGCAAATTTTCAAAAACGCTTATATTGCACTCCCCCCCCCCCCCTAAGGACTATACTTTGCGCGAATTTCATTACAAAATCGTTTTATATTTGTCCTTTATTTGTTTATGGATTGACATCAAACTGGCCTCATTTTATTAGTATGACAAAGTTTTACAAATCCTTACTAATATTATAAATACAAAAGTAATTCTGTCTGTCTGTCTGTTACGCTTTTGCGCCTAAACCGCTTAACCGATTTTGATGAAATTTGGTACAGAGATAGATTAAACCTTGGAAAAGGACATAGGCTACTTTTTCTCCCTTGAAGGGATTGAAATAAGGGATGAAAATTTGTATGGGAGTCCGTCATTATTGCATAGAAAATTATTAAAGGCACCCACTATTTGAACCCAATCAACTTCAAATTTTGCACATATGCGTAGTTTTCTTGACAATGCAATGTGAATATTTTGTACAAAAATAAAGATGGCGGTTGATGGCCGCCGGTTCTTGCATTTGTGTTCCCCAACCCCCGACATGGGTACCAAATGAAAGGGTATGACAGGTAGAATAGAACTAGCGGTGTAGCGTCATTCCAAATTCAAAATGGCGGAAGACATAAAATAGACTAAAAAGTAGAAAATATAACCAATCAACTTCAAATTTTGCACATAACGCATAGTTCGCCGATATAGTAAAATAATCCAGATGGCGGTTCCAAAATGGAGGCCGATTTTTCCAATTTTGTTCTCCGACCCCCATTGAAGGGCATGACAGTTAGAATACAATTACATAATTGTGTGGCGTCATTCCAAATTCAAAATGGCGGATTACCTTTTTTTTCATAACCCTCTCAGTATGGGTATCAAATGAAAGGGTGTGACCATCATAATACAGTAATCTGTATGATGTCATTTTAAATTTAATACGGCGGCTACAACAAAATGGCGGATGACATATAATAGACTAAAAGGTAGAAAATAAAATGTGTGTAATATATTTTATCAAATAAATGTAAATATGGCTTCGTTTACTTCCTTTGCCTATTGTATATGTATATTTTAAGACAATGGTTTTTCAGGAGTTAAGCTCTAGTCGCGCGTCGGAGCTGACACGCACTTTCTTTTTTATAGGCAACTCTAAATTTTTATATGTATTCAAAATTAATTTTTGCAGGTTTGGTTCTTTTTTTCATTATACCTTTTTCTTACCGCGGACTGTGTACACATAATCTTTTGTTATTGAAAGACGTTGCAACGCACACGGGTGGGTTTCTGCTATTTTATATAAACCTTTTTTTTTTTGTACAAAGTGTAGTTTTTTTAAAACGCAAAAAACTGCTTTTGGGACTTTTTTGACACCATCTTGGAAACTTTCTCAAAGGCCTACGAGCACCTCTTTTTTCCATATTTGACCTTACGGATGGCTCGGTTGGCAAAAAACGAGTAAAACAAAGTTTTTAAGTGCCCGGTGTCTAATCCAGCAAATGTTCGGTTGTCTCTCTGGATTGTTCTTCTCGATACCAACATCCAATCATGCCGCATGCGCCAAGGCCAATGTTCTGTGACGATCGGCACTATTCCGACTATTTTCTTCCACAGCATCTTTGAGAGGTCACATGATCTCGGTTTTGCTGTAGTTAGCCCAAGTCTTTCTAGTCTTGCTGCATGATTTTTAAAAGGAAGTGCATGATAGAATCTCCCGTCGACACACACAACAGCTGTTGTACATTATCAATAGGCCATTTGCCATCTCATTATCGTCGGCCTGGTACCGACTGAAAAGAGATTCTGTACTGTACATCTCGGCCTAGAAAGAGAACTCCTTCTGAAAGATTTAGACCAGCTTGCCCGTTGTATTGGAGGCCAAATAGAGAAGTTTTCCAGATACTAGAATCGAGATACTGTCGTTCTACAACACAAAATCGTATGCTAATTCTTTATTCGTCGTATGACTAATAAACCATCGCAACCATTTTTTCTTCTTAGAAATATGAAGTCGACAATCTTATTCCTTGGCTTAAATCACGTTAAATAGACTTTCTTATCCTCTCATCCATATGAAATACGTTTTTCTGACTTTAGTAATACATACATATGTATATAAAATAAAACATTTTCTTCCTTCTGCGTATCCTCGTATATACCTAAGCGGATAACAAAATGTTATTCAGGTGCCAGTAACTTTCAAGGTGAAATACACCTCCAGAACGAGGCCAACCAATCCTTAATAGAAAGAGCAACAACAACAACAAAAACAAAAAAAAACAGGAAACGAAAACAAAAGGATCAACAGGAATATAAAGGATTATGTACAAGGTCTGAACTCTCTCTCTCTCGTCAAAGATGAAAGGGCTTTTACGTTGTTTGTCAACAAATATTACACACATGTGCTCAGTAACAAATTCCTGTATAGTGCAACTAGTTTTAGGAAGGCAAAATGGAGATGGATGGATGGATGGGGTGGGGTATATGTACATATGTGCAGGAATTTCAGGGGCTTCACTTCAATGGATATAAATCGAATTATGATTCTGTTATACATCCCTAAAAGGGGTTGTGATATGTTCTATAAATTTGAATTGAAAGCCTTCTTTTTGTGCATGCATAATATATTTGAACACAATTAGTCGAGATGGAGTAGTTGCATATGTATATTCCGGACTAGACTTTTAATTGTAAAGTGCTTCCCCTGCCAGTTTGCATTATAAACTTTTGCAAAATCTAATCAGATTCTGAAACTAAATGAAATTGTGTGCTTTAGATTTTAGTTTAATGCAGCAAAATCCCGTGAGTTTAAGTCTTTCAACACAAAGTGCTGTTGGATAACTACATACCTTTTGTCATGCCTTCAAATGTCTCCCCCAACAACATTCAACTAATTGTAAGTGAAGTCGTACAGATGATCAAACTACGAAACATAGACTTATAAATCTCCGCAAATTTAGCTTAACCCACTTATAGGTCATACAACCGCAAAAGTACCATCCATGTTGTATCTTCTAAGAATATTTTCCTATCCATGATTTTCCCGCCTATAGCACTAGCTTCAATATGATTTATTTCGTTGGTCTATGATTTATTGCTTTCACTCAAGAAAAATAACCTTCGCTTAAAATCATGATTTATATACCAAAAGTCGTCATGCTTCCACAAGATATAGGCTGCCGTACTGTTGATGCCATGAATTTTCTATAGGATAATAAATTTATCCTAACCTGCGAGTTCATCTGAGGTAACAAAAAAAAATACAGAGATACCATCCTATACCCTCCTGGATTGATAGTTTCAGCCTTTTATGATATGTATGTTATGAATTTATGCAAATGTGGGCCAAGAGCAAAGGTGTTACGATCTGGGTCTCTGCGAGAGGCAAAGAATCCTTGCATGGTTTACAAGACCCTTCTCAATATATAACTTTTGATATATTCAGAACAGAAGTGTATTCATGTCAAAATCAATTTTTTGACTAGACTTATGCTGAACTGATGAAATTTTTTGGGATTTTTTTTAATGAATAATTCAATAATAATAATAAGCGAGTAAATAAGGAAATGTCAAATTTTATTTCAAAATTTTTATGCGTTTTTTTTATTGAATGTTAAAATAAGAAACGAGTTTATCCATTGACCTATGTCATGTTAAGCATAATTCGAAAGAAATACATTGCGTATGACAACAAAGTTGATCCTTTAACTTTAAATTTCATTTAGAATTGTGCTGCTGCATTGGGTACATGCAAGAGAAAATACTCGTATATGGTGAAAAACTCTAAATTGTTTAAAACTCATTTTATTTGTTTTAGTTTTACACTATTGGATTTGAAAGTTTCGAGTTTTAAACTGTTTCAGACTAGAGTTTAAATGTTTACATTTAGCGTAATTTCGTATTTGTTCAACATTTTGCGGAAAAGTTGGTCGTTGCCATTAGAGAGTAAGCAACCACCAGAACACTAAAGTAATTTTTGCACGCTATTCAAAACACTTATTAGTTTTTTATTTTTTAAACCCACAATAAATTTCACAGCTCCAACTGTTTACGAACTATTTAACAATGTGTGGAAGCAAATTTTTTGGGTTTATTCATTTCTTCACTGGCTGGGATTTGTGCTTTCGTAGTAAGAACGAAAACTGAGAAGGAACAGAACAATAGGACTCCTAAACAGATATCGACGAGATATTGCTAGAATTACCAAGCTGGGTATCCCGCAGGGCGCCTGCGGCTTCCTATTCAATTTCTGTGTAAATGCCCAGGTCCACACTGCAAACCCAAGTGTGTGATTTTAAAACGCATTTCGCGTGTAAAATCATGTAGTCACTTTTTACGCGTTTAAAATGTGTTAATTTTTAATACGCGAAAAGTGTGTAAATTTAACACACTTAATGCGTGAGTTTAAAACACACCAAATATGTATTGCTTGGAAGCTTTTGAGTGGAGCTTTTTTAAGCTCGTTTTTCGGGGAGTAAACTTAGAAAAATCGTCACCGTAAGCTTACAATTCTTGATGTAAATGCAATGACTTGTCTCGATGCCCTACTGTTACCGACTGACTGTAAAGAGAGGAGCACTCTGGTCATTGAGCATTTAAATAAAGAATTACCACTGTACAGTGTTGAGCCTTCTACTACAATAGTAGCAGATTTACTACATTTCGCGTTTTCAAAATTCTACTACTTTCGGTTTCTTATTTGTTACATATTTCACTTCATCAGAAAAATTGATTTTATTCAACGAGTACAATTTTTCATTTATCGGTTGCCGTCGAATACAACCTCTGCTATATGTGTCATAGAGACTCGGATTAAATTCTTACGCTCCTTTGAAAAATTTACCGTGGTCAAAGTGTATTTTTTTATACATACCATTGTGCCAATCTTTGTTGCTTTATTTAAATTCTTTAAAATGTGTGTGGTGTTAAATGCTAACTTGGCCAAAAGACCTTGTGTAGCCCTGAATATTCTATTTTTTGTTGCTACTACATTTTTTCAATTCTACTACCATTTTTTTACATATTTACTACATTTTTAAAATCGCCAAGGCCCAACACTGCCACTGTATAACTTTCCTTTAAGTTATCCTCTCATGTGTGTTAATATAGTGAAGTGTGTGATATGACACATAATGTGTGACTTTCACACGTTTAAGACGTAAAACGATAAAGCGTTACCATTTCTTTAGCTTGTAAAAAATATTATACGCTGAACGTGTGTGATTTTTACACATATGTCTTTTTATTCGCATTTTTTTAACACGGTTTATTCCTAAAACGCTTAATTTCAACACGATTAGCCGAATTTACACGCTTATGAAGTGTGTAGTGTGTTAAATTCACACGGAGAAAATATTCTGGGGTTTGCAGTGTAGTAGCAACATAAATGTAAAAGCTTTCTTGTTTAATTCATCAAAAAATGAGCGAAAAAATGAGAGAGCTTTTGTTCGTGGAGGGGTAGAACGGCAAAATTAAAATTAAATCCAAGTCTCCGGCAGCAGCAAAAGCAACAACAATTTATATGGAAAATCACGTTGACGGATTCATCGGGCCCCGGCAGTAAGTTCAGTTCTTTACTGGGCTCGTTCCGGAGAGATCGCTTTGATGAGAAGGAACCCGACAATCTGAAGGTGGATTTACATATCTGACATTGTTCCGTCGCGCCGGTCTTTTTTAAATTTCGACCAATCCGAAACAGCCTCTGCGACATCTTACCGTCACGGCGAAAAGTTAAATCATCTTTAACTTTTCTGTCGCAGGATGAAAAAACAGCCTACTGGCTGACAGAAAATTGAAATTTAACTTGTTTGGTTTTGTTTAAAATAAAAGTCCTTGCCAATTTCTTTTTTTAAGGAGATTGTTCACCCAACGTTTCTCTTATTGTCACTTTTTTTTGTTAATACGTCCATAATAAGAAGACTTTTAGATTTTGCAATCTTTTTAATTTATATTTTTTAGTTTTTCCTCTCTTCACGTCAGTTGTCAAAAGCAACGACAGCTTTTGGCTGCGTCAGAATTCGTCACAAATGTAAAACGCGTATTAAAAATCTGCCACAGAAATGATCAACTGTGATGCGGCGTGAATTACAGATTGTAATAGTGTACAACAAAGATCCGTTGAATAATTAAATTTTAATTTACTTACTAACTCACACTTGGGAACAAAATCAATAATAGTGTTTAGTCGGCACAAGGAAAAATATTAACAGTTCAAAACCTTTTTAACATTTCTTTCTTTCACTAAAAACATTCCTTTACTATTTTTCAGATTGTTTTTCCGTTCAACAAATAAATCTGGAATTGTTTTCAAAAAGTCATTTACAACAATGATAAAACCAGGTGAGACAATTATCCTCTTTTAAAAAAGCAAAAAATAAAATCCTAAACAAAAACATTTCTCCATTTTTACAGATTGTGAACTTTTTCTAAAGCGATCAACAGGTAACCTGGATTACACATCCCTGCCACTATACAATTTGGACTGCACAGTATTTTTTCCGTCCCACGAAGAGGTTTCATTTCCGCAACCACCTGGAATACTAATTGAGCTAGTCCGATTAAATGTGCCATGTGATAGTGGTGGATATATTCAGTTTTCCGAAAGATCACGTCTCTGTGGTAAATTAGAAGAGTTGAGTGTTAACGAACGGACGTACCACTTCGACCTGAATCAAAATTCTAGTGTTAAGATACATAAAAGTCCTATGTTCAGTCTTAGATATCAGTTAGTCGATTACTGTTATAATATGACACTAGTGAATCGGAACGGTTCGTTTTTCATTAAGCCAGTTCGCGAGACGCTAGAATGCTACTTTAGGATACATCTGCCGTATGGCTATAAGATCGATTTAAATTTAATTACGAATAACGATAGTGATTTACATCAAGGTGATAAATTTACAAACGAAGCGACATACGAGAATTTACGCGTTAACCTAATGTCGCACATTAATTTTAGTTTTAGCAATAATAGCAATAAGTTAACCGATAAATCAACGAACAACTTCCTCGCGGACGGGGAATGTAGTGGTATACTGTTTAGTGTGCACGATACAAAGCTCTACAAGTGGTCCCACTGTGTGAATGAGAATAGTGCGATGAAGGGATTCTCCCTAGTGTCCCAAAGCAATACTTTAGAAATAGAAGTGCTAAAAACCAAATCGGCAACGGCACAAAATCCTTTTAGTAGATATAGTGAAACAACCGAAAGGACAGAGGCAAAGATGACGAAACTGCCAACGTTATTTTTTACATACAGTGCAAAACCCGTGCTAGATATAGTATCAGATTGTGCCTTCGGATGGGTAGCTGTACAGCAGTTCTGTATGTCAACTGTTGAGACAGCGATGTCATGGCACCAGGGAGAACAGTTCTGTGCCAGCCAGGGAGGACACCTTGCATCCATCCGCTCGGATATTGAACAAAGGACTATTGATCAGCTGCTTATCAACAGGTATGTAAATTTAGATTTTAAGGAAACACGTGCTGATTTCGTCCTTGAAATGGAATTATGATGGGAATTATTTGTTTGGTTGCCGCGAATATTGTGTAGTCATAGCTTGAATGGCTGACGTAAATATGTGTCACATGTACAAAATGCTATTGATGTTTTTCGAGTGAATGGATGTTACTAATTAGTTTACAGGCAGTTTTGGGTTAGTCAAGGTTCGTGATTGTTACCAACTATTTGCCTAAACAGATTTGTCGAAACACTTCTGTAACAATACTATTTGAGCTTCTGATTTCTACTGTATCTCTCTGAATTAATGATATGTTAACAAAAAAAAAGTTTAGACAGAACAATCATATTATCTTTCTTTCTTTCCCAACCCAATCTTTCTTTCCCAACAAACAACACTATTTTTATTTGCTTCTTATGTGATTATTCCAACGCAGATCTTCCGTTAATGTTAAGCCTAGGATATTGAGAGATGGTTCGTCCGTTAGTTCTAGTCCATCCACTGAAACGGGAGGAATTGTGGAGCCTTTTTTGGAAATGCGACAGTACTTCGTTTTTGATGCGTTCAATTCAACACGAGTCTTGCGGGCGCAATATCTGTGTTGATTGAATTAGATATAAGTTCACGGTCATGTAGGAAAAGTCTGACACGTCCCTGTCTTACATGATCGAAACTATAAGTAACGCAAAGTAGAAGGGAATTGGTGTGGATTGATAGCAATTTATAAAAACTACGAAGTCAGCTGGTGTGATAGAATTGACCGCCGCACAGTGGGGCAAATAGCTCATTTTTTGGACAATCGATAATTCCCAAGCCTGGAATTAATGAAACTTAAAAATTTTTGTAAACTATTCGTCATAAAATTGCCTTTAATTCTATCGAGCCCGAATTTTGAAATTTCAAAATTAAAGATGGCTAATCCAATATGGCGGACATAAATTTTGTAAGTAAAGTAAAATTTTATCAAAAGATTCTTTAAAATTATTGAAATTAATTATTATTAATTAATTTTCGGTTTCCAAAAAAACCACCAAGTAACATTTTTTTATAATTTTAAAGAATTTTTTTATAAAATGTTAATTTACTTACAAAATTTATGTCCGCCATAATGGATTAGCCATCTTTAATTTTGAAATTTCAAAATTCGGGCTCGATAGAATTAAAGGCAATTTTATGACGAATAGTTTACAAAATTTTTTTTTAAGTTTCATTAATTCTAGACTTGGAAATTATCGATTGTCCAAAAAATGAGCTATTTGCCCCACTGTGCGCCGGGAGACACCAGTTCTTTAGAACAGAGTCAATACCAATAGCTCGTAGTTATGCTGGCTTCTCCCTTCAAAATTTCTACAAGACCTTGTTTGACTTGGAAGGTCGAGTAAGCTTAGAAAGAGACAAAAATTCTTTGCGGAGATTTGGCATAAGTGCGAAGGATTAGAAATATGCTAAAATTGAAGCTAACCTACGCGAAAAAGCTCAGCTAACTCGAAAAGTGCCAGAAAAAGTATGAACTTTTCATACTTTTTCGGGATCTTCATCTTAATTTTTGACATTTTAGACTTTTTTTTTGACAAAATTAAAAGTTCGTGGTTATTAAGTGAAATTGAAAAGAAAACTTGTAAGTAAGTGCGGTGAATATGATAATATTGTGTTTTTGCTAACTATGAAAAAGCATTTATTAAATATGAGTGCAAATTTAATATGTTCAAAATTGAAACTGCACGAAAATTCAAAGCCGCCATCTCGTTCATACCAAGATGTCCTTGTCTTTTCATACTTAAAAAGTAAATGCTGAAAAAAAGTAAGTGTCATAACAGCATAAGAATGAAGGACAAAATTAAATTGTCGGTAAAAGCAATGGCAGAACTACACTAAACACAGTAATGCTTATGACACATATGGCGTATCTATACCATGGTATTGCATATACCCATCGTATACCCTGTCACCTTATACCCAGTTTATACCCAAGAAAAGAAGAGAAAATTACGAAAATTTTGTCGGTGTAAAGTAGGTATATATATGGTATTTTCACTGCGCACAGCGCCATCTGTGTGCGAAAATCGAGCAAAAACATGTAAATATATATTTTGATAACAAGATATCTCATATTTTTTCTTTTTCGTTCCAAATCTTGAATTCCCTCTCAAACCCTGTTTTATTTCCTCCTGTTTGGCAAGGAATAAAGCAATTAAATGGTTCACTTCCATATCAAATTCAATATGCCACTTATGCCAGGTTTGCATTTGCAAGTACTTTCACGAAAGTCGCTTTCATGTATCTCTACTTGCACGAAATACAGTGTTTACATGGCGTAAGTGATGGCGAAAATTCTAGTTTGGTGTCAAAAACACCTTACTTTCGCGAAAGTACTTGCAAATAATGTAAACCTTACATTAACACCACTTAAAACTTAAAATTTAACAAAATTCGCTTTACTGGATCTGAAAAATTTTCCAGTTGTCGACAAACGTCAAATTATACCCTCAGGTGGCAGGGGTTCCTCAATACCCCAGTATTCGCCATAACCTAGTAGTGATATCTTGGTATCGATACCTCATGTCTCGCATAAGCTTTGTTTATTTATCGCTTACTAGCTGGGACCCGGTGCGCCTATGCTGCTCCCAAAAGCCAATAGTAGTAATCAGGTGATATGAATTTTAATATACAGTAGGAGAGTTTGAAAAAGGCAATTTTTTGGTATTTTTGATTCCAAATAACAAAATGTGAAACTATTAGGGATCTGATCATAAAGTCGTTATTTGCTACCCTAAAAAACCTCAGATACAGATTTTCATTGGAATCGGAACACAATTAGCAAATTCGTCGGCCATTTTAAATTTATAAGTTTTGAACACAAATTCGTTATTTGCGACCTTAAAAACCCCTAGATACCCACTTTCATTGGAATCGGAATAAAATTGGCAAATTCAACCATATTTCTGCGGCAATTTTGAATCTCGGTCATATTTCGGCGGCCATTTTGAATTTAGAAAATCGGGCTTCGAGGTGTATCACAGGAGACCTCCACGGAAATCTTACAAAAAATGGCAGCATTATTAATTAAGGTTAAAAAAAAAAATTGATCGTTAATTACACAAAAACTAATGAACCGATCTTGTTGAAATTTTTTTACATTGCCGGGACTACATCAACACGTTGTTTTCCTGTAAGCAAATAGTGAAAATAACATGTTTTGAAAACTTTGGAAGCTATTTGCAACATCACCCTTCCACCTAGCGACCTCTAAGAGGGCTTATTTTTTAGGGAATTTCATAACGAAGAGCTTTCCCAGTGCATATGTTATACCAAAAAAAGTTAGCAGGAACGGAGCTATTGAAAGGAATATAAAAAAGTTCCTATTTTATTCACAATAAGTTAATTAAAAAGTTATGCGGTCAACCAAGTTGTGGGCAAACTTAGGGTGTTTAACTACACCCTAAAACGAAGCGATTCCAACAATAATCTCGCTTATGGGCCAAAATGGCAATAAAAATGCCTCACCGACTAGCTTAAAATGGTAGAGAACATCCTAAATAAATCTTGCTCATTTGTCAAAATCGGCTAAAAAATGTCAGGGTTATTTAATGTTGAAATACTAGATGGCGCACCCCATACTTTTTGGAATATAAATTTTCAATGGACGACACCTAATAAATAAATTTTGTAAAATTCCATCTGTTAAATATTCATACTATTTTTAATATTTAAACTGATGTTGCTACTTTCTATAGCTAAAATCTTGCAAAATTAATTGCCCCATCCATTACTTCTAATCTAATACCCAAAATACCTTTTGCCTTTATAATACTTTGATTTCTATACCAGCCATGGTGTGGGACTTTTTGTAAAGTACCCAAGGTTTGCTGTCATGTATACGTTATTTCCAAACATCCGCACATAAAAAAATACAGCACATCTAAATATCTATCCCTTTTTGTGGTATCCGTCTTTACCTTTAGTTAATCGTGTCTTATTTTATTTCTTTTATACAATCTGCCATCAGGCATAACATGATATGACGCATGACATGACAGATTGCCAATGGAGAGGGTGCGCCATCAATGACAGCCTATTGATTTTGGATACACCTTAAAGGGTACAAGAACAGGAACTTCTCATAACGCCGTTTTCAGATCCTGTACCCAATCGTAAAAGGTACTTGGTTACTCTAACAACAAATATGCAGGGTACAATGTTAGCATAAAAAAACATATATATTGTGATATCGACTCACTATAGTAGTGCATGCACCATCCTGAAGGCGTCGCCCAGCTCACACTTTGCAGTATTTAAAAAGTTCGGGCGAATGTGCAGTCGGGTCACTGCCCGTTTTTAATCAATATTATCCTTTGTACTCTGTTCGGGTCACCTGCAGCAACATCAGCACCCAGCAGCAATAGCATAAAAGTGTTGATAAAGACTTGTGGCTCCCACCGTTATGGGGGAGAATTCAGAGAATTAAACGGTTTTCTGCTGATACTGACTTTAAGTCCGCTGAGGAATTGCAAAACAAAAAGGACGGAGCCAAACATGTGCAAACTGTTTCACTAATGCGACTCTTATCGATCCAAATCGTCGTTCCACTTTGTATGTAAACATATGCTTCTCACATACACAGTATTTATGTTCTGTGGAAAATATATACTATATATGCTATATTTATGGTGATATAATTGCATTTAGGACTTCTGTTTTTATTTTATTTTTTTTTAGGTCCTGCCATATATATACATATGTACAAGGATACGTTTTTGTGTTTCTGATATTGGGAATTGAATTTCATCCTTTTTACGTATAGATGAAAAACAAATTAAAATTAAAAAAACATTAAAATAATTCTTTTGTGTTTTCAACCCTTGTAAAGGTATCGTGTGGAATTAATTTATTTTAATTGTTCGCAGTTAAAATTTTTCCCAGGCCGCAATTGAAGAGTTATTGTCCAATTTTGGGTGGATGAAGGGAAATTAATTTACATTCGAAAAATTTTGGTGGTTTTCCAATTGGCTGCGTCAATAAGTAAAATGAAGTTGAGAGCTATTACATAAAATGGCATTTATTGTTTAATTGGACGAGTGCTAACGAGCGTATTATGGGCTCTGCAGGCAACCGATATGTCGCTTTTTGCAAGCATTAAATGCTGTGTAACTCTATAAAAAGGTTGACTGGCAGATTTTTCAACTGGCATCAAAAATGTGCTTGTCGTGTAAAGCTGTTAGACCAATGCCGATAATTTTTGAGAAAAAAATTCTTAGCAGTATAGGGATGGCGGCAAAATTTAGGATAAATTGTACATAAACGGGGAAAAATCGAGAGCCCCGCTACAGATTATCGGGAGGGGGTGGGGGTGCCAAAATGTGTGTTTTTAGGATTTCTGGCAAAAGTAGACCTCCTATCGTGAAAATTTGAATGTAAAAGTTGTAGGTTCATTCAAACCATTTTTCGCCATAACCTCAAAAAAATGGAGAAAAACGATAAAAAACATTTAAACCCAATTTTTTCATTTATCATTTTTCTCTTTCACAAAAATGATTCGATTTTAATGAAATTTGACGAAAATGTTCATTTTTATGTTTTGTAAAAGCTGCAATTTTTTTAAAGCGATTTTGTTTCTTTTTTCACGAATTTAGTTTAAAAAAGGGTCCAATTTGCAATCAAAAAAGTTGACGGATAAAATTTTGATTTTTCAACTTTTCAGGACGGCTTTTTTTTCGTTGAAATTATAGTGTCACAATAGAAAAACATTCGAAAAACCAAAATCTTCCTTTTTCAAATATCGATTTTTCCGTAAACTTCACTGATTCTTTATTTCTCTTTGAAATAAAGTTCTGTAAACTGTAAATTTAATGTAACATATTATAACGGAACTTCATGTAACAGTTTCAGGTTCGGACTGCTGAAAAAATATTGTTTAAACAGCTATTTCACAAACCGAAATCGAGAAAACAATTGACTGTGACTTATACATTAAAACTTACTAGCAGGACCCAGCACTCGAAATTCAAGGGCCATTTTCTATACCTTTTTTGAGTTTAAATCTTCAATAACAAAATTTTTCGAGAACAATAAAACAAAATTTAAAAAAGAAACAAATTTTTTATAGTTGGAAAAAGCAATGCCAAAAAACCAACTTCAACTATCACATATTACATTTAAAGGATCTTAATTCTATTGTGACACTATAATTTTTTTACACCATCTGAAAGTAGAGGTTTCAACGAAAAAAAACCGTCCTGAAAAGTTGAGAAATCAAAATTTTGTCCGTCAACTTTTTTGATTGAAAATCGGACCCTTTTTAACTTCCCAGTAGGAAGTTATTGTAATCGGTCCGAAAATCGGATTCGAAATTTTCAATGTATGTGTGTGCGTACGTATGTGGTCATTTTTTCCTGCACGATTTCGCGCGAACCGAAAAAGATATCGACTTCGTTCAGATGCCGTTCGAAGCGTGTTCAAGGAAATATGATCTGAAAAGATTTTCATAAAAATTGGTCGAGCCGTTTTTTTGTTTGAACGACTTAAGTGATTTTTGTACCATCACGATTTCGCGCGAACCAAAAAAGATATCGACTTCGTTAAGGTGCCGTTCGAAGCGTGTTCAAGGAAATATGATCTGAAAAGATTTTCATAAAAATTGGTCGAGCCGTTTTTTTGTTTGAACGACTTAAGTGATTTTTGTACCATCACGATTTCGCGCGAACCAAAAAAGATATCGACTTCGTTAAGGTGCCGTTCGAAGCGTATTAAAGGACATATGAATTGAAAAGATTTTCATAAAAATCGGTCGAGCCGTTTTTTTGTTTGAATGACTTAAGTGATTTTTGTACCGGCACGATTTCGCGCGAACCAAAAAAGATTTCGACTTCGTTAAGGTGCCGTTCAAAGCTTGATAAAGGAAGTATGATCTGAAAAGATTTTCATAAAAATCGTTCGAGTCGTTTTTTTGTTTGAACGAATACTGGGAAGTTAATCTTGTGGACCGAAAGGGTCAAAAGCCACATCCCAACTAGTTTTAAACTAAATTCGTTAAAAAAGAAACAAAATTATCCATCGCTTTAAAAAAATTGAGCTTTTACAAAACATAAAAATGAACATTTTCACCAAATTTCATTAAAATCGATTCATTTTTGTGAAAGAGAAAAATGATAAAGGAAAAAATTGGTTTTTAATGTTTTTTATCGTTTTTCTCCATTTTTTTGAGGCTATGGCGAAAAAAGGTTTGAATGAAAGTTATAGACTTTTTAATTATCTACAACTTTTACATTCAACTTTTTTCGATAGGAGGTCTACTTTTGCCAGAAATTGCAAAAACACCGTATTTTGGCAACCCCACCCCCTTTCCGGTCATCTGTAGCGGGGCTCGCGATTTTTCCCCGTTTATGTACAATCTATCCTAAATTTTGCCGCCATCCATATACTACTGCTAAGAATTTTTTAGTTTTTTAGCTTCTTAAAAGCGTTTTGGCACTGGCCTATGTCGTGATTGAAAAATTTTTTTATTAATCAAATGTGGTCGATAACTTTTCCAAAATCTGCTTCACTCGTAATATTTAGTTTTTTATGTGACAAATCCAAACAAAGGAGTAAGCCTTTTAATTACCAGTCCGTTATGTAAGTCAGGTAATGGTGTAATTTTTAGTACTTTTGGTCGAGCTCCAGCAACAGACAGCAGCGTAAAATTCTACGGTGTGCGAAGCAAAATGAAATGAATGTTGAGAATGACGTTGTCGCAGATTAGTTGTAGCAGAAAATAATTGTTCTTTTGCCTTTTTAATTTGAGATCTTATTTTACTAAATTAAAAAAAAAGTAAAATATCGCCTTAACAAAAAGTCTCTTCACCTACGACAAATAAATTTACCTTTTAAAAGTCTTTTTCAAATAAATATCAAAACGATTTTTTTCTATTAACTTTACTAACTTTAAAATATTAAAATCTCCTATCAATAAAATTTTACAGTCCAGGATACCAAGATCACTATGCATATTGGGTTGGCGGATCTGATAAAAATTTCGAAGGAGACTTCCGTTGGACTGATGGACTACCCTTTCAGTACACAAGTAAGTTTTCAGGCTCAAATCCAAAAAAAAAAAAAGAAAAACAATAATTAATTTCCAGATGAAATTTTCTTTTTAAATAAAATTTTACAGATTGGTTTCCCGGTTGGTCACAGCATGGACACTATAACAAACAGCCAAATGATGATGGCTTAAGTGGACAAGACTGTATTGAATTGCGCAGGTATTTTCGTACACCGCCAGGTGCTCAAACATCTAAAACACCCTTGTCCAATACATTTATGTGGAATGATCGTGACTGTAATGCACAAAATTTTGTAATTTGTGAACGTGCAATGACTGAAGGTAAAGAAATTTTGGATTTAGTTTTGTTTTTTTTGTATCTAATTTTATATTTAAAAACATTTCAGTCTCGATACAAAAGAATTGGGCTAATGACTGCAACAAAACTGTTTCACTAACAAAGGAGCATCCGAAAGCATCTCTTTGGAGTCCGTCTTTTCCAAGGCAATACCCTGACAATGCTAATTGCTATACAACAGTAACAGCGCCTAGTGGATATCGGATAGTCCTTGAGTTCGAGGAACTTGTAATCGAAAATGAGCCTGGGTATGACTCGATGGTTTCAATCAATAGAATATTTCTTAAAGTTTGTTTTTTTTTCTTCAAAATTTAGATGCAGCTACGATTATCTCGAAATAACAGAGCCAACAAGCACCCATGCAAATGCCAAAGGTAACAGCGATCCAACACGTGTACCAAGGCATGGATTAAGGAAAAATACATACCGAAAGCGAAACTCTTATGAAAATATTGGCCTTACTGGCAATTTCGAAATCGCCCAAGCGAGCTATCAAAATTTACTAAATATATTTTCTAATTTATATAAACCACGAGCGAATTTTTTAATTCAAACGCCGGATTATCCGCGCGGTAATCCGCTGTATCCTACTACAAAACTCCACGAGACTCTGCCGAAAAGGATGTGCGGCGATTGGAGCTCAAAGCTGAAGCTGCTGCGATATGTTTCAGTTGGCTCATACTTGGGATTACATTTCGTTTCGGACTATTCACATCACTTTGGGGGATTCAAGGCGAAAGTTTATATGGAAAATAGTAAGTAGAGAAGAATATTTGCATTATAACAACAAAAAAAAAATGTTTACTTTGTTAGGATTATATTGATATTTTCAATTTTCTTTTGTGAATATAAAAAAAATACTTGAATTTTTACGATAATTTGTACACAAATCTGTCTATTAAGAGATTTTGTAGTAAATTAGTCCATTGGGTATGTCGTGGCAGTATTATCGAATGAATAAGATGCGTTAAACACAAAAAGGGAAAATCGGGAAAATTAAAAAAAATTGTTTTCCTTGTTTGTTGTCAATAGGCTAATCTGGAAACAAGTAAATATATTTTATTAGTTTTCAAATAAAATTAAAATCGAGGCTGATACCTTAAGAAATCGAGAATGCGCCTAAAAGCGAGCTTTTTGCAATAATCTATCCATCGACAGATACTTCCTTTTTGAGCTTTCGTCGTAATTTGCGACGTTTGTTGTCATTATTACAAAGCTGAATATTCGACGAATTTTCATCGTAACGACTTCCGTTTGTCGAGGGTATAATATTACCTAACCTGTCGCTAATTCTAATTTTCATCATGCAGAGGATTAGTAAAGGTCGCGTTGTTGATAAATCAAAGCGTCCAAAGAAAAGCCGTTGAAAACCTGAAACTACTAATTTGATCGCATTTAATTTTTCATACAAATGCATAATTTTAGTTCAAAATCTAAAAAAAGGTGCAAAACGGCCGCTAGAGGCGCAACTATGCGGAATTCGAAAAAACAGTGACGACAAAGTTTGTAGGAAATTTTATGCTCTACAACTTTGCTCTTTTGATATTTTCACCAAAATGCATAGTTTCTCATCAAAATAAAGCCTATTAAATATAGCCTTGAACATATTTCGTTAGGCAACCCATCACCGTTACTTTTGTTAGCATATTATTTATCACCAAAAAAAATTTCATTCGGTTACTCGATCGGCAATATAAAAATGTGAAGAAACACTTGCATTAGTATACTGAGTTGTTTTGGTTGTGACTTATCTGTTAGATTCTTGCAAAACGAAAAAAAAATTTTGTGCTGCTGATATATATGAATAAAAATATTGTCAAATTATGATTAATTTATATTAAAAATAAAAGTGAAATTTGACATTTTAAATTCTGACAGATAAAAATTAAAATTCTGTACTAAAGAAACATTTTGGTTTATGTTCACACTATTTTCTGGTTGAAATCTTGGGTATACTGAGGCTATACCACGATATTTTTCACAATGAGATATAGAGTTTAAATGCTCTGTTTACCAAGTGTACACCGTGATCTCTTTTCAGTATACAGAGACACACTTGCGGTTTACGTGAAATTGCAATTGCTATACTGCAAGTCTGTCTGCGGTATTAAATTCATTCACAACGGTGTATTTTTACTGAAAGGTTTTTATTCTTATGTGTAAATACAACCTAACCCAGCCCGGTCGGCAACCTAAATGCATTGACGGCGTGCCACAAAACAGATAATTAAAACTACTGCACATTAAGCGTGCCATAAAAAAAACCATTATAAATGAAGATAATTTTATTTGTGTAGTAAAAACTTTTCACAAAGCAACTTTAATGATCCATTCACATTCAGGCCGCGCCGGCAGGTCGTGGCCTTTCAGGCCAGGTCGGCAGGTACAGCCGGATGAACGCCACACATTACTCAGTGTGACTGAGGGATGAGGACTTGAGCGATCCGCCTGACAGGCCGTAGACTGCAGGTGACCTCATGATTCCCTACATACACTCAGGCGAAGACGACAATTTAGCGTAGCAGGTTGTTAATTCAAGTGCAAAAATCTTCATGGCCTGAAAAAAAATTTCAGACTCGATAGAAGTTCAGATCTTCAGGCCCGGACTGACGATAAATACCCACAATTATAAAAATTTTTGTCAATCTTTCTGGCCTGCCGGCGGCCTGTATGTGAATGTGGGCCTTTATATCAACGTTCAAGTGCACTGTGTCCCCGGCGGCTGCGGTAACGTATATTTCTTACGTAGTATGTACGACTGTGTACCCTGATACATATGGATCAGAGTGGCAAGTGCGCATGCGTCTATAAAGCCGGGGTTTCATTAGTAGGTTTAGTGGTAGAGTAACTGGCGTACTTTTAAGCCGACAACAAGTGGTAGAGTAACTTTACCACGGTGCTATCTCACTCTGCTCTACTATAACCAAGTACTCTACTCTACCACTTACGTTTTCATTAGGGGAGTTCACAGGATAGTTAGTACTCGCCCAGTATACTCTACCACTAATTCTACTAATGAATTTTAATAAATTGTCTCTTTCGTGGCGTGCCTTCTTTTTCTTCTTTTCGCGTGCCATAGGTTGTCGAACGCTGGCCAACCCATAGTGGCATGAAAAATTATTATTCTTTGACAATGACTTAATCCACAGTGGGCTACAGAATAATTAATTATCTTAATATGTATTATTTAAAGTTTTTTGAGTTGTTATTGTTTTGGAACGATCCCAAACATCTGAAAAGAACTTAAATATTTTTGGTGAATTAAATTCTGCAGCTAAAAATATTAGTGAGCATAATCTTTGACAATATACATAATTATCTAATTCAGCCGCACATAAATCAGACTAAAAACTGCGATACGCTGAAACATCCCAATCATCCCGGCCATTATCCGTGCTCATTTAAATATTGGCTCAAAAACGTCGTGTACACTCTTTATGGTCTTTTGAAATAGATGGTAATTTATTCATATAAAAAACGCACATTTTAATTGCCATCGAATAATTAATATCGCAAGCAAATATTTTGCCCCAGAGAGATTCAATACTAATTATTGTGGCGCGCTAATTGTGTGTTCATCGACCAGAAAGGCTGCTTCTATTCCATGCCAAAAGGCCTTTATTATCCCCGCACGAGGATTACGAGTTATTTAATTTTTGTTGCATGTATAGAGGCCAGGAATCCATTATGGAAAGGGTGGTGCCGCGGGGGTGCAAATATTTAGAACTATCCTTTAAAATATATATCCCTATGCAATGAAGCTTTATCCATTGGGAGGTTATTTGCTTAATTATCGATAATGATATAGAGTTTCGGTGTTTGATGATGGATAAAGTAGTTTTCAACGATTTAGGGATGATGAGGAAATATATAGGGTTTAAGAGTTTATATGACTTTTAGATTTATGTGTTTAATGGATCTCTAGTTTTGGGTAATTAATTTGATCTTTAATTGTTGGTATTATAGAAAATCCTATGAATAAACCAAAATAAAAATTTTACTTAAATGAAAAAAAAAATATTATGTAACAAAAGAAAATTGAAAATATTAAAATAATAAAAGAAAAAAAACACGAAACAAATAAATGCTACTTAAAATCATTAAAACTTAGATACATAATTTTTATATATATCAATATAGGAGGTCATTGGTTTCGCGGTAAGTTTTCAAATAATTTGCAGTTGAGTGAGTTGCAGTATCACTTTTAAAACAGATTGATTTTGCAATGCAATGCAATTCTATTTATATACAAACCCCGCAAGAGTGTAATGGAATGCTGATAAAATCACGATTTATATTTATCACTTTGCTTAAATTGATTTACTTTTAACATTTTTTTTTCTGTTTGTTTTTTTTATAATATTGTTTGAACATAAAAACAAATAGCAACAAAAAAATAGTAGTTTTAAAGAAAAATTTGAATAATTAAATTAAAAAAATTTTGGTATAAAAAATAAAATAAAATTAGTTTAGTTTAGTCAGAAATATTCTCATTAATAATTTTAATACTAAAATTTGCAAGGATTTAAAAACTGAGTTGAGTTTAGCTTTAAGGGGTTATATCTATGTGACGGTCAAAAATCAAAGCTTTTTTCAGGATTTTTTTTTGCATTGATTTTGTGAAAAAGGTGTTACAAATAATATACCAATCGATAAGGCAACTCTTCAAGAGTACAAAAAAAATTTTTTATACGAAATTTAAAACAAAATGGCGGCTGTAGATCATGGTAACGTATGTAGTATTTTCAAAAGGTGTTCCGCGGCCGGACACATTACGAAGCCCCATTAGCATCTCGAACAATAAAAAAAATTTTTTCATTATCTTCATGAGTTTTGCTAGTGAAGTACCCACGATTATATTTTTAGAATTTTTTTTCGCAAAATGGCGGCGGTTTAAAAAAAATCGTTTTTTTGACGAAAAAAATCGATTTAAATTGTTTATAATTTTTTTTCTTGTTAACCAATCGCAAAAATCGTGTGTACTTCACTAGATAATCATATTAAGAAGCTACAGTTAAAATTTCAAGTCAATCGGATGAAAACTGACGGAGTTTGGTGTCCGGCCGATTTCACAAACATGGTTTCGAGAAAAACGCGTTTGAAGTTTTAAAACGTTGTAGATCTGTGAAATTTCAATTATTTCCTACATGGGGATGGGGGCCTAAAGAGTGTATAATATGTGCTATATAGTATACAGTGACATCTATACTTCAATTTAGAAGTCCATTATCTATGAACGATAAGTAATAATTTAATTTACGACCGCCGAATTCAAAAAATCAAGAACCGCTGAAAATAGCAAATTTTACGTTTTTCGAGCGTTGGAGTTGCTTCAGAAAATTAATTCTCAAAAATTATCTGAAGTATATTAGTATTTGGACTTTTTTTATTCCAATTCTAGGAATGTTTCGGCATACTTTTAGCCAATAAAAAAAAATCGAAAAAAAATTTTTTTTACATAGATATAACCCCTTAAAAAATTGTGAAGTATAAGTCCTTTTTATCGCCGTTGTCGTCGTCGTCGCAAATAATGTTGTACATCAGACATTGTTATCAGAACAAGAGATTATATGTACTCTAGTAGACTTTTTTTTTACCCTAGTTTAATTATGTCACGACTTGGTAAAACTGGAAATTTTAGTACGTTGGTGTAATAAAAAGAAAGGAGCACCATTTTCTCTCGTGCATCTTTACTTAAAAAAGCTTTTAACGTAAAAATAAAAAACTCTTAAGACACGACAGACAGACAGAGTTAGATCATTAAAAGTACAAACTTTTTTCGGTTTTTTTTTATAAAAAAGACTATTTAAACGGTTTTGTAGTTTAAAAATACTAGAAAGATTACTTTTTTTTAAGAAACAAGTATATATGGTAGTTTAAGTAAGGAATTTTTTTCAATCTTTAATTAGTTGGGTCAAGGAGAAATCCTATGGGTGGTGAAAATATTTTAAAAACATACTTAAATTTTCTAAGTACATTTTTATATAAATCTTCAATATATTTGCATCATTAGTAATCAACCACACAAATATTATATATTATACCATAGTCGGTTAGCTGGAAATTGCGACGCGATAGTCATAAAATTTGGTCTCGTCGCAAAAATTGGTAATTTTGAAGATGACAGAGAAAAGCTGGTAATGGACTCACGGGAAAAGGACAAAATTCATCGAAATCAGTCAATACGTTCTCGAGATTTATCGAAAAATCCGTTCTATACAAAATGTATGAGAAAATTAATTTTCTTCATAAATTTTTTTTCGTGAATTTTTCTGATGCTTTAATAGTGTTATTCTGCTATTCGGGGCGGGGAGAAATTCAACAAATCAAAAATCATAAAAATGGGTCCAGCCGTTCTTTAGTTATGAAAGGTGTAACTAACCCAACTTTGTTTTATATTATATTAGGGGTATTAATGATCTGTGTTAAACGTCGAGAAATCGTAAAATGTTATCTTCGAAATAGACAAGATCGTGAGCGACCCCTTTAAATTTCCATGTGAAAATGTTATTTTTTATATTAATTTGCACTTTTCAAATAAAACTATCAATCAAAATAAATTCTAAACAGCTGTTGACAGTAAAAGAATAGTATATTCTGTAACAAGTTTGGAATGATGCATATTCCGCACAAGTGGAAGTTTGGCACACGAGCCGAACGTGTTGCAGACTATACTTTTTCTACGCCTTTAATTAGTTTTTATTAATATTTTGTAAAGAAAAACATACCTTATGTAAAGCTAATGTCAAAAATATACTGTATAAGGCACAGCAAGATATTTTAACGCTAAATAACATATTAGTAGGGAGTGTTCATTCATAACAATTTCGTAATTTAATAATTCGTTAATAGATGGCCGCCGCAAAATTTATTAAAAAAATGCTATTATTTTCTGCAATTTAATAATTGAATAGTTTATTTAAAGCTAAATGTTTCTAGCGAAACATCATTGATTGTTTATTATTGAAACAATCCTTTTCTTTCTTTAATTATTAAATCTTTTTTTTCTTTAATTAATAAATCAGATTCTTGGATTACGACGAACAGATGTCGCCAATAGTAGTCATTCCATAACAAGTGATAGGTAAAATGTATATTCCACACGGGTGTGGAATGCTGCTAATTCCGTAACTAAAAGTAATATCAGAATGCCTGTATTCTAACAGAGGCGTAGAAAAAAAAATTAATGTGCCATTTTCGATCTCGATCTGTAGTTGTTGAATGAACACGCCTTTTCAGATGTTATTTGTTAAAATCGAAACAAATGTCATTAAGGAAAGTTTCTCGATTTGTTAAACTTTTTTCTCGATTTAACACAAATAACACGAATAACACAAATAACACATATCATGAATACCCCTATTGATTAAGCTCATTGAATCGAGTAAAGATTTTATCCCCAAATAAGTAATGTCTTTTTTTAGGCCTGCAATTTTTTATATCATTCGAAATAACATATCCACGCATGAAGTATAGACAAAACAAAGGCAAAATTTACAATATTATGGTCACTGTCAAAATTCCCTGATTCCACATTAATATTTTAGGGGTAGCCACCACAATGCTGTGCTCTGAACAAGTGTCAGTCAACGCCCAACACACTTTTCCGTCAGTCATTTGTCATCATACTTAACAGACATTTGAGAATCACCAAGGCTACAAATTGATGACAGTAAATTGTTTATTTGTTCTAAAACTTTGTTAGCCTGTGTTGTCTGTAAGTTCAGCGATTTCCTTTGCAAAAATGAATGACGAATGAATGTAGATGACTGTCGAGGATTTTACCGAATGATATTTTTACCATCGAATAATCTAAGAGGAACAAATGAAAGTGTGAATAGAAACTCGTCAACATCCTCGGCTGTTCTGGAATTTCCGTTTTGTACACGCTGTGACCAGAACTTTGGTCACAACCCCCATTTACTTATAAGCCTAAACGATGAATTAGGAAGCAGACTTTTCTCTATGCTTGTACTAATCGCTCAACGGATTTATCTAATAAACCTTGTAACTTAATTCCAAACCCAGTCTCTGTTACATCAATATGCTGCTCCTAGTATAAGACGCAATTTTTAATTTACGGAAACAATCATAAGATACACATGATGTCCTGCCTTCATAAACAGACCACTTCCAAATCTGCCTTAGGTGTGTACGCTAGTGCTTTATCACCACTTAACTGTCTAGAACTCTCGTTAAAACTAGTATTGCAAAAACTGGCGAATACATATGAATTTTCACGAATGTCACTAATCTCTTTTATCGCTTTTGCTATTTCCTGCTGAACACACAGAAACTTGTGCAGCAGACATTAATTCACCACGATTGAATGAGGTTTTCAACTTGACTTTTCTTGGTTTTGAATGGCAAATCCTTGAAATGTTTTCTTGGTCGTCCTGCAAGAGTATACCATTTTTAAATGACATTGATCGTTGTGGCTGCGTCGTTAACACGTCGCGTCGTTCGTTTTTATTTTTAATTAAAAAATGTGTCTTTGACTTTCCCGCACCATTCCATTTGTTAGCCACCTTGGATCGTATATTAAAATCATTAAAATCTTGCACAAAATAATATATAGACAAGTCATAAAAGATGTTAAACGTGTCACAGAAATGCAACTGCTTAAAGGAGTATCCACACACATCAGGGCCGGGCCCGGGACGTCACAGGGCCGGATTCTATCATATGTGAACGAGCCCCTGCCCGGACACGGACATGTGTGAACGAGTAAGGAGTATCCACACATATTAGTGTTCCGTCAGGGGTTCAAAAAATATCGGTGCGTACATTTTATACGATCTCGTTCACATATGTCCGTGTTCGGGCCGGAGCAAAAATCGAACGTCCCGGGCACGTCCCTGATGTGTGTGGATACTCCTTAAGTCGTTTAATTACACTTGTCTCACTAGCTGACTTCTGCACTCTACCACTCATCACATTGAAATGTAATACATAAACACTTATAGAATTTCGTGGTTTAAACTTGTTATTTACCTTACGTAATTATTCATTCCTGAATATGTGATAATCGGCGAAAGAAGCACGCAAGTAATTCTTGTTTCCTATCCAAATTGAAAGTTCGGACCAGAAGGTATTGCAGCCAATATCTGCCGGCCGATGAAATTTTCCCACTCCCAAGAGACATATCCTCTGAAAAGGACAAATAATATTGAATCTTATGATTGAGACAATATTTTGCGGAAAACTCCAAACGAAATTGTTGCGATTGAACCCGTGCAAATGAAGCCCGTTATACAAAATATTGTATAAAGTTTTGTAACATTCGTTTATTTTGTAGAGGGCCACATACATATATCTCAGTTTAAACCGCAGATTTTCGCACTAAGCAAAACTCAAATATCACCTGATGCTGTTTTTGGTCAATATCAGGTGCCAGGGTACACTTTGGTGCATAACTCCAAATGGCCCGAATATTTCTGGCGAAGACCCGGAATTCTTTGCAGACAGCAATAATCTTTATCAAATTGTGGACTACCCCATGAGTGTCTTATTGGGTGGAGTGAATAAAAACTAAGTGTACACTTAAAGGGAACACTCCTGAGTGGAGTGATTCGTTAAAAGTGAACACTCGATTTGGTGTGAATAAAAATTCTCTCATTCAAATACTATTCACTCATGGGAAATTTTAGCTCACTCATGGGAAATTTTGGGATTAAAGGTAAATGTCTTTTTTGTGAAATTAGTAGGCTAGTAAACGTGGATGGATTTATATGGAGTTTTTCTTTGGGAAAATTTATTTAAGGCTAAATGAGATTCTGTGTCAAAAATTTACCTTTGCGGGATTTAGTTTAGGCAAAAGGTGGTTTTGCTGCCGAATCCGCTTTTGGGGGTTTAATTAGGGCAAAAGGTGGTTCTGTGGGAAACATTTGTCATTTGGGGGTTTTAGTTTGGCAAAAGGTGGTTTTGTTGCGAGGTCAAGCATTTGAATGCTGAGTAGGTTAAGATCTTTAAACGGATTGAAAATTGAAAATATAAAACCAGTACAATTAACAGGCAAGAAACCAACCAAACCAACTGATGCTCTTGATCAATTTAATGGATCAATTTAAAAAATTTTAGGTATTTATATTGTGACCAAAAAGTAAAAAATTATTTTTCTTTGGCAGTGATAGGTATACAAAAGAAAAGTTTCATTGCAAAATAAGAAATGCTAGATGCATTAATAAAAGTTTGGACATCCATAACTATAATCACAATTGTCTAACTGCAACCCATGCCCAAACTTTTATTAATGCACTTGAAATGCTGTAAATTTACACAATTCAATTCACAAGAGTTCAAACATTTAAAGCCAAACGAGAATCTAATTTTAAAATTGTTAAAACACATTAAACTTCTTATTTTGCAATGAAACTTTTCGTGTGTATACCTATTACTGCCCAAGAAAAACTAATTTAGTGCATTTCATTTATAAAAATTATTTATTTTAAAAGTTTTTTAAATTAATTTTATTAAAATTAATGAAAAAGGTCCTAGCAACCACCCTCAAATTTTACAAGTGTTCACTCACAGGCAAACGTTAAAACTTTGTTTTATTCACATCACAATGAAGTGTTCACTCCTTATGGAGAAATGACAGAGTGAAGTACTTAACGAAACCTAACGAAGGATATTTTTATTCACGCCAAAATAAGTGTTCACTCCAAAAAATGGAGTGAGCACTTGCACTCAGTTTTTATTCACACCACCCATTACCTCGATCTCGACAAAATTTCAGTTTTGAGTGTTTTCAAATTAAAAAATTTGTACAAATAAGCCGAATTTGGTTTCTTTCTTTAGAAGAAGTTTGCACGACAATATTGGTCTAGTCTGTCCCGGGTGAAAATAAGAGGCCGAAAAATAAGGGAACTTCGGCGTATTTTAGGCTCAAAAATTGAATGGTAAAAAGAGCCGAAAATACGCCGAAAAATAGCCGAGGTAGTGAACATAAGGCCGATAAAACGCCGAAATGACACCGAATATACGCCGACATGTGAATGACCATAAACCGAAAAAAGGCCGAAAAAACGCCGAAATATTTACCGAAAATAGGCCGAATAAATGCCGATGCATAAGTCCCATGAGGCCCACGCGTCGGCGTTCATTCGGCCTGTTTTCGGTGTCGAACCATCTAAGCAATAATATATCGGCGTCTTTTCGGCTTGTTTTCGGCCTCTAATAATATTTCGGTGTTTATTCGGTGTCTTTTTGGCTTTAAATATACTTTTAGGCTGTTTTTGGGCGTCTTTTCGGCCTTTTATTTTCACTCGGGGTTCATCGTCTATGTTCATCCAATTAAACCACCATATTCTATGATCTAACTATTACTAGGCGAACTAAAATCTACTATAGAGTAAACTGTTTAAAAAACCGTAGGTATTAGTCCGTAGGTAGCCCGTATTTTTAAAGACTCTTTATTCGTTAATTCGCAAAATTTTCTTTTACTTAATTTTATGTATGTAATTATGTATTTATTTTTTTTTAAATACATATATTACACGACAAAATTTATCGTTATTTTTATAGTTCCTATACGATTTACGATGCATCAATTTACAATTCAGAGTAGATAATTTTTGTGGTATTCCAGCTCCTGCTGGTTTAATACGCTCATTGTTAGGGTAACAATAGAAGTTTTAATTACCAATTACAGCGACGTGTTGCACTAAATAATTAATTTATTAATCATAAAAAAAACATTTTAAACATTAATAGCCTTTTTGAATCAACACCTTTATATGCATTGTATATATTTTTTACAATTGTTATTATTTCCCACAGCACCAATAAATCCACCATCACACCACTATTGAAAAAAAATTAATGTTTACTCACAAAAATAAAAACCAAAAAAAAAAAATAAATTAATAATTAAATAAATAAATAAATTCATTGTGTTATTTTGCCAATCAGCATTCCTAACTCTTGTAATTTTGTGAATCCACTTGTAATTTTGAAATTGTGCTAGTAAAAAAAAAACAAGGCTCCTTTTATACAATTCTAGAAAGTTGAATTTATTGCAGTTGATTGCTTTTGATGATCCAATTCCAGTAGAATTGCTAGATACAAATACATTAAAAAAAATTATCCTCACGTAAAAACAGATTGCAGTTGCAGCTGATGTGTTTTAATAATTGTTGTCATGTGAATTTTTTTTTTTAATAAACCTCCAGTTAAATAAATTTTCGTTTTAGCCTAAATTTAATTCCAGTTTACACGCAAAAGTTAATAAAATATATTTTATAAAAAAAAAAATTACAAGTTGCTCCGCTAAGTAAATTGCGCTGATATTTATATGTTAGTTTTTTGCTGCATACTTGTTTAAACAAAAAAAAACCAAAAAAAAATTGCTACCTTTTAAAAATAAAAACCAAAACTAAATATGGAAAAATACCCAAAAACAAATTTAAATTAAAAAAAAAAAACAAATACATAGAAGAGCGCTAAGAGTAGAATTAAGTGGCATTTTCCGTAGAGTATCCCGTGAATATGGCGTTTAAAAACTTCCGACTACAATTTGCTGAGAATGCCGCAATAAAACACGAATGAGGAAATTGTACTTAAAGAAATCCGGGGCTTACCTACTTACATACACACACAGGTAGATTCCTCTCTCTCTCTCTCGTTCCACAGAGATGAGGTTTTCCTTTTTTTTTTTCATTTTGGCTTCGAAGCGAACTAGAATAATTCAGGAGGTCACTACCTAGACATTCTGGAGGCCCCATTAAGCTCTATTATTCCCGACTTCCGTAGATTTTTTCATTTTCTTCTCAGAGGGTCCTCTTTTTGCCTAACTTTCTTGGGAGTGGCAGCTCCATTCCTTTGCCTCTTTTTAGTGTTATAAAAAAAGTTTTTTTCTAGATAATAGTGAAATAACGGGAAAGTGGAATTCCTTTATATATATAGCGAGGAATTCCTTCTAGAAATCTTAAGAAGCTGAGACAGATTTCGTGTTGTGAAGAATTGTAGTTTTTCCAACAAGAGCCAATTCCATTAGTCTTTCAACCAGATTGAAACGCTTAAAGGAGGAAATAAGCTCTTAAGGCAAAAATCATAAAACTCTGCAATACAATTTTCTTGAAAGTTCAACAAAGTAACACAATTCTGCTTCTTTGTCACTGTGCTAATAATATTTTTATGATAATCGAAAATCTGCACAGCGAATAATTCTGTCATTGGTCGACTTATTCTCAACTTTCGTCACTAAAGACGTTTTATCTTTCAAATTACGCTTGTTAAATTTAAAATGCTTTTTTTTTATTTTAAAGCTCATTTTCTCATTTTAACTTTAAATACAATGATTTCGATAATTTGCTTTAGTTCATTGCCATTTCAGATTTGGTCGAAAATTGAAAATATTTGTAGTTTATAAATGGGTTTACAATCGTTCACTATTTTTCTTTAATATTTTCTACTTAATTTAATAACCTTTAAGCTTGCTCAACAATTTTCCAAAATGCAAAGTTTACAGCTTTATTTTGAATTTTGATTGTGACTGATAACGAAACTTGCATGACTTTGTTAGATATGGTTTTTTCACATTTTCAACAATGATAGTCGAAATGGCTATAACTTCACGGCGATAATTGCATTTTAGTTAATTCAATGGGTGGTGCTACACGGAGACTCGAGAAGTCGGCCGAAATCAGATTTGAGTCTCGTTATTTAATGCTACACGAGGCTGCCTTCGGCTTGGAATAATTCATTTATCCTACATGAAAGCTTTGATTTTGTGTGTTTACCGCGGTCATAGGGAGAAGAGAAAGAAATGTGCGTATGAGTTAGTTTTCACCCCGGAAATTTTTGGGTGAAAATTCGTTCGTTAAAGTTTCGTCATGTGCGTCCTTCTTTCTCTCCTCTCCTTCGTTTCTTTCCTATAAAACCGGGTTTTTCGTACGTCTTGAGTCTCCGTGTAGCACCCCACAATATGATTCACTTACTGTGTTTCCATGAGCCAGGGTCGAGTTTTCGTTAAGTAAACAGAAAGCTTTTTCTCTCAAGATCACTCATTGCTGTTTCCATGACGGTTCTGGGTTAAAGTGACAGATAATTCATTTTACATTGCGTCGCCGTTGGTATATGTGCAGTAAATACTGAAACACACACATATACAAAACCCGGCTTAATCGGACTGGCTTCGTTGAGTTTACTTGGATTTAACGACACCTTACTCAATCCCCGTTTCCATGGGCGCTTAATCTGAGTAAACTCAGGATAAACTCTGCATGGAAACACAGTAAATATGATCCTGCTGGATCCCAGATTGCGAGAGTAACTGCCAAAGCACCTGTCTGAGTGCGGCTATGGAAGCCCAATGAACCTCTCTCCGCTCAACGTAGTTATGAAGAAAGGCGCTCTAGCGGAGCGCTGCGTCTGTCAAGGCTATTTTCCTTTAAGCCAGGAGACCTTGTGGAACACTGGATCGATTCTCAAGGAACTAAACCTGGAGTCAATGCTCGTGTTGTCCGATATCGTTCACGCCACTGTGGACTTCGGCAAACCGTTTCTTACCGCGTTTATGATTAGGTTGAAAAGTTGAGTCGAGGTTGAGTTGAAATTTCGACCACCGTATATTATGTCGAGCTGAGTTCACTTTGGGTTGAAATAAAGTTGAACTGACATCAAAATATAACCTAAAATTTTTGTGTGAAATTCTCATTTATAGATACTTAAAAAATTTTTAAAAACATGGAAGGTAATCAGAACGAAATAATTTTATATTTCTGTGCAAGCTACTTTACTAAGGCAGACTTCACCGCCGGTAAACAAACAAAACAAATTTCACTTTAACCCAATTACAACTCAACCCGCGTATAAGAAGGCGAAATATCAATTCGACCCAGGTAGGAAAGCTGAGTTAAGAGTTAAGGGGCCAGTGGACCCAGTTTCAACTCGACCCCCGTTTATGACTGGGCTGAACCTGGGTTGAACCTAATCATAAACGGGGTAATTGTCGATTGTCAGAGGTCAGTCAGAATGGCAGCACGTCAGGCCCCTCTTTACAGATTTTTGGTATACGGATAATGTGGTAGGGCCTAGCGTATATGGGCCCAAGGTTCAAAAAGTTTAAAACCTTAGGCGAAATAATTCCTATAGTCCAATAAATAGGTACTTTTTCTTTGCGAAAAATACCGCACGCGATTTTTTTTACCAAATGATTTTATATATTTTTATAAGCTTAAATTCAAAATGGCGTCATCCCCACCCTCTTGCTAAACTTACAGTGAAGGAAAACGCGTTTAATTCTATATCTCAAAAACTATGCATTTTACGATAAAAATGTATATTATCTTTTTTGTAGATAAATAAGTGATTTAACTTTCTTGTTTAGAACTTTTTTGTGTAAAGTCAATATCTACGGAGAAATAGTGCTTCAAACTTCATATATCACTTTATTTGCACTATATTTCGTTAATGGTTAATTCTACATTAAAAAATCCTTCGTAAGACTTATATAACACATGATTATCTATAATTTTTGTTATAATCATTTTTTACGTAGGGCTAATATTGCACCAGTTATGGCGCTTTAAGTGTCGAAAAACGTAGATTCAAAAGTAGTTTTTTCCCAATACACAGGGTGTATACCGCTAAGTCTACAAAACGGCCGGCTGTGGATAGGTTTTGGATATACGAACAAAAAATCGTATAGAAAGGAGGCGGTAAATCGTAACGGTTTAGCAGCTAGTGCGTTTTGAGGTTTTTTTGGGAGAGGTTTATATATCACCCTGTATTTTTGTAATCCTATGAGCTATTTTCATCGTTTGACTAAGCTCTCGATAGTACCTTATAAAGCATCGAGGCTGTGTAAAGATGGTGTATGTCATGGACGAAGGTCTGCAAGGAGTTTCACTTAGATAACGTTAATCTTCTAGTCGATCCACCCATTGCAGAAGGTCTTACAGAATGTAATCTTAGATCACCTATTTTAAAAATAGGAATTTTTTATGTGAAAATCTTAGGAGTCACACTTTGTACTATCAGTCGGTGAGTTCGAAGGAAGGAATAGAGGATAGTATAGGTTAGTAATAATTTGGAGGGTGCTGTCTGAGGAGGCGATAGACCTTGCGTTTAAACGTCGGGATATTGTAGGAGTTCATACCAAAGAGAAGAAATTTTCACAAAGCCCACGATTTAACAAAAAATTGTTGTAACGGGGCTTCGATTTCGATTTACTGAGAGGCAGCCTCTTTGGAGTGTTACGCCTCTGAGGGTTAGAGAATAAGGGATCCTTGGTTTTTACAACTTTCCTAGTCTATAGTTATAATTTTTTGGTAAATGGTTATGCCCTTCACAGATAATCCCTTGCTTATCTTATCTAGGATCGCTAACAGCATAGAAATAAAAGTGACTTCTATTCAAATCACCAAAATCAAGCAATATTTACGGCCACAGTATTGGATAGAGCTACATTTTCACAATCATACTTAGCTCTTTTCATTTATTACTCTCTTTCGACTGCTGCTTGAAAAATTAAACAAAATGCCAGATTAGTAGAGGGAAGTTGTCATATGATAGTCATGTAGTTGGGAAATTGGATTTTCATAGTTGGCAAAAGGCAAAAAATTGAAAATTGAGATTTTTTACTTTTTTCAAAGTCCTAAAATAGACATTTTAAATAAACTAACGAAGTATTGCGTATGCTCACAAGAAAGTACATAAAAAAACCTACAATTTAAAAAAAAATTTTACCGTACGATGATTTGGCATAAAATGGCGGCAATTTTAAAATTTTTTCGAAAACTTCCAATTGTTGCCGTAAAAATCGAAAGTTTTTTTTGAAATTTCAACCACGTATTTATAGCATCAAATTACATATTTTCTCCAATTTTTATCAAAATCCGACCATTTTCCCGTTATTTATTTCATTTTTAGTAAAATAAAACAAAATTTCATACATTTTGGTTTTTTGAGGTTAGGATTCATTTTTAAAGTATTTATACCGAATCAGTTCGATAGTCTATTCATTCACAAGTATTTTTAATTTTTTTTTTATTTTTCTACGAGCAACAGCACTGGTGTAGCATTGCACTCAAAATGCATCAAAAATGGACATTTATGCAATTTCCTCGTATACATCACAGGACCGATTTTGCAGAAATTTTTTTTTTCGCTTTATCTTAACATATCTAAAGAAAAAAAACAAAAAAATCATAACTTCGCATTTTTTTGTTTAATTTCCCTCTACTAGATAGATAGCAATTAATATTCGACATATTAAATTTCTCATGAAAAAACTCTAAATTTTCTTATGGCTTTTCATTTTCTTAGTAGTATCTTTTTTTAAGTACTAAAATCAGTCTAAACTCTAAAATAGAAACTAAAATAAAATTAGTGTAAAGTATAAAATTACTGAAGAACAGATTTTAAAAATATCAACGACAGGAATTATATTCAACTAATCTCTCGAAAAACTTAATCGCATTATAAGATCTAATAAAGACTAAAAAAATGTTGACATGATACTAAAAAGTTATACAAGAAAACATCAAGTTGTCCTCTATTGATTCCTAAACATAAATTTGTCGAACAAACTCTTAAGTCGACTTACAAAATTGTGTTTAAATTCTTCGCCCACTTTATTTATATTAAATTAAATTTAGAAGTTATTTTGCCATTAAATTAAAACCACTGATAGCATAATACTTCAATGATCAACACTTCAATTGTTCGAACCAAATTCCTCAAGCCAAAAATTTTACTAAACATAAATTCACTCAGCACCGACAACAAACCCCCCCCGAGTACGATTGGAGGTAGCTCCACCCAATAATGAATTCCAAATCCAAACACAAACTTTCCTTCGCTTAAGAACCAGAGTGTAAGTAAGTAAGCGCTATAATTTATCTTATAAAAGAAAATCTGTCATTTACCAAATATGGGCCCAATTCCGCCGCATTGATAGCGCTCTTAATAATTTATTCAATTATTGAAGTTTTAATTTGTTCAATACTTTTTTTTTCTTTGCTAAAGGCGCATATATTTAATTAAAACTTTTATTGCTTAAGCATAAATTCAATTTAAAATGTAAAAAAAAATGTTTTTCGCTCGCTCTTAAAATAAAAAAAAAAATTTTTAATCAAAAAAAAAAAATTTACAAAACAAAAGTAAGCTTTACTCTCAGCAAAAGGTAGTCGGAATCCAGGACTGTGTTGAAATGCATTTAAAAATCAATAATATGAAATTTTATTCAAAATAGCCGCATCCGAATGCTCTGATGAAAGGTTGAAGCCTTACAATGGTTCCTGTTACCTTTTTGTTTCATATCCAGAAGTTGAATGGTGGACAGCTCAACAGGTTTGCAGAGGGATTAGTGCACAGTTGTCTTCCATATCCTCACCGGATGAGCACAGGTAAATTTTTTGTTTTATTTTGTTATCAATTGAATGAATAAAATTTTTTTTTACTGTTCAATTTTAGGTTCATTACAACTAGTATACGAAATCAGGTTGATTACTCTCCACAATTGATTTATTGGTTGGGCGGTGAATTGACAACAAATCGCACCTTCGAATGGAGCGACGGCAGCAGAATGATTTTTCAGGTGATTTATTTTACAGTATTAGTAATATTGGACAGAAGTTCACAAGGTATACACATTGCAGGGCTGGTTGCCGGGACAAGGACAATTCGATGAGTTGCCCTCGGAATCGACCTGTCTAGGATTGCAATGGAAGATGTCACCAACACCAATGCTACCATCTGGCCTGTATTGGGATGCACAGAGATGCCGTCGAATGGGTGGTTACGTATGCAAAAAACGTCAGCAGCCATTTGATCAGTTCGAACTGAAAAACGAAACAATCAGAGGAGTAGAAGGACGACTGACATCGCATGGTAAAATAATCACCATATATCCTATAAAATGTCCATTAGGAAATAAGCTTTTGCCCTTTCAGGATATCCTAATCCGTATCCATTGAATATCGATTATTGGGTGCATATCATTGCACCAGAACGACGTCGAATCATTATGCAATTTCAAAAAATCGATCTAGAATCACAAGATGAATGCTTATACGATTACGTTAGTATACAAAACTATGAAACAGCATCGAAAATCTCGCTAGAGCCAGGCGCCAATCCAATACCAATGGCAATGCTAACATCAGATAAGAATTACGATGAAATGCAGTATCAAACCTACAAAATACAACAGCATGGCCGTCAAGTCCGTAGTGCAGTTGATGGTCCGGCAAATGAGAATTTTATAACTGAATCTGCAAGTCGGAATAAATTGAAAAAGTTCGACATACCGCATAGTAATCCGCCACAGCAGAAGGTCGCATTTTATAGTCGTGAAACGTTGGATACATCAAGGAAAAATTTCAATGAAATTCAATTAAACAGAAAAAGGAAAAGGAAAAAATACGACAATCGCCAAGAATTGTTGAGAGATAGTTACCATCATAGGATTACAAAACGAAACACTATAATCCCGGAAGTCGACAATGCACAATCATTCTTACCATATGTACGATGGTGTGGGTCACACGAGGCTGATATGTCGAAATTCGACTTTGTGTCCGCATCAAATGAGGCCATTCTGAACTTTCACAGTGATTATTCAGTATCCGGTCTTGGTTTTGCTGCCATATGGAAAGCTATTGACATTTCCGGATGCCCACTGCAAACGTTAACCTCAAGGGAGGGTACTGTGACCAGCTCTAATTATCCCTATTTTCTAATTAACAACTTGGACTGCACCTATGTCATTCAGGCCCCACTCGGCGGGAAAGTTTGGCTTGAATTTACCGATTTCGAGATTTTAGAGGAGAGCTTCCTGTACATAGACATTGGTAATGGGCCATTTCAACCATTTCTGGTCAGGGACCATCTCAACGAAGGAATATTTGTCAGCCTAAAGGAGCAAATCCGTATTCAAATCAGAACTGGACAAAAGCCAAGGGGTAGGGGGTTTCGAGCAACATTCAAAACAGGTTTGTATCGTAGCAAATTTCGAATATTTTTCTATATATCTGCTATAAAAAAAAAGTTTCCGTTTATCCTTTATTAATGCTTATCCTTATAGCTCTGCACCCATTACCTATTCCAAATCCTTGCTCTGTTTTTTATGTTTTCATTATTTTATTTCAGGTCAAAATTTTTGCATGCATTAATGTTGTTTTGTATTTCGTTGTTGTTCTTTTTTTTTTTAAAATAAACTATATTTCTCTGTATACGCACTTTTATAATTCTGCTCTATATATATTAAATTTACAATAATTTCTAATCTAACAAAAAAAAACATAAAATAAATTGCAAAAAAAAGCATATTTTATTGCCATGAAAATTTATCAATCAGGAATTAATCGCATTATTTATTACAGTTGGCCCTTTTGTTAAAGATCGGGTGATAAAATTTTCTACCAACTCAACAGGATACCTGTTTCCTCTTAATCATCCTCAGATAATGCCTGGTAACATTGACTTTACGCAACATTTCATGGCTCCTTTGGGTGAAATAATCCTACTTGAGCTCTATGGTGTCGAATTTAGTCAGAATGGATGTCCAGATTATAATATATTAGAGGTAAGATTTTTATATATGAATTTATGCCATTTTCATTCTTGGAACACATAAATTTTTGGACTAATTTTATTGTTGTATTTGTGTGATGAGATTATAGGGTGACAAGTTTATTTATTGTGTTAATTTTCAAATAAGATATTTTCATTTTAGTGTCATTTGAAAAAAAATAACATTTATATCACTTCAGTAATTAGCTTATCTTGTACAATCTTAGCCAATAAGGCTAATGATTTTTTTCCTGTCCTATCTTGTTTATAGACCATCAGCAAACAGTAACTCATTATTCAGGCCTATTCTGAACTCTGCTGGAATTTTCATGTAATCGTATGCTACCAATGTATGAAAATTCCAGCGAAATCAATTTCAGCGGAGTTCAGAATAGGCCGGATTAATCGGTATATACTTTATCGATTTTTTGTTAGTTAATTACTTCATTTTTTTAGATTGGATATAAAAATTGTTACAATATTTATAAAGATGCAAAGGGTTCATTTGATAACTAAAATCCATTGACATGTTTCTTTCTTTTAGTGAGATATCGTGCCTAGGGCGAATCGGGGCCCTAGTGTCGCCCAATTCATTTTTAGCAACTCCTATAACTCATATTTGTAGGCCAGATCGCTTGAAAAGGCGCAGCTTTATTCGGGAAAAATCTCTTTGAATATCAAGACCCTGCTCTGCGCTTTCGTGAGACAAAGACATAGCACCACAGAACATAGGTGACCAAACCTTGTAGTGGCCTGACATCGTTTCTACTACACACCTCAGTAATTTGTATGAAAATTGCGAGACGACACAAGAACAAACCTCTTGGAGTTCACCAATCCAGGTTTTAATTTTCAGTATTCGATGATGAAATACAGAGAGTCCGATTATCTCAAGCCATTTTCAAGCTAGTTGATGATCCAATAGACGGTTCCGGTCTGATTAAAACAGTGCCACAACTCTGTTTGGCCAAGGCCTCCGTCTTTTCCTAGCTCACGAAGCTCTGATTACCCGAGACAAGCATATTGGTGACTCGGTTGATAGTCAAGGAAAATTTGGACTTGATCCTACGAGACCTTATCACTTTGATTGCCTCTTGGCTGCCAGAAAACATAAATATTTGTTTGTTAGAGTAGGCTCTTCTTAAGTTTTCATAAATGCTTCTCTACTCGAAAGGCAATAGCTCCCTATCCAAACTGAACGCGCTACTAAAGCCTGAACCTAATATGACAGCGTACTGTAAGAAAACTGCATGAATTTAAGCTTACTTATGCCATTTTGACACTGACAGTGACAAATTAAAAGTGTAAAATGGATTCCGTAAATGCAGATTTAAGCGATATGTTTTATTTATTTAAGTTGTGGAAGAAATATAAACAGCTTAGAAGTGGTCTGGAAATTAAAGAAAAAAATTTAACGAAAAATTGCTTGGAGATTGATGCCACTTACGTATGCTTGCATTTTGTGGCCTTTTTACGCCCTAGCGGCGAAACCGTTACGATTCCCCCCCAACGATTTTTTGTTCGTCGATCCAAAACCTATCCACAGCCGGCCGCTTTGCAACTTTAGCAAATACACCCTGTATATAAAAACCATAAAACTGAATTTTTTCTTATGTGTTTTTTAACCGAATTTACACTATCTTGCCATATCTTAGTTATTTAACAGATATCGGTTTCAGATTTTAACACAATCAAGTTTAACTCATTAGGGGTATTCATGATCTGTGTTAAACGTCGAGAAATCGTAAAATGTTATCTTCGAAATAGACAAGATCGTGAGCCACCCCTTTCAATTTCCATGTTAAAGTGTATTTTTTATATTAATTTGCACCTTTCAAATACATCTATCAATCAAAATAAATTCTAAACAGCTGTTGACAGTAAAAGAAAAAAAATACGTGCTATTTTCGATCTCTATCTCGAGTTGTTGAATTAACACGCCTTTTCAGATGTTATTTGTTAAAATCGAAACAAATGTCATTTACTAAGGAAAGTTTCTCGATTTGTTAAACTTTTTCTCGATTTAACAGAAATAACACAAATAACACAGATCATGAATACCCCTATTATCTAACTATAACACTTGATCCGAAACAAAATGGCGAATTTTGGCGAAAATTGCAAGGAGTGCATGAAATTTGTTTCGGATTAAAAACTTGTGTTACAAATTCTTGGAATTTACACTCTTTTATATTCTAAATTGTAGACGAGATTACTTCCAGCGCAGCCAAAAAGTTGCATTCCAATCACCATGAGTTCATTGAGAACGTTTTTTTTTATGTGAAAGACTAGAGCTCAGTGAGAGCCCTAAAGTTATGTTACGTTAAGCTTTCTTTACCTACATCAGTTTAACTCCCCATTCTCATGTGCTTCACTTCAAATAAATAATACAATTTTCCTCACGTATTCACAATTAAACAATTATTTAAATAAAACAAATTGTTAAATGCTCTATAATAAATTGTTATCGACTACTATCCACAACTTTCAAATATGAACTGACAAATGGCAGCGAAATCAAAATGGCGGCCAAACAAAATAAGATCTGAAACATAAAACAAACCCTGTAGCGTGTACCTGTACATGAGAAATGTTAGACATTATAGCAAAGAATGGGAGAATTTCTGTATTTTAATAATTTTACGCTATAATTTTAGGGAATACGACCACGTACGTACTCATGCTTATATTTCCACTGTACAAGAAGAAATTTTAGATGTAAAAGCAGTTTGGACAGTTTTTAATTGTGAATTTTAAAAATCATTTCTTTACTATTGTAAAAATTCAATTTATAATTAAAAGCAACAATTTCTTTTCACAAATTTCCGGCTAATATTATATTACAAAAAAATTGATTTTATCTTTTCTTGCAAAAACCGGGAACCAATTAAAATTTTATAACTTCATCCAATCCAAACACTTTTCCAATCAAACAATACTAAAAAGATTAAAATAAATGATAGTTTCATAGATTAGGGACTTTTGAATATGAAAAGACCTCCTTCTGTAGTACTTTTGGCACGACTCCAGGGGTATTTTTCAGATCAGTGCAGCTCCTGATAATTTTAATGGATGATATCGTTCGATTTATTAAATTGTAAACAATATAAGAGTGCATCCAGAATAAATAGTTCATGGTTATCAACAGGAGTTCCAGAGACAGCTGCCAAATTGGCAAACTCTCTTCCTTATATAGGTATCTGCTGTTAAAATCTCCTTTTATCGTAGTTTGTTTGTCAGATGAAAATGAAAAAAAAGCAATTTTTTTTCATAAAACTTCGAAGTATTTTTGAATTTCTTAAACTAAAAATATTCTTTAGAAGAATCAGTTCAATTTAAGTTATATGATAGAATTTAAAGAAATATTTTTATTTCATTCAATCATTTTCGTAGATACTTTTTCAAATCTATTCAAAATTACGAAAAACTTGACAATATAAACCAAGAATTTTATCTACAAAATATTCTCAAAATCATTCATTTTTTAAGGAGGCATCTTAGTGCGCACTGCGTCCTATCTTATTTGGTCTATTGTACTAACTCCGAAAATCATACTATTCCCATTGAAGCAATCTAACAAAAACAATCTTAAAGTCTAAAGTACTTCCTATTGTCCAAAATTATTTCTTAATCAATCAATGTCAGAAACACTAAAAAAGGGTTTTGTCCTTGAACTGATAAAGTCCTTTTTTACATCCGTTGTTACAAAATTATTCACCGGATCCAATCATTCTCAATCATTGATTAAGAACTTAATAACTCTTTCATCAAATAAATCGATAAACTTCTCATTAACAAGCGCCTCCAGGGCACGTTCATTTCCCTACACTAATATGTTCATTATGCTCGTATCTGAGAACCTTATACCGTCGTCCCCACAAAATACTATTAACAATTTCTATTATACTTGTTGCCAGTTACACGTGTCAGTAATGTTTATATTTTGTTTTGTAAGGTATACGACAACTACGCAGATAATAATGGGACTAGATGGCAATTATGCAAATATCAAAACCATAGCAGTGTGCCAGATACAGCAACGGGAAAGGATTACTCAAATTACGTTGAACCACAACAGGCACCGGTCTATATAACGTCATACCTCAATACGATACATATCCGACAGAAAACCACTACTGAGTCCCATATCAACTTAAATGCCACAATCCGAGTTCAACCAGGTAATCTGCCGTGATTGATTTATGCGTAACACACAAGGTGGAATTGAATCTACGTTACTTGCCTCCTTGTTCACAGATGTCAACTACAAATTGAAGCTGGCTTCCGGTGATGATTTAGTAGAATCCTGCCAGCCAAATCCTTGCCAATATAAAGGGAAGTGCATCACTAATGGTAGGAAGAAGCGCTGCCAGTGTCATGGCCATTATACAGGACGGTAAGATGATTGTCAATCAATCAGAAAGAAATTAATTCGATTTTTATGTTAAAATAAAAACACACCCTTTTTTGAGCTGCTGTGTGCTAAATTAATGTGACATTTCAGATTCTGCGGTCTCAACATGTGCGAATTGGAGCCTTGCCTATTTGGGAAGTGCGAACTCACTGCGAACAATTTCAAGGTTTGATTAATTACTTTTTGCTGCTTTTTAATTAATTTTTTATGGTTTTTTTTCTGTTTTTGTTTTACCTTTTGTCAGTGCCATTGCCAGCCTGGTTACATTGGACAGACCTGCGAACAGAAACAGAAGCCGTGTGCTGATAATCCTTGCGAAGGACGTGGAGAATGTTTCCCGAAGAATGGAGGCTTTGTTTGCAGGTAAATTTTAGTTTTTTTCTCTTTAAAGTTAATTTAAAGAGAAGTGTAAATTTTATGGGTGCTGCGTTATTTTTTAATTATATTTAATGGGTCATTTGGACTTTCGAAAATCGAAAAAGAAGACAGTATAAGTTAGTCCATAACGCAATCACAAGTGTGTCGTTGAGATACTTTGGTATTCTAATTTTGCAGTCATAATTTTTAAAATCCGCAAACTGACCGTGACTGTTTAAATATAAGGTCACAAGAGCAGATTTCTAACATATTTTTCATAATTTCACACAAACTCGACACAGCCAGCTTCAATGAGACGTGTATGTTCGGACGTTCATAGTGTACGTGACTTACTACATCAATATTTTCTGGCGTATGTTGGCTACGTTGTCGCCCAGACTTTGCTTTATCTCATTACACGAATACAAATTCACCATTAGAGATGAATTATTTAAGATTTTGCTTGTGATTGGGTGTTTAGAATACCAAAACGGCGGTAGTCACAACAGTAGTCACAAAAGCTTGTGACTTATGACTGGTCACAATTTAGAATAGTGCGATGTGGATTTTTGTTAAATTTAAATTTTTCCTTAACTAACCAATATCCCTAAAAAAAAATACTGAGCTTAATTTTACTTTACTCAATTCTTTTCAGATGCCACGCATGGTGGGAAGGACAAAGATGTGAAAGACGAATGATGCATATACCATATAAGCCATTATCCGATAGAATGCTACAAGAACCATTTTGGTTAGGTTTAATAACCGTATTTGTTGTATTAGCTGTTATTGGATTAGTTTGGTGTGCAAAACGTCATTTCCCAGAAAAAATTGAGAAGCTACTAGCAGAAGAAGCAGATAGAAATAGACGTAAGAATTAATTATATTATTAATTTATAATGAAACGAAACTGTCTGCACCTAATGTGTTTTACGATCAGCTCCTGGCGCTGTACATGGGCATCATCATCATACATCCCTTCGGGAACAACTACAATTTACGACATCTATACCTCAGACAACAGCTACTACACCGGGGGCGCCTCGTTCCATTTTCAACAGGCTGGGTATAAGAAAACCGTCTATTTTGAGCCTCAGCAGCCCAAATCCACCTGGAGGGGCAACAGCCCGTACTTTTTCACTAGATGATTTGTTGCGACCACCTCCTCGACGTAAGATAGGATGATTATAGAAATTGCAATTAGCCTCCCCCCAAAAAATTGTTTGTTTTCCTTAAACCCATAATATTAAAATTATTAAACCCCTCAATGATTGATTCTTTTTGACTTTAATAAGTCAAAATTCCGTATATAAAAATTATTTTCTATAAATCTTTGGTTTCTCTAATTCTTCTCTATTTTTCTTTCAATTTATTTAGATATTTGATTGGTGGTCAGCACAATAGCGCCTTCCTATATTTATATATATTATATATTGCGACCGAATATAACACTTACACCCTGTGTTTATATAAATTTAACAAAAAAAAATTATATACAAAAAACCGTTTATTAAACCGCTTCTCTTACTGCTGAGTTCTTTGCAACTGTTTCTAATTTTCCACTCTGCTTGCTTAGATACACGTTCCTTCTGTTATCAAAATGCATTATCCTTATTTTCCATATCCCATTTACTACTCCACCAAAAAAAAACAAATTAATTCTTCTCGCAGCAACTCTGAATTATAATTCTTCTAAAAAACAAAATTTATTTCCATTATTTCATTGTTTATATACTTTAAAATTATTTAAGAACTAAAATCAATTTTTATCTAAATTTACTTTGAGATATTGCGTGTTCGATATTTACAAAAACGCAATATCCAATTGGTTTTACCCTTAAAAAATTGATTTTTTCAAAATTAATTCCATTCACAGAATTTGCCATAATATATATTTTTTAAACCTAAATCAATTACAAAATACACAATCACATTTTATTTCTTTAACACGCCTGCAGTAACACGTTCAGGAACTAAACACCTTGAACCATGATTGACCGATTGGTCAAAGCCTTTCATTTGACACTTTTATGAACCAGAAAATGATACACCAATGGCTTAACAAACTTTTCAGACATTACACTTTGACCGCAAAAATATTTAATCTGTTCCGTTTTCTATAAAACCCATTGATACATATGCCGAACTATTTTCTCTGACCCGATTGGTTGTTTCTTCACAGTGCGCCCAAAACTATTCCATTTCTCTATCGTCTGTAAGAACTATATACCAACTAGACTGAAGACTGTTAACATACTAAATTGATATGCCCAATAAAAGTTTGTATTTTAGATCAATCATCTCACTTTGTACAAAAAAATATTTTTAAAATAGGATTGTATTTGTATAATTGTAAAAAGACAAGTATTTATTTTTTGCTATTCATATGTACATGTAGCCCATGTCTTCTTAGGAAAAGCGGAATTTCGAGCTGATTTTGTTGTATGTTTTAAGATGCAGTTTTATTGAAATGCCTATGGAAAAGATATATTATAAAGAACAAAGCAATTATAGAAAAGACGTAGTCAATTTTGGAACGACATACTACTTTAAAATTGAAATAAATAAATCATGAAAGTATTTCGACATAAAAGAAAGAAAATAGCCAAAGATCCACTGAAAAGGACCAAACCCTTGACCAACATAAAATACTACCAATAATTTTTTAGGGTCACAGCTTTATCTTAATAAGTTTGGTCTAAATACAAGGCAAATCAGGCAATGATGGAGATTTGAGAAAAAATATTATCGAAATTTCAAAATTTATGCTTAAAACTTTATTTTTTGCATTGAATTTACTTTTAATAAATCGTTCTGTTTATTAAAAAAAACACAACTACTCAAAGCTAATTTTACTTTCATTATTTTGGCTACTTTTAGCTCCTCCAAACACATAAGAAAACTATTAAAAAAAGGCAGCAGTACTAGAACTAAATTCTAAAACAAAAAAAAACATTTTTCAAAAACAATTCTTCAATTTCGAGGAAAAAAATTTAAAACACAAAATTAAGCAATTCAAACAAAATACAACTACAACTAAACATCTAAATTACATTAATCAAAGGATGCAATTATAAAATTACTTGAATTTTCAAATAAGAGCCTTTCACCTAGTTATCAATTGGGAAGAAATTAAATTATTAAAATTAAATTAGCATGACGAAAATGCCAAAAATGAAAAAAAATTACTTATAAAAAATTACAAAACAATACACTATAAAATAATAATTAATAATAATTGATATAAAAAAAGTGCAAAAACATGCACAAAATTAAAAAATTACAATGAAAAGACGATCAAGGAACGAACTATCGACCAAAGTAAGTTGTCGAATAAAATTGGATTTACGCTTAGAACGTTTTGAAGCTCATTAATAAAGCGAAAACTAAATAAAAAAAAAATAAACAGAAATAAATTTCTGAACAAAACGGAAAAAGGACGATACAATTTTTGCCTTTATAGAAAACATCACAATTTATTTTGTAACAATACAAATTTATACATACATGCACTTAAAATTGTTATATATATATATATATATATATACTATATACATATATGCTGCACAAAAAGATGGAAGAGAAGATGTGAAATTGAGACAGGTAACTAGACATGCAGTGCTTAACAATTGGCTTATCATCATCTCTCACTGGTTTCATCAATACCCATGTACATACACATATCTTATCTTATCTTATACAAAAGGAGATAAATTTAGGAAATCTTTGCTCAATTCGTCATTTCCGATATATTTATATCAATTAAGAGTCTTCGATATACACGAACTTTTAATAAAGCAACTTTTTATTTATATGCTAAAAATTTATTTGTTTTTCAACATTATCGTCTTTTTTAGTAGATACCACAATAGTCACCAAAAGTATTCTTTTTGAATTTAAGCCTCCATCCTTCTTCAGAAAAGAATCTGACTGTGGGTATCACAATCCAACCAACAATTCAAAAGGAGACTGTCCCAAATATATTTGATACAACAAAGGAATACTTTTATTCGTAAGATGACACTTACCTCATTATTTCGTCGCATAGTAAATCCAAAAAATCCCTAATATTTTTTCGTTCCCAGATAATCGATATTAATTGTTCCTTTATTTTCTGTATAATAATGAACGAATCTTGGTTTGGTTGCTATTACCCGATGCATGGGAGCAGGGTTCTTTCAGAGCTATTCGCGTTTGCGCTTCTTTTTTTACAGGTTTTCTCATTTATGAATGGCATATTTACGAATGTGTATATTGTATTCTAGGTAAATTTGATTAAAGGGATTTGTTGGTGGAAATAAATGAAAATAAGAAGGAAGCTGTTTGTTTGATTTTTTGTTTAAATGACAAAAATCAATTACATATTTTTAGAAGTTACGATTTTATTTTTTCAGGTCCGACTTTTCGGTTTCTACTTTGCAAAAGTTAGTAAAATAGTGATTTTTGTGCGAATTTTGATTTCGTTTTGATTTATAACAATCATTTCCGCAATGTGTTTATTTTGCAGATTTGGAAAAGTTTTATTTTGGTCAAAGGTTCACAAGCAAATTATTGCGTTTTACAAGGATTTGAAAATGTAAAATATCAAATCATGAATAAATTTAGAAATATGAAAAGTGGAAATTATTTCTTTATGGCTATTTAAGGACATTCTCACTTAATAGTGCAGCCAATATAAGAATTCTATCTAATGGCCCTATAAAAAAAATATCCAAATAACTTGAATTTTTTTTATCTTTATTATGATGTTCTACTGACATCCTGGAAAGTTTTCTTCTATTGGGGTAAATTTTAACTTGGCGCAATTATATCGAAACCGTTTTATTCGTAAACGGGCGGAAAGTTTCGGTGTCCTTCTAATACTAGTATTTTGTTAAAAAAAAATACTCCTTTCCACACCACCGCAGGGGTAGAGTAATTGGCGCGTTTTTTTTAAAGTGGTTTCCCCAATAAGCTATTATTTTTGTTTCTCTTTTCTTTTACTATAGACAAATAAAAGGAAAGATGTTCCATTTCAGGAAAGTGTCCACTTTTCCCTTCAGAGAGGTTTCCTATTTCCTCCATTAAGGTAGAAACAGAATGGCACGGCGACCGTGGCGGTGGCCGCCGCTCAGAGAGTTTCCCTTACATTTAATTTCTCCCCAGGCGTCGCGGACAAATTAAATGTATGGGAAACTCTCTGAGCGGCGGCCACCGCCACGGTCGCCGTGCCATTCTGTTTCTACCTTTAAGTTTCCTCCAGACGAAGGCTGTGGAAAGAGAAATGATAGCGATGGATCGAGCATGGTTGAGATTTTTGCCTATGCGCTTTTTTTACAGGCTTTGTTATAACATATTAATTCTAGGTACGATTTATAAATTAATTTATGAAATAAGAAAGGAACTGTTTCATAGGCCCATTTATCATTTATGTATTGCGATGTTCTATTTTTTCTATGTAGCTATTTTTTCTGGTAAGTGTTATGAAAACTCAAATAAAATAACAAACCCTGATCTAGCTCTCATAGATTTAGCTAAACTAGAGCCAAATCCCTCATTTGCTTCTGTCGAAATGGAATTGTCCTGCTCCTTTTGTCTAAAATCGGCGAAATCGGTAAATTTCTACCGCTCAAAATATACAAATTTATTAAGTAAATATAAAAAACTTATAGAACAGTTAAAGAGCTGCAGCAAGGAAAATAGAACTAAGAAAGTGAACCTAGAAAGAAGGATATGTCGAAACAACTATCTCAGTAGAATAGTCAAAACACCGCTAACTTCTTTAATTGCCTCCGCGCCCTATGTGACTAAAAATTCAAAAACTTTTTGCACTATGATACTTTCTAACAAGAAAAATAAAAAAAGATGGAGTTATGACGAAAGATCGTTAGCTTTAAATTTCCATTACAAATCTCCTACAACTTACAGGTATTTTAAAGATAATTTAAACATAAATTTACCATCTCTGAGCTCTCTGCATTGTTGGCAACTTATTAAAAATATTCAAACTGGTTTTAATAACACGGTTACAGAAAACCTTAAGAAGATTTTTTCACATTGGGATTTAGAAATGAGACAAGCTGTGTTGATATTTGATGAAATTAATATTAGAAGAGAGTTAACATAAATGATCAGGTAACAGATGAAATAGTTGGTTTTGTCGATACAGGTGATTTTAGAAATAAAGAACCAGCAAAGTATGTTTCTGTTTTTATGGTTCGAGGCTTATTTTCTAATTGGAAATTTATTATTAGTTTTTTTGCCACCGATCAACCAATTAACAGTAAAGTATTAGCCGAAAAAATGAAGCTGAATTTAGACTACTGTTGTGAACTTGGTCTTAAAATCCGAAGTATAGCCTCAGATCAGGCTTCTAACAATCGCAGTTGCTTTAGTTTTCTCGGAGTAACGGAAAAGGACCCTTTTTTTTATTATAATAATCAAAAGATTTTTGCAATGTTCGATGTTCCGCATTTGTTCAAATCAATACGTAATACTTTATTGGTAAAAGATATTCACTGTGAAGATGGAACAGTAAGTTGGAACTGTGTTAAAGAACTCTATAATTTAGAAAAAAATGGTTCTACTAAAATGGTGCCGAAGTTAACTTCAAAACATGTATGGCCAAATACTTGGGAAAAGATGAAGGTTTCTTATGCTCTTCAAGTTTTAAGTAACACAGTTTGTGCTGCTCTTAAAACTGCTTTAGAATTAAATTTGCTTAGCCCTAATGTTTCATCAGTTACTCTTTCTACTTCCGATTTCTTTTCAAAACTCAAAAACTTGTTCGATTGTCTCAATAGTAAAGAACCTTTTAGTAGAAATTGGTATAAGTGTGGATTAACTCAAACAAATACTCCAAGGAAATATCTTTCTGAAATGTTACGTTACATTCAATCAATTTCATTTGAGAACAAAAACAAAACATTTTGGATTGGGGGATTGATTTTGACTCTAAAATCCATTATTCTTTTAACTGATGAAATATTAAACGAGTTTCCCAATAAAGAGTTCGTTCTGACTTCGAAATTTAACCAAGACCCAATTGAAAACCTTTTTTCCTTAGAAAGATTAAGAGGGGGCTTCAGTAATAATCCATATATAATTTCAATAGTTTTATTTGCAAAATTATTTCGAACAAAATTTTGTCTATATCTTCCCATAGGAAGAATTGTGACGAAGATAGTCAGCAATTTATAGCTATTGACTCATTTAGTGATGGCAAAACCATAAATAATAATAACGATCATGGTATTTTTACTGTTGAGGATCGGACGATTGGTGATGTCACTAATGAGGGTCACGAAGTTAGCAACATAATCGAGTCAATTGATTTGTTGGAATGTGGGGCAAATGAAGATTCGATTTCTGTCGAAGAAACTTCTTAAAGGTATTTTGGAGGTTTCATAATTGACCGCTTTTCAAAAAAAGAAAAGTGTTTGTTATGCGATAAGGTTGTGAGAAACCCAAACGAAACTGTTAAGTATTCAAAACCTTCGGAAAGTTTTATTTATTTTAAAAATTATTCAAAAAGTACCGATTTTGGTGCACTTAAAAATCCTACAGATTATTTTTTTAATATTTGTAAAATCTTTGTTAAAATCTTCGCTAAATTTGTTCAGAGTACTCCTGAAATAAAAGGTTTAAAAAGCAAAATAATTGAACATTGTATGGATACAATAAGTATAAAAATCTGAATTTTCCAACTGGTTAGCAAAAGAAAATGAATGTTACGATCACCACAAACAAATCTTAGATTATTTGATCCTTATTATTCTTCGAAAATTTTGTTTGTGGCATTCACATCAATTTAAAGATAGGAGCTCATTAAAAAACTATTCCAAGCAAAAAATTATACAATCCTAAAAGGGGAAGTTGTTAATTTCATCAAATTCTTAGGAGTAGTAGCGTGAATAGCAAATTCAACAACAAATGCAATTTTATGTTGTGTCCTTATCTTATATTATATATAAAGAAACACACAATCCTTTTTCCTTGAAATAATTGAACTCTATTCTGTAATAATGTATAGAATAAACTGTCTGCCAAAACTATATCGAAGCTTACTCCGTTTTTACGTCTGCCAACATTTTATGTCGGACTTACTCAATGACGACTAAATGCATGCCTGTAAGGGATGTAACGCCGAAAATTGTTTTGTGGATTAGGCTTACTGGGGACACCACTTTAAAAAAACGCGCCAATTACTCTACCCCTGCGGTGGTGTGGAAAGGAGTATTTTTTTTAACAAAATACTAGTATTAGAGGGACACCGAAACTTTCCCGCCCGTTTACGAATAAAACGGTTTCGATATAATTGCGCCAAGTTAAAATTTACCCCAATAGAAGAAAACTTTCCAGGATGTCAGTAGAACATCATAATAAAGATAAAAAAAATTCAAGTTATTTGGATATTTTTTTTATAGGGCCATTAGATAGAATTCTTATATTGGCTGCACCATTAAGTGAGAATGTCCTTAAATAGCCATAAAGAAATAATTTCCACTTTTCATATTTCTAAATTTATTCATGATTTGATATTTTACATTTTCAAATCCTTGTAAAACGCAATAATTTGCTTGTGAACCTTTGACCAAAATAAAACTTTTCCAAATCTGCAAAATAAACACATTGCGGAAATGATTGTTATAAATCAAAACGAAATCAAAATTCGCACAAAAATCACGGTTTTACTAACTTTTGCAAAGTAGAAACCGAAAAGTCGGACCTGAAAAAATAAAATCGTAACTTCTAAAAATATGTAATTGATTTTTGTCATTTAAACAAAAAATCAAACAAACAGCTTCCTTCTTATTTTCATTTATTTCCACCAACAAATCCCTTTAATCAAATTTACCTAGAATACAATATACACATTCGTAAATATGCCATTCATAAATGAGAAAACCTGTAAAAAAAGAAGCGCAAACGCGAATAGCTCTGAAAGAACCCTGCTCCCATGCATCGTCGACGTTTTTCTTTCCATTTACTCTCTTCAGATAAGATTTACTCAAATATCTGGACAGTGCCACCGAAAATAAAGATTTAGCAGGGGCAGCTTTCGCTTGGAGGAAGCTTAAATGGAGGAAATAGGAAAGCTCTCTCAACAAGAACTTGCACACTTTTCTTGTATGAAATGGAATATCTTTCCTTTTATTTGTCTATGCTATTACTAAGTCGCAAAACTCATTTGAGTTGACCGCAACATTTTCAACACAAAGGGCCGTAAATATCATCGAGGAATACCTTTATTCGAAAGTCAAGAATTACCTTTAGCCGCAATCGGTAATATGTTACTCCATATCCTATAAAACATATAGTACAGTCAATCTGTCATGAAAAATGGCTGTTTTTGGAAAAAATTACACCGTCGAATTTTTTTTCATACATACATCGTTAGGGGGTCCTGAAAGAAGCTTAAATCCAGATTTGTGGGTTTTTGGAAAAATCAAAAATTTTTGAATGCGTTTTTCTCTGAATCAGTGCACTTTAGAGAAAAAAATTTTAAACAAAAAATGTAGAGGACATTGCCATCTACAATTCATGTCATTGAGTCAATTCCGTTTAAATTATAAAGAAAAAAAAGGAACAACTTTTCCATTTAAATTGTAACGAAAAAAAATGATTTTTGGGTGAAAAAGCAAAAAAACACTTTTTTTGATACTTTAGCGCCATCTATTTTTTGCATTTCAAGTCGTACGGAATTGACTCAATGACATTACTGATGTACTGATTCAGAGAAAAACGCATTCAAAAGCTTTTTGAGTTTTCCAAAAACCTGCAAGGAGTGGAAGGTCACAAATCTGGATTTAAGCTTCTTTCATGACCCCCTAACGATTTATGAAAAAAAATTCGACGGTGTAATTTTTTCAAATCAAAAATACAGATTGACTGTACTAATGGGAATTTTGGGCAATTCTTTTCTATATTTTCGAAAATCAGTTTGATTTTTTCTCACGTCTTCGCATATGGACCTCTCGTTCGTACTTCATTTCAAAGTAAATCTCAATCTCAGAGTAAAGCTTATAGTTCAGGAGCAATAGTTTTTTTTTGTTTAAAAATAAATTTAATTTACCTGGACAAAAAGGCTGGTTTTCAAATCAGTTTTTGAGCTATCAAATCGAACCTCAAGTACATTTCATGAAAATTCTTAAAAATCGCACCGTTTGTATCAATGGAAACTAGCGCTGGTGATACCAATTCCAAAAACAATTTCCCCTTTGCAACCTTCTGATTTCTATCCAAATAAGTCTACTATGTTTCTTGTCGAAAGTATTCGAAAGGAGTAGTTTTTAAAAAACTTATTTCATATTGAAAAAAACTGTCTTTTTTCTAAATGGCAATCTGGCTTTAAATCTGGACACAGTTGTGAAACTGCTCTATTAAAAAAAAATCTCTTCTGATATCTATGATGCCTTGGACAACAAAAAAGTAACTTTATTTACTTTAATACACTTCTCGAAAGCATTTCATTCAGTTGATCATGTAAAGCTCTTACAGATATATATCAGGTAGTAAATTCGGTCTTGGTTCTACTGCTGTGAAATTATTTCTAAGGTACTTATCTGATGGTTCTCAAATCGTTAAAATCCAGTATAAATTCTCTAATCCCATATTTCTACGCTGTGGTGTTCCACAAGGATCTATTCTAGGTCCCTTACTGTTTAGCATTTACATTAATAACCTTGTTCTTGTAATTAAGAACACATCTATTCACCTAATTTTATCATCCAACCTAAGCAGTTTTTGCTCCTGTTGCATTTGAATTATGAAACCCGCTTACGGAAACTGCTTGACGGTATTTGCATCTTTGAATCCTCTCTTCCGTCACTTTATTTCAGCAAAAACTTACTTTGAAATGAATAAAACAATTGCCAAGTTTATAGCAGCTAAATTAAATCGATTTAACTGAAGATTACGCCAAAATTAACGTATAAACGGGGATTTAATATCGAAGATTCTCACAATTATATTCATATAACTTTGGCATAAGCCAAAAAAATTCGGTTTAAGCCATAATTCGAATTATCCCGTTTATACGACAAAAAATTTTGGATGATCCATAATTCGAATTATTTTTGGAGTAGCTATAAACAAGGAAAATGACAAAATCGTTGAAAATTTGAAGAGCGTCACATCTAAACTGCGGAAAAAATCAAAAAAAAAATTAAAAATTTTTAGCGATATCACACCATAAAACATCCACAAATCATTTTTTATTTTGCTGCTTCTTCCTTTTTTTTCAATTCATAAAAGAATATGGTACCGAGACTATGATTTTAAATATACTCTAATTAGGCATATCTCTCATGGTAATGGGCTATAGTTTGGTAGTTTGATATTAGAAGTTACGATACAATCAAATTGTAGCTACTAGTAACTGATGACAAATGCAACGTTAACCATTGCGAATATTTACTTCTTAATTGATCAAGATGTGGTTTAGCTTTGAAATTTTGTCTAGTTAAATAAAAAAAACTAAGCCTTGGTGTTAACAACATAAAGTTTAATCCTAGTTATTATGTATACTCGGCTCAAACCTTTTATTATCTTAAAAGACTCTTAAAATCTTTTTCGATATTAAAACATACACCAATCCTCCAAGGTTATACTCTCTATTTAAAGTTTTGGCACTCTTCGACATATTTTTACTGTAACTAAAACGTATTATATGCAAAACAATTTGAATTTTGTATTTTTTAAACAAACTTTCATTAAAAATAATAAAAACAAATGTATAAATAACACAAAACACACTATACTTGAAAACAAAAAAAACATTCTACAATAATATTGCATAAGAATATATAATTTCAGAGTGCTGCATTTATATTTAACAGTTTTACATTTTTTTGTTTTAATTTTTCCCTTAAATAAAATAATCCTCAACATAATCATTATAACCAATAATAACCAATACTTTCCTTATCCAAAGGTAATTTCATTTATGAAAACAAAAATACTATATTTATGTGTAAATATGCAAAATGATCAAAATACTTTTTACTACTCTGTAAATATTTTCACAAGGACTGTTCGCAACCCCTAGAATTTTTCAACTGTCTTAAATACTCTTCTCTTGAGTGTATGTGTGGCTGCTGGTAGGCGACAATGCACTTTTTTAATTATTATAAGTAAACTTAGCGATTAGTTTATTTTGCATTACGTAGAAAATTATGAAAAAAAAAATTATATATATATATTGTATCCAAAAATATATATAACTTATTATTTACCAAAATCCGCGAATAACAAGTAGCTGAGCTTTTGTAAATGTAGACCATACTCCGTAATTTTTTGTAGTTAAAAACGCACTTAGCTTATATTTTTTTATATTTTTTATATATTTATACTAAAAAAATGCATATTTCTTCTACCTCCATTAGGATCTCCGTCGCCACGAAAGAAGCGTAACAATTCAACACCAACAAAAAAGAATGCTGCTGAAAAGAAACAAATACTTCAGCAATTGGTATCACCAGCAACAACACAAATAAAGCCAAAGATTAGTTTAGGCGAACTCATCCAAATGTCTGAAAATCGATTGAAGGTCACCACACTTGATTCAGAGAGTGATGTTAAGGAGACAACATTTTCTGAAAATTCAGCATCTGGTTCAACATCAACAGCACGCGCTATAACCGATCCGAAATTGGAGAAGAAAGTAACATTTGCACGGCTACTTAGCAAAGTATCAGCAGAAATGAGTTCTGGCTCTGAAGTCGAAGCTGGCAATGTAAGGTTTATTTTATTAATTAGGTAGTTACTAAAAAAAACCGTAGTAACCGCTTCTAAACTCATTTGTCCAAGTCTTTCTATATATATCCTTATTATCGTTTAACGTCTTATCATGAATTTCTAGGGCACACAAAACTCGAGCGCCCTTAGTCTTCCTACTGAAATTCAATATCGTGCGAATTCAGTTCCACCATCACCATGCACAAATGACATTCGATCACCGCACAGCACTTCATCGAATCAAGGGAGCGATTCTTTATCAAGCTCTGAACTTGCACTTACAGACCTTGGCTTAAGAAATATCAATAGTCGACGGGTTAGGCCAAAAGTATCGAGTGCTGATTCAATATTAGCAATGTTCAGAAATTTTGCAACAACAGCTGGCTCAGCACCAACATCCTCTGTATTTATATCACCATCAACAACCCCAACAGCATCTAGCCCACAGGATGATGTACCAGGAGATGATGATTCATCAACATCATCAATGCATACTCCAGTTAGTTTCTCGAGCGGAGCACCAGATTCACCGGTATTCTATCGACAAACAACAATTGAAGTACCTGTCCTTGATGCTTTAAGTGCACATAAATCAGCGCCAAATACAAATTTGTTGCACCCACCGACTATACTATTGGAAATTCCTAGCAATGGAATTAATAAGTGCCTATCACCGATTCGCGAACTACCTACCCCAATGCCTTCGCCAGCTTTGACGCCAATAATGCCAAGATTACAAAGAACAATTAGTCCAAGTAGCCAAGATGATCCATTATCTGGAAGCTATAGCGATGATGAAGAAAAGAGTGAGCAACAGATGGCGGTAATGACTGCATTTTTTCAACAATTTATTACATACAAAGATGATTACGGTAATGTGTACACAAAAATTTTCCTTATTTCTTCATTGCTTCATCATCAATTTATTTTGAAAAAAAAAATATATATATTAAATTAACGCATTGTGTAGCCTGATTGATGATATTGAATCAAGCTTTATTTTTCAGTAAGTTTGATTATTTGATGTATTTATTGCTAGTCAAGATGGTATTTTGTATGTCTTATTTGTTTATTGAAATATATATGAATATATAAGAATCGAATTGTGATACTAACAAGAATAATTTTAGAACAACATTGCAACAATTTAATGTGGTTCTTACATAGACATTCAAAGCAATATTTTCAACAAGACTAGAAAATTGCTTAACTATTTAAAGATAAATTTCGACTTGATCCAGCGATTCATCACCAAATTTGAAAGCAATCCAATAGTAGTTAATATAAATTATAAAATAAATTTACAATGCGGGTTTACTCCGTCTATAGCTGAAACACTTTATAGATCCGCTTTTAGATTCGAAACAAACATTTAAACTATTAAAAATGTCAAGAGTGTCTTCAAGAAAGTACTAATAAGTTAAACTAGTTTAAATATTAAAAAATATAAAAAATAGTAGTATGAAAGGACATTAAATAACACAATCAGAAGCCAACAAGCACTTTAGTTACTTTTGTGCTCTTGCTTGAAATTTACATTACATGATTATTACATAATTACATGATTATTTACATAAAGGCTAAAACATGATACCAACTAACTTCTTCAACCATGTATATATTAAGCTAGGATCAATCTACTCTAAAGACTACAATATATTTGTGTATACACATTTCAATCTCTTTAGCGCCTATACGAATGTACATACTAGAATTTGAAAACTAGTAGTTTACGACATATGACGACTATATTCGAGTTGCAGAAATTTGAATTCCAAAAACGTATATATTCACTAGCGAAAAGATCTAAAGTCCAGCATGGTTGAGATTAGCCAAACGGCTTCAGTTCGTTAAAATAGATTTAAGCTGGTGTTCAAAATTAGACATTATTATCGTAGGCTAACAATTTTTTTTAATAAAATCGCACAATTCATTACATAAATTAAATTGCAATTCCTGTAACTTCTTAATAGTCCATGGAAATTAGACAAAAAAAAGGCCCAATTCCGGAAAAATTCCGCGAAAGCTGAATTTTGGTATAGACGTTGATATTATTGCTCTAAGAAAAATGTCACGAGTCCCCATCGATTTGACACTCCGAAATGATTTTACGCGGGGTCAAAGGTCACCAAAAGCGATTTTTCGAAAATATTTCCGTAATGCTCACTTTTACAGAAAAATTATGCGAATACAATTTGTAGCTTAGGTAATTTCCTACAAAAAATATTTTATAACTTTTTCTTGTAAGAGTAACCGTTTTTGGGATATTTTGATTTTAGTCAACGGGTATTAGACAAAAAAAGCCCAACTACGCAAAAATTCCGAGAAAGCTGAATTTTGGTGTGAACATTGATATTATTACACTAAGGAAAATGTCACGAGTCCCTATTGATTTGACACTCGGACACGATTGTACGCGGAGTCAAAGGTCACCAAAAACGATTTTTCGAAAATATCTCAGTAATGCTCACTTTTACAGAAAAATTATATGAATAAGTATCCGTGGACTAAAATCAAAATATCTCAAAAACGGTTATTCTTACAAGAAAAAGTTATAAAATATTTTTTGTAGGAAATTACCTAAGCTACAAACTTTATTCACATTATTTTTCTATAAAAGTGAGCATTACTGAGATATTTTCGAAAAATCGCTTTTGGTGACCTTTAGGCCCCCATCCACGGTCAAACAAATCATCAAACCAATTTTCGCCAAACAACGCACACATTTATGCTTTGACTTTTGTTGGCCATCAACGAGGGAAACTTTCTTCAAATATCCCGAGCGACAATTCCTGTAAACAAAACGAACTTTCATATGCTTTACATGGCACACATAAAAAATCCACACACACATTTAAGCTGTTTGAAGGAAATATTAAACCAGACGAATATTTTTTTCAAACAGCGGCCAACTTCGAAAACTTGTATTTTATACACGCACACTTAGAATTTTTTCGATGTTGGCCACAAATTTGATGGTTTGTTTGACCGTGGATGGGGGCCTTTTGACCCCGCGTAAAATCATTTCGGAGTGTCAAATCAATGGGGACTCATGACATTTCCCTTAGAGCAATAATATCAACGTCCATACCAAAATTCAGATTTCCCGGAATTTTTCCGAAGTAAAATGTCTAATTTCCCTGGACTATAAGTTCATTAAAACAATCGAGTTATCAACAATATATGCTTATTTACAATTCGATTTTCAGAAACCCAAGAAACAGCAGTATGTGACAATGAAAATTCCACAATGCATGAGTTTCCAGCTTAAATGGTTACTTTTGAGGTACTGAATTCAAAGCAAGAGTTAAATACTAAATTTAAGCAGTTAGCTTGAAATGGTTTTTGAAAAGAATGTATAATAGTCGAAAATGGAATTGGTACAATATTTTGTGGATATAGTATTAATAGAGGTAGTAAATTGTTTCGTAGAGATTTAATTACACATTGATTAGAAAATCTATGGTCCTAAATTCATTTATAGTATAAAGACTTAATATAAAATATCGAATTCCTGTAACAGAGATAACTCACTTTTAACAATTTGAAGTCGAATTTGAAAGTTTCTTACAAGTAGATACTAAAATCCTTTACTCTGTCACTCTTTGCACATGTCCAGCGCATTAAACCTTTTCATTACAAGAAAAGAAGGAAAGTTGTTAAATAGTGTTAGCCAAGAAAATCGTAAAACTACTCACTGTTGTAACGACTTCTTCACAAATCTCCATCTCTAAGGGTCTCCGGAATCGCCCTCCTTACATACGGGACCAGCAGCTAAGCACTCCGTCTTATTTAGATGCTTTGATTTTAAGAGCTTTGTCAGACTATAATCGACTTGCCCATATTTTTGGTTCCACTGTTTGCTGCTTTATTGACTCAAGGTAGGTCAAGGATTGTACGACTTCAAAATTAGGGTAAAAGCGTCGTTCACATCGCTTGAGATTCTTTCAATGACATTGATGTTATCTGCGTAAGCCAGTATTTGGGTGGACTTGTAAACTAGTGTGCCTCTTTTTGTCGCCCAAGAATCTTGGATCACTTTTTCCAACGACAGATTTAAGAGAGAGATCAGAGCATCCGATTGTATGTATGAATCTAGGATCACTATGTTTGTCTGCTACTAAAATTAAAGTATCTTCATCGTTATAGTATCATTATCAAATTTTTAATATATTGTTTACAATAATCATAAAAAGCAGTTAAAAAATAACTATTATTAACATTTTTAGACTTGTAATGAATAGAGTAATAAAAACAGAAACTTTAAAAGTCAAAAATTCTTCATACAAGCTTTCAGAATCATCAAAAATAACAGCAATGAGAATCCCACATTTATACGTGTTGTTTTATGCATGAAAATGAAAAGCTACGCTCGCATGCGTACTGCTGTATTAAAATTATATAATATTTGCTCCATAACCTTGAAAACATGTGAATTTATGCGCTTAAAAACTATTTAGCCCATTACAGACGAGGATGTATGCACACAGATGCAAAAGCTCTTTCAGTTCGAGAGTTTCGTGCGTCCGTGGAGAATTTTGTATGTCCGTAGAGATTTTTTTACAATCTAAAAGGGTGAAAGACTCACATACGTAGTAATTTATTGCTTTGTATTGAAGAAATAACTACACAAAATCGATTTTTTTTCGAATATAAAGCTTTCTCCCCTTAAACTTTCAGTAAGCTTTCAGAAAAGCTTTTACATTTGGATGCATACGTCCTCATCTACTGGGGCTTTGTCATGAAGAAATTCACCCCAAGCTGTATCCTAAAAAATCTTATGCAGACCAAAAACGATTAGGATTAAATTATTAACTGGCTTTTCTCAAAATTAAAAAAAAAATTGTCGTATAAAAAAAACGCCATTGTCGTATAGAAAAAAAATTATAAATGAATAATATCAAAAAAACTGCTGATTGTATGACTATTAAATATTTGTGCATTGCAAAATTTTGTTGTGTTGTTGCATGATTCCCAAAATGAAACCAGTAATCAAAAATTCTGTGAAATTCCAATTAAAAATGGACACTGAAATTAAATATAGTATTAATTTGCATTGGACGTGCATTGTACACTTAATAAAAAATATGAATAAAAATTGTTGAAGCATCTGCTTAAGAAATAGACTAGACTAGATTGATTTTAACTGAAAAATAAAAGATTTGTATATTGTATTATTTTTTCATTTAAATGTAGAAGTATTGGTTTTATTGTATAAAAAACTTAAATTGTATAGAAACAAAAATTTTAAATAAGGAAAAATATAAGTTTTAAAAAAAAATTGTACGTTAATTGTGTAAATACATAAAATGTAGCTTAAATGTTATTTATCCATACGAATATGTGTGCACATTACATAATTACTTCTATGTATGTATGTATGTAAATATATAAATATTTCTTTTTGGCAACATAAATTTTTTTTCAAAACTAAACTTCTATTACACAATTAAAGGCTAACATCATATCGGAACTGCACAAGGAAATGAATCGAATTGATTCAGAGGTAGATACAACACCTACAGATGCGACAACACCCCCAATTGTAGATATTAATAAACCGCCACCGTTGAAGATACGCGCCGCACCAAAATTAGCAAATATAATGATTGATATAGAGCCGCCAACGCCCGATGAGAAGACACCTAGACCGCGTGATCTAGTTATACCAACGTTAACGGTGGAACAGCCAAGTCCAACAAAGAATCGCTTTCCAATGATAATATTTCCTGGTTCTCCGCCGCCACAAAGAGCCAGTATCGGAGAGACGAGCTTTATGTTTCCAAATAAGCAGCAGCAAAAAAGGTAAAAATTAGAAGCAATGATTTGACTAAAAACGTTAGATATATTTGCTTAGGTAAGACAATTCCTAATGTAGATGTAATCGTGTTCCTTATGCTTTATGTGTTAGCTTCACGTATATGTAGTTTTATTAGTGAACGTAGTTTGATAAATAGATGGTTGTAGTCGTTTTGTGTCTTAATCCTAAGCTTAAAAGAAATTTGCCTTTAGGCTACTGAAGCAGTTCGAAAAGCCCACCTCTCTCGATCTTCCATTTACGCCACCAACTATAACAGTAACTTCAAATATGAGCGAACTGGAATCTGATGCAGAACCGATGTCACCAGCTCCAAATAAATTGACTGGCGCAACAACACTTCTGGCTCCTGGCAATCCTGTTGGTATGTGCTATTTAAGCCCATTTGCGATTTGTACACGAGCAGATCGAACAATCTCGGAAAGTAATTTAAGCTCATCAGGCTACTCAAGCATGGCAAGTCCTGGTCCAAGCCGATGTGGATCCAGTAATCCGCTTTGTCCAAACGAGATGGACGAATCTGGAAGTGGCCCACCAGGAAGTGGTCTTTCGCTGCACGCTAACTTATTGAGTCGCAGGCAGAACTCGGTTTTAGCTAGCTGCAAGGAGAACATAACAAATGGAAAATCAAGTAATGGGTCTGCTGGAAGCCACGACCACTTACGTGGACGATCTGACTCGGAAACTCTTTCAGATGATGCACTACTGGAATCAAATGACGAAGGTATTGGCACCGATCACTTAGAGGAGAAGGTCGACGATGGAGAAGGGAAGGCCATCAAGGAGCTAGAAGTGTGCCTCGAGAAAGACTTAATCGAATCCGGAAAGAATGTATTAGGGGCAGATGAAGTTATTACAATGGCACAGCTACAGCTACCTTCTATTGTTATACAAGCCGATGGCAGTGATCGGGGTCTATCTCCCGTTTCCTCGCGGTCTGAAAGCCCACTGAGTGAACGTGCGGGAATGGGCCGCTTTTCACCCCATTTTTATGGTAGAAAAGATCAGCAGCTTCCATTTACAGATTCTGATGGCTTATATGACTTCCCATCATCCGATGGTAAAGGAGCTTCAATAACGCATCAACGGCGTAGCAGTAAGAAGCGTGAGAGGAAACCTTCAAAGACGGGACCTACACAATCGCCTACGAAAAATCTACACTTGGATCTACCATCAAAAGATACAAATACACCAGGTATACATAATTGCTCCAAGCATTTCCATCATCTGCATCATCCTCATCATGGTACAACAATAACAACTAGAAAAAGCCCTAAAAGAAGACCTATCCAAAGGCATCCAATTGCTAGCAGCTCATCGTCATCAGAAAGTTTGACATCTGCCCGTGAATTGACGCTTCGAGCTGCTAAACGTAAGTTATTACAAACTAATAACTCCCCTATTCTAAAATTTGTGACCAGTCATAAGTCACATGCAAGACTCGCGATTACTTCTTATGAACTTCTTATTTTGGTTTCTATGTTAATGTTGACAGAAGTTACTTTAGCTTTTACGTTACTTTTCATTTAGTTGCGACTCACCACAAACTTGTGATTGCGTTTGTGACTTGTGACTGCTTTTAGAATATGGGGGTTATAAATTTTGTTTTAATGAAACAAATGTGATTTTTTTATTCTTGTTTTATTATTATAGGTGCCTGTTCACCAGGTAGGGAAAAATGTTTAAGAAAGCGCCCAGATGGGAGTGAAGATGACACTGATGAGGTAAGATTCGTTTTGAAACTGCAGGAAATTAATATGATTCAATTAAGAATTTTTATTGCGGTTAAATAACACTGTCTCACGTTCGTATAACAATAATTATTGGACTTTGTCTATGATTTCTATCGATAAATTTTCACCTTTCGAGACCAGCATATTTCCAGTTAAAAAGTTTATATGAATTTGTCTCTAAATTTAGACAATGTTTAAAAGATTGTATTATTTGTCTTTGAAGTAGACTTTATAATGACTGAAAATTGAAGTTAGAACTTAGACGACTTTAAATAACAAAATGGAATGTCGTTAGATAACTAATTTGATACAATCAGAAGAATGCTTTAGAACAATATCGACTTTCCTTATAGTGTAATGAACAAAAAATACAATAAATCGATTCTATAAGCTTTAAGTACTTTCTGCAAAACTAAAAGTAGAAAAAAAGAATGATTTCCGTATAAACTTTGGCCTTAAGTAGTATTTGAGTCTAACACCTAATATAATTTTTAAAAAAAAAATAGCTTAAGCCATTATACACATTACTAAAAATCACATTGTTGCAATATTTTTTTTTGTTATTTTAATTTTGATTTTGCTTAAATTTATCACATTTCAGGACGTTTCTAGTCAAATACTGCCTAACGCACATAGCGACGAAGTAGCTAGACCTAGAAAAATAAGTCGATTACGAGCAATAGGAAATCAAATTAGGTAAACTAACGTTTTAAGGCGGCCCTTTTTATTATATTGAGATTATTTCTTATTCAAGGTTTTTACGTAGATTAGAGCAGTCAATTAGGAAACGTGATAAACTATTATCACCATCGGACAGTTGCCCAGAGGATGGCAATGATGATTTAGATTCACCAAGGATAACCTCTCCACTACTACAACAATTAACACCTACAAATAAGCCAAGAACATCGCTTTGTAGGCAAAAAAGGCTTCCAACAACTTCATTTACTTCAGCAGCTATAGTAGGCGAACGCGGATGGAGAGGTCGAGGAAAGAATATTGTCCATGGAGAAATTAACAGTGATTGATAAATAGTAAGATTATAAAAAAAAAATAATACAAACATGTGTATTTAATTAAAACTTCTACTTTAACTTCCTTGTATATTTATGTATATGTACAGTAAAATGAACAAAATACTTGTTATAAAAAAAAACACTCGAAACTATTTTGGCCTTAAATCAATAGGGAAAGAAACTTTTCTCCGCTATTGATGTCATTGTCAAGTCTTCTAGTTAATAAACTAATGTTTTTGTACTTATCGAGAAAATTTCAACTAAAATCGGGGCCAACAATCTTCTTTTGCACAAAATATAACAAAAAATAAAATCATATTCTCTGCTAAATATAATTGCCGTTTTAAAAAAGAAAAAAACACAATATATAAAAAAAATAAAATCAATGAGAAAACAAACAAAAACAATTTGAATTCATAAAACAAAAACCTTTATTAAAACAATATTTTATGTTTTTGTTGTATAATTTTATAGTTAAAAACAAAAAAAAACATATAAATAAATCAGCAATAAATTGTCTTTTTTAAATAAATAAATAAAAAGATACTTTACGTCATATGTGATAGCCAATAAGAATGATTCAAACAGCATATAGAATATTCGAAGATTAGTGTGTTCACGCCCAGTTCTATATAATATTATATTATTAATTTTTTTTGTGTTTTTTTTTAAAAATTGTTATTTCGCGACTTAATTAGTGTGTAACGCTAAGACAATCCTTTTATCTGTCCGTTTTTTATTATTATTATAATTATTATTTTTATTTGTTAAAGATTCGTTATTTTTTTAATGATAAAAAAAATATAACGAACGCTACTGTAAATAGATTTAAGTACATTTAACAAAAAAAGCATTATATTTTTCGAGAAAACATAACAAAAAAATAAAATATGTTTACACAACGAATTAATACACAACTTAGCAACAAAAAAATTGAATGCAACACAAAAAACCAAAAGATTTAAAAAAAAATTATACGAATGCCTTTTATACACAAATTTTATAATATTTTGAATGGCGCTTAACAGATCAAATCTAGTTTATTGTTGATAAAAAAAATAACAAATTGAATTGTTGATTAGTTTTATCTATTGTTAAACTTTTCTGGCTTTCTTTAAAATGCCCTCGATATTAAGTTATAGATAACATTTTTTACAAAAGGATATTTCTTTTTATTTGATGGTGGGTCTACACGGCACAGACTTTCGTTCGTACAGACTGCGAAGTTTAAGTGGAAAGGTTCACACAAGCATTTCGATGGAAAGCCTGCGTTATTCTCACTACTTCAGACGCCCTTTCTTAAGCATAGACATTTGTCTTCACTGCTTCGTTGCACAGAGAAAATTCTATAGAAGTAGGACAAAAGTCTTTACGAACAAAAGTTTATGTCGTGTGGACGACGGACCCACCATTATTTTCAATAACAAAACTGAAAAATTGGGAATTAGTCAAGTCCTAAAGAATGTTGTTCCATTTGAAAAACTAGTAGATTGATTTATTTAAAAAATTAAAAAAAAACAAATTTAGAAAAGTAAAAAGCAATAAAAAAATTAATTTTCTAGGAAACATTGGAATTTTCCTACATAATTAGAAAGTAATCAATAACCCCCTTTTGCAGATCTTTAAGCCTGAGATATACTGCACTCGTTTGAACAATAGAAAAGGCAAAGGCAAACAGACAAAATTTACTCGAGTTGAAATTTCAACTCTGTCGCATGGCGACGGCCAAATACGGCTTGCCTAAGAAAAGGGTTTTCGAAATATATGTATAAGAACTAAATTGATTAATTTTAGGGTAAGTTTCCAAGAATGTTAGTACTATTATCGTAGTGAAAGATACGTATAGGCGAAGCTATTAGCAGGAGAAAGCGTATTCCAAGCCATGCTAAAGCAGAGCTGGAAAGATACCGGCCCCTATTCCCATTGTCACCTCACTTTTTTCTCACCTCACATTTTTTGTCACGTCACTTTTAAAGTAAAAAGTATGTTTACCATTTCGAGCAGCAGGGGATGTGTGTCCGACTGCCTGTAAGGCACATACCTAAGACAGGAGACACCGCACCGTTGGGGTTCGCACTCAGACTGTAGTGTCAGATTCCTATTGACTAAACTCACCAACCCTTTTACATGACTTTTAAGTCTATACTTTCTTTCTACTCCCTGAATATTTCTTTTGAAACAGACCAATAGTTTTCTTCTGTAATTGATTCTAGGGCTGTGCTATATTTGCATTATATCTTTGCAGAAACTTACGATGAATAATGTGATTTGGGTACGAATGTTTTTTTTCGATGCTGATACAACTCCATTTTAATAATATCATCCGTTTGCTAGTTTGATTACAAATAAACTCCGTCCCACAAATCTGATTACAGTCTGCTGTTAATATTTACAAAGCTACATATATTTCATTAAGAAATTTTTTTTCCTTTAGTAAAATATTTATTGACATTCGATCGATATTTTTCTCAAGGCATCTCTTTTACAAAAATTAATAATAGTTCAGGGATTTTACTTCGGAAAAATTCTGGGAAACATAAAATTTAAAAATTTGCGAAAAATCGCTTTTGATGACCTTTGACCCCGCGTAAAATTGTGTCTCTGGGTCTCAAATCGATCAAGACTTTTAGACATTTTTTTAAAACAATTATATCAATGTCCATACCAAAATCCAGCTTTCCTGGAACTTTTCCGAACTTTGTCTAATTTCCCTGGACTATAATACAAACAAGCACAAGCAAAAGATAAAATGAAAAATGGTGATCAGTCTTATTTTTTCATTGTGCTGTTACTATTACTAAATCTTGTGTAAGCTCGAAAGGCCGTCTTCGCTTTCATCACATTTGAAGATAGTTGATTAGAAATACTTCGACTATTCAAGCTGCGTTTAGAGATTTAAGCCCTATCTATCGATGCGTGACATATATGTTAAAAAAAAACTAGTCGGACTAATGAAACAAAAAAAATTAATTTTATAAATATTTAAAAAAAAATAAAATTATTTTACTGAACGTTTCTGGGGGCGTTTTCCGGCCTTACGACGCTTTGAGTGGCTACTTCTTTTAGCTGATGTTCTTTCATGTGTTGGGAACAGTGTCTTGACGATCTGTATATCTGGAATACAGGCTCCTAAACACTGCATCATTGCTGGCCATTTACGAACTGCTGTTGTATAATCATCAAATGATATACAACCATCTTTATCTAAATCCATTTTCAGCATTAGAACTTCCAACCAGTCCTATCAATTAATTAGTGATATACTATACTATACTCTTTATATATGAAATAAACCATAATGAATTCGTCCCTAACATCATCATCATCTGTAACAACGAAGTTGTTTAGTAAAATTGTTACATCTTCTGTCCGTTCTAGTCCGCCGCTATTATTTAAATCGTATACCTGTGGTGAGGGAATTATTTTTAAAAAAATTACTATAAACAAAATTTTTGGGTATAAAATTAAGACAAATATAATGTTACATGATAGCAGAAATCCAGTTGCTTAGCTGATAAAGGTTCAGACAAATATATATCAAAAAGCCGAATCCAAGCTTCTGGTGATATTAAATCTATTGACGCTGGATCCATTACACAAATGATCCTTTCATTTATAACAACATCATAAAGGTTAAATAATGTCTCCAATGCTGTCAGAAATGCACTTTTTGATATAAATTTAGCAGTCGGATTATTTTCTATGGCAAATTTATAATATGCCATCAAAATAAACGTGACCTCTTCCTCTGTCAATTCCGTTGATTTTGTTATTGTTTTTATAAATTTATGGTATCGAGTATCAAATACTGTTGCTTGTAAGTGATCTAAAGTGGCATCCAGCTTCATTGTTTTCTGATTGTTGTTTATTTAGTTTTGTAATTTTTGAATTCTTTGTAATTTATTGACTTTTATATAATTTATATAAATATATTTAATTTATGTGTTTCGAAACTAACACAAAATAAAACGCGATTTCGTTAAAATAAAATTAAAATATACAGTCCTTAGGCTATATTAAAAACATTATGATAAATATCGCAATGTGTACTGAAATTGCTTTCAAGTATTGAACATAATATTTCATCGCCTGAGTTATATTATACGGCAACCTGTTTCTTGACAACTTTCCTTGTCTCTTTAGAGCCATATTCATATTAGGGATACATTCCAACCATCTGGAGGAAAGTCGTGGTAGTTTTTTAGCCCTAAACAAGGCAACAGGTATCTGGAGCTGCCTAAATCGTATAGACTTATCAGATTAACCTCTTTTCTTTTAAAAATGATTAAATAGCTGCTGGACCTTAACATCAGGTGCAAGCTGGAGCTCCCCCTTCTTCTACATAGCTCTTAGTTCACTTATTCAAAGAGTAAATCAACAGCAAAATCAGCAAATTCGCAAATCAGCACTCGGATAATTTCAAAGATGGTGTACCATGGAGGGTCTATCAATCATTCCAAATAAAGCCGCCCTGGTCCCTTTTACTGAACTTTTCTTTACTTCTAACGATGGTCACGCCATCTGCAAATCTAAACAATTGTATAGAGTGTGTTGCGATTGACGCATTTCTACTATGTACTCACGAACGTTTCAAGTGTGAATAAATTTTCCCTCCTGTGAGATAAAAAAGATCATGGGCACGGTTGCGGAATCAAAAACATGGCCGTGTGCACGTATGGCAGTGCACACAGTAATTTTCACGCTTGCGGAATCCGGCCCCAGGACAGACGTTTTACTTTTCCCCATTCTAGAGCATTGGGTCCAATCCATCCCAAGATCTTGTAGTACTTCGAACTTTTCTGTTTCTGCTTTTTGGATCTTTACTTTCGCCAGTGAGTTATTCGTTGCGCATTTGATCACTCGTACCAGCTTTGGGGAGACTCCTAATTCCGATTAGAACTTGTACAATCTCTCTCTCTTTAATAAGCCTGTCAAAAGTCGACAAAAATCTGGTATATGTATATCTACATTGCGCTCCCAGATTTTCTCCAGAATTAGGTTAGGCAGCTGGTCCGATGTTGACCTGTTTCTCCATTCCGTCTGATGCTTCCAAAACTCGCAGTAATACCGGGCTTTGAGACTTAAGTTGTCGTTACTTTTGCCATTTTGATTTCAAGTCTCTAACTATTTGCTTCCACTCTTCATATGTGTTCGACTTTCGGAAGTGAACATTGAGTTACAAATAACTAAAAAAGAAAAAAGGGAAAAATATCAGAAGTCGACTTGTATATTTATTAAGCCTAAAACCTGTTCAATATAGCAACGAAAAACATTTCTATCACTTGTCAGCATTCCTCCAATCTAGTAATATTATTTCAACAATCTAACTAATGCCAACGCTGTCATAATATCGTTTTGTGATTGTTTCTATTTTTGATAAGCTGTGTTATTTTAAACGAATTGAATTCAGTAAAAATGAAGCTAGATTTTACTTTGGATGATTTGCAAGCAACGCGATTTGTAAATACATACAAAGAACTAATAAAGCAAGCAACAAAATTTACTGAGTTTTCGGAGCATGAAGTTACCTTTATTTTGGTCGCATATTATAAATTTGTTTTAGCTAATAAAAAGGGCAAATTTATTACAAAAAGCCAAATGCTAACAGCATTAGAAACAATATTTAATCTTTATGATAGATTAATTAATGAAAGGATAATCTCGGTTATTGAGCCAGATTCAAAAGGATTTATTAAGCCGGAATCGTGGCTAAAACTTTTCGATATATATTTGTCTGATTCAGTGGAAAAGAAAATGAAACTTTGTTTTCAAGTAAACAATTTTAATAATATTTTATATATTTACATTTTTTAATTAATTAAATTTAATATCGAAAGGTGTACGATTTAAATAACACTGGTTTAGTAGAAAGAGTAGAATGCGTTCAAAAATTAGTAGGAAACTTAATAATAACAGACGATGAAGATATTAAAGAAGAAATGCAAATGGTAAGTTCGAAACAAAAAAAGAAAAATATTTGCATCTTAATAAAACGCATACAAATAAAAACTATTAGGATTGGACTGATTTATTAATGTCAATAATGGACGGTGATAAAGATGGTGTAATATCCTATGATGATTATAAAGAAAGTGTTGCACGACGGCCAATCATGATGCAATGTTTAGGCGCTGTTATTCCAACTACAGAAGTTGCACGTGAAATTTTCCCAATGCAGTCAAAATCAAGAAAGGAGGCACTGCTTAGGCAAAAAACACTAAAAGGGAAAAGTAAATTAAGATAATTTATAAAGTTCAAAATTTTTTTAAAAATAAGATTAAAGAATAGTTTATGTAAACATACAAAAAAACAAAAGCAATTAATGTGGCAGGCAATTGCTCAAATAAAATACATAATTATAATCGAATTATAAAAAAAGTGTAAAAAGCGAAGGAATTGATCGCGATAATTCTTATTTTGTGCTGAAAATAGCGAAAATATGTACGTTATGTGTAGAGACAATGTAGACTATGGGTGAATTCAAAAACTCAACACTGCCGCAACACTGCAGAATTCAGCAATTAGAAGTCTGTAGCTGAATTCTGCAGTGTTGCGGCAGTGTTGAGTTTTTGAATTCACCCTATGTTATATATATATAATATATTTTTTTAATAATATATACTGAGCTTTGTAAAAGAAAAAAACGCTTAATGTACATTGCAGCTTTGAAATTGTTAGCTCAGATTGAAATACACAGAGATAATAAAATGTTGGTAGTTATTTTTAATCGGGAAGTTTGAAAGCTATGCAAATCGCATTTTCATATATTACTATTAACTACTGAAGAAACCTTACACTAATCTTGTAGTTGGAAGACCTTTTACAAATACGGAAATTGATATTTGGACTGTAAATATTATTACAGTCCAACATGCCGATCAGGAGTACTCATATTTTAAAGTGATAATTCAGGTTCTAGGAGATTATGTAAATTGACAATCTGTTAATCGGATCCAATATTGATAACTCCGGTTTTCGGCACATGACCATTAACTTATCTTCACTAAGTCAAGGCCCTTATACCCATAGTCGCCTCACTTTTTTTTCTCACCTCAGATTGTTTGTCACGTCACTTTTAAAGTGGTATTCTCATAGTCGAGTGACAAGGATAAAATTAACGAGAGAAAATGTGACAAATTTAGGTGTGGTATTCTCGAAGTCATTTTTTATAGCAAATGTCACTGAAAATTGTCATTTTTTATCACTTGGAATTTGTAGGTGACGCTACGAGTTTTTTAAAGTGGATAGTGACAAAGGGTAAAAAATGTTTTATTTTAACATTTTTGATGATTTAACATTATTCTTATATCCTTGAATTAAAATAACGAGCAGCATATGTAAATAGAAATATATCATATGTTTATAGAAATACCGTCACTCTTTCTGCAACAGGTGACTACGAGAATACGAAATTGGTTTGTCACAGTTTTCAATGAGTGACGTGACTATGGGAATAGGGGCCCAAGCCTCCACTACCTTTTGTTAGTTCTCTCTAGTTTGTTATCCCAGGTTTCGTATGTCTTCTAGCATGACATGCAGCCACCTATTACTTGGTCGTCCTACGCTTCTTTTTCCTAATGGTCCACCACTGAAAATCCAGGATAGCAGCATTCTGTCTTCCGAAGCTCGTACAACAAATGTCTACGAATGTCGTCATTTATATTATTTTCTGCGGCAATCATTGTCCTTAAATATATCAAGTTGTCTACAATTTTCATTTTATGCTCGTCAAGGCTAATGCTTCATCCTAATCGTTGCTCTCATAGTGATACAATCATGAACTTGGTTCAATTCTTGAAAAGGTTACCTTTACGTCTTGCGCTTTGCATCCAATTATGAATATGTCATCTGCGAAGGTTTAGTATCTGAATATTTCTTATGAAGATGCTATTTGCTCCATTAAGATCCGCCTTTCTCATTATAACTTCCAAATCAATGTTAAAAAATATTGGTAAGATCGCATCTCCTTGTCCCAGACCAGATTCTTGAGGAAAGCTTATTGTTGAATTGCAAGCTCGTGTTCTTACTTGTGTTCTACACTCTTGTGCCGGTCATTTTGCACAGTTCTATTAAGTTTTTCGGAAAACCCATTTCTCCCACTTTCCACAGCTCTCTTTTATAAAGCTGGCCATAAGCATGTCTGTAAACAATAATATAATTAGTGGAATTTCTCATGTGTGTAATATATCTTACCAGTAAAGAAAATGACAATCAACATTTTCCAACAATATATAGTTTCTTAAGGAGTCCTCCTCTCCTTTTTCCTTTCAGTACTTTCCCCAGCACTACATTTGCCGGGTTCCGGTTCCGTACCTCGTTCGACATGGCCAATCCATTTCAGTCTATTTATTTTAATTTTTTGGACAATGTTTGGAATTTTACTGCTTTCATACAAGTCTGAGTTGTATCTTTTGCTACAAATGCTATCCACCTGTATTCAGTTGTAAATCGATCGAAGGAGTTTTCTCTCGAATCTTTCTATCAATGCTTCGTCTGTCTTCTTTAATGTCTACACTTCCGAACCCTGTAATAAGACAGGCCTTATTAGGGTTGTGTACAGGTTCAATTTTGTTTTCCTTGATATATTTCTCGAAAACAGGTGTTCGCGTAGATCAAAGTATCATCTGCCGATGTATCATTGCCTTTTGTTATAATCGAACCTAGGTTTAAAAACTTATATACTATTATATTTATCTATCGTTATTTTTTGTTTGCTACTTCTGGCTTTGACCGAAAAGCAGCATCAAATTAAATTCTTTTGATAAATATACGCAAAGTATAAATAAAAAGATAAAGCAATTATTATTAATTTTTTTTTAAGAAAATAGTAGTCTTGGTAATATCCGTCAAGGAGTAACACTGTTACTTAAGATTTTTTGATAGTTTATATTCTTTTAAAAGGATTTTTTGTTCTTTTAAAAAAATTCCATACAAATATTACTTAATTAGCGAAAAATGAAGCTAGATTTTACGTTAGATGATCTGCAAGCAACGCGATTTATAAACAGCTATAAAACAATTATCAGGCAAGCAACAAAATATACAGAATTTAATGAGAATGAGGCAACATATCTTCTAATCGCGTACTATAAATTTGTTTTAGTAAATAAATCAAGTAAATATATAACAAAGAGTCAAATGCTAACAGCATTAGAATCAATATTTAATCTCTATGATAGATTAATCAATGAAAGGATAATATCTGTAATTGAGCCGGATTCAAAAGGATGGATCAAGCCTGAATCATGGCTAAAACTTTTTGATATTTATTTATCAGAATCTATGGAGAAGAAAATGCGACTCTGTTATAAGGTATATAATTCTTATTTACAATAATAATGTTTTATATAAGAAATAACAAACAAAAATAAACAAATAGGTCTACGATATCAACAATTCTGGACAAGTAGAAAGAGTTGAATGTGTTCAGCCATTGGTGGAGAACTTTATAATAACAGATGATGAGGATATAAAGGAAGAAATGCAAATGGTAAGATAGAGAAAATTCATGACTAAAAAGTATAAAAGATGTTTCAATAACAAAAAAAAACTATAGGATTGGACAGACATAATAATGACACGAATGGATCCAGATAAAGATGGAATTATATCTTATACTGATTATAAAGAGAGTGTTGCAATACGGCCAATTATGATGCAATGTTTAGGAGCTGTTTTACCAAATATGGAGCTAGCACGCGAACTTCTTCCGATGCGATCAAGATCAAATGAGGCCCATGCCGGTACTACATCTAAAAGAAGATCGCCATCAAAGCGTCCACGATCAGCGAAAGCGAAATAAAATGCCAAAAGAAAATATATATGAAATTTGGAAAGAGAGAGAAATCTTCGCTTCGAAGAACGACGTTAATAATTTTGCCTGTGAAACTATGAAGGCAGTTGACTTATATATTTTAAATACATTGAATTGTTTTCAAGTTATAAGATCTGAAAAAAATATTTTTGTTGTTACACTGCACCAGAACTTATATATTTTTGATATGATATGCATTTCAAATAATTTTTGTGTGCAAAATACGAGGCAGACAATTTGGATGGCTTTTTTTGAAATATTTGACCTAAGCAAGATCAGAGAATTGGAATACATTGCTTAAGTAGATTATTATAAATATAGTTATCTTTATTAAACTACCGATCGTGTCTAATATGTCTGGCTTAAAATAATCTTATATTGTTTTAAAGTTTAATAGGATATATACATATGTATGGCATATTATTATTCGTAAATTATTAGCTTTAATTCAATTGTATGAATGTATAAATATTGCATAAATGTTTATATTTTAAATTTTGTTTTTTTTTCTCGATCTCTTTAATTATCTTCTATTAAATTCCGGTGGGTTATGGAAATGTTTTATGATACTCGTATCTTGAATATTAGAAGTTGTATTCTTTTGTGTATTGAGTCACAGATGAATGCTATTTCGGTCAAATCCACGTCGTAGTGATTTACAGAAGTAAGCTTGACCGAAGTCTCATTGTCGATAGCTGCTATCGGGCCTTTAGTATCTTTTCTAATTCACGAGTTGTATAATGGGAATCAGTCACATATAGGAGGGAATCGGTACTCGATTCTTTACACATTTGAGTATTTGGATTTCGATTCTACTCATATGAGTGCTTGATATTTTTGACCGAGTATTTTTACTCATATGATTACTTATAGGGTAAAGTCGAGTACCGAGTACAATTTGCATTCAAGTCAGAATTCAAGCAAGTTTATCTCACTCGTGAATATTTTCCATATAATCGCTTTACACATTTTATGTATTTTTCTGCTTCAATTAAGGAGAGTTTAGGGCCATTTACTTTCCAAACGCAAATTGGAACTCTTTTATCGCATAGAAATTCGTGCAACATACAAATAGCATACTAATTTCTGTACGATAAAATAGCTCCAATTTTCGTTTCCACTTTACGTTTGGGATGTAAACGGGCCTTTATAGGTTTGAATTTATATCCCCTGTAAGCTAAATAAGTATTTGTATTTTGTCCCAAAAATTTCTGGAATTTCAATTTTGGCATCTTAGGTCATCATTACTGCATAGTCTCACTACTCCCACAAAAATCCTAAACAAACTGATCGTTGGCCCAACAGTGTAAGCCAGCCGAAAGCAAGTATTGTCGAAAATAACCTTGTCCTTTAATAAAATCTTGAAAACAAACTACATATTTTTAAAATGGTTTGTTCTATCTAAATACGTTCTGTTCGGTCTTAATCGGTTGAAAATTTTGCAGAAATATCTTGTACTAATGTTCAACAAAATTCTAATTATACACGAATGTATTTAGGTAATAGTTTTGAGTTCCTTAATACATTTTTAACTTCACTTCACTTTTTGTTGCTTATGTCAGTTTGCATATGGTCCTACAAAACACGATAAATATACAATTGTTTTTATCTAGCTTGGTTTTAAGGGTTAACATTTTTACAACATACCTCAGCTGCAATTTATGCTTCTTCTGGAAAAACTCTTATTGTTTATATCCTTCTGTACCAAACCAAACCTTTTAACAGACATGCATTTTCCCTGCTGCTTTTCTTTTTACATTTTTGTACTAGATCCATTTTTCATATTCTCTTATTAAATAATCTGTTATGCATGTCGATCCAACAATGAAGAAAAATGAAATATTGAAATATATCGAGAAATTAAAAATCAAAATACTTACAGAATATTCCAAGTTTTGTTGTTTTAGATTTTTTTTTAAACAAAACTTTTTACCTCAATAATAAACTAGAAAAAACCTTACAATTTATTTGCTAAATTGAAAGGCTTAAAATTTGAAAAAAAAAAAAAATAAAACATTTATAAAAAGAAATTTAAAAAAAACAAAAATCATAATTTCTTAACAATGTACACATTAAAGAAAAAACGCATACACAACAAAAAAAAACAACTTAAAGCAATTTTTCGTAGAATAAGAAAATTTAACAAAATTTAAAGCATTCGGTTAGGCACTAAGCAAATGATTATAGCTATTAAGACTTAAAAAAAGAAAACTAATGGGAGTATACATAATAATAATAGTAAATAGCGGCAATGATGATGAAAAAATATTGATGAAAAAAATAGTAACAAAATAATCAAATATAATAAAAAATAAAATAAAGTATAAAAAAAAGCTGTAGTGAAAGGCCTGATTTGAGACTGATTTTTTAAAATAAATCGTAAAAATAAAAATGTAAATACGAATAATTTATAAGATTAATGAGAATATATAGAATTTATTGCTATACATAATTTATTTTTATTTTTAATTAATTAATATATATATAAATTTTTTTAATTTTAATGTGTTTATAACAATTGCTTAAGAAAATGTTCAACTATATTATAAAAAAATATTAGAATGTTTTTCATCATGGGATATACAATCGAAAGATTTTATTTTTAAGTATGAGATGTTGTTTTGTTGCCTGTTTTTTTTCATCTGCTGATTATACCACGGATAAAGGCATACGCTGTTTAGCTTAAGAAAGAGATATGAACGGGTGAAGAAATCGGATACGTTTTGCACTTGCAAAACAAAGTCCAGAAAAAATATAAGCTCACAGTAAAAATTTCAACCATCTACCAGCATATCATATACTTACTCCTTCGAACTAAGCTTGCTTACTTCGTTCAATTTATAATCGAGGCCGTAGCAGACTGGTTGCACAAAACCTGCCCCTTGAACTTAAACTTTCACATAACAAATAATGGGGTTTAATTTTAAAGTCCATTCAAAACGTGCCGGGAGTGTCGAAACAGAACATCGGATTGAGACTACTTTCTCTTTATGTTTTTTGCGTCGCTGATTATGAAAATCGGGTCCCGCATTCCTAAAATTCGGGCGCCACCCTTAACAATGCAAAAAACACGAGGTTTCGCTGTAATTTCAATAATAATCAAAAATAATCCAATCAAATAAACTTTTTTTAATATTTATATGCGAAGGTGGTTGATTTATAACAAACCAAGCTAAATTTTATGATAAGAGATAATACGAAAGGGTTGAAACCACCCCTGAATTGACGGAAAATAAAATTGATTTTAACCAGCGACCCAAAAAACATAAAGGTAAAGTAGCCTCTACCCAGTGTTCTGTTCCGAAACCCCTCCCCGCGCTTATTGAATGGACTAATACAAGCGTTTACCATCTGAAATCCTTCGAGGGTACAGCAAAATACCTGAAAATATGCTAACAGAGAGGTCACATCATCATTTAATTGCCACTTTCGGTACTCTGGGGGTTAAGGCACCCGAATACCATCCCATAGATCCGTGATTCGATTCCTCTCTGCAGCATAATCCAACGTCTTTCAATTTATTCCACCTAGATAGCATTCCTTCTTTTTTATCTTCCCTCTTTACAGCAGTTCCCATCCAGTTTTCCTGCAATTGAAGGAGGTTGTATCGTATAACGTCGGATTGAAACTTCACCCCACATTTGATGGTTTTTTTCCAAGGGTAGAAAATAGAAACGAGCTATCACTGACATTTTTCTGACCTTTCAAACGGCTTCCTGTCTTCTTCTTTTTCGATGGCTCTACAGCCCAATTCGAGCCTTGAGCTCCATAAGTTTCTTTCTCCAGACGCCTCTCTCCTCCGCAGCTTGCCTCCAGTTTCTTGGGTTGAGGAATTTTGCTGCTTCAGCCTTAATACCGTCTTCCTACCTTGACGCTGGATTGCCAACTGGTGTCTTTTCCCATCCATCATTCCCGGCAGTAGACTCACGGTTTTTTTTGCATCCTTGAGTCATCCATTTTTGAACATGACCTGTCCAAGGTAAAACTATAGCTTGGCATGTGTTGATAGTTGACAGTCTTGACCACAGCTTTAATGACGACGATATTCAGAATCGCTCTATGTTTTCGATAATTCAAACGAAACGCATGCATTTATAGTCAACCTATGTTTATTTAACAATCCAGGTATAACACTGATTTCTTTAGAGTGTGTATCCAAAAAACAGCAAAACTAACTTACTCTTTTGATATGTTATATCCAAAAAAAATATATTCTAAAAACAAAGTTATGTTATTATAGTAAGCACGAAGTAGAAATCTATTTGCAAGCAATGAAAGTTTATATATATTTTTATTTAAAAAATTATTTTAATAGCAAACAAAAAATAAATATATATTTTAAAAAAACAAAACAAATACTAATAACTATAAACAAAAAAAATTGTACAGTAATGCAAATTTTACTTTAGATATAAGCTAAATAAAAAAAAATATATTAATATAAATCGCAATTGTAAAATAATAACAAAAAAATAGATAAACAAATTAAAACCAACAAGAAAAAAAAGGATAAAAAATAAATAAGTCCAGCTCAGAAAGAAGAAAAAACAAAAAAAAATCTTAAGATTATAATTTCAGAACTTTCAGCGTATATTTTTCTGTTCTCTCCCCTTCAAAGAATTCTTAGTAATTATTATTATTAACAAATAACAGAAATTCAAGAACCCAACAGATTATAGTTTAATAAATCTGTGATAAATATATCAATTCAAAGTAAAAAATTTAAAAAAGATGAAACCTTGTACACTTTAGTTTAACAGAAGATGTATAGAAATATGTTTGAAACAAAAAAAAAAATACTTCTGCAAATTTAACCATTTTTATCCAACAAAACAAAAGTATAATTTTGTTTACTTTTTTGTGAGTAACAAAAAATATTTAACAAAAAAAACGACTTTGTAATTGAAATGCATACTTAATAACTGCACATTATCATAAGCAATATTCTTTGATAGTATATAAAAAAAAGTAAGCCATAAAAAATACACATATATGTTCGCATGCAAGAAAAAAACAAAATGATAACTACAATATTCCTCAAAAAGTACCTACCTACTACACTCATTTTATTAGTTTCGTGTACATCGCACACATACACACACTCTAGTAATATAAGGCTAAAACAAAAAATGATTCTGAACTCTTTGTATAGTTCTCTTGATAAATAAATTGTTTAATAAATCAACTTTATTGTTTTAATTGTGTAACTGCTTTTTTTGAATGTCCTGCGCTATTATTCGATCTATATCTAACCCAGGATCTGCGATGGAATGAGCACATATCCCAAATTGCTAAACAAGCATCTTGGAAAGATCTCTGCGGTAAGATCTATTGAGTGCGACAGCGGGGAAACGCAACCGCTGGAAGGTTGGCTTAGGTATAAGTGATTGGTGATAATCACCGATCACCTTACATGAAGCCCGCCGAGGACGCCCAGCGCGTAGGGGTGCCAAAATGAATGACAACTGCTCAGAATCGGGACCGGCCGAAAGAAAAGTTGCCAAACCGGTTCCGGTTTGTAGAGACGCTCAAGAAGAAGAAGAAACAAGCATCTCATTGCCTGGTCTTTCTTATGAGATTTTAGTTCCTCCTTTGGCTAGCGTTCCGGATGCTATATACAAGGATCCTGAGCTATCTCAGTGAGTACAAAAATCTTCGTAGCCTAGAGCCGGTTTAGACGGTGCGCTCGAGCGCATGTGCCTCAGGAACGTTTGGGATGAAGGAAGAAGTGGGGGTGATGAGAGGTACCACCCCACTTCTCCTTTTATCTACAAAATTCGTGCGGCACATGCGCTGGAGCGCACCGTCTAAACCGGCTCTTAATCAATAGCAAAGTCAAATGGACCAAGCGTGAGTTTTTTTCCCGTAAACTTGATCCTGCTCTTTCTACTGAGCAACTCTCTAACCTAACCTTCGTTCTCTAGGCATTCATAGCTTAACTCTTTCGATGTTAATGTAAACTCACTCAATGCATCTTTTATTCAAACTCCTCATAATATCGCACCATCTTCCTATTCCTATTACCCTTCCTCCAACTATTTATGCTAGAATGGTTTTAACTTTCGTTGTGTTGTCTCACTTGAACTTCTTGGATTTTTGCTTTCCATTTCGTCCAATAGCGTTGGCTATCATGAAATCTCTCCTCGCTTTCTTAAGATTCTCTTCCCTTTAATCCTTGAAACCATCACGCAATATTTTAATTATTGTGATGTGTCCCATTCTCCCTACTGGGTTGCAATTCCTCCCCACTACTCCTTAATTGGTAGTCATTCCTTCTTTGAATTTGGAAAGAAGATTTGTACGATTTGCAAGCGAAGTTAGGAGATCCAACGATAAGATCAACCATTGAAGAGCACATAAAGAGTAAGAATCTCAAGAATGGGAAGAGGAACCAAGAAAACGGAGAAAATATCAAGTTTGTGAAATAAGTAGTGAACAACGCAGCCGGCTAATAAAAACAAACACCTATATAAGAATTTACAATATAATTTATTATAAAAACAATAAATTTTACAATAATATTAAAACAACATCAAATTTACTTCTATTTTTTTGGTTCGTATTTATCACCTAATTAATATACTATGGGCCATATGGAATTTTTTTGGCAGTTTGTTAAGTCTTCATTTTTACAGAGAGTATTAAAAGTTGATTCCTTTGGGAAACCTAGAATTTCTCTTTCTTCATAAATTCGGTAAGTAAAGGTGCTTTCATAAGTGCCTATGAAATATCTGAAATAATTTTATTATATTATTATCGAGTTGAAAGCGTTATTTATTTACCTTGCATGTGAACAAATTATCTGATCGACAATTGCAATCCCACCATCTTTTATTTCAGCTTTTTGTTCAAGTGATTCGGGGTCAAATCTATAGGCATCAACGCGCCCCAAATAGGCCTTCAAATTTTTGTATTCTTTATAAGGAATGCGTGTCGCACGAGAAGATAGTGTTAGCTTTAATTACGTTCATACAACTTAAAAGAATTTTGATGAATGATTTTAAACTAACGAACTTATGAAATATACAAAGTAAAAGCATGACGACTTTTCAGGAAATTAGGTGCTGCGCATTCAGGACTACGTACGACGAGATAGCGCGCTGGGATCTCGTAATGCAAGTAGGACGAGTCTACTTAGGGTCGATGGACCCTCAGACATCTTAAACATAGGAATGTGTGGTACGAAGGATCGTGGGAAGTGAGTTACGACGTCACTCAATTCTTTAGGGGTCATGGAGGATATAGACAACACCTCACCCGTTTCGCGCACGATGACTCACTGCTGTAGCCGTCATGCCCAGGAGCATTAACAGCTAGATAAACGCTGATCCATTCGCGAAGCGCAATGCTAAAATGCCAGTCCCGTGGGACAAGTGGAAGACCGAACGTGGTTTTATTTAGCGTTCGAGTTTCACAAAACCGACATGAAGCAGTCTGTCGATAGTCATTTGTAGCTTTCCACCTCCTGGGGAGTTTTGATGCATCTGCCTTTCCAATTCTGACATATATTTCGATCTCTAAAGAAGTCTTTTAACAGTGTTATGCTCGCTTTGAGTTTTGTGAAAATCATTAAGATAAAGTTCTCAAAGACCTTCGACATTCTTCTACAGTAATGGAATAATAGTAGAAAAAATATATAGAGAAAAATAGCAAACCCGCGAATCAAAACGGCAGATACTCAATTTAATAATACTACATGACTACATTCAATGTCCAAAACAAAATTAACTTACCAAATCGATTGCAATCACTTGAAATAAACAACTTGTCTATATCAATATCTTTCATCTTAGCTTTTATCTGATTTGCTGCCGATTTCAACGTTGGAAGTACCTTTTCTCGACTATACAAGAAATCTGCTCTTCTCAGATGAACACAAATGTATTCACCGCCTTTTGCGCCACGATAAGGCTATATAAAAGTAAAATAACTAGACTTCAACCATCTCTTCACTATAAATGAATGCATTCTCGCTATACCTTTTCCATTATCCAATCTTCTGGACGTTGAACCATGTCATATTCATCAGTAGAATTAAATTTTTCATAACGATACTTATTTGCTATAGAAACTAAATTCTTATTAAATCGCATTGATCTTCTTGCCTGCCAGAATTCATCATTGCTCCAATGGTCATGTAAGACAATTTCAGCATTTAAAAATAAAATGCTTGTAGGCCAAGTTGAAATCCTGCAAATATATTTACTTATAGAAATAATAAAAATTGTGAATTCCCCTTTAATTACTGTTTCTCAGTCTTATAGACAACACTCTGCAAAAGTTTTGAGCTTCCTTGAAATTTCAAGCATGAAAATTTCTTTTCTGTAACATTCTCATACTGTAAATAGAGACCAGGATGGAAGTCTACTTTAAAGCAGTCAAAAAATTCAAATCTATCAACGAAAACACCATCAGTGAACATCTCTTCAAAGTGCATTAGTTTGTAAACTTGATCTATTTTAATATCTTCGTCATGATGGATTTCGTCCATGAACTCAAAAAAGTCAATAACAGGAGCAAATTTTTGTAGACTGTCCATGTCAAAGAAGTGATTCCAGAATATGTTGTTTTGCTGCAGAAGGCTCGACCTCCAGTGATACAGGCGACGGAACGGGGGTAAGACTAGCTTATAATTGTATGATTTTCTATTATTATTGAGATCTCTAATAAATACAGCCATTCTTATGTAGACATCTCGGCGTAGGTTGAATCCTTCCCCAGGATTCACATCGTATAGTATGTAAATAGTTCTGTTTTGTCCGCAGTCTTTTGGGTCACTTGTATCGACAGCAAATGATAGAAATATGTCTATTGGTCTGCATACTTGTTCTATTGAAGAATTTACTCCAATGAGCAGAAATAATAAGAAAAACACTAGAAATGGACAAATGTGGGCAACAAGTTTTGATTTGATTAAAATAAAAGGAAATACCTGAACCTGTACGAAACATTTTTAAACCAGTCTGAGATTACTACATTCAAGTGGTTGTTCTAGACATTATAGACTGTTTATTGATCATTTTTAAAATAGAAATTTATGAGAAACTGATAAAAGTTGGGGAAAGATCTGTCATTCCAAGACGAGGGTGATAAACAATCGTGAAGTATGGCCAAGTTCAAAACAGCCTCAGCCGAGGAGCAACAACTTATCCAAGTCCCAAAGCACTCGAAGAAACCGGAATAAAATGGTTTGAATCTTTTCATCGAGCCATGATAACAACCTTCTACGAATCTTACTACCAGAGGTCACTTGGTATGGTTAACGATGACTTCTTGTCGCTATTGTGAAATATTGGGATGGGAATGTGTAAAACAATGATGGCAATTAAACGATAATTTAACAAGAATTGAAGAAAGAAACAATGAATAATGATCAAACAATTTGTGGCATAGAATATTTTGTGTATTTATTGCTTATGGCTTTAAGTGACATGGTCAAGGAAACACCAATTTATGAAACTATTTTTACAAGACATTGCCGCAATGGATTTTAAACGAAAAATTAGTAAGTAGTTAAAATTGAACGTAAAATGGATTTATATGCAAAATATTAGCAATAAAAGTGTGGGTCTATCTCAAGGAAATCAACAACTAATCATATTTGCACACCGCTAACTGTCTAAAGTTTTAAAAATATAAATTCCATACCTCTTCATAGATTTTGCATAACACCTCTTCATAGACCAACCCTCCTTTAAAGATGCTCACCAGAGCCGGGACAGTGGCGTTTACGGATCAGCGGCCTACCATCTCTGCTTTCTTTGTGGGAAAGGTGACTTCGACAAGGCTCGCTAACGAATTTACTGGCTAGATTACTGGCCGTAGGTGCATCGGACGGTGGACACCATTCTACCGAAAAGCTCCTGCCTCTCGGTTTTCTGGGTCTCTAGCCCAGTCTAAAAAAAATAACCACCGTCTTCTTAAATCTCATTCTCCCCGCTTAACCGGCTTTCGCCTTTGCTCCATTGCGCTGGATCAGCTATCTAGCTGCTGTCTGTCCTTGTATTGCATTTCTATACCTTTCTCTGTTTCTTTGGGCTTCATATTGCTAATATTCTCCACACATCCTCCGACCTCACAGTCCAGGAGGTTCCAGTACAGGGCTGTGCTCCACAAACCTCGGGCACATCTGCGACCTCTTTATTGTCCGGGAATTCTGTTCAGAACGGCGAATCGTCCAAACTGAAGCGGTGAAAGCGTGCCCTATCACCTCCAAGCCCACTCATAAACTGTGTGAGGTAGTAACTCACTCGCAATTGTTGGCTTATGTACAACTCAATCAATAAGAGGCATTGAACGCATTCTCGATTGGAGTCATAAAAATCGATTCGAATTCAATGCTTCCAAAACCAAGTATTGTCGTATTTCAAATAAAACCGTGCCAATTGATGGTGTAAAACTAAGGACTGAGTCTTCTCCTCGCTGTAGCCTCACAATCGGACAGCAAGTGCTCTGCTGTTTCGGGAGCTGCTCCGCAGAACCGACAGCTACTATAAAGTACCAGCCCTGTCCTAATTAAGCGATCAGTCCCTGTTATTCTTTTTAGCTCCCACCTGTCGAAATTTGAAATTAGTGCATGAGCTAACTTGCTTTTTGCTCCAGAAGCATACTTTCTCATGTATTTTGGACCATTCATAATTTATTTCGCCATCAATGCCAATGGTATGCGTACGTCGTGTTGTTCACAAACGACCGCAAACAGATGAAGACGCTACGTGGTTAGTAAATTATATTCTCACTAAATCGTAAGCTATTATGTCTTGTACTGTTTGTTTTATTTCATTCAGCATTTTGTCTTCTTTTAACATCGCTACGGTTGCCTGCATCCTCGTTCAACATTCCAATCCTATACACCCATGGATGTACTAAATGATCGAAAAACGAATGGTTCCCGAAGGTACAAAGTACACGTATTATACAAGACTATGTCGAAGCCCGCTGTGATCCTTCCTATGCAATGTTGGCTGCACACAATACGTCTTGTTTGGTTGGATTTATTGATACACCCAGTACGGTTCGACAGTGTAGGAAAATGCAATGTAACAGCCAAGAAGATGCACAAAAACTACGAGATGGTGTATTACAGAAATTAGTGATGTTATTGTCCTTCGCGTTTGTAGTAATAAGATAAATAAGTCAAAGGACAAGCCTAAAAGGACCTGGCCATCCAAAGAATAAAAGATTTTGAATGAAGTGATGATTGATGTTGAGGTACGAACGTGCAAAATTAAGTTAGATACATCTTCTATGCATCTCTAATGCAGATGAAGCTCTACAAAGATTCGAAGCACTCACTACTAACAGAAGTGCAGTCAACTTCCCTCATTCCCTATATTTCAGGTTACAGATTACTTCATAAACATCTTTGGAATCCTTCATCCACAATAAAACTGAATGATATTAAACACTGATTAAAATCCTTTGATTAATTAATTAACTCATTTCTCCGCCACTAAATGAAAACAAAAGAATTACATTTTTTTCAATAATAATCTACAAGTAACGCAATTTTTCTCATCACTTTTCATTCGCTACTTTCTTTTTACATCAAAAACATTAAGCGAAAATAATTACGTTTGATTGAAATTATCAACATTATTCCTATAGAAGTCATTATTCAATATGAGGTATGCTCGTCTAGTAAGAGATAAGAAAAAAAAATTTCTCTGCACTTCATTCCGCGCCGGTTTGAAGTTGTTAAAATGATTTATTGCGTCGTCCCGAAAGCTTCAAGAATGCGATGAAATGGTACCAGGTAAGGTAGTACTTGGTTGACAAATTTATCTCCAGGTAAATGTGATGTGATTCATCATTTATAAAAAAGAATTTAACGGTAACGCAATATTGTTTAAATATTATTTTTGCTTGTTCTTTTTACGTAGCTTGTGTATTTTCAAACATTATAGCAAATATTGTTTTAATGATATTTTTTTTAAAGGTATTTAGGTTGTTTGGAATTTTGATTTATAGTTTTGATTATTTTTAATGAAATTTTTTAAATTAACGGATGTAAAAACTTTGTTTAAAGCAGATTAATGCAAAGAGGATTATGGCGTAAAACCCATTCTTCTGAACTCTTCAATCTTTTATGAATTCAAGAATGCTGACTGAGAAAGGCTGTCCCATAGTCGATTGTTCTACTTATAAAGGAGTTCCTGGCGTGTTGAATTCAATATGATTCTTGCGGCTCAATCAATATTGAGTTCAATGGTCCTGTTGATTGAGTTAGCCATAAAGACAACATCTGGCACATGCTTGTCGTACATCATCGAAGCCATAGGAGTAATGCAGAATACCTTCTTCTGCGAAGCTACATATGAAGTGAGTTGCAGAGGATCGAAAGAGCGCGTGATAGAATTGAGTCCTTTGGGTCTGGTAATAATATTAATATAGTGCAAATTGAAATTAAGTTTTTTCTCTAGAGCAACACCTAGATCGATATGATTCAATACCTACTTTCCGTGCAGCATTGCTACTTCCTCCCCGCCTCTGCATTATTTTTGCCTTATTCCCATTAACTTCAAGACTTATTTCAGGCGACCTTCCTGCTTTTCGAGTTGTGTGGACTTTTATCACAAACATTCCTTACTGCAGATATTCCTGTCCCCAACACGCGGACTAGAAATAAAATTTGTATAAAATATAAATCAATCATTAAACTCGACCAATATAAATAACCAGAAAATTTAATTACTTGCCTACTCCATTAATTTTATTTCAGCAATAAGTATGTACATTAGCTGGTGAATCATATTCATCCTTTCTACATGAGAAATCAATTAAATAAATTTCACAGCGAGTCATCAAAGTTCAGGTTTTATCTTACTTTAAGATATAAATATTAAGGATGTGTTAGTAGACGCTCCCAGGTAATGTTTTTTTTATATTATTTACTTCGAATATATTTCAATGGTAAAAAAAATTGTTTATTTTTTAGGTAGCAGTGATCTCGTGAAAATGTTGAAGATCCTGTTTACTACATTGATCTACATACAGCACGAACGAAGCTTCAATAGTCCAATTTTAAACGTGCTCATAAACTTTTCGATAGTAAGTAAACTCTAACGACATAAAAAATTCATATTCCACATCTCGCTCAGCCCTAACAAAGCTTAACAAAAAAAATAGCTTACACCTGAGCACCACAAAGCTGAAGATATGCACTGGCCTTCACCACCGCTGCTGCTGATGTGAAAGAAACCACGACGACAGATTCCGATTGGGAAATTCATTGAATCTGTCATGAAATCGATCCTCGAGCACACCAAAGAAAAATGGCTGCAAAATGTCTTCTTCGTCGTCGTACATAGCTGGCAGGTAAAGGTCATGCTGTTCAAGTTTGACACAAATCAATAAAGTCTTAACCAGGTGAATATTTGAACAAAACATCAGCGGAATTTTAACAACAACAACAAAAAACAACACCAACATCAACAGCAGAAGCAGCATTCAAAAAAAATTTGAAGACAACCAAGTGGGAACGGACGTCTTGACTTGAGGAGACCTCTGCTATTTGCGCGTTCAGTTACAGTAACTTGGAAAGTAGTTATTACCGCAACGGCAGGTCTAGTATATAATATAATATTTAGGTGAGTTGATTCCGCATGCTAATTTAATTACGACAATCCATAGCGAATCTGGCTTTTTATCTGGGAATAACCATCGATTGTCAGAACGCATAAACCAACAGCATTTTGGATGTTGTTTTTTTTATATATATTCTCTTCCTTTTTTTCTGAACGAAGATCTTCCAGCAAAAACTGGTCCATTCCTGCAAAAAAAAGGCTTGGCGGATAGAATACCTTGATTCGTTTTGTTGCCTGGTTTGTCCAGAATTTCTGGTTTTATACTTCAGTTTATCAGGTATGTTAATGAAGCCAGTCTAGATCAAAATAAAATCCATCAAGAAAGTTTTTTGGGCGAGCTACTTGCTTTCTAATTAAATTAGTTTAAAAAAATTTTCATTTATCTTTTAACATATTATTGATAAACATGATTACATTTTCGCAATAAATCCTTCAAGCTCAATCTTTTAATCTTACAGAGATTAAATACAAAATTCCGGTTTTTTCCTTTAGTTGGGTTGTAAATGATCATTTTAATGCTCAAACAAAATCAGACTACTGTCTCTACACCATTATCAGCTTTGTAAAGTGCAATAAAGTATATCAAAACGAATTAAAATGTGCAGAAGCAAACTGTCTCAAAGCCGATATGTCAATGCACTTTAACTGGTTTGTTTGGATTTAATGTGGTTAAGAAGATATTAATAGAAACTAGTCTTCCACATTTGAAGTGGATGGAACACATCTATTGTTCACATAATTTTTGCGAGTTTCTCTTAAGCTTTTGTTATTACGAAAAATTATTTTTTTTTTAACTTTTTATAAATATTTATATGGATTTTCTACATTCATTCAAGAAAACACGTGACTGCTTATTTATATATTATAAACTAAGGTCCTTCTTTCTTTTAAATTATAATTTATTTGAATTCTATTAATCTTAAGCTTAATAATAATAAAAATTCGATTTTTAGCTTATTACGACAAACCATTCATTTTTGCAACCTTGAAACAAATAATAGCTTACAACAGCATTTGTGGAGAAACATTGGAAGTAAATAGGCAAACACCATCATATAATTTATGGCGGTAATAGTGATGACAGACAGATTTTTGTGCCAACAACTGCTTGAAATATCGGGCAGGTCTCTGTTAAATGAACTTATTATTAGTGGTGTTTCAAAATCATGTCGAGAGGTAAAGTACTATACAAATAATAATAATAATATACAAGTCATGTTAGAAGCATTAAAATATTGTTTTGTCGTTCGTTTGTAGCTTTATCTTCTGTGGAAAAATAATGATTGACGTTGGAATTTGTATGTTACATTGGCAATAACTTCCACATTCTTTCGACTTCAAAAAGATGCAATTATGAATGGCGTAAAACTCACTATTTGATTTTATTTTTTGTAGTTTCCAGAAAACATATATGCTTAAATTAATGAAGCAGAAAATTTTCTGTGGTCAGTAGTGTTGGTTGGTTCAAGCACTGCATAAGTTCTCCTGACATTTTGATAGAAACTTTTGAATTAGATAATTTTTTCTCATATCTTTAAATTCGTATGCCAAATTTACGGAAAAGAATCTATTACTATACTTTCGTTTCCACTGTAGGTAGGGATTTTCTGTTTTTAGGTGAAACATTTCATTTTTATGCTCCATATGAATATACGTTTTTGTATAGCTTATACGTTTTTGTATACCTTCTTTTCCCTGTTGGGCTAGCATTAAAAATCCGGGCAAACATTCGTTCTTCAGAGGTTCGAAGGCGTCCCAATCACAGTCACTGTGACAATCGCCATAAAGGCACAAACAGATTGGCGCGGCGGCGCACAGTGGGGCAAATAGCTCATTTTTTGGACAAGCGACAATTGCCTTTAATTCTATCGAGCCAGAATTTTGAAATTTGAAAATTAAAGATGGCTAATCCAATATGGCGGACCTAAATTTGGTAAGAAAATTAAAATTTTTTCGTAAGATTCTTTAAAATTATTGAAATTAATTATTATTAATTAATTTTTGGTTTCCAAAAAAATCCCCAAAGTAACAATTTTTTAAAATATTAAAGAATCTTTTGACAAAAATTTAATTTTCTTATAAAATTTATGTCCGCCATATTGGATTAGCCATCTTTAATTTTCAAATTTCAAAATTCTGGCTCGATAGAATTGAAAGCAATTTTATCACGAATAGTTTAAAATTTTTTTTTTAAGTTTCATTAATTCCAGGCTTGGGAATTGTCGCTTGTCCAAAATATGAGCTATTTGCCCCACTGTGCGGCGGTGGCGGAATCCTCTCGCCAGAGAGTTTCACATACATTTAATTTTGCCGCCACCGCCGCCGCGACAATCTGTTTGTGCCTTAATAGGTTGCTATATTATTACGCTGGGTCATGCTAAACTGTTGTCTTCGCCTGTGTATGTGGAGAATCATGAGGTCCTCATCCTTCAGTCAGACTGAATAATGTGTGGTCCTCAACGAAATGTCCCTGCCAACCGGGCCTGAAAGTCTACGCCCTGCCGGCGGCCTGTAAGAGAACGGGGCCTTAAGATTTATAAAATAGATCAGCCATTAGATCAAGATCGTCCACTAAAACGGGAGTACTAGTACCGCATGTGTTGTTAGAAACAAGTCTGTATTTCGTTTTCGAATTCAGCACGATTGGTTCAATAAATATTAAGTTTGATAGTCCTGTTGATTAAATTACAGTTGGCAACCATGATACAAGGTCTGCCACGTGCTTGGCTTGCACAATGGAAACCCTAATGGTGCCCATCCACTAACAGGCCGCCTGCAGGCCGTGACCTGAAAGCCAAAACATCGGTCACCGATTTTCAACACACACTTACAGGCCGCCGGAGAGGCAATATTTAAAATTCGTCGAAACTAGCGGGAAATTGCTTGTGTGTGGCGAAAAAACTGTCGTCCACGACCTTCAGGCGAAATATCAAACTGATTTGATATTTTTCAGAAATCGCACGGAAAGTTGAGTTGAGGTGGTTTGTGTTCTTTTCGATTACCTGGTGAAATGGTTAAAAATGAAGAATTTGTGGGAGAATTCATTAACATTTATCGTAAAAATAAAGCTTTGTGTCAAGTAAAATCAAAATTGTTTTCGGATAGAGAGCTTCGCAAGAAAGGATACAATGAACTTTTAACGTTCGTAACGTTCGTAACGTTATTCGTAGGCAGTTTTTTAAATCTTCCGCATTACATATTGGCAGTTTCTTCCCAAGTTTCATATGAGAAAACTTTCTACGTTCCATTAACCAATCTTTTACCCATACTTTTATTTTTTACCAGGATATTCAGTTAATAATAGTATTATTAATATAAAAACACAATTTCTTTTTTCGCGAAACGATTGTTACTTGACACTGGGGCACTAATAAACTGACTGATTCGACAGTTTTTGCATCTAGTGTTTGGTGAAGCAAGAGACGATCTGCAGGCCGCGATCTGACAGGCAAAGGACTGCAGATCCGGACTGTCAGGCAGCCTGAATAATGTGTGGCCGATGTCAGACAAAGTCGTCAGTCCTGGCCTCAAAGGCCACGGCCTGGAGGTGGCCTGTTAGTGGATGGGTACTAGGCATGTCGATTCATTCCAAAAAAAATCGATCTCCGATTCGATTCGAATCGAACGCACTAAAATCGATTCTCGATTAAATCGAGCATTAAAGGATCGATTCTCGATTAATCGAATCGTAAGACAATTTTTTTGAGTGTATATGTATAAATAATTTTTATTGCTAAATAGGGCTCTTCTACAGGGGCTGACAGCCAACCAACTATAGAATCGGCTATAATCGCCTATTCATTCCCTTTTGAAAGTGAATGAAAAATCGGATGGGGTTTCTCGCGAGCGAACACTAACAACCAACTGTACTCCACAATGTTGTTGTTTTTTGTCTAAAGTCTATTTTGCCTACTGTGATTTCCCTTTCTTTTATGCTCCTAGCAAAAGAGAATTTCAGAAAAAAACATCAACAACCACACAGCTGTCAAAAAATTGGCTGAAAAATCCATTGAAAAAGTTGGTTGGAAAAATCCTCTTTCACCCCCTTCTCAACAAACGACGTTTCCAGCGTGTAGAAGAACCCAATGTGAATCGGGTCCGATTCGAGGGGTTTGTGAATCGATTCACTGAATCGATCCAGTGTTTGAGATCGATCTAAAATATCTATTATTTTACTCAAAAAAATCGATTTTTCGATTAATCGATTTTAAAACGACATGCCTAATGGGTACCATAAGAGTAATACAGAGTACCGTCGCTTAGACCATTTATAAAAATCAAAAAAAGAGCGTATGGTGGAATTTAGCCTCGTAAGGCAGGTGAGAGTTTAAATTTAGCCTCGTGAGAGCTTAAATTCGAAACCATCCAATGCGATTCGATTTTTTTGTGTGAAATATTAAAGCTCAGAAGTAAGGCCTTTTGCACTGTCGACTTTCTTTCTAGATTGTAATGTCGAACACCAAGATTTTCATCTGGGCTTCGGCAGCAATGAAAATGCGAGTGGCTTGGTTAGGCAAAGCTCCGGCATTGTTTTCATCGGAACTGACATCGGCTAAGTCCACACCTGACCTGGTGACCTTCAAGAGGTTTATTTTTGTGCCAACAGATCGTAGGAACTCGCATGTAAGCTTTGTCACGAAGATTATTAGTTTGTCGTCCTTCATGTTCTCTGTCACTCGCCCACGATGGATTAGGGTTATTTGAAGCGATATTGTTCGAACAGTCAGAGAGCGACAAATCTCTAGGCAGACTGCTGAGCCTGTTCCAGGGATCAGGTTTACAAATCTGAATTAAAAGGACTGTCAAAAGTCATTAGGTCCAAGTGGTGGCCACAGTAGTTGATGATTCGAGAACTTATTAAAATAAAAAAACGAACTAATATCGCAATTTCAACATGGTCGGGCGGGCACAGAATAAATATCAATCGCTTACTTTTTAATACTGTAGTTTCACAACTATGAGATTAACAGAAGCTGGATTGGAAGATTGAAAACGAATTTGACACCAATTCTCGAACGAAAAGACAACGTCTGACACGTACTTGGCTTAAAAACGTAAGATTAACACATAGTATCTAGCTACAGAGTGGGTTGGAGGGGACTGAAAAGAAGATTGGAGGGGACAATTACTACGTATATATGATGAGTTGAACCCAGGTTGAACCCGCGTTCAAATTCATGTAGACGCGAGTCGAGCTGAGATAGGGTCGACTGAACCCGACACAGTTCTGCTACCTGGGTTGAGTTGAAATTATGCATATAGTTGCAAGTTCAGTAGTTGAGTAGTTGAATTTAGTTGACAGCAGCATCTCTGTGTTTTGTTTGTGATTTTTGTCGAATTTTGTCGATTGTCGAAAGTTCAACTTAACCTCAACTCAACTATTCAGCTCATCATGTATACGTAGTAATTTATAAAGGTTAGATATACTACAGGTGATGAAATGGAATCAGAAGAGCATCTCAAGCAGGATAATATTTTTTTATAAATCAAGAACAGGGAAAATTTATGGCTCACTGCCTTTCATCTCCTCCTAGGGTATACTACTTATGGTGGGTCCACTCCATAGAGAGTTTTGGTCGCACAAACTTGTCTATAGAATTTTATCTGTGAAATAAAGGAAAGTCGCTACTAAGTCTCTGGAAAAAGTTCGCAAAGACATTCCAGCGACATGTCCGATCAAATATTCCTTCGGCCGTTTCATTCAAACTTCACAGTCTGTACAGAAGCTGCACGTACGGACAAACATCCTTATCGTGTAGACCCACATAAAAAATAAGGAAAAAAAGTTGTTAAAATTTATGAGAATTTGTAAATTTTTTTCTGCTCCAGTTATGAATTCTTTGAATAAATATATTTATCCATCGCCGCCTTTACGGCCCTGCAATTCTTGGTTTAAACACGAACTTAATTTTTTTTACCCATAAAAATAACGATTTTACAGTCAATGTCTTCGCAACAACGATTTTTTACACCCACCCAATATAATGAGACATTATTTGGAAAAACTAGTATCTAGAAAACTTGTTCTTCAGTTGCTATATTTTATGACAAGAAGAATTTTCGTCTTACAAAATATCACCTCTGGCATTTATCAAGGTCATTCTTCGAGAACATTCAAGTGAAAACTCCTACAACATAATCCAAAAAAAAAAATGTTTAATCACAAATTTTTTGAATAACAATTTTACAGTTATCTGCACTACTTTTTCCATTAATGAATAAAGTTATTTCCTAATGATATCTGTTAATCAAAAATGAAAATCAATTAACAAAATTTCACATCATTCAACAAAACTGCAATAATAATCAATGTATGTACGAAAAGAGATTATCAAATTTTCTTTCAATATACCAGCCTTACACGAATACATGGATAGACTCATAATTATGCCTGCGTGCTCCCACCACAATCGTACAATATTTTTCAGATGGCCAACTCCACTAAATTCCGAGTGTGAATCGCGATATACACCTGGAGAGTAATTTTTACAGAAAAGCAGCCGTGTCTGTCTTGTCTTTAGTTTTAGTCGGGATTGAAAGAGTTGTACACCGTTCCGTTACCTGCGCTAAGAAGACGACGACGGAAGAAACGAGCGGTCGGTCTCTATACACCTCTTGTACACGGTCTTTTTATTTGTAAGCCCAAGTATTTAATATAATACCAAATACCACGTACGCGGTACTCAACAGATATAAAGAAAACGAAAATAGAGAATAAGGCGAATTGTAAGAAGAAGTAAAAAAAAACCATAAAGCCCCAGAGACAAGATTCACACTGCAAAAGATGTTCACCTCTATTTCTTGGGCTTATTTCAAGAAATTCGAGAGCCAGTTTTGACTATCTGTTCATTATTTCGCCTCTTACCGTTTGCGTTTTTAATCGCGTAAAAATCTTGAAAAACCAACTTTGAAAGCAGCTCAATTCGCGTGGAGAAGAAATCCGTAAATCAAGTTTTTTTTTCACAATTTCGTCGGGTCGAGCCGAGTCTGTGTCTAGAAAATTTATGCGATGCCTTAGCAACATGCATGATAATTAGGGCATTTATAACGGAAGTGCTGTTGGATAATATCAAACCGGCTTCCAGGTAGCCCAAGACACCTGTATGGTATAACCTACCTGAAGGGCGTTGATATCTTATTGAAATTAGCTGAAGGTTCATCTCTAGTCTGAAGGTTTTAATGAACACGTATTTACAATAGGGGAAAATGGATTCCAATATATTTTTATTAACGAAAAACCTACCATTGGCGGCAGCACCAATCGAGTACGGCTCACCGTCTATTGATAAAAAGAAAAGCAGCAAAAGTGAAGCAACGGTCCGTATCCCCACTACGAATCAAGTGAAGACCTCAGAGGAATCAGCAGTGATACCCAACGATGGAAATTGTACATCTCGTGTTGAAGTTAATCGAACAGAGTGCACAAGTGCAGTGACCGGATCAGTTTCTTCATTGGAGAAAGATTTTCATGTTGTGAAGATAAAAGTATCTTCAGATCAGAAACAGAAAATAAAAATTGGTGAAGGTCAAGGACCAATATTAGTTGCAAGTGATGTCCCTTTAAGTGCTCAAAGCCAAAGTGAAAGTGAAGGACTGTTAAAAAAGCCAAAAGTGACTGTTGTTTCATTGAAACCTGACACTAATAATAGTGAACAATATTCATCAATTGAAAGTTATTCAGAAAATTCAACCCAAAGTTTTAGTACATTTATAACTGATACACAAAATTTAAAAACAACAACAATTCTGAATTCTTCAAGTGAAATGGTACAGAAACCAAACGGCGAACTGGAAGTTAGCAATCCCACTTACCTTTTTTATATGATGACAAGTGGACAATGTTCACCTAGTGATACACTTGACAGCGGTACATGCAGTGATTTAGAAAATGGCCATGGGAACACAGCCAACAATTCAACGACACCGCCACCATTACCGAAGAAAGTTGGACCTAGACTGAAAATGCATCTACAGAATACGAAAATCGTTACCCAAGATCAACAAGGATCAAACAGTATCAACTCGGCCTCTCAAAATCCCCAACACATTCGTACAGGAAGCTTCACCGACAGTGAAGAAAGCGAATCAAGCTTAAGCTGTGACTCCTTGAACTCATCAGAATTTGCTGGAAATTCGCTACTATCAAATATTCCATCACCACCACCGCCACTTCTAACCAGCAAAGACCTAAATCCAAAAGGGAGAAATCTATCTTTCTTGCCGGACTCTTTGCTACGTGACATACGCGATCGGAAATTCATTGTTAACAATAAAGACGTCGTCGATTGTGCCCCTTGTGAAACGACGACGTATCGGAACGGGGTTGAAGCACCTAAAGTTATTTCGAAAGTCGTTAATATATCCTCGGCTAAGGATCGTGCTCGCGATAAGAATAAAACACGGGTATTAATAACACGTGATGATATTGATGATCACCTCGAGAAGCCAACGAGAAGCTTCGAAAATGATAAATTTTATACATTCCACTTGAACGAGAAAGACGTCCAGGACCTAGTCGAACAAGAGCCAAAACTAATTGATGACGAGAGCTTCGCCGGATTCAAGGATATACATAGCGGAACATCAACAATAAGAAGCTCCAAAGGTACTGTGCGCGGTGTTAAGAATCGTGTACGGAATGGAATTGCGACATTCTTGCAGATGCAACAATCTAATGTCAAGGTGAGCAGGTTTTTCTGTTTTTTTTTTTTTTCAAATTTCAATTACAATTTTTTTCCCTTCTCGGATAGTAAATTCATTTTTGATCTATTGATCTTGAATTTTATTGTTTTTTTTTCCTTAAGAATGATTTGATGAAGATAAAATTGGGAAGAACAAAAGATTTAGTAATTTTTAACTTGTTTAAAGGAAAAATGGAAGGTTCTGCGTCGGGTAATATGAAGGAATCAATAAGGAGCTACATGGAGTCTGGAACTACCTTGTTGATTTTTATTGTAATTGTATTTTGGTATTTTACAACAGATAGCCTGCAATTTTTTTAAATTTATTATTTTTACAACTATCAGACCGTATTTTACAATTTGTTTGTCCACGATTATTTAATTTCTTCTTTTTTGAGGGATTAAGCATATTTATTGCTGAATGTTTGCTCCTATATATAGGACCTGCGTCAGCCTCCTCGATGTTTGCCTTCCGAAATTCATTATCCTTTGCAATTTCTCTCAAATTTTGCACTAGCAAGCATCTTACTAGGGCATTTCTTACGTTATCCCACCAGCATGATCTTTGTCGTCCTACGCGGTGGTTACCTTCTTTTATGTGGCAGAATTAAACTTAGGTATCACCCTTTGTACTACCAATCTTACAGTAATATTATTTCGATAGATAGATGAGCATACGATAGGTTAAGAGGAATTTGGAGCGTTCTGGTGGAGGAGGTTAATAACCTTGCATTGGAACTCTTGGATGTTGTATGAGTTCGGAAACCCTAATTGTGAAAGGCTGTTCCACAATCGAGTCTTGCACTGCGCTAGAAGTAAGGTCGTGAAAGAAAAAGATTTTTAATTTCGGTGATGATATCGGTAAAATTTCCAGGGATGCTACGTTTTAAAGTGGCTCTCAAAATATAGGAGCAAATACCTGTCTCCGATCAGTTTATGCATTTTTCCACCTTGTCTAGTTACTATAAGACGAGTTTCGCGACTCCGGTACACATAAACTAGTTGCATTTAAATCAGGGTCGAACGTAGGACTTGTAGACTACAGACCGGGCTGAAGTTTGCTACTTATGAGATATCCCGGGCACTGGGTTACTTGTAATATGATTCGATTTGGAATATGTGGTCCAGAAGCACACTGAACGGAAGGATTGGTGGGATGGGTTTTATTATCTTTCTTTTTTTCGGTTGTGGTCATCAAATAGTCTTCCATTGCACATAGGGTTGCCAGGTGTCCGGATTTAGCCGGACATATCCGGCTTTCTACGGTCGTGGCGGCCAAATTTATACATGTCCGGCCTGTCCGGCTTTTGTCCGGATTTTAAGCGATCGTCCCTCTGATCACGTAAGAGTAGCTCCAGTACACAAAGATTTAAGCAGACCAAGTAACTTCCAACGCTGCATCCCGGACTAATAAAAAAAGTAGTCCCGGAGTGAGCGTTGCAAGTGACCTGGTCATTTCGTGCCAATTGATTCATTTTAGAAATTTTTCCTTTCGGGTAGTAAGTTGATGATGTAAACGTCAGCTGCGTGAGTAGTGGTGGGGCTGATCGTGGCAATATGTGCATTTTCTCCCCACCACCCCACCACTGGTGGCCTTATCTTAATTATCAATTCCAACAAAAATCAAGCGACCTGAAAAGATTATCCAAAATGCAACGCTGCCTCCCGGACTATAATGAAATGACCAGTTTTCCGTCCAAGGAAAATAGATGATTGTTTATTTTGTTTAATGAAGAATATTTAGTCTATTTTGAAATAAACGATTGAAAATACCCAACTGACTCTATTTCTATTCAAAATGGGTAGTCCGGATTTTAGGGCAAAATGTCCGGCTAAATGTAACGCCGTGTCCGGCTTTTTTATTTTTGGACCTGGCAACCCTAATTGCACAGTGCGGCCGATTTCCAAAAAGCTGGCCAAAAGTCGAAAAAAAATTTTCTTATAAGGGTTTTTTTTGTTCAGTTGGCTTCAGTACACCCACAGCCACCAGAAATCACACATAGCGTTGTTTCTTTTCTAGTACTTGCTCCAAAACAACAGTCGCAGCGATAGCTGTTTTAATTTGTCAAATGGTTCTCGCGAAAGTGCATTTAACAGAGTGTTGTTTAAACATTGTGTAAAAAATTAAGATCTTCGTGGATAGCCATACCAAAAATGGAATCTACTTCTGAAGGTAAGTAGAATGTAAAAAAAAAATAACAAAGAGTGATTTCCCATGCCAAAAATTTTAGTGACACCACGATTATTACTAATTTTTATCGCTTAAAATCAAATAATCTGTGTAAGTCATCATGCGAATAGAAAAAAGTTCCGCGTTGTTCCGCTCTGAAACTTGATGGAGGTTATTCTTTGAGGTATTAGTTACAGAATAAAACAAGATTTAGCTGCCCGAACTTGCCCGCTTTTTTTAAGAAGATTTTGAAAAAAAACCCCCGATTTATAGGCGAACGATTCAATGAAAAACGAAAGTTGAGACATTGAGCTGTTTTAGACGGTGCGCTCCAGCGCATGTGCCTCACGAACGTTTGGAGATGAAGGGAGGAGTGGGAATGAAGAGAGGTACCACCCCACTTCTCCCTTTATCCACAAAGTTCGTGAGGCACATTCGCTGGAGCGCACCGCTTAAACCGGCTCATTGAAAAAATTGTTTTGAGTGAATCTAACCTTTTCAATGTGTCTGAATACCTGGTGCAAAGCAGCGTGCTCACCGAAAAAATCCTCAATGCACGATGGTATATCTGTTTATATCGCATACAGCCATGGAAGCAATGTATAGATATACAGACACACCGGGTCTAAGCTAGTTGATGATAAGAAAAAAGCTATTCAAGAGAGCTTCAAAAAAGAAATGGGTTTGATTGTTGACAAACCAAAGCCAGGATACGGGAGCTCAAATGACGGGAATACGGTAAGACGATTTTTTGAGAACAGCAAAATTTCTGCCACTGTCACTGGCATAGACGAAGATCTTATTCACAGATTTTATATTGCGCTTCAAGCCATATCATCTGGCTACACAATAAATATTCAAGCATTTGAGGAGTTTAATTTAGTAACAGCAAGAAAATTTGTGGAACTGTATGGCTGGTACTATATGCCGCCCACAGTCTCAAGTTACTTATTCACGGATCGCAAATAATATCGCACTCTTTACTACCTATCGGTCAAATGTCTGAAGATGCTCAAGAAGCCTGTAATAAATTCTTCAAACATTTCAGGGAATATTATACACGCAAAAGCTCGCGTACAAACTCGATGCAAGATATTTTTAATAGGTTCTTCGTAATATCTGATACATACATTACAAGCTGTCGTCAATTGTCAAGCGAAGCCATTAAATTAATTTTGCCTCCAGATGTAACACCAACAAATATATTGAAAATTTACAATATGATGGATCGGAGTGCTCGACGCCGGAAGACAGTGATGCCTCCGAAAATATGCCGTCGGATGACGTGGCTGATTTTTTCTTATAAAAATTAGTGTATTTTTATTAAAATGCCATGAAAAAAGTACATTCCTATTAATTTTACAATTATGATACTAAGTTTCTATAAATAAATATTTTGAATTCAAATTTTGATCTGCATTTAATATCATGTCAGCCATATTTGATCCACCATTTTCAAAATTCATGTTTTAATATCTATCAAATTCGTAATTAGCGACCCCGAAAACCTATAAATCGACATGCATCTTGATTATATTGAATAATATACGCTATTTCACGCGAGGGGGTGGCCAATAGGGGTGGAAGGGGGTGGCTTTTCACATTTTTAATATCAAATTTTGAATAAATTAATTGATTTTTCGACTTTTGGCCAGCTTTTTGGAAATCGGCTCGATTCTTGCATAGTTCTGGGGTCTATGGATTGTGATGATTTATAATAAAATGTTTGAATTGATTTCTGACAGTTGTTTTAATTCCTGGAACATCATACACTGTAAAAAAAAAACTTCCAAAACAGTACTGGAAGTTTTATTCACAAGTAGTTTTGTAAATTTTCAGTAAATTATAATTAGGAATATTCCTACTCAACGTCAAATTCGAAGTAACTAAATTTATAGTAATATTACAATAAGTGTGTTGTAAATCAGTATTCCATATCGCGATTTGTAATTTTACTGTAAATTTACACTGTGAATTTTCATGTAATGAATTTCATTTCTACACGTTTAGCCCGCACCTCCTTTCTTAAAGCTTCCTACCTGCACGTTGCCCGTACCATAGATACTGTTTCCACTGCAGATTTCTGTAAGAAACTTTCTGTCAAGTTCACAAGTGCAAAATAACCGAACACGTGAAAGAGCTTTTAGAAAAATGTACTGGGTTTCCATGAGCCAGGGTAGAGAGTTCGTTAAGTAAACACAAAGCTTTTTCGCTCAAGATCGCTCGATGCCGTTTCCATGGCAGTTCTGGGTTGATCTGACAGATAAATGATTTTGCATTATATCGCCTTTAGTATATGTGCAGTAAAGGATACTGAAACACACACACATATGTATGCAAAACCCTGCGCAACCGGTACTACGCTTCCATGAGCCAGGGTAGAGTATTCGTTGAGTATTCAAAAAGCTTTTTCCCTTACGGTAACTCGATGCCGTTTCCATGAAGGTTCTGGATTGAAGTGTCAGGATAAATAATTTTACGCTGTGTCGCCGTTGGTATGTGTACAGTAAAGGATACACAAACACACACTTATGCAAAGCCAGACTTAACCGGACTGGTTTCGTCGAGTTTACTTGGATTCAACGAAACTTTACTTAATCCCTGTTTCCATGGGCGCTTAATCTGATTAAACTCAGGGTAAACACTGCATGGAAACTCAGTACGGACTGGCTTCGTTGAGTTTACTTGGATTTAACGAAACTTTACTCAAGCCCGTTTCCATGGGTGCTTAATTACCGAGTTTCCATGGGAGTCGAGTTGAGTTGTGGTTGAGTTGAAATGACACTTCAACTCAACGACTTAACTCGATGCGTTTCCATTTCTGCCTTCCGTCTTCTACCATATTTTTCCATCAATTAATTTTATTATAGATTTTTATTTAAAAGTATTTATTAAATATAAATTCTCTTCTGACGTCCGAGCGAGGCGCAACAGTTTCACTTTTTGTATCTTTGCTAGCGTGCAGTTTTTAGTTATGTGCTTGAACTCAGTTCAACCTACCTATTTTCGTTGAGTTGACCAGAGTTGAAAATCTTCTTTCCATGACGTATAACTCGAGTTCAACTCTGGTTGAACTCTCATGGAAACTCAGTAAATCTGAGTAAACTCAGGGTAAATTCTCCATGGAAACTCACTAACTGATACACCTAACTCATAGACGTTTGTCCACGAAGGATGAACTTGGACAGGTTATAGGTAGCGCCCCTCCGCCAACGTGAAAGGAAAATTCGTTAGTTTTGGGTTCTTCGTTGTATAGCTACTAATCATTAAAATATTATTTTAACGATAAAGAAAGTCGAGCTTGGTTTATGTGCCAATAGGCATTTTTATTTGCATGTGGTTAACCTTTTCTAGGTTGTTCAAGGTTAACAATAGTAAGCCTACATTAGGCAAAATTTCTATCGTAAAAAAATTGTAACTATTGGAAATGGATTGCAATTCATAAAATAATTAAAGAATCATCTTTACTTGGAATTTAGTTATTTGAATATAGTCTTAGATTACACTTCTACATCTACTAATCCTCTAATTCCTTACTAACGAAATAAGGTCAAATAAATTATTTAAGATTTGCTAAAACTGTTATAAAATTACTGAAACATCTATTGTTAGCCCTAAACTCAGCAGGTGTACTTACCAAACAGCTAGGGCAATTACCACCTAAACCTTCTTCACAGTTAAAACCACAGAAGGTTACTCCTACCTGCATAACGAATATCAGTCAATCATCTCTTAACTCAGTCCTGCTATAACTAACAAAAAACCTGTAAAATTCATTAATGAGTAAATAGGTGGTCAGCTATTCCCATTTTCTTACATTATTATTAAATGCTTACATTAACACAAAATTATAGCAATTTGATATAATTTGTAAAATAATAACACAGCCATCAACGCTCGCGAACTCATCGATAATTGATTTTTAACGGACTATATTCATTTTTTTTAGTAAAATTGGTGAAAACAATGATCGTGCGTCAGTTCAGAGAAAGTTTTATCACTTTGCAGCATTTTTTTTTCTAATTATCATGCAAGAAACGTCGTGGCTTGAACGTGGTGTCATCTTCATCACATGCAGAAGAAAATTTCAGTTCAAGAGGCGGCAGCGATTCCCACAAATTTCGATATGAGCAAGGTGAAAAAATAAAATGAAGATTATTGAAGAAAATAAGAAAAAAAAATATCGCTTCAACTTCAGTTTCTAGTCGAGTTCATCTGAATGAACTTTTTGTTACTGAAGTAATTTTTTTTTGTATTTTCAGTTGTTGATATGAATCCCATTGATAGTCGTGTGCATATCAGTCAGTATAGTGAGTAGCGACCAAGAAAGTAAAAGGGAAAATGAGACATAATTCATTCGGTGGAAAATAATTATGATATAATCATTTTTAAGATGAACTTTATCGGATATAATGTGAAATTTGGATGAATTTTTGATTAAGTAAATTTTAATTTTATGGAAACTAGAGATAATCTCTTTCAAGTAAATATTTCTTGGAGTAGGATAATATAGCGGTATGTTAATTTTTATTTTTTGAAGAATTGAATAAACCGATAAGCGCAGATTCTTTGCGCAGTAAAGGAACCTCAACTAAACCATAGATTATGTTTGTTTCGTTTATGAGCATTTGCCATAACCTTATTAGATTTCCGATTAGTTGTAAGCAGAAACTTGCAAATATAGGTTCGAGGGAACTTTATAGTCAAGCCAGGACGTTCCGTTCCGATTATAGCTATCTATTTCATTCAGGTCAATAATCCTCTCTCGCTTTGTAGGTAATGGAAAAATGGTCAACAATGCAATTTTGTAGTTTCAATTTAAGGGGCATCCATAAATTACGTGAGGTGATTTTGGCGATTTTACGACCCCCCTCCCCCCTTGGTGAGATGTCGTGAGATTTGGCTCGAACCCCCCCCCCCCCCATCTGACGTGAAATTTTTAAAATTTTAAAAAAATTGTAGGATTTACACTATTATGCGTATTTTTAGTGTAAATACCTTAATCTGTGCTTGATTGCGTTGGATTTATTTAAAAAAACATAATTTGTGTTGAAGAACAGTACCACAAAATAATCCCAGCACCAATTCAGCCTGCACCCAATATAAACTACAAAACCTGTGGATTACCATTTAGCAGGTGATTCTGCCTATCCTTTGGAAACCAACCTCATGGTGCCTTACAGGGATAATGATTTCTTAACAAGAGAACAGAAAAATTTCAATTCTAGTTTGAGCTCAACTCGTGTATTTGTAGAGCAAGGATATGGAAATTAAAAAAAAAATTTTGAATTTTACATTATATTGACATACGAAGGTTGACTTTGGCATTCACTGATTAGCTTTTAAAGAGTAACGACTTGGCTGTTCGAATAGTAATGGTAGAGCCATTTATGACTCTGGAGATATACAAACTTCGGAGCATTCTTCTATATATGTCATCGTTAGGAAAAAAACCTGTGACTGAAAGACCCAGCGGGGTTATCCTGGAATCCGATTCGAAAGTCATGAAATTCGGAAATAAGAAAATGGTATCTTCCACCAATGCGAATTCGAAATAAATTTGTCCGCCTGTTATCGGATTTCAGTCCGTGAATAAAGCCATTGCCGCATGCGCTGCTTTTATTTGTTTGTTTTAAAATATTCTAAAAACTCTTTAAATATTCTTGAAACAATTTATTGTTCCCATCAAAATGTCAAATTAAGTTAATAAATGAAGTTGGTTGGCTGAAAATAATTTCTTTTCGAAGATTTATCAGGCATCGCTACTACATAGCTTCCGTTTGCTTCCTACTTTCGTATCGCCTTAGAAAAGCGGAGTCTGAAGTCACAGCCAGCTTCTCAAATTGACGTTTGAGCCGCCTGTACATACAGATTCAAGAAGTGCGGATCTGTTAGACTTCCATTCTTCACAACGTTCGACAATGATAACAAAAGATTTTCAAAATCTATCTTGGCCTCTAGTAAGTATGTATGTCAGAGCAGATGGTCATCGATTCAAAATTCGAGTCCTGTAAGATGCTTAGATAACTAATTATGTCGCCTGGTGCAAATGTCTGCTTTTTGTAGTGACAATGCACCGCAGATAGCATGTATTCTGACTGGTGTGAAAAGAGCCGATTCTTAATATAATCTCTATGATTGCAGTAGGATTGGGTACATTATGCATTTGAGATACTTAGGAGGGCATTAGGTTCCAGGTTTTTCAATTGGGCTTCTAGGCCTTTTTGTTTTGTTTAAGCTTAGACCGCCACACTAGTTCATTTTAGGGTCGCAATCTGTCCAAAAATGGTCGTATAAGTCAATGCATACATTACTTTCGCAGTTTTTCCCAGACCATTGTATAAAAAGATAAGAATTTTTCATCACGTCATACACTCTTCATTCCCAGATATTTAAATTATTTTCTTTACTTTTTTTGGATGTTCCAGTTGGATGGTATTTAAAACAGTGAACAAATACAGTGTAAACGGCAGTGCAAAATTTTTATACCCAATTGCTATTGAGTCGAAATATAGTAATATGTAATATCACGTATACTTTTTATGTAATGGATTCATTATTCCTTCTCTATTTGCAATATGTATTGATAAAACCTTTCACCATGTTCATCTGATACTGCACCAAGATTTTCGTGAATGAAATCTAAGTGCGGTTCAAAAAGACGATTTTAAAGATTTTCTCATTTACAGATATTGTACTTAAAATTGAAAAAAACAAAAAGATATTAAGAAATATTACAAAAAAAATTACAGAAAAATCGAAAAATACCCATTTTGAGGGCTAAAACCCCCTAAAAAGTGGGCTTCTCGGGGTAGAAAATCGGTAGACTTTATAACCCCTTATTAAGAAGCCTAAAAAGAAGCTCTCTGCCAATTTTCAGCCTGTACCTAATTATTTCCGCTATATATCGCTTTTTTCGGCTTAATTTACCTGTTCTATTAATTTAACTCAGTTTTCTCCCAATTTTACACTGTTTCTTGCGGAAAAAAATTACGTGATATTTGCGGAGACCCTCCCCCTCCGACCCTCCCCCTAAACACCTCACGTAATTTATGGACGCCCCCTTACCTGCACATAATACAACAATTAAAAATTCTTGACAATATGAAACGATTGTCCTTTTTCTATCACACAATCGTCTGTTGATCCAGTTTTTTGCTCTAATTTCAATTTAATTTAACACTAAATCACTTTCCCTGTCCTTCCTTATTGTCTTTATTTTTTTGTTTCGATTTATTCATTATTTATTTGCACACCAAAAACTTATTAAATAATTCTAAAATCCATTGCCAAAATTGGTCGCAACTCACAATTTCGGTTTCGTTCTATCGATTCTCCTAAATTTATATTTGGTGTCGATAACCATTTAGAAAAATCTAAATCTTTTCCAGTTTCGATGCTCCAAATTCCAATTTCTAAATATAAGAAAATTTAATTCTTACCATATTCGGCACTCCTTTGCAAATTAATATATTCATCACATTAGGTGACAAATGTGGAAGTGAAAAGATTTACTTTCTGTCTGATAAATTAATCTACTCGTATACACATATAGAGAAAGTAATAATATTTTCTTTTCATTTGTAACGATCAACATCGAATCTTAAGATTGATGTCCTTATTTGATTCTCTCATGATGGTGTGAAGATCACAAACAAAACTCACCATCTAGAATCGATTGATCGTTCGTTTGTTGTCTTCACAACTGTTCATAAATTGTTATGGAGTGTGTCTGATAGTAATCGCACTGCCAGAGTCTTCTTCGCAACTAGATCGATTATCATCTAATTCAGTAGAGCATAAAAGTGCTACTTTTAATTATGTTAACCGCAATTTTTCATTTTTTTTTGAATGTAAGTTATTATCCAAAACAGAAACAGAAATTTTCGCTAGATTTTTGCTACAGAAAAAATAGACGATTTATCATAAGGTTTGGAAAGGGGGAAACAGACAAACATATTTTCTTTTGACCCTATTTGCATACATTTATAACCCGAAAGAAGTAGGCTGTGCGATTTTTACGCTAATTTTTTTAATTGGGTAAATAAGTTAATCATTTGGAAATATCATAACAAGGTTGATTTGAATAACTGAACTGTGAAAACTTAATTTTGCGATTTATTTATTTTTTTTTAGTAATGGTTTAGTGAAGGTCGTTGAAGGTATTCTGGTTATGGGTGTGATATTATTTTTACTCTGAAAGTAGAGATAAATAAGTTTATGAAACAAGATTCGAGTTTATTTGAATATAATATCAATCAATAAGGCAACGCCTTGTTTAATAGATTCAAATGCAGGATTACAGTCTCGTGATTTATTGATCCAATTGATTTGTTGCAGACAAAATTTACAACCCGCTTACTTTGAAATCGAAGAACAAAAAGGATTATACATCAACAAACTTTCACTATATAAACTCATACCAAAAACTTGAGACAGAGAGTATCTCAAAACGAGAATTTTTATTTCCATCGATGAGGAAAGTTTATTTATTACTTTTAAGAAGAAGAAACATTGCGCGGTAGACGTTCATACACGTCCGGCTGTGGTTCTTACTCATGCACATGCAGATTACACAAAACTTGAAGAATTCAGTTATATGACGAATATTAAAGGAATTCATATGCTAATTTTAAATGTGGTTTAAGTGTGGTATATTACAAAAAAATCATAAAAACTCAATATGAAATATGAAAGATTTTGAAGATGAAATTCGTTAAATTATGAAACAAAATCAGCCAAAATCGATGAACTCTCGAGAGAACTCTCTTAAGTACAGCATATATGTAGAATAATAAGTGGTTTCATTAAGCGAGTCACTTCGACTAGAGTTTAGCAATTTAGGCACCCCCAATTCTCTCAATTTAATTATATAGTAGTCCGGCGAAGTTAGCATTTTAAGGAGACAAAATTCCAAAATGGCTGAAAATTGGTCCACAGCTTCCTTGGGACTTTTTAAAAAAACAATTTCGGAATGACAAAAAAAAAACATGGCCGCCGGAGATGTCACTCGAAAAAATTTTTTCATCAGTCAATACGAAACGTTATTGCCTGCAAAAAAGCCCTCTTGTCATTTTTTCGATTACCTAACCCTTTCGAAGTTATTCAACGTCAAAGTTTCCAAAAATCACTTTTCGGCCAAAAAATACCTTGTATAATTCGGAAAAGTCAGAGTTTTCGAAATAATTACAAGAGGGGTATTTTGTAAGAAATAATGTTTCGTATTGACTGATCAAAAAGAAATTTCGAGAAAAACAGTTTTTGAGTGATTTTTTGGCCAAAAAGTGATATCTCCAGCGGCCATGTTTTTTTTGTGATTCCGAAATTGTTTTCTTAAAAAGTCCCAACGAAGCCAATGGACCAATTTTCAGCCATTTTAAAATTTTGTCTCCTCTCGTGCGTTTTTTTTGCTAATTTCGCCGGCCTATTATTAAAATCGACAATCCTAGCATCGACAGTACAATTTTATGATGCTTCAGGAAGAATTTAATTGCATTCACAATAGCTTCTTCTATTTTAACAAAGAGGCAATAACTAAAAGCAATTTTAAGACGAATTTAGTTGTATTTTTAATATCCTCCATTTTTGTTTTTCGTAAAACTACTATGGCCTATGTATATACATCAATTGATAGGTAGGGCTAGCGTTTAAATGTTCTAAGGTGCTCGAACTGAATAGAGTCATCGGACTAAAAGTCTAATCCCCTTTGCCCTTAATTAAATATTCTTACTAGCTCATACTATACTCAAAGGCGGGACAGCTCCCCTTTCTAGAACAATTTTTTCTCGAAATATATCCAGGAATCACACCTGAAAATATTAGCTACGTAGTCCAACAAAGAATTTTATTGAACGTCTGATGACGTATACAAGTCGCGAATGAGGGCATATGAGTATTCTAAATCTTTAAAACGGAATTCGTGCGGAAAAATATATAATATCTTTTTTTTTGTAGATAATCCATGAACCTACAAACTTCGTGAAAACTATTTTATGATAAGACTTGCTGTTTAAGAGATATTTGCAAATACTGATTTTTTGACCTTTTGACTTTGAATATATTTTTTTTCCCCGTCGATCATTGGAGAAATTCCATATTTTATTTATAATGATGTTTTTAAGGACAGTACCAATTTTCAACTATTCTTGGCTTATACCGCAGTTGAATATCTATTTTGACTGAACTAAGCCTTCTGTCAAGGATATAAAAAAACCTGTGTTCAGACAATGCACAAATTTTTTTTGTTTTACACACGACTTTTTTTAGAACTAAAGTAATCCATAAATCATAGATCTCTTGGGTGGGGAAATTTCCCTCATTTCCCCCTTGGGGTCCGCCATTGGCTAGTCGATTTCACTGCTATTTTCAACCCTTCTTTGGGAAGGAAGAGAGCAACAGCAACAGAACTGTCATATGAAATTTCAAAAGTGGGTGTTATAATGAGTAAAAAATTAAATAAAAGGCTCCTAATATTAATATAAAAATAAGATATGCAACTTATAAAGCCCATTGTAGAGAAAGGAAGGCGAAACTGTTAGATGGTATGAAACTTCCTTCCTTTGCTTAAAAAGGCATCCTGATTGTACAGATTTTTTACTAAAAGTTAAACTTAATCAAAAACAGTTGACTGTGGAACAATGACAAGCAAAAGTGTTCCAATTCTTTCTGTACACATCCCGTTATCTTAAGGAATTTAACGAGAATGAAACGAAAATGGAACAGCAAGAAACAAAAGTTCATTTCGATTTAAACTTTTGTTGCCGCAGCTTTATTCTGTCCACTCTCATTTACTTCTGTAGGTTCTAATTAAGTTTCTTGCCTGGCAAAAGTTTCTTGCTCTCATTGTAATTGGGCCTTTAGTTTTAGTATAGATCATGACCAAAACAGTATTCTCAAACCAATTATAAATGGCAACATTTGTCCCATTATGGACTTATTGAGCCAAGGTATGAATAAATCTTAACAATAGTAATAAGCAAAGTTAAGAATGACATAATTGTTCTGATGTACTCCCTCTCATCTTAGGTTATAGAACACCCACACTTCGCTCTAAAAATTCGTTCAGAAGCTGAACAAGTTTAGACCAAGGTTGAGACAGCAAAAACTTCTGGTCCTTGGTAACTCAAAAAAAAATTTACTACATACAAATTTTACTACATCCACTACTTCTATTTAATTGATAAAGGAGAAGTGATAATAAATACCAAATCCAGTGCCGACTTAGCATCTCTGTTCACCACACATTGGAAGAGGCAGGATATTTTTCAGAATTCGCGAGATTTGGACGCGCTTCAACAGATCGAAGTCAACAAATCGTCTGAATCTGATCATATACCCCTTATAGTCCTAAGAAGAGTTCCTTATTCAGACTCTTGGAATCTTACTCATGTTGAGCCCATACCGAAAACGGGACTTAAGTGGGAACTACAATGTGGCGCTGGCACGTGGTGCTGGCGCTCTTCTTGGCGCTGGCGCGTTCTCTGGTGCGCGCCATGTAGCTGACTGCAAATACAATGCCGTGGCGCTAAGTCATGTCAAAACTTTAAAAACGGATGGAGCGGTTGGCTCTGTTTGAGGCTTAAGTTAGTCGAAATGGGGCAATGCAAAAAAATATTCATTGGAAATTAATATCTTTGACAGGAAAATCCAAAAATTGATTAAATACGAATGTTTTTTGGGGTATTTTGACTCCAGCGCCCTCATTTGTCAAAATTCCCAACTGGCTGGTGTACTGGGGCGCACCAAAAGTAGAAAGTTGGCTACGTTTTTTACTTTTGACAGTTTGCGCTACAGCGCCAGATCACGCGCCAGCGCCACATTGTAGTTCAGCCTTTAGGGTAACTTCTACAATACATCAGATGGGGCATCATCATCGCATCATGACAATTTGCAGTTCAAAAATGCAGCACATTCGCATCATATATCAAATCAAAGTTTCATTTAAGCAAATGCATCAGATACGTCAACTGTCTCAGTAAAGCATGTGTCTCAAGTCGTGATGCTTGTAAATTTTAATGCTATCAATCCTCCTCATCATTCTCGTTGAAAAAGCAATCACTGATCCATTTCTAAAGATCCTAGACGTAATATTGACTGAAATCTATGATTTAGAGAACACATATTCGAGGCCATTAAGAGATGCAAATTCTTCCAGCGATTACAGCTGTAATATACAAATTCAAGCAAGGAGACTATTGCGGGACAGTGACAGGCAACATGAAGATCAGACTTATCTTTCTTGAGGAAGAGCCTCCTGATTTCATATTCTGATCCTCTATAGATTTAACTATCATTCTACTGCAACCTAATGATATTTGTTTTCGTGATAAAAAATCTTAGGAATCATTCTTTGTACTAACAGTCTGTCATAGTAATATATTCTCACTAGGCTAAAGTATAACGACTTTTGATAAGCTATGAGAACCTTTCCAAAAGGCTTGATTTTCAGCTTAATTTTCTATCATTAACACCTTTATTTTAGATTATGTGCTCTAAACGAATGTCTTACCACATATACTAGGAAACTATTTTTCTATAAAAATGAAATACTAAAAAAAGTTTTATTATCGGATCGATTACATATTTTACAAACCAATAATACCATGCAATCACTCTAGAGACTAACTTTACGACGTGAAAATGCTTTTAACTTTTAACAACTTATATAATAACATTACTAACTCTTTAAAACAATATCGTACATTTCTCCATGCATGTTAATAAAAATAAAAATCACTTCCGGAATTTATACATACTTTTTAATATTATGAAATAAATTTGAAAGCTTAACAATTAAAGCGAAAGACTATTAAAAAAATCTTAAACTCTTTTTTTTCCACAATTGACCATTAATTAACATTAAACGATCGAGAGAAAAAAAATGTAATTATACAAATTAAATTATAATTTAAAATTCAGATTTCCGCACTTCTAAAGCTAATCGCTGACGAACCGCAACGGACACTTTTCAAAATCGCTTTTAATAGCATCACAAATCGGCAAAACTACTTCCACACTTATACCTTGCAATTTATTATATTTCAGCGATCGTTATCATAGGTTCAGGTGTAGCACATTAGTAGTAATTTGTAAAAAAAAAAATTATGAAGATGTGAGAAAAATAATTTTAATGTAAGAAAGTATTTGATTTTTTTCTTTAATTCACAGTCAAACAAAAGTTAAATTCGCTTGGTGAAGAAAAGATAATTAAGAGCAATGAAGAGACTGGGCGCCATTTGTACATTAATTCTTAAAATATCAAGATTTTATTTTTTTTTTCGTTCGTAAAAAACTAGGCAATACTTTCTTATTATTCAATTGCGCGGGGCAAGTAAAAGTGTTACTAATTTACTTTTAACTGGTCTTCGCTTAGTGTTGGGCATTAATTGTGTAAAAGGTGCAACGATTACCGATTTAGATAAATACCGATTTTCGGGTTTGAGCTTTCTTCCTTCATCCAAAAACGAGGAATCTTTATGCGAGAAAAAACAATGTTATCACTTTCTATTGTTTTATCCACTTGAAATCTTCTTTTTTTACTTTCTGATTATACTTTAAAACCATATATTTTTATTGTAATATTCCTCAGCTGTTCTTTCTGTCCTAAAATTCTACTCTATAATGGTGGCAACTTCGACACTCCACTCAGTAAAGTTTCAATGACAGAGCGAACACCTTTTTAAACAATCACAATTCTTTTCTTTGTCTCTCGATGTCTGTTGCAATTATAGCAATTAAATCTCGTGGGTAATTAGTACTGACTTAAATTTTCTCACATTTTGAAATAAAATTCGTTTCCGTCCTTTAGGGTATTAAGTAAAACTTAACTCACGTCCAAGTACTACTTTCGAAAATTGAACGAAAAAAAACCTTGACTATGATTAACCTAGAAGTTCGATTTAGTCAAGTATACTATCGTTTAATTTAAAATGACAAAAATACTTCGACTTTATTATTTAATTAAAGCGTTTAACTTTTTTGTTAATAATAGTTTATTTGTTTGTTTGTTTAATATAAAATAGCAAATCATTGTGTAATCAGGAAGAACTATTATTAATTATTGGTTCATACTATTATTTTATCTTATAATCATTACTGCTGTTATTTATTGACATTATAAAAATTCCAGAAGTATTATACATCGGCATGCGAAAATTTCATGGTCTATTGACTTTAAAACACATTTCGTGAGTTTGCTTAATTATGACGAAAAATCACCTGTTTTGAAATTAATGAGAAGGTTCATTCTTAAGGTAGCATGACTTTTTTTTGTTAAATATTAATTCTATTTACATCTTTACTTCATGAGGATTTCTTTTTAGCAAAGTAGTAAAAGTTGAATTTTAAATGAGAACAACTGAAGCATAAACTGTCTTATTATATCGTGAAAATCAAACGAAAATATACTTGGTAAGCGTTTGATTGTTTGCAATTAAAAAAATTTAAATTTAACCACAAGATTTGTGTAATGCAAAAATTTAAGGATATCAGACAAATTTTTTGTATTTAAGTTTTAATTCAAAAAAAGGTATTTACTTTCTTTTTAGTATATTCTATCTAAATAAACGAAGAAATTACGCTTAGAGGATTGTTGAAACAGTCCGAAAAAAATTCAAATAGCTAAAAAGTTTCTAGTGGGGTTTAAAAAGGGCTTTAAAAGAGCTCTTATTTTTAAAAGAATTTAATTAGACTAGAATGTAAACGTAACTTATCTAACTCAAAGTGGTTTCGTGCCTTTATAACCTTGAAATGCTGGAAGCAAACCACTTCAAACTCCATTGTTTTATATTCTCACCAGCGTTAGATTCAGAGAATCCTCGGCAACCCTCGACATTTTACCCAATTATAGCCAAAGAAAACTAGCTGCTGTTTAGTGGATTTGACCCTTTAGGTCCACACGACCAACTTCACAGTTCGGTGAATAGCTGTGTTCCTTTTCTGCTTTTGAGTACTCATGAGTAAAGCAGAAAAAGAACGCGAAATTTATGCTTATGAGTAAAACCTAACCTCAAATTTTTGATGTTATTTTATTTGTATACAAATAAAATATTAGAATAATTTACAACATACATAATTTAAATTACTGCGGTAAATTTATTATTTACATTTTTATTTATTTTATTTATAAATTTATTATTTTTATTTATAGACGTTGGACCAAGTCAATAATGCACGTTGCGCCAGCAATTGATTTATTCAGCTATAGACTTCCAATTGGTGAAGAAATCATTTGCTCTCGCAACCTGCTTTATTGACTTGGCCCGTTTTATATGAAAAAGGCTATATATAAAAAAAACAATAGCCTATTTATAGGCGCAAAATAATTCACAATAGAGTTAAAAATTGACTTTTCCTCTAGCGGAGCAAGAGTAGCTATGAGTACTTGCGAGTAAGAAATAGTAAAAATGAGCAGAAAAGGAACACGGCTAATGTTGATTATTACGAATGGATATTTTAATAACGCAGTTCTAAAGAAGTCAATACCATTTCTTTCGCACCGGAAAAAAATACTATGAATTCAATCATAATGTCTTTTGAAGATAGTATAAAGACTCTTTTGATCTTGAAACATTAAAATGTGTGGAAAAATTTGATTTCGATTTCCAGTCCCTTTTCTTCTCTTTTAACTGGGAAGCTCAAAATGGCAATATTAAGATTTTCGTAGGTAAATGATCTACAAATACGCCTCAAAGCATAGTTTTGTGAGATCAAAATAAAACACGTTTAAGAGCTCTTAAAGTGGTGGCAATTGATACTTCGAAGTATCACTTATTTTTATCTAGTTATTATTATTAAGTCTTACTAGGAAGTTAATCGTGTGGACCTTAGAGGTCGCATAAAGATCTCCACAGTTGCACCCACGGTATATCGGATATATATTTTTCAAGAAATCTCCAAATCTACCTCTTTTGCAGTTTATTCGTTTAAACAAAAAAAAAGCGGCTTGACCGAATGTTATGAAATTTTTTTCAGATGAAATTGTTAATACGCTTCTTGAATAAAAATATTTCCCGCCGACCGATCGCGTTGCAGACTTGACATTTTATTTATAATCAATATAATTTTTAAGGGCCAATTTTCAACAACTTCCGAATTATCTCGCAGTCAAATATCTATTATGACTGGACTATGTAATATTTGTTTCCAGCTTAACCCCTGGCCTCCAGAGACCAGTAAAACAGAGAGGTAAAACAGAAGTTTGGAAGTTGGTAAAATGGAGTGCTTCATGTTGCTTTTGCTTAGGTCTTTTTTATGCAGATTGATCTCACGAACAAATTTTACTTAGCCAAAATTTACGTAAAACCAATAATTTACGAGATTTTTGGGAAAAACTGATTTTCGTGACCTTTGACCCTCCGTAACTTGAGTGGTCGGTCAGTTGGCTTTATGGACTTTTGGGAAATTATTTGTGACCCCAAAGTAAAGAGAATCCCGCTGTAAAATCTCGAGTTGGATTTTTTTAGAGGTTTGGCCTTTTTTTGAATAAAGTGACTGGGCTAATAGGCTTGTCCAACAAATTTTTTCCGAGGTTGAAGATTGGTAGTCGCATGTGAGTTCCTACTATTATTTGCACTTTTTAAAACCGCCAAATTTCACGGTGGCTTATTATTAGAAAAAAAGTATAAGAATCTTTTTAGTAGGAAATTGCATTGTCCCCAATTTTTATCGGAGAGCAGGACACCCTAAGAAAAGATTCATGACGTCGAGGAAGCCATAAGAAATTAGATATAAAAACCTGGAAAAGACAAATCAGATATCTACAATCATGGAGGCGAACGCTGGATGAAGCCAAGGTCAAAAATATTATTTTTGCGACAAAAAATTCTACTTAAAAGCTTTTTTACATTTTAACCTTGAATAATATTTTTAACACATGTCTGATGATCGATGGAGATTTTTTACATTTCATTGTTAATGATCTTCTTAAGATCTGCACCAATTTTAATTTTTTTTTAATTTTCCGTTGTTGAATGTCTATTTAGATTTAGACTATGCTTGTAAGGGAATATGACGGTATCAGCGTACAACTAGATCACTGGAAATATCAATCTTAAAGTCATGTGGGCTATAAATTCTTCTTTTCGAATGCGTAACGGTTTCTTTAAATCTTCATGATGTGTAGTAAATTTGAGTTTTTGTCATTCGATTTTTAAGGAAAGTATTTGGAATATTTTGTCCTAATATCTTCTATATTAATAAAAGAAAGTTTCTCTACGTATGTATGTATGTAGGTGTGCGCTATAGCGGGCGCACCAGTCATCGCAGAGCTTCGAAATTATGCACGAAGGTTCGTTGGGGTCTTACCTGAAACACCTCGAAGCCCGATTTTCGAAATTCAAAATGGCCGCCGAAAAATGACCGAAATGCAAAATGGCCACCCAAATATGTATTTGCAAATTGTGTTCCGATTTCAATGAAATTGGGTATCTAGGGGTTTTTAAGGTCGCTAATAACGAATTTGTGGTCAAAACTTATAAATTCAAAATGGCCAATATGGCCGACGAATTTGTCAATTGTTTTCCGATCCCAATGAAAATCGGTATCTGGTTTTTTTTGAGGTAGCAAATAACGAATTTATGATCAGAACTTATAAATTCAAAATGGCCGCGCCAATATGGCCGGCGAATTTTCCAATTGTGTCCCGTTTCCAATGAAAATCGGTATCTGGGGCTTTTAAAGGTAACAAATAACGAATTTATGATCAGAACTTATGAATTCAAAATGGCCGCGCCAATATGGCGGACAAATTTTTCCAATTGTATTCCGCTTCCAATGAAAGTGGATATCTAGGGGTTTTAAAGGTTGCAAATAACGAATTTATGATCAAAACTTATAAATTCAAAATGACCGCAATGAAAATCGGTATCCGGGGGATTTTAAGGTAACAAATAAAGAATTTATGATCAAAACTTATAAATTTTAAATTTCGGGGCCAATCTGAAGACGAATTTTGCCAAATAAGTGTCAGCTGTATGTAGGTTGTTCAAGAGTTGGGCAATCGAAAAATCTTCACATCTTAGCTTCAAATGGAAGAACATTGACCATAGTCTATCCTGGTCATTTCCACTATTGTCGTGAAGTTCTCCACATTCTTAAATGGAAATACCAGTATAGAAACAGTAAAAACGGTAGAAATACGTTTTCAAATTAATATGAAGAACATCTCTATATAATTCAATAAAAAAACTCTGTACAGGGCAGATATTCATAGTTCAACCGGTCAGACGCCCCGGCAAAGATGATTTTCGGGAAACAGATTACGCTGCCAAGTGATTATATGGTATCAAAAATCATTTTTTCCAGATTTTTTGTTGTTTTCATTATACTGTTTTCCTACCGCGGACAGTGCACACATAAACTTTTTTTATTTAAAGGCGTTGCAACGTACGCGGATTTAATGCTAGTAATTAATAATAAAAGCTTATGAAATTTAACATAAGTCGAACCAATCAAGTATAACATTATTAATATAAATTAGAATTCGATTGTTCACTCCTTAAGGAAAAATACTCAATCTAGAACAAGATACGCCTTCAATTACAATCCTAAAAGACATTGATCATGTAATCCCTGAAGGCGCACTATCATTAAAGAATTAAACGAGGCTAACAAAAATTGGAGACTGGAACAAATCTAATAGCCTGAAACTGGCTCCGATGGTAAAGGTATGTTGAAGCCCTATGGATGCACCCACACGGAGTAAACTATAATCATAACAATATGTCCAATAACAGCTACAACACAATAGCTTAGTGCTGTCGAAGTAAATCACCCATATGCACTCCTCTTCGTTTCTGATCGGCCCATATATCAGACGCATTTATGTCTTTCTTTCAATGTACCTTAAAGCTGACCCTTCCTTACAGTTTTGTTATCATTATAGTGCTCCATTTGTGGAGACAACCCACTCATACAAACAACAATAATATTCAAAATTACAACACGTCCCACATTTAAACTTGATTATATAAAAAAAATTTTACCACTAAATCTAAAGCTGTTATGACAAGTGTTTTATTGTGTTTTAATGGAATTAAATGACGCCTTAATATTACAAAAATGTAAACAACAAAATTCTTCAAATAATAATAAAAAAAAACAATCTCCTTCACTGAAAGTCACTTTTAATTACCAATAGGATTTCGCGATCCCACCTCTAAAATAAGCACACAAAGAACAACTTTTTTCCTGATATGTTGAATTGATTAACACTTTTATAAATATTTTCATAAAACGGTATCATTCTCCACACAAAAATTCAACAAATCAAAAAAATAAAATTGATAAACGAAACAAGCCTCGGTGACACTATAAAAATTAGTTTAAGATTTATGCTGATCTTCTTTATTGATGTGGGCTAGTTTTAACAGAGATTTTCGGACTTGTACCACCTGAAAAGTTGGATTATGTAAGCGTGAAGTATAGTTTTTTTGTTAATATAACCATAGCTACAGAATATACCTACGACTATACTTCCATGGATTTTAAGGCGAAGCTTTAGTAATTTCTTTCTTTTTTTTCTCTATAAAAAAAATCTCTTCATTATCATTATTTAATATGATAGCTCCAGGCTTCAGGTGAGCAGTTCAACAGGTGTTTGTTTCCATGGTGTAGAATTAAGCATAAGTAGAGCTGTCTATAATGTTATTCAATATCGGAAGCCTTCTTCGTATCCATGGGGATTTAATTATTTTAATTATAGTCTTTTCTGATTCTTATATCTCTAATAAAAAATGTTTATAATATAAAATTCCAGAAAGCATCAAACAAGCTCCTTACTTAGCGCTAGACACGATCCGGAGCTCAATTTTCTTTCTAGACTTAATCGTGTTTCCATAGGTGTCCATCGACTATGATTGCCCTCTGTCTTTGGCTGAGTGGACACAGCCGTATATGCGTAAAGAAATAGTCACATTATACTACCTACTGATCTTAATGACTTCTCCTCGAACTGGTTGATCGGCTCCCCTTATGCAAACGGAAATTTCAGCTTTTAACTTTCATGTGACGATCGCGGCGACGATACCGTTATTATATATGTATATACAAATACAAAATATCAAAAGACGATTAACAACATTCATTTGTGTCTTTTCTAATATCATTTGCTCGATGGCCGATTGATATTCGTTTTGAACTTCACATTGAAACCCTTAATTAGTTGGGTTGGTGCTTTTTACCATTTTCAACAATAATTGAATATATGTATACAATATAAGTTTTTTTTTTGCTGTTTTGCTTTAGCGAACGCGATCGCAGCACATATTTATAATCGCGATGGAGAGAAAGCAGGTCAGTTGCAAGACCAGAAACTTCTTTCTTGTTTGCTACTTACCGTAGTTGAAGAAAAATGTATAAGAAAAATCTTCAAGACAAGTTGCGCTTTGCTGCTGCGAAAGATGCTGTTGCGTTTTTCGTTCGTTCATATTACTGTGCACGGAGAAGAGTTTTTAACAACTTTCTTGCGTTTTTAGCCATACAATTTTCAACAACACGAAAATGGCGATAGAAACTGAAAATATCAGTTTGGGATCATTTTACTTTTACTTTTTTATCAATAATGTTAATGACCACATCACAATTTGTCAAATTAAAGTATAATTTACACTTTGTTAGTGATTTTGAAAGTAATTTTTAGCTTGGCGCAAAACAATGTTGTTGGTACGGAATTTCGGTCGACAAAAATTGGAAATGGAACGGATTGAATTTTTGGTGATGGATTATTATTCTTTAGATAGTTCTTCTTCAATTTCTTTTTGAGAAATTCTTCTAGAAATATTTGCGGTTAACAATCAACTTCTTATTCGATTTAGCGGTTGCTTTACACAAGATTGATGTAAATTGATTATTAGAATGGCCAATGACTTCCTCTTCTTTATTATTGAAAAAACATTTTACACTCACTAATTGCAACGACAAATTGATCAATTATATTAACGATGTGTCTACTCAAAACTTTCGAGTTATCTAGTTGATTTCATTTCGCGAAAAATCGTATTAAGATAGTTTGAACTCATTGCCAAAAGTAACGATACTTAATTGATTCCGCAGTAAGTATTAATGAGAAAATCTGTTGGCGTAGGTGTCGGAAAGTATGAAGGGTGCTGAAGAACCTTCCATGGGGACTGTTGAAGAGTAGCCTTGCTATTGTTTTTTGCATAAGGTTTGCAGTTCTTTCGAGGTTCTGTATAAGGTCCACAGTACTTCTTGCAGTGCATGCACCATAACATTATCTAGTCGATCTGGTATCTATTGTTCTTTTAGTCTCGTTTACTATCACTTTTCTGTAGATTATAGTCTCCTTCGAGGTCTTTCTTTCCACTGAGATTAAAGACGTCTTATGTATGGTGATTCATATTGGCGTAAATACCTTTTTTGCCTTTTTAATGAAGTTGCACAGAATTTCTTGCTTATATTCACTTTTCGCTTTATGCCAGGTAAGATATTGGGTGTCAATGAAAATCCTTGCTCCCAGGCAAAGTTTTTGCGTAAATCACACGGAGTGAAGATGGTTGATAATGGCCCTCGTGACACAGCCCATACTCTTAGCCTACAATAGTCCTCGTCGTACTCAGAAGATCGCGACAAGATCGGAGTGCTTTATCCAGATCGAATTAGCTATGCTAAACTAAATCAAGTCAATCTCAAGCAGCCCTAGCCGCAATAAAGTGGTGCAAATGTCCTGTGGTATTTTTTTTATCTTAGCACAAGGTTAATGAAAAAAGAGTAAAAATTCATGTTTTGTCGCCTTCAACATCCATTTGTAAAGCTTTAAAAAAAAATTGGTTAAATTATAGAAGAAGAAGAAGAAAGGCTCCGATATAAAAATATTTGTGTTGATTTTTGTAATATTCGAGATTATCTTGCGAATTTATTTTCTGTTGTGTGCCATCTGCTTCAATATACTCCCACAATTCTTGCCCTAAACGAAACCCAAGTCACAACTGATTCTGATTTAGACCGACATCAGGAGACCTGGAATACTGTACTGCCCAACTTCTCCAACCATAGGGGAGTGGCCATGTATAGACGCTTTTGCTAGGAACAAACCGCCCTGTAACAGATTTCGTATAAACTTAAAATAACATGGACATGTGATATGACACAATTCTATTTTATTTTATGTAATAGTCAAAGCTCAGGTGTCAACCTATGTACTACCAGTTCGTCATGTCGTACAAGTCATGGTGCAATGTCTAGTAGTAAGCTTAGCTCGAAGGATAGAAGGATAGGATAGGTTAGGGAGAGGGGGGGGGAGTGTTGAAGGAGATGACGATGAACCTTGCGTTTGAATTCTTGGGTGTTGTATAAATTCGGGAATACTGACTGTGGAAGGTTGTTCCACAATCGAGTTGTTCTTGAATTTCTAAATCGAAGTGTGTGCGAATAAAAGGGCTGTAAACTGTGAGGGTGAGCCGAGCCGGCAAGTCTTGTGTTGCGGTAGAAATGGGGCCGTGAAGGCATGAGGTTACTTATTTCAGTGGAGCAGTCTTTCTGGTAGAAGCGGTAAAATTTTGCAAGAGCTGCTACATTCCTACGGTGGCTTAATGAGTCAACTGAAGAGCAAATGCCGCTATCACCAATAAGTTTTAGAGCGCGGGTTTGCACCTCGTCCAGCCAAACTAAGGTGGTTCTCGGTTGCCACGATAGTCTAGGGCTTACTTCCTCAGTACAGCAATTTTTTGCCCACTCTTTTCCCATCGCATCTAAGCACTAAAACAGATCTAGAACATTAATAAAGTCCTGATCCATTTGTCTTAAACTTGAACTCGTTGACATAGACTTGATCGTTGACATAGACCTTTCCCTTGAAGTTCCCCAAACGAGAAGCCCCATAGCTTTAAATCGCAAGTTCTCTGCGGCTAATTCATTTTACCTCCACAAGAAATCAGATGGCACACGATTTTCATGAAATTTTCCACGTCATTTTCAATGTCAATTCGAAATATAACATGAATTTTCATAAAAAATATTAAATCACGATTTCTATGGGTCTTCTTACTGTTAAACGCTCCATGATTAATTTTATACGTGCCCAGATGACATATAAGTCATCTTCTAGTGAGAAAATGAATGACCTTTCTTAAACTTATACTTGGTATCGAAATGTTCTGCTGGGTGAAAAGCATACAAGTTAAAACTTTTGTGTTTGTTGTATACATCTAGCAAATTCCGTTAATTTTATATAATTTTGTACCTTTCTTATATAGTTAAATTTTTAGTTTTTAGCTCTAATTCCATTAATACTATTGTATCCTTAAATTAAATGCAATTACCTACTATAAACCACTTCAAAAAAAATTCCAGTCAAAGCTTTGGTTTGAAAAATCGAAAAATCAATTAACTTTTTAACACTTGCAATCGAAAACTCTTGTTACCGTTTACCCATATGCTGTTAAAGCAGGTGTCTGCTTCTGGTGATTAATTCAACTTCAAACAACTTATTACACAATAAAGACTAAAGACACGACTTAAAAGGCATTAAAAGTATAACGTAACAAAATGCAAAAAGACGTGCTTTCCAAATCTAGGTTTACTGCCCAAAATTTCTTTCTTTAAATTGGATTATTAAAAATGAAACTGTGCTCTACTAGTTCGTAGGTATATGTTAAATAATAATTTCTAGGGTAAAAGTTTTTAAATAAGATCATCTAAAGTTATAGAAGGGATTGTTTCGTTTCGCATTTCTATATAACTATAAAAGAAAAATCATAAGAGTAAAAATTACCGTCTCACCTCGTACAACTTCTTAAACAAAAATTACAGTTTAAAAGAAAAACCCAAACAAAAAATATTGCGCTCTTTTTCCTTGTGACAAATAACAAAAAAAAAGTAAAATTAACAAAAGTCTAACGAACTTTCAACCTTTTCCACATTATAAATGGCACTTTGAAGGCTGGCAACATCCGTACTAAGTACAGCGCGCACTGCACTTATATAAGTCCTAATCCATTGTGGTAATAAAAATTGCAAGTTTCTCTTGACGAATTCTTTGTCTTCTCAGTAATTTTTGTTCCCCTCGTACCTTTCAGGTTGGCTCCAACATTAAGCATTAGAGACTTGCCAAAGCGCGAATTAAGTCGGTTACAAGTCTGTAAATTACAATAAGCTCATTGCGGCAGCGGCAAGAAGTAATTTACGTAACTTCTTCTATCTCCGCTTCTATATCTGTTAGCTGCCGTTGCTGATTGATTTGAAATTATTTGTAGCTATAAAGGTATGTTGTTGGTACCTATTCAAATGATCCCCGGCTTCTTCAAATTTCCTCTTTCCGCAAACAAAAAAAAATAAACCCCCAGTGTTAAGGCGCAATCGGCCGGAAAAAGAGAAAATCGTCTTAAGATACCTTGACTTGGTCAAGCAAGACCGTTACCTTATTAGACGACCGTTACTAAATTTTTATTTTGCTTTTCAACACAATAATCTGCAGATGTTTCTAGTTCCTTAGAAAAATTCAAAAACTATTGAATGCCAACAATCAAGAAGAATGCAAGTATATAGTGAATGTGGCTGGCGTGGAAGTGTGTAATTAAAGAGGAAGAATTTTTATTCATAATTACGCTTATGACTTCCTTTCTTTAGAAAATTGACGTCTTTTGATTGTTACTTTTCTTCAGGGACAAGAATTTAGTTCAATTAAGTGAAATACACGTTTTAACCTATTTAAATCGGGTTTGACCAAGTAATATAAATAATCCATTTAAAAGAGGACATTTTATAAACATGGAATAAATTTAAACTATACTGACACAGTTCGGATGCTTCCTAACAAAAAAGATCACGTTCCTAGGCATCCAAAGGTCTAGAAAAAATATATTTTTAAACTCAAAGAAACATAAGCTAATTAATAGAAGCCATGTAAGTCAAGTAGGTGCTTCAAAAATACTGTGATTTCAAAAATACTGTTGAAACGTAAGGACATTACATAGTTCACCTCTGCGTAAACAGTACAACTCCAAAAATTGAGTTTTTGCACCGGAGCTACACCAAAATATGTTTGAACTAAACATGCAAGACTAAAAGAAAGAATTACTCAAGTAACAATTTCAATTCAATTATTTTATACTAGGAGTAATACCGAAAAACAGGAAAATGGGTACCAACACATCGAATAAAACAGTAGGAAAAGTGGCTATGGAGGTGATGTACCTTTTCCTAGTACTCTCGCCGTTGTGAAAACTGAACTGATTTCAGAAGAATCAGTTCAGAATTAATAGCTAAGTAAGCAGTTGATTCCTTTTTTAATTATTGGTAATGCAGAAAAGAATCAAATATGGTTTCTTTTGTTTCAGAAAGATTAAAATGCAACGTAAAAACATGACATGTAATCGCATGGGGGTAATAAATTCATTACCGCCTATGACATGCCCGTGTAAAAGTAATTCATTCTTTACGTGTATGGTAATCCGAAGTGGAATCGATTTAGAATCGACATAATTAATTCTGAATTAATCCTGAATCAATTCCAGTTACAACTGGGCTTGGACTGCTTCAACACGTTTAAATTTTCTTTCAACAGGTTTGATGTTTTATTTGTCATATTTGTTGAATTGAAAGAAAATGGTGCCTACACGGTTCAACGAAGTCATTCTGACAACTGCCGTTGCTGCGAAAAGCTCCATCAGCATGTATACGCATTCTTATAAAGAATTGAGGCAACTTTCCTTTCAACTCGTATCCCTTTCTCAAGTTGCTTCTGAGCGAAAGAGAAAAAAACCCAAAGAGTTAAAAACGTCAAAGTGTTGAACGAAAACTTTAACATGTAGAAGAAGACTAGGTTCTACACGTTTAACTTTTGGCTCAATACTTTGACATTTTCAACACTTTTTTCTTCTTCGTTCACATGCAACTTGCGAAAGAGATAATCTTAGCCCTTTCAAAATTGTATGCGAGCGATAGAGAAAAAAGTGTTGAAAACCTCAAAATGTTGAACCAAAAGTTGAACGTGTAGAACTAGTCTAGGATGATAGTTCCACTGTCGAGTTGTTCTTATATGCGTATGCTCACAAGAAAGTACATAAAAAACCTACAATTTAAAAAAAAATTTACCGTACGATGATTTGGCATAAAATGGCGGCAATTTTAATATTTTTCGAAAAGTGCCAATTGTTGCGGTAAAAATCGAATTTTTTTTTTTAAATTTCAACCACGTATTTATAGCATCAAAATACTTATTTCCTCCAATTTTTATCAAAATCCAACTATTTTCCCGTTATTTATTCCATTTTTAGTAAAATAAAGCAAAATTTCATACATTTTGGTTTTTTGAGGTTAGGATTCATTTTTAAAGTATTTATACCGAATCAGTTCGATAGTCTATTCATTCACGAGTATTTTTTAATTTTTTTTATTTTTTTACGACCAACAGAACTCGAGAAATTAAAAAAATAGTGTAATAATGCACTCAAAATGCATCAAAAATTGACATTTATGCAATTTTCGCGTGCAGCACAGGACAGGGAATTTGCAGAATTTTTTTTTCACTTTATCTTAACATATGTAAAGAAAAAAAACAAAAAAATCCAACTTCCCAACTACATCATAACTTCGCTTTTTTTTGTTTAATTTCCCTCTACTATAGGTTAATCCATCGAAGATCGTCGGTTAATATTATGTGTAGGAGCTTACAGGATATATCAACTGTTAATTTCACACCGTTCACTGAGACAGAATGAAGATAAGCGATAAGTTTTATTGAGCAACGTAGAAATAAAATCAAGAATAATAGAAATAAATATAAGTTATTCAACAAATTTGCATCCACGACATACATATCAGGATTCAAATGGTTGAAGTATTTAAGGATCAAATAAAAATATTGAGATGGTCCTTAGAGACTTGGTAACTTTGACTAAAAAATTTATGAAATAAAAACTGAAAACAGCAGCAAAAACTCACACCAAAAAAATGTGGGAAATTTATGTTGTAAACTTTATAAGATGCGATTAAACACGCAAACAATCCCAAAAGTAAAGTACACAACAAATAGCAAAAATTCGTGTAAATTAATTTAATCTTCCATTTCAGACAGACAACCAATCAATTTCGCTATTTGTTGTACTATGTTCTTCAGCACAATAGTTAAGAGATATTAATTAAGTTAAGTCAGCAACTATACATTATTTATTTATCTCAATGAAGTCACAAGCTGTATAATACCGAGAAATCCAGCGTAACGTGTTAAGTTTGTAGTTAATTCAAGTTATTATACGAATTACAATATTGCAAGAGTAAGATTCTGCAATTTCGCAATGATACTGCAACGATGTGCATGCAGTTTATAAGAGCTGTTTTAGACGGTGCGCTTCAGCGCATGTGCCTCACAAACGTTTGTTGATGAAGGGAGGAGTGGGAATGAAGAGAGGTACTACCCCACTTCTCCCTTTATCCACAAAGCTCGTGAGGCACATGCGCTGGAGCGCACCGTCTAAACCGGCTCTAAGAATTAGATAAATATTCATAGCCACTCTTTTTGTGCAATGCTTACAAATTCTTTTACAGGAATGCTATTTTGTGACAGTGCAGCATATCGTTTAGAAGAAATATTAACTTTAGAGGTACTTTCCTGCTGCTTATTTATGAGAAACAAGATTTTACCGACATTGATTCCATCATAAAATAAAGACATGATGTTGATCCTTAAGACAAATTTTAGAATCTATGTACGTACATACAAACTAAACAAATCCGGAAAAGCATCCCGTGTGATCAATAAAATTTTACAGGAAATATACCAAGTATTCCATGAAATTAACACCTTCTGGTTTTCAACTTTCTGCTTTGTTATGAAAAACCTATCTTGAGATAGAGGAAAAAGTCACACGATACGCTGAAAGTAATTGATACCATTTACAGCAAATTAATAACTAAGTATTGTAGTTTTCCCTATTGTTGTCCATGCAGCGCAGTAATTTGAATATTCATATATAGCAAGATCCAGAAGTGAACTTTTCATCTTTATAATCATTCCCGATCGAGATATGCACAAAAATTCCTGGTATTAATGCATTAAGCTAGAAAATATTCAGCATAACAGTTTTGTTAGCTTAGCACAAAGCTAGCGGTGCTTTATAGCTTAACGATCCGCTTATTAAGCCATGCATATAATTTTCATCAAGGCATGGATGCGCTGATCGTATCACCCGTCACCACCAGCAAAGGTCACCCTACTATTTACCAATCGTCTATTAGTGCTATTTTTGTAATCGTAAATGGTCTGTGACACATTAACCGAAAAACCTTGAATTATATTAACATTCAGTCTCTCACAGCAATCTCCAAGACTTTGCTGACAGTGCTTCGGTATTTTGTTGTTGTTGTTGTTGTTGTTGTTTTATTTGTCGCTCAGTTAACTGTTGGTGGTATGTATAGTATACACAAGAGAGCCTGGATACCTGAATGCGCTCCAAGACTATCCGTTTCAGACCTAGGTAAATCTTACAGCGTGGGTCTGGCAGTCTGCTCCATTTATGTGCACCCAAGAATGGTAATACATAAAGTACATTCCGCGTGGAGTGTAAGCCAAACCGTGATCTTGGATCGTGACTTTCTTGGAGTCTTTGACCAAAAGGCGAACCGTCGTCCATTCAAATCATGAAAATCAGGGTGTGTGCGTGTAGCTATACAATGTGTTCTTCAATTTTCTTTTAATACTTTTTCTTTCACTTAAAATCCAGGCATCAGGCGCCTTCGCGCAGTCAATCTGGCGGTACTTTAGTTTCAGGTTTACAGGTGGATTTCACCTGAAATAACCGTGGCCTGATGCTGAGGTATACTGATTGTGTGTATGTTGTAAGGCAATGGCTTGTGGTGCATGGCGTTTCAAATGGGCGTCTTAACTGTTTTGGAAAATTACAGTGCAATGCAATATTTCTGGCTAAAACAGTTAAATTAATTAAAATACTTCTTTGTGTATATATGGCAGAGTAATTTATTTTGTCAGACAAGATATATACTTTTTAAATCAAGGGTAATGATCTGTTTACTAAGCTCAAGGTTATTATATATCTGACAACAGCATTCAAAAACTCGCACAAAACACCCGAGTCACGTTGGGACATGCTAATGTTTAATCTTGTACATTAAAGTGTTGCTTTTGATTTTGTTTATTATTGTGTTGTGTCTGCATGATTGTTGTTATGGGTACACCAATCTGCACAACAGTCCATTATTTTGGATTTTTATTGCAATTTATGTAAGTTTATTACTAGGAAGTTTTCAGATTATAGACAGGTGAGGATACAGGTTGTGTCCGCGTTTCAAAAAAAAAAACAAAAAACATAACCACTAGTATTTTATAATATTATTGTAAATTGCACAAAAATGACGAGTTGCATGATTTCACTCCAATTGCTTATTCATTAACTATATTTATACTGGAATCAGATATACATTTCGTTACTTAAAATTTTTTTTGAAAGTGAATACCTTATTTATGTTATGAAAACAGAATGGATTCATTTTTTGATCTCGTTTAATATGTAATAATATGTCCATTGCGTAATTGATCAATTAAAATGACCAACGGAACAAGTTTAGGCTTTAGTGGCTTCAGTATAATCTGATTTAAGACGTATACTTTTACGCACTCCATGCGAATATGGTTGCTCAGTTGAGTTATGTACATGTTATTATTGGTCCATACAACAATTAGTTTAATTTTAAGACTTGTCTATCTCTGAAAATCAATCCATTTTATACTAATAGTTATACAGAAGTGGATAAAAGTGGAGCTAAGATACGTGAGCACACGCAGACGACCTAGTGATAATGGTGTCAGGAATGTCTTAAATCGTGTTTAGTGTAATCATGCAAGGATGGCTGAACAGAGTTAGCAGTTGGATAGTAGACTGCGGTCTGGCAGTCAACCTAGGAAAAACTTAGCTAATGATATTGAATGGAATAACGAAAATCCTAATTTAAACCTCGCCAGGTTGTATAGCCACACCCGCATTCCATCCTCCAGGGTAAACTCAACTCAACTAGAAGTTCAATATCAAGGAAAAGGAAATGTTAGCTTTCTACGCCTGTAAAAATACCTTCGGTAAGAGCAGGGTCGGCGCTTGGGTTTTTTGCGTCCGTTGCAGTATGCCATATTGCACCCCATCAGGTCTTCATTTTTTGAAAAATGATTTTGAAAAATGTCTTGAGTAAAATTTTATGCAAATCTCGAAGCTAAACTCTCGGGTAATTTCCTGCACGTGGAGTAGTAAAATTTCCTCTTTTTTTTGCATGAGAAAGTACAGGGACAGAAGTTGGGAAAATTTGTGTATTTTCTCAAGCCCGTGGAATTTTGTAGAAAAAATAAACTGGGAAAATAAATCATGGTAATAAAAGTGAATTTCCTTTAAAAGATGAAAATGAATTCTCGAGAACACTTATTAAATTTGTTTTTGTTCAAAATTTTAAATTTTTTTTTAAATCTTAATTTCTGAAATTGTGCCTCCGTCCAATTGCGCCCGGTGCAAGTGCACCATTCGCATCTATGAAAGCGCCGCCAGTGGGTATGAGATAGGCTCTCATGCCAAAGATGATCTTGTGGATATTATACGTGGTACATCCAATTCTCACGTACGGCTCTCTGTTGTAGCGGCTAGCGTTGGGCAGGACCCACAATGCCGGTTTTTCTACCCGAAGGTATGATCGCGATAACCACAGACTATCTTCCCCTAGATTGACCTCCAGGAAGGACTTCTCAGTCGAAATACCCTCAAGAAGCGAGGTCAGCTGCCAAGCTTGGTACCCCGCACATGCGTTTTCCGTAGCTGCGAACAGATAAACTATAGGGAAACAATTGTTCACTTCCGGTGTAAATGGCCGGCTCTACCCAAAGCCGAGCAGCGCTTGATTTTTGAGATTCGCTATGGCATTTGCAACTTCTTCTATTCTGGCGCATCGTTTTCTGAGTCATCTGAGTTAAAGTCTTGTTTAAGGGTCTATAGAATTTTAAATTGTCTGGCAGAAAATTAGATTCAAGGCACTTTTGAAGGTGCTTTTTTATCTCACTGTCTAGAGCCATCTCATTGCCCTGCTGCACCCTTACTTCGATTCCCCGATTAGTTATCGGTAGAGTCGGAAACAAATCAGTTGAGGTTTTCTTCGCGCATTTGGGGAAATGAAAATTACACATAAATATTGGGATGACATGCGCTTTTGTATTTTCACATTTCCCCTTCGAAATCTGTTGTTATTCTTACTGCGCAAGGAAAATGCGACTTTTGAGAAACCTCATCTCTTTTGGTTCGGACTCTAGACCTGTTTGAAAGGGATCTGTCTCATGTCCTAAATTTAAAGGAGTCCAGTGATGGTAATCCTTATCCTCGCCAATGCCAGGCAGTAAGAGTGATTGTTTTGAAATAATTATTCTTTCTAGCTGATACCCGAAACTACTTCTATACCAATGTTTTGTTATTTACTAAAATTGTGTTAAAAAACTTGTTATATTAAACTTTGGCAGATTGAACATTTTTTAATTTTATTTTGAAAATCTTTGTTCGAAATGCCCCTACTTTCTATATTTGTAAAGATCTCTAGAAAAATAGACTATAACTTCAACCCATCACTTGATTTTAAATTACAACAAACTTAAAACTATTAAAAAAACTAAAACCTTCATATAAAAATAAATTGTGCTAAATTTACAAAAAATATATACTTTTAAAAAAATCATTTTATTTTATTTTACTTACAGAATTACAAAGAAAAAGATTCTGGCAAAGTTGTCCTCTACACAACGAGTATGGGCATCGTACGTGAGACGTATGCTAAATGCTCAAATGTGAAACAGATTTTGCGAACGCTTTTAGTGAAATTTGAAGAACGTGACGTTTTTATGAGCAGTGAATACCAACAAGAAATTAAAGAACGAATGCAGTACGATGAAATTAATGTACCTCAACTGTTTGTTGAAGGCCAACATATTGGTGTAAGTTGATTGTGTTATTATATTCTAGCAAAATGTTAATCTATCAAAAATCATGATTAATAATATTAATTGGTTTATTATGGAAATGTTAAAATATTGATTATGTTTGCAAAATAGAATAGATATTATCCTGTCTCTTGAGACTAGTTTTGTTATGTAAGGAGAATAATGTTTGGGTTGAAAGCTTCAATCTATATTTAGTATTGTAATTGAGAGAGGCTCTGTACATTTATATTAGGTTGACGTCTAAATTAGTAACGCTTTTTTTCGATTATAATTTTGTTCAACAACTGTTTAGGTGATCATTCTGGAGCATAATTGTCATCTACTTAACTAACAATTTCTTCTCTGTAGCTATGACAATCAATCGATTCTGAAAATGTAATAAAGTGACGATCCGCTGATACAATCCACTATCAGTGACAAGATCTTCCAAATCATTATAGACGTTACCCGCCTACTAATTTATTAACAATAGATTACGTAATATTACCCACTAAAATATGGTTCAATTTCTCATTAGACCTCTGAGTGAAATCTCTTTCCTTAAAGCTACCCTTCAAAGTTTAGAGAAAATAGTATGTAATCACAAATCTTTACGTAAATGAACCGGTTCGTTGCCTTGATAGAACATCCTTTTCGTTATACGCGTCCGTTTTTCTTTAACATCTTTACTCATTCCGTCCAATAATTCTGTGTAACATTGTTCTGACGCCATTCGAAATTCGAACATCTCCAAACGAACCAAACTGTTACAGTATGAGTTTGTAAGACGTGCTTAATTTGAGCTCGTACAAACTGCCTACAATATCCTACTTTAAATGTGCCGACGTGTGATTGTAGGTACATATACGTTCTTACGTTGGCGCGTCGTGCCTTACAATAGTGTTTGCTTATATGTAATTTGTAAGCACGGTTTGTCGGTTTGTTCCTCACTTCAACGCAGAAACACAATAAAGTCTTCTTTGCAGACAGCCAAGCCCGAAGCTAGCTTTAAGCACATCCAACCTAGGCTTTTATATGCGATTGAAGACATTAACGCTCGGTTTCCAAATTCAAATCTCTGCAGAGCTTGCCACGGTCGAAATTCCGGCAATGTTGGAATACGAAATCAGGCGAGAGTCTGCTAAGTTTGTAACTATGTTATTAAATTTGTTCGTTTTGTGCTGTAAAAATAGTCTCCTTGTGTCATGAGTACTCCGCAACTAGCACCAAAGAGCGCTTTAAGGAAAACACTAATAGTTTGGCGTTAAATCTAACTTAATTTTGCTTTGGCTCTCATCCTCTTAAATTTTTCATTGTCGAAAGCCGAATCGGACCTTGTGGCTCATTCCATACCAAACTCCGTTTTTCCCGCAAAGTTTAGTCGTAGCTTTAAGGGTACCGTCTAGTGCGAAATAACCTCGAAATCAGTAATTGCGCCTGGGACTATTCGAAGACGATGGCAATATTGTAATTGCTAAAGGAAACGAATGTCAGCCTATGACTGAAAACTTCTTATTGAAACGATGTATAGCCACAATCACACATCCAAAGCATATTTTCGACCAAAGACTAATTTCTTTCTCAAATATTTTTGACAGAGTTTGACACTCATCTCTCTTGACTAAGCTCTAAGCTATTGATATTGACTTATTTCTAAAGAACGGAATTAAGAATTTCTTATCTGGCAATTTCAATCAAGGTAGTATGGAATGATGTCGAATCTTAATCCAACACAAAGATATCTCACAACCCAATTTATTCCTAATCTTTATAAACGCCCTCCTTTCAATACCTATCAATGCACATCACAGATTCGCTGATGCCGGTAATCTGCGCTATTCGCAGCGTTACGTTCGATAATTGAAGCCCTTCTCTTCAAGACTGCTAATTCATGCCCATTCAAGCTACATAGATATAGCACTCATTCTTAATTGGTGCTCTCCTGTCTTATCTCTTATAAAACCTGCACTACTCTACCTTACATTTAATCTAGACGGTCTAACGGCTGAACCTAACATCTAACAACCTAACATCCTCGAGCTCAACATTAACCGGGAATCTGACTTGAAGTAACCACAATATTCCAAATTTCTTAAATAGAACAATTTTCCGCAATCAGCATTTTCGAACTCGTACAACATCCATAGTTCGAAAGCATGGTTCACCGCATGCCCCGTCAGACTCCCCTAACCTATCATAGTCGTCATATTTCACAGATTCGATGGCTCCTCATTACTTTTTTTGAGGCGACATGCAAAGCTAAAAGAGAGATTTAGAACCTGAAACAGCCCCGTAAACGCTATCTGAGAAATGGCTTAAGCAACGTGCCCATTCCTTAACTAAAATCTACTTGGGGTTCTATAGACTTGTTGAGGTCATGTGAATGAGGGGAAATTCAGCTGAAAACCCCTGTAAATATTTTATTACTTTATGCGCGTAACATACTCAATTTTGTCCCTTTAGGTAAGTTTAATTATTTTATTGAACTCCTTCTATATTTCAATAAAATCAATCTATCAGTTACTTGCAACATAACAGCGCCCTACAAAACATCATAAAATCCACGTGCCCCAAAAGTACATGACTCATCCCAGCTTATTTGAAATGCATCACATGGGATCTCAATAGCCTAGACGTTAAGGCGCCCGACTACCATCCTCTAGGTCGGTGGTTCGATTTCACGCAGTGCCATTGGCCCTCAGCCCTTCACTTCTCCCACCTAGAAAATTTACAGTTGTTGGCAGTGCTTTAATTCTATATAGAACAGTAACGGTACAGTGGAGTGGGGCCTTTTAAGCGTTGTGCGTGCTTGAGCCTTTGCGTCAGGGAGTGTGTATTCGGCTTTAGGAGCTCGAATGGAAAACATTTTAAAATCGGCAAGTAACTCCTTCGTATCTTTTGGTCCATACTGTACAAAGTATCATTCACCATAAAATTAACTCCTTATACAAATAACTTGCCACCAAACACGCGAAGTTTCGAACTGTTTAATATTATTTATCACGATCCAACAGAGATTTTTGAACTCTGCTGCTGTCATTAAAATAGTAACAAAACGACTTTTTTTTTATTAAATATTCAAAACAGCATTTTTTTTCATTCAAAAAGGGAAATACAAAAACGCCTCTTTTGTAATTTAATGAAAACAAAATTTTTGAATTATTTTCACTAATTTTGAAAAAAATAAATATCATTGGTGGAATTTCTCATTAACATAAACAACAATACGCCAAATCGCGTGAGACGAATCAAAAAGATTGAACGAGTAAAAAGTGGACAACCAATAAAATAGAAAACCAGTGTCGCAGCAGCATTGTGATACGGTGATCCGGTGTGTGCTCTCTGATGCCGGTTACTGAAAACGTTCAACAATGTTGTTAAAATGGGTACTTTCTTGCTGCACTTTCTCAAAATCAAATAAAATTAAATAAAAAAACATCCAATAAGTATAGGTAAAGGTTTTACGCACTACCAAAAGGGAGTTTGGATTCTTTTTTTTTGCCATGTAAATTTTTTTTAAGTTTCACTTTAAATATTCATTTGTCGTAAATGTAATTGAAAATTAGTGACTGGACTTTTTTTGTTATGGGTATTGCAAGGTGGTAATTGATATTCCGATTTAGATTAGTAGATATAAAAGTTCCAACTGGTGACAGTTTGTATTAACGACTTACAAAGTAAAGACTTTCATCAAATTGGAAATGGAAAACCAGTTACCATTGTACATATGAAGAATATGTCTGGCGTGTGGACAGTAACATCTAAAAACTTCAGGAAAACTTACAACCCAACGCTAAATCTCATTTAGATTTTAAAAATAAAACTTCTTATTTAAAATTACAGTTAAAAATTAAAATTAGCGAACTATCTTCATTCATTTATTGCGGATAATAACGCGAATGCGACGATGCATAGAGATAAAGCAATTAACGATACTAGCTTATGTGTGCTACCCATCAAGATAAGAATTGTTAAATGAGCTGAGATCGAAGATTTTCGCTATTTAGAAAAAATACAAAACTGCTCGATTAACTCTGATATATGGATCCGTTTCAAGTGAAAGTAAGCTAGGTAGATGTGAAGCAGTTTGTTAAAGAGTTTAGAATTGAGGAATTTCTACCTTGTTTTAGAGGTAGAGATGACCATTTTTGAAATTCATGTACTTAATTAATTAGTATTCTCATACAAGACCTCTATCCGCTTTAAAAAAATGAAGATGTAATAAGTTTGTGTTAGTACGGCAAACGTAATAAATAGCTCATAATCTTGAAACCCAATTAGAGTTTATATGTAAGATTATACAGGGTGTATAGTAGTGGGCAGGCTTTATTTTTTCACAACAGCTAAAGTACTTACGGGTGACACTGGATGCTTGACTCTATTGGAGCCATCATATGCATGATCTGTTGAGTAGTAGCGCAAATGTCTGTGGGTTGCCGCAGAGCCTGTGGACCACCATAGAATCGATCACCATGTATTAAATATGCACCACCATGGTAACATACGCGGCCTAAATATGGTAGCAAAGAATAAAACCTATTAAACAAATTAAGCAAAATTCAAAACTCCTGCTTTTGCATCACTTGGCCCTTTTTTCTAACGAGGGAATGGTGAAAATCTTACATCGGTCTAGTGATAGCGAAACTCACCACGCCTTTTGCATGGCTTTAAGCGAGCCGTAAAGGCATTACTCCGGCCTGGCCTGGCGTCATTAACGTGATCCTTAAAAAGGGTCCCTCGAACGTGCTCTCTAGAGTGAAGTTCACTGATCAGCGACCTACCGTCTATGCCTTCTTTGTGGGAAAGGTGACTTCGACGAAGCTCGCTACCCAATTCACCAGCTACGTAAGTGCCCGTAGGTGCATCGGTAGGTCGAAGCCCCTGCCTCTCGGTTCTGTGGGTCTCTAGCCCAGCCTAAGAAAAGAACCACCTCCTTCTTAACTCTCATTCCCCCAGCTTGACCGGCTTACGCCATTGCGTCATGGGACTGGATCAGCTATCTAGCTGCTATCTCCTCTGGCATTTCTTTGCTTCTTTGAGCTTCGTACTACTTAAGCTTCTGGTGGATTGCCTTCAGCGCCACTTCCACTTTTTATCGTTCTTCTACTCACTCCGAATTGTTGTTCATCAAAGTTCTTCATTAACCATGATTACATTCCATACTTACATATGGAATGGTCTAACGATCATTTTTCACCCATATATGGATAGTTTGCATTGTCTTTACAGCAATCTTATCTCGAAAAGTTTTAAGATAAACATAGCTGGTCTTGTTCGTCATTTCTGAGCAGATCTCCATTCTCCAAGCCACCGATCGCGAAAGGAACCTGTCTGTTTTCATGTCTTGTTAATTTCATGTACTTTATCTTCTCCATATTGACTCTGCTAAGACCAATCGTGAACAGTTCCTCAATATATCATCGATTTCTAAAACAATTTTGGACGAATTTAGTTGAAATTTCAGCTACAAATGTGTCCTCCACATTGGAATATTTCCTCCACAATATCTGAAAGTAGAAAGGAAAAATTTGCAATTCGTGAAAATTAACATAAATAATGTTGTTAAATATTAACTGTTTCTCTGGATGAGTAGTTAAATATTGCAAATTCAAAACTATCGAACAAATATATCGATTATTTTACAAATATACAGTTATCCAAAGATACTACCATTCATGTTTGATAAAATCCTGGCTTAATGAAAACGAAGAGACGAGTTTAGTTTAGATTTTAATTTACAGATAATGACTTTTAGCCTTTATTACTCTGGTTTCTTCAAGTTATTAATTTTAAGTATAATAAATTAAAAAAGATGTTAGACGATGAGCTACAGACATTAATTGGATATTATGATTCCATTAAACGTTAAAACTAGTTTCTATAATTACATAAAATTCATTTAAAACTCGTACTTAAGACTCCTATTTTGTTTCTTTTAGGATGCCGAAGCAGTAGAACGACTAAACGAAACTGGCGAATTAAGAAAAATTCTAAAGCCATATAAAGTAAGTTTGCGTAAAATCATTTTAAACAAAAACCAAAATAATAAATTAAATTATTTTTTTCAAATTTCAGTCAATAAATGCATCTTATACATGTCAAGTATGTGGTGGCTATCGACTTCTCCCATGTTCATCATGCAATGGATCAAAAAAATCTGTTCATCGAAATCATTTTACAGCAGAATTTGTAGCATTAAAATGTATGAATTGTGACGAAGTTGGCTTGGTTAAGTGCCACAACTGTTAAAATTTAAAATAAACAAAAAAAAACACAAATTTTAAAATAAACACTAAAATTCTACTTTTGCATCTTCGTGGGACTTTATTATATTATTATTGTCCTTATAGATTGTATGACTCCAAAATTCGTATAAAAGTCGGTTGTGATAATTCAAAAAAAAAAAAGATAAAAATATATAAGAAAAACGTGCCTAATTCCGAAAATAATAGATAAATATTATTCAATACGAATGCTTTTACACCCTTGAAACTCAAGCTTTCAATTTCTTTTCTTTTTAATATATATGAATAATTATATGTTATCATGATTTTTTGAAGATGCAACATCGCTTATACATAAAAGGATTTCCGAATGGTTCAATATTTTTTTTACCAACAGATATGAGATTTCGTTTTTAAAATTTAATTTAATTAAAAAAAATTTCTCATAAAAACAAATTAAATAAAAAAACTTTGTTTAGAATTTAAGTAGAATAAAATATTTTATTATAAAAGAATGTGTTGCGTTTTTCTATACTCACTTGAAAACAAATATGGACCTTTTTGAAATATACAACTGCTTTAGAATTAATGTTAATTGTTTAATAAACTAAAACTAAAGGTAGCACAACTATTTCAGTTTGATTTAATTAGCAAACTAATGCGTTGTTCGTTAATTCGAGCAAACGTTTTTGCTAGTATTTTACTCTGACGCATTCTAAACTATATTTTCATTGCATATTGTATAAACTCCCCTTTTTCTAACCGTACAATAAGGCAGCTGGATATCATGTAAAAGCACCATAGATTCACCATAGACGTATTAAACAACAGTAGGAATGTTGCAGCGCTGAAAAAACTTTTTTGCTACTACTATAATGGTTTGGCTGTTCCACTAAAATCTACGCTGTCTATTCGATGGCAGGTAGCGCAATACAAATCTTTGAGTCTACAACGAGGTTGCCTCCACAGATTCTGACATGACTATTGCTTCCACACGTTCGGTCATGATTTATTATCAGGAGGGACAAGCTCGCCGTGCTGTCGGAGATGCCCGAGTATTACCGCATATAGCACCAAACTAAAGGTCGGAGCCCCACTAGCACCAGATATCATACCGGAGACATGCCGAATGAGGTGGAAAAGGCATTTAGAGGCATCCAAAGGGGATTCAGGTTGAAGGAATTCCAAGACGGAAAAAGAGGTGGTTTCAGTGAATAGAAGTTTCACCTTCCAGTACCGTAAGACGACGCACTTCCTCGTCAAAAGAACAACTCGATTGTGAACTGCCTTCGTAGTCAATATTTTCGCACTCCTACGAGATTCAAAATGAAAAACGCCAGATTAATCGCATCGAATTCCACTTAACCCGTTCAATCTGAACCTTGTTTTGTTGCTATGTTACTTACAATTAAGTCTGCAGTGCTCTATCATCACCAGATTAGCAGAAAACCCGTGGAGCACTGAAACACTCCGATTTACACCTGCCTAGTTATACATAATGTAGAGGAGGCCAAAAATCAATTGGCTTGAATTTTCTTGCAACCTTTTGAGCCTTTTTCCGAAAACAGAGGTTGAAATAGATTCTGATACTTAGACAATAGTTAGTTTCCAAGCTATATGCCCATGTATTAAAGCAACGCTGCGCAATAGCAGTTCTTTGGGAGCTATGCGAGCTCCCCGCAGTTCCAGAGCCTTCCTATCCTGGTAATGAGTTCGGGAGAAACAGGTATAGGTAAAAACTTTGAGTTCGAGTGAGAAAGGTAAAAGCTTTGCTGGTGCTCACTTAAAACAACGTTTTGGAAAATACTTCAACGTCCAGGCAGTAACAAGAAATAACATCTTGCTGCTTAAAGCACTACAAGGTAACTTAAGAGCGCATTATAGCTTACAACGATAACAAAAAGGAAGATAAATTTGGCCTTACTCTGGATGAAAATTGTCCAGTCTATTAAAAACAAAATTAGATATTATCGACCCACAACTTTTAATTGTAGAGATCTTCATTCTCATTAATGCTCGCGACTTCTGTCGTAAACAACCTGAATTGAACCTCATTGTATTGTTTCAGCATTACTATCGATTAATGCGAATTTCTTTATAAGAAGAGGCTTTAAAAAGTAATAACTATACTAATGGAGAAGTATATCCTTGCGTATGGTTGGATCACTTTAAAATCCAAATTAAGCATTAAAATTTACTAGACCATCAAAAAGTGAATTCGTGTCCAAGTTTTATCAATCCCCAAAAAACGAATTTACGCCTAAGTAAGTAAAAATAACGAGAAATGAAAATTCCCTTAAATATTTTATATTTTGCGCACATTAAATTCAACTTATTAGTCAGAAAATTCATCACTGGAGAATTCCTGTCGTTTTTTACGTTCTTTCCTCTTATTCCGCGGTTTCCCTTTCTTCTTAGTTGGTTGAACTTCCTCCTCAATTTCAATTTCCTCCGCCTCATGCTTTACATCTTCCAAATTTCTACCATCTTCATCATCGGCTATCGCGTCATCTCTACTCAATGGCTCTATTAGTTCAATTCCGGAATTGTGATCTTGACAAATATCTTCCGATTCATTGTTTTCAATTTTTTCCAATTGAATTGATTCAGCATGGTCATTGCCCTCTGGACCACCATTATCATCTTTCTTTTCTTTCTGTGATTTCACTAATTCCACTAAATATTTATATCGCACCAGGCATTCTTCTTTGGTCTTTCCGGGAACACTATTTGCAATTTTTTGCCATCTATCAGTTCCAGTTTTACGATAATTGGTTATGGCAGCCTCGAGAGCACGTTGCTGGTCCTGTGACCAATTCGTCTCGGGTACTAGTATGGCGTTTGTTGTTTTTTTAGTTTTTACTTTTTTTATGGCTGTTGCTTCTTGCACAATATTTTCAGTGGCATTTTCTGCATGCCCAGGAATTCTATAGCCGTTTTCTTTTAATTTTGCTGCCATGAATGTTACTTCTGGAACACTTCTATTCATTGCTTCGGCAATTGCCTCCCATCTGTTTGGAGATCCACTTGGATATTTTTTCACTAGCCTTACCAATTCTGATAAATCGTCGTCTGTCCATAGTCCTCCACTTAATTGCACCTAAAATTAAGGTTTTCTGTTAGTTGTGACCAGGATACATGAATGTTATATAATTAATACTTTTCCAGCCTTGACGGGCTTCACTGCATCATCTTCAGTTTCTTCCTTTATTTTTAACTGGGAATATCCAGCCAATTCCTCATCTGTTTTCTCTGGAGCTTTACGAGCCTGTTTTCGTTTTCTCATCGACTCCTTCTGCTCCTTTTTAGCTTCTCTTTCTTTTACTAGTTCTTCTTCGATTAATTTTTGTCGCTCTATTTCTTCTGCTTCTCTATAAAAAATAACAAATGTTAACAAGATTTAAATAACAAAAAAACGCGAATATTTACTGCTTCCTTCTTTCCATCTCTTGTCTCTTGTATTCGTACAGCATACCAAAGCACGACTTCACGGCTTTTGGGAAATTCCAAATTGCTTTTGGTATTTGGAAAGGCAAAGTATTCTAGTAAAAAAGTCATGGTATTAGGCAATTTCTTCATTGCTTTACAAAAAAAGGCCTTACGAAAACACTTGGTGCAGGAATTTCACTTAAGATTACGTCCAGGTCCACGTTGGTTTTATTTTTCTTTTGCAACTTTTTTAATTTTGTCCCAAAAAGTTGTTCCTGTAAGAATGAATATTTAGATGGTAGTCATCAAACTAGATTTAATATAGCAATAATACCGCCGTGTACTTCTTTTCAATATATGCCGCCCATGATACAAAATACTGTCCAATTGATATTATTACGAAAAGAATTGCAGCCATTTCTGCAAGGCCCATTTTTCTAACCCGACGATAGTAATAAATAGCAGACTTCCAATTAGGCAAACCTTCCTTCAATACTTTATTATATTTCTCACGTTTTCCCGGATCCTTGAGGACTTCATAGACAGATACAAGATTTCTGAATTGGACATTGGCATCTTCGGCAGCATTTTTATCTGGATGCAATTGTATTGATAAGTTTCTAAATGCTCTCTTTATTTCCTGGGCACTTGCTTGCTTTAGAAAATCAACAATTAACAGGCTATTTGTTTTATTAAATAGTAAATATTTACCTGCGAAAGCCCCATTAACTCATAAAAATTCTGGTTAACCTCCTCGACTACATCAAATATTTCTAGTTCCTCGTTATCCCATGCTTTTGTTGATAATATTAATGTTAGGAATATAGACACTATTATGGTGATATTTTTCATTTTGTTGATTTTTGTTTTATTTATAAAATATACGAAGAAAATTTATAATAAAATAACGTTTCGCGGAGGCTGGGAATGTGTCTACTCGTCTGGTCCACCTCACTGACGTTTCAAATTCTTTCTACTCATTTTATTCGTGGCAGTTATCTAATACACAAACCCAAACAAAATATTTGTTTTTATCGTAGAAAAATATTCGAACTTTAAGTTTTTTATATAAATATTGTTTTTCGAAAATTACGTTATTTGACAGTTACAATTTTTAACCGACAAATTTACAATTATATTTTTTATAAGCCTAATAGTTTGTTTATAACTAAATTTGAAAAAATTATTATTAATAAATAACTGTTATCTGATGTCGGTATAGTAACTACGGCGCCCGCGCCATCATAACCGCCCCTGATCATTATGACCATGTTATCTGCATAGGCCTGCGCTTCGAAGTCCTGGTTATTCAGGTGGGCAAGAAGTTCCTCGATTACGATTGATTGATTACGATAGGATGCCTTCTTGAGGAAAGCCCTTTTCAGCCATTATCGTAATCGATTCTCCATTTATCTCAGCAGTTATAATTCTCCTCCGAAGAAGCAGGATGATCCATCTCATCTTGGAAAGGGGTTCAATTCACTTTTTTGCTGCGGCTACGTTATTCGAGTGGAACTAACTTTGTCACACGCACCCTCGATATCTGCGAAAGCACAGCGGGAGATATACTTGGCTCGGGGGACCTCTAGGTATCTCTCACTAGCACGTTGATGGCAGTCCCTGTTGTCTACAGGTAAGCAAATCGCAAGCGGGAGTGGGTTCTCTGTAAGACTATCCCTACTATGCTTGTCTAGCAGCTATACCTTTATAGACATGTTAAAAGCATTTAGTTTCCTATATTTTGGACCATTAGGACATTTTCATGCTAAGAAATCGATTTTTCACAAAATTTCCTCTATATTAATTTGTTGATAATAATAAACTACTTAAAATAAACAAAATATATGAAAAAAAACAAAAATCATCGCAAAATATGATAATGCAGTTTTTAACAACAATTATCCCTGGAAGACGAATTTTGTTAGGTTCCGCCTCTTCTTGTGCGATGTTTTTCTTACACGGAATAACGTGATATTTTGTTTACCGATGTTTGTATACATATTTATCAACCCCATAAGTATTCGCTAAAACTGACATTTTTCACGAAAAGCGCATGACAATCATTTTGAGGGAGGAAAATAGCATTACCAGAGGAACCATAAATCCTTCTGTTGATAACAGTAGAATTATTTTCTTTGCGATAGTATAAAAGGATTAACAATTTCAATTTTAGAAAGATATTATTTTTTATGGAAAATTTATTATCAGCTTTAATCCTTTATACAATAATAATTTTATTTTATATATTATAACAACTTTGAAGCGAACGTTCGCAATGGCAATGATGACAATCTTTTCACCCCCTTTAATGGTTCGTTTTCCCTAGGTCGTTTCATCCTTGTCCCTTTTTTTCTATGTTTTTCTACCTTTGGCCCATACACACAGTGTTTGTAGTCGATTTTGTGTGATGTGTTGGCAACAAAAGAAAAGTTTTGAAGAAAATTTAAAGATTTTTTTTAAATAAATAAATCTATAAGTAAAATCGTCTTTTGATTGTTTGTTTTTTTTTATATTAATTTCGAAAGTGGGGCGACAATGCAATATTTGCATTGTTTGTCTAAAAAGATAAATAATAGTGGAAAATGGTTCACTTTGGATACTTGATCGCATCGTTGATTGGAACTTGCACACTTCCAGTTTTTGTGAGTGCGATAAATTCTTTGTTCCTTTTTTTTCCTTGCTCCCTTTTTGCAGGATGCTGGTTTTGGTATCGTTTTTTTTTGTGGAGAAGTTGTTTTTCTTCAGTGCAGTGATATGAATCATGTTTAAGCAAGACAGCTACGTGAAGGTGTTATTATTATTATTAATACGAAAATTATTTAAGGGTGTTTTCTCTCAATTCATGACAAATAAAATTAAAAATACGAAGAAAATAAAAATATACTTTCACTTTCATTACGTGATACGTAGAACGGTTTACCTAATCTACTACTATAAATTAATATATAGATATTTATATACATACATACTTATATATATAATAAAGAAAAAAAATTGTAAAGGACTATCATAAATAATTAACACAGTTTCATTTCCCTTTACAGGTAGCTGCGAGATTTTGTGAGGGAGGGCATATATGCTCCTTACCAAGAGAATGTTGTACTCAAGGTTGCTGTCCTCCTTACCAAAGTGGACCGCGACCACTTCCTCCGGCCACGGATCACGTACTAAATTTATTCTTTATTAGCCATTGGTATTTCTGGTGAGTTTATTATATTTTTTTAAATCCATTTGCTTATAAACTACATTTAAAAATAATAATAATAATAATAATAATAAACGCCTTTAATAATACAAATTAATTTATTATTAAATCAAATCTATAATTTATTGATTGACCTTAAACTGACAATTGTACTTATGACATTTTTAAAAGTCTCTTGCCAATTCCATAAATTGAATTTTCAAGTATATTCAAGATATCAAAATGAACAAGAAATCGATACCCTTGAAAATTATCTTAAATTAATAATATTCTTGCGTCGTATATACCACTAGGTCTAGGATTGTTTGCTTTAAGTAATAAAAACAACAAATTCTTTCTTCTTTTTTTTGTTGCCTCGGAATTGTCTCTTCTGGCGACTGAATGTCTGGACGTTTTATATCCCTTGCTATTAAGATAAAATTTGGGTTAAACGCACAGAAATGTTATAATGGGATTTGTGACGTGTTTGTAAAAGACGAAATTATGTTAGTTGAGTAAAGAAGCTTTATGATAAATAATAAAATGCAAGGTTTTAATAATAATAAGCGCAAAAATATTAGTTTAATTGTATCAGGTCTACTCTTTAATATATGGTATAAATTTTTTATTAATACCATATTTTTTTCTAAGTTTTTTTCTTATTAAAGGCTATGAATGTCCTTTTTTACGATTATCTTGAATGTACGCAAATTGATCTCTTTGTAAACTCTAACAGGAACTGACCACCAACAGTGTTGGCAAAAAAATTAATCCGCAACGCTGCTATGTAACGGGGCCTTTAATCGCTATTAAATAGATTATTAAAGATTAATATTTTCAATCGTTAGTCGCCGATTGACGATTAATTTAATCTAATCAAGATTACGATTAATTGTTTCTCGTCCGTATCAAAAAAACTACAAAATTTCTATCTTGTTAAAGGGAAATGTTACTGTCCATTTCCTTTAATTACTGTTTTCTTTTCTGATGAACACTTCATACATATTGCAGCAAGAATATTGTCAGAAGATTTCTCAGAAACTGGTTTGAAGAAGGTGCCGTCAAAAAAAAACAGAAGATGACGAACACGATCATTTGCCAGATTTTTCCTAGTATTTGCGTCAAAGATGTTATTTGATTTCCATTGTCAATTTTATTCTGTCTACTAGAACTTGAAGTACTAAGAAGGCTATGTTCGGTAGCTTCATCGTATATATTCGTCTAACGAACCAGGTCAAAGCTCACCTCGACTTGTAAAGCCGCAGAGGATTTCGCCATAAACTTCAAGCTTTCGTTTTTTGCGCCATTGGTTTTAGTTAACCCATCCAGGACCAAATATTCTTCTTAGGATTTTCCTTTCGAAGCTCATTTTCTGTTTGGTCAATGTCCAACGCTCAGATCCGAACTGGGCGAATTAATGTTTTTAAATGTGACTTCTGGTCCGACCTTACAAACTGGTAGTATAAAATTCTGACGCCTCATGGCTAGCGCTATTAATCATCTGTGAAGCTGGTCGCAACCGGGTTAAATAAAACAATTATATTGCCCAAATAAACCGTTTATAGATTAACTTCCCATACACAATTTTTCTATCTTATATTTTAAAAACATTTTAAATTAAATAAAAATAAATACTTATAAGATTAAGGTTTAATGCACTTTTTTTGCTCTTTTATTCTTTAATGGCTTTTCAATCGGTGCCGATCTTACTGGAAAAAGCTCTCGTGCGACTTGTAAATTTGGAAGAACTATACCTAAACATTGCATCATAGTTGGCCTTAATCCAACACTGTACGTGTAATCCTCATAGGAAATAATGCCATCCCTATCCCGATCCATTCTTTTCATTATTAATTCGGTCCATTCCTATCAATATTAAAATTTTTACAATTATATTTCATATTTTACATTATAACCGATCTACCATCTGCATTTCTTCTTTAATATCTTCATCATCTATAACTATTAAATTCTGCACCAATGGCTGAACACATTCCACTCTTTCAATTAAACCAGAATTATTTAAATCATATACCTATTAATATATCTTGTAGTTTACGTGTTTATATAAATTTTAATTGGAAACTATACCTTATAGCAGAGGCGCATTTTCTTCTCCACTGATTGTGATAAATAAATATCAAATAATTTCACCCATGATTCAGGCTTAACAGTTCCTTTCGAATCTGGCTCAATAACAGCAACGATTCTTTCATTAATTACTTTATCATAAAGATGGAATAGCACCTCCAATGCTGTTAGAAATTGACTTTTTGATAGATATTTCCCATTATTTGCTAAGGCAAATTTATAATATGCTGCTAGAACGAATGTTGCCTCAAATTCATCAAATTCTGTATATTTTGAGGCACCCCTTATAATATTTTTATAGTGATTTAAAAATTTGTTAGCTTGTACATCCTCTAATGTTAAATCTGGCTTCATTCTTACTTATTAAATAAACTAATTATTATATATTAATTAATTGGAATAATGTTCTTGATCGATTACACTATATAAAAATAACTTTAAAATTCCAATAAATTTAATTAATGAATACTCAAATAATAAACTTAATACTCCTAATTTTTTTTAAACTAATCATTTGTCTCTTAACGCAATTTACTAATACTAGATTATCCAAAAAATATATAGAACAAAGAACAAGTGATGAATTACAAAATTGAATATCAGTGAATTTTAACTTGTTCAATTCGCTTTATTCATAATGGTTAAATGACTAAAGATGTATTATTGCCACGAATAGCACGTGTTGGATCATACCGGATTGACTTTTGAAAAAGCATTCGATATAGAATAGATCTACAAGGTTGTCTACGCCATGATAGGACTAGTTCGTTGGCAAAAGTAAGAACTTTTCATAAAGTAGGATCTTTTATATTAAAATAGTTGGCAATCTTCTTCTTATGCTCCTTTAATCCCTCATGGGACATAGGGCGAAAACAGTTGCCTCCAGCGGCCTCTGTTTTGAGCGACAGCTCTCAGCTCTGACCAGGATCTCCTAGTTGTTACGGCCTCGACCGGTTCCAGGCAAGTAGCTCAGATGAAGTGCAAACACGCAACTGCCGACAAGAACAGTCGCACCCGACCAGTTTCAAACTAGTTTCGAATCGGTCTAATTTCTGTCGACCCGTATGTATACACGGGCAAGGTCACAAAACAGTAAAAGTAACAGCAACTGGGATTGCAAATCAGTCGACTCGTGTGCGGAGGGCCTTAACGTGGCACAACTGTAACTGCAATGCGTCAACGTAACCCGTAGCTCTTTGTACTACTAGTCGTCAAGTCGTTCAAGTCATGGTGCAATGTCTATTAGTACGGCGTGTGTGCTGAAAGTCAAGTCGTGCGGCGTGACAAGTCGTTTGAAATGAAGAAAGCGACGCTTCAGTCGAACTATGACTTTCAGCACAGGGGCCAGAAAGTGAAAGTGATGATTTTAGGCCCCTGTGCTGAAAATCGTAATTCGACTGAAACGTCACTTTCTTCAACTCAAACGACTTGTCGTTCAAATCGACTAGTAAATCCAAATCGTAAATATTTTAGATCGAATCGTATTCAGTAATAGATCCCAAGGTATACCCCCAGTCACTTAAAATAGATCGAAATCCAGTATCAGTGCCTTGAGTTTCACTTAGTGCGAGTATGGTCGGGGCATGGATATGAAGATGGCACATCACAGGGAAGAAATTCGCGAGACCCCTGATATTATAAAAAACAATAGAAAACTCTTTGTTTTTGTTTTGGGGCCTTTCCTGCGCAAGCTCCATGACCTTATTTGCTGACTTCGCCGGTGATGCATCCATCGGGGCTAACGGCAACAGTCCTGTTGCAGTATTAAGGCTGACTCAGAACGTCATGTAGCGTCATGATGGTTCTGATACGGTCTTTATGCCTGCTTAAACAGGACGAATCCCAATCCCAACGAATGGCCGATATGTGTTGCAGCGCCGGCAATGTCTAACTCCGAGTGCGGCATGCGGGAGAAGTGAAAATGGGAAAAACTTAACTTATTCACTATTTTTTTCCACTGCACTTTTTTTAATAAATATATTTAATATTATTGATTGTTTTTTTTAATATATTGATTTGTATTTTAAATGTTATTAGAGTTTATTATTTTTATACGAGATTTTGTAGATTTTGGGCTATTTTATTTTTGTGATTTGGGGCGATTAAAAGTGGACTGACGGCAACACGACCGCGCAGACCAAATTCCAACTTGGCGATGCCGTATAAAAGGAATAAAAACACAAATACTTTATTATTAATATATATTTCTAATAATATGTAAATTTCAAAAAGTACAATATAATAAATAAATATAATACTACGTTCCTATTTGAACATGAAACAGCATTTTGTTATTTGAAGCTCAGTTCTTCAAATTGATAGCTTAAACAAAATAACTACATTATAATATAGATTTCAAAGCATCTACGTAAATGCGCTATTTCTTCTAATTACTATTACCATATTATAAATAATTATTTAGCTTATATAAGCAACCCTTACTTCCCTTCGCTGAGTAGCAAATACATAAATGCTATTATGGCTCCGTTCAAACAGAATATTTTGTATCTTGTTTCAAAAGCAATCACACTCTAATCTTCATATTTTAGGCTTTTTTATCAACAATCATCCATAATAATCATTTTTTCTTCGGTTGAGATGGACTACTTGGAGGAATATTTTCCTTTCCTTTTTTACCCTTTTTACCTTTTTTTGGTGGTGGCTCAACAGGAGGCGGCTCTTCAACAACGGGCGGTGGTGGAGGTGGACGTTTTTTAACTTTTGGTTTCTTTTTAGCAGTCGCTCCTTCTTTTGATCGTGATCTCAATGGAAACAGTTCACGTGCCATTTCTAGTTCTGGAATTACTAATCCCAGACATTGCATCATAACTGGCCTCTTTGCAACACTTTCGGTGTAATCACAATAGGATATTTTACCATCCTTATCTGGATCCATTCTTGCCATTATTAAATCTGTCCAATCCTATTAATTCAAATAGTTGTAAAATTTACTTAAACTTTTTTCCATTACCATTTGTATCTCTTCTCTAATATCATCATCATCTGTAATAATGAAATTCTCCACTAGTCTCTGAACACACTCCACTCTTTCTATTGTGCCACTGTTATTGATATCGTATACCTATGTTTAGTAAATTTTTTTAAACTCTAGTACATAAAACATAAAATTTTTAAATTAATCTACCTTATAACAAAGTTGCATTTTCTTCTCAACAGATTCTGATAAATAAATATCAAAAAGTTTTAGCCATGATTCGGGTTTAATCATTCCTGTAGTTTCTGGTTCAATAACAGCAACTATTCTTTCATTGATCATCCTATCATAGAGATTGAAAATAACCTCTAATACTGTTAGCAACTGATTTTTTGTAATATATTTACTATTTTTATTCATTAATGCAAATTTATAGTATGCAACTAAAATAAATGTCGCTTCCTCTTCATTAAATTCAGTAAATTTTGGTGCTTGCCTAATAAGCTTCTTATAAGAATTAATAAAACGTGTAGCTTGTAAATCTTCTAAGGTAAAATCTAACTTCATTTTAAAAAATAAATATGTCTTTGTATATTATATACTATGTTAGTCCAATTTTTAATGCTTTAAAAATTGCTTAAAAATGTTAAAGTAAAAATACTTAAAATAAAAATTACGTGTGAATTATAAAATAAAACAGTATCGACTGATTAAAAATATTGATTGATTGACAGTAATTTCAATGAGATATATTTCTTCGTCTTTTATAAATATGTAACTCAAGTAAAAATTCTCTTAATTTCCTTTAATATTTAAAATGTTGCAGATGTGTGTTTAAAGTCTCAAGGGAGAATATGACATCAAAAACAGCCTGCTACAAAAGCTTACTAGTCCGGGATAGTTTGGGACGAATCACTCGTGTTTTTTAACTGCTTAAATGTGTAGTTACTATGTGACCAATATAATACACTTTCTTTTACTTTGTGACAACTTAATTCAAAATATACTAATGTCTTTTATAAATATTGCTTAGTTAGTTATATGAAATGTGTTGTTTTTTCTCTGCAGGTGTCTTGTTGTTGCCATTATACTAGCCATTTTATGTGCGTATTCGTTATGGAAGAAACGAAGACAACTTTGCGGTTGGGGTTCATCAGAGCACCACGCACAATCTGAAGGTGATTCTGCAGGTTCCTGTTATGCTCCTCCACAATATAGTAGATGTAGCTCTTTTCACCATCCGCCTCCACCATACACTGAGGTAATATCAGTACAATCACATACTAATAATTTATTTACTAAAATCCTTTTATTTATAGGTTACTTCTAAGCCGGATTTATATCCATTAGTGTTTACCTGTAATGGTGATAACGGAAAAAGTGGTGCTAGCTATTTAATGGTGCAATACTTTAGAAATTACATAGTTAGACCAGCTGGTTCATTGTCAGCAACTAGCACAGTAGATTCGCTTAGTTCAAGTTTTATATGTACAGCAAATGAAGCAAATACATTAGTACCTCCGCCTTATTCGAGGGCAGCAAGTCCAGACACGGCCATAAATCCACAATTTCAGCAGCACTTTACCATACCAAGATCAGCTTCTCAGCTTGTTTGTACACAAGATACAATTCAACCCCAAACAAGAAACAATTCATCGAATTTGACAAATAACAATAACAATAGCAACAATAATAATAACAACAATAATAATAATTCACAGCAGAATCCTCAACAAAATCATATTCAAACATCTGAAAGCGTTAATTTTCAGAATATACGTTTACATAATGGCGGCGAACGTACCAATACAGTTATTTCTTCACAAAGTGATCAACAATTTAGATACATTGCGAATAGCAACAGTAGCCTTAGTGATATATTTGTTAATAATAGTTGTAGCGGTGAAATAAACACTGAAACGAATACAGTGATTAATACTGATCAAGCACAAACAAACAATAATGTTATTTACAATAATAAAAGTAGCACAAATCAATTTAATGCAAATAATCCCATGTATAATTCTTGTGGATCAATCGGTGGAATTTCGATAACAGTTCCTGTCGCAACAGACGGCGAAAGTGAATATCGTGACTTAGATGTCTTACGACGCAGCTTAGAGACATGTTGCCAAATATTACAGCAACAGCAGATGCCTTCTGTAAGCTTTAATAGTGAGGATTCACCAATTAATGTAGATATGGTTAAAAAATATGATGGAATACGCAGCTATGTTACATCAACAACTTGTTCAGCTGTTAGTAGTCTAGCTAATATTGGTTCACCATCATCACCACCACAGGCAACAAGTCCGACTGGCGAAGTTAAGGAATTACTAGAACAAATACGTCAATTGCAAATCGACAATAGTGTAGATTTTGTAGAAACGCACCAGCAGCAAGTTCCAGCAGAACATCATATTACGAATATTATTCCTTCAGCGCCTTCGAGACGGCCTTCAACGTTACAAAGCAAAAAGAAATTCTTTTCAAAACCAAATAAAGCAATGTATATTCCTATAAGTAACTCTAGTGTTAGTAGATCAATGCGAAGCCCGGTTAGTGCAACTAGTTTCTTAGGCCGTGGTCGTGGACGAAGGGGTTGGGTATCAAGATCTGCACCAACAACTCCTGGTACCACATTACCGCCCAGTCGACTTGGGGATGATAGTCCTCTTTTAAATGAACATGACGAAGACGCCGAACAAAATGCGTGATTTATTTATATTGTAGAATTAAAAAAAGGAAACTTCTTTCAGAGAGCAAAAAAATTAGTATAAGCGCGGAAATAAAAATAGTTTTGTAACTGTAAATAAATATCGAATTTCTATACGTACTTCAAAAATAACAAAAGCGCTCGTACACTAATAATATTGCTTCTACGTTTTTAACAGCAAATGTATTCGATCTTGAACAAAGTGAATTTTACGCGAAAATATTAGAAACATTACTGAATATAAAGCATTCATGGCATTTGTATTTTAGCCAGTATAAACAAGCATGTTTTTAAATACTGGACGAATTTCAACAAGAGCAAAAAAAAAGAAAATCTTAATATGTACTTAGTGCTCATTTTGTACAATTTTAAAGTACCTTTTAACAAAAAAAAGTAAGATTTGCTTTTGACACTGAATTTTTTAAACATTACGGAGTACCCAACATGCTTCTTCAGCTTCAATTTTAAATTTCTTATAAAAAACAATGCACACTCATTCTAATATAAATAATTGAAATCACATCTAACATTATTTAAATTAACAAAAAAAAACTTATGTATGTGCATTTAGAGCACAAACAAACAAAAATAAAATGTGTGTACTTAAAAATGTTATTAAAAAAAAGCTTTTTTAATACCTTTTAATTTAATTTTGTGCCAAATAATAATATTATATAAATAATTGTCTTATGAAAAAGATACTGGCTGACAGCAAGTTATTATTATTAAGGTAGCATGCATAAAGCTGTCGATGTACTGGCCATTAACAAAATGTTTTTTATTATAATTAAAAAAGTTTTAGTAAAATGCTATTATATAAGGACTATAATTTATAATTACAAAACGAAATTATTAATGTAAAATTCATGAAAATCGTGGAGGAAAATTTAAGCACATTAGGTAAAACTCTATTTATTTTAAATTGTGATATAGATATGTTAATTAATATGCAGATAACAAGAAGTATTTTGCAGGGCCATGTTTTAGGTTTAAAACTACCAAAAATATTTATAGAGAAAATATTTTAAAAGTTGCTGCTGACTGAACCTTTTATTTTAGAATATAAATCCTTATAAGGTGCACTGGGTATGATATTCCAAGGTTGAACTTCACCGATTTGTCCTTTGTGAATGGTAAATTGGAGGAGGCCCCGCTATAGTAGGGGAAAAAAGTTCACTATTCCTACTACAAATTCCTCCACTATGAATAGTCGGGGAAGTCCAAACCGATGACGAAATCAGTCTGCGGGTGGGTATATCATACCCAGTGCTCCCGTGCTGTCAGCATTTTTGAAGCTAATCTGAAAACTTTTCCAACGCAAATTGTCAGAGCCTATCTACCATGCAGAACGAAATATCATATATGATGGATGATGGTTTACGTTCATTCCTATGTGTGACAAACCATAATACTGCAAAAATATATCCAGAAACTGGAAAACCGTCTAGATTCTAAATTCTTTGTCCCAGCCGACTTTCGAAACCAGTTTGATCTTGCCAAAAAAATGCGAATTCCTATACTCCTGTTAAGTCTCAACTTTTTACATAACATAAAAAGAAAATTACGCGATCGAAAAAAAGTTTTGCCACTTTTTTGTGAAGAAGGCATTTAAAATCAAAATATCTATTGTGATCAATTGTTCTTTGCCGATTTCTGGGCTGTATCATTCTTCTAATTTAAAAGTAAATAATTGACGGTATATTTTACCTTCTTTTCCGTCTTCAGAGCTATGGTTCCTCTCGCAGGTTTGTCACTCCTAAATTTGTTATATAACTTTTATGCAGTCCATTCTGCGCATATTGGTCCTGGCAAATCAATTTTCTGCGCAGACGTGCAGTTAGTAAAGTTGTGCTTCGCTAGTGAGACTTAAAATAAAAGAAGGTATGAAGAATTTTTGTTTTTTTAAGTACAATAAATTGTTTTTTAGTAATTTTCTTTCTTCTAAATTTGGATTATTGAATATAGAATATATTTTAGATATATTTGAATTAGAATATATTTTGTGTGATATGTATGCGCATGAAAAGTGGCGCTTGCATCATTTTTGTTCCTTTTCTTAATGCTCATGAGTTGCTTCTCGCAAAGACTGCTGCCACTGCTTTTCTGCACATGCGATCAAAATTTTGACTTTTATTACCGGGGCCCATTGTTTCTAAAATGTGAAATAAAAGAGCCGAAATAAATTTGTACGCTTATATTTTATTTCACTAGTGGAAGATCATATAATACTGGACTGACGCCGATCGGAATTATTACTACACTTCACGTAATGCGTCTTTCCTTAATCTCTTACGACTTGCCTCAAGAACCTAGGATTTTAGGAGGAAATACTTTTATTCAAGGTCAAAATATCAGTTGTCACTTGTCATCACCGATTATCAGCCGGCCAAACAAAAGGATAAAAAACGAATAGGCCATATCATCTGGACAGTAATCCAAATTTATGGTCTGAGGTGGTTTGTTATGTTGAGATAAGTTTAGTCTTTCCGAGTAAGACTACAAATTATAAATTTTTGAAACCATGTTCAGCAAGTACTGTGCATCTTCAACCGAAAGATTCAGGTTAGTATAGAAATATACAGCTTTCTGTGTTAGTGTCCCATCTTTCTTTTTCCCTGCTTTGTACTTTACTCTGGAACTCTTTTCTATACGCTTAAGGATCAAGAAGAAGAAAGTTTTTTTTGGCAACATGTCGGCGTTGTACATGTTTTAAAGGAAGTTCATCGACATATCGAATGTTGAAACTGAAGAAGAAAGATTTGAACAGAATTTTTCAGTTAGTACTAAATTTGTATTTACAAATCAAAGGTACGCATCCACATTGAAAACATGTGCTATTAAAGGTACAATAAAAACAGTTTCTTCCAAATATAGCGTCTACTACAATATAGTCAGTGAAAGTTAGTACCCCAAGTGTGTGCAAGATTTGTGTGTATTATCTGCATTTTCAAATTAGCCAAATTTATAATAAATGAAAAAAAAATAAAGCCCTGCATTAATACAAAAAAATAAGAGCGTAAATATGAAATTATTTGCAAATATATATCAAAATATTTAATTCATTTCCGATTGATTTTTGTCAACGTTATAATAATAAAAAGTTTTCGATTGCATTTTTATTAAGTAAACAGTTTGTACTTTGTATTTATTAACGAATTTAAGTAGCTGATGAGCTCTCCAAATACAATAACAGTACTCCTAATGTGTAAACAAGAAAAAAACAAGTCATTGATTCTGTGAAAAAGGAAATTAATGAAGGTATGAAAAAAAAAGATTTAGAAAATATTTTTATAAATACGAATTACTCTTTTTTTTTAATGAATATTATATATTTTTTTTTAAAAAAAAATATTAATTATTAAAAAATAAAATATAAAACAATCGCCGATAATAGAATTCAGATTTCATTTTTTTTTTGTTTTTTCTTCAACACTAATTTGCATAATAACAAAAATTCATTTGCTATAAATTTCGTAATTTTAAAACCAAAAATTTATTCTCGCTGTTTAAAAGGAAAAAAAACCAAAAACAAAAGAAAATTAAAAATATAAAAATTATAATGTATAAAATAAACCACTGTGACAATTTAAGTTAATAAACGTAAATCATGATATATGTAATGATATTGTATAATTATTTAGCGTAAGCTATAAGCAATTACAACAAACTATATTTCTTAATGGTTACGACTGTAAAAAAATTGTATGAAAATAAGGTAATAAATATTAAGATTCCCTTACTAATGTTTTTATTTTATGAGGTATATATTAGATATCAGTGGAATAGGAGGAATAACTTGTAGTAGATGAAAATAGCCTTAACTATTCCAGACTAGCGGATTTTCTGGTTGACCATTCATAATCTGATACCTTATCTAAGTACAAATCTGACAACAGACACCAAAGCGATGGGATTGGGAATGGAGTCTTGTAACGCAGCAAAGCAACTCTGATGAACTCTGCTTCAACGTCCCCCAGACTCCATAATCGATCGCATTCTCTTCTTTCCTTCAAACAAAGCTCACTACTAGACATAGCACCATGACGTGACCAACGACATGACGGACTGGTAGCATAAAGGGTTATTTCTGAGCTACATAAAAAAAGCGTGTCCTGGGGCCGTATTTGGTTTCTCGAGTCGATATCGACTTCTGTCGATAATTAAAATTTGGCATTTGGCGACACGATATGGACAACCTTCTCGTCTCGATAAAGACGTTTGACGTTTATTAAAAGGCTCAATTTTTGCATACAATAAACTTTTAACAGTTTCTTTTTTAATTAAATATACGTGATTTGGTGCACTTGGAGTAATATGACACAATTTGATGGTTTTCTATGGCAGCGCTTATCTGTCGATTTGGTCGTGATGTCAAATATGAAACTTGGAGAAAATCGAGAAGAAATACGGCCCCTGGTAGTGTTCCGAGCTTCGATTTCTTCACGACAGAAATCCTTTTTTTTCACTTTCAGGCCAACTATTCTCCTAAAAACTTTCCGCGGTAATACGGCATAGAGCTCAGAGTGAATTTTGCTTAGCACCCGTCGTGAATCCATAAGTAGCCACAGGAACGCCATCATATTGTACAGTAAGACTTTAGAAGTTATGGTTAGATGCTTAGATTTGAAAAGCCTTGACAGATTATAACAAGGTCGCATAGTTTTTAAAAACCGTTCGTATAACTCCGGCTTCGTGCTATTATTGACCCAAGGTGGATGAAGGATTGCATTACTTCAATATCATCCTCCTCTACCTTTATCATGAAATCATTTCGCAGACGTGGCCCTCAAAAACTTTTATTGATTTCAATAATCCGTACCCCAGTGGATATTTCAATTTATCATATTAATCCTCCATTTATAAAAACACCTTTTGCGTTGCCCCAAGATACATTTTGGGATCGGCAATCAGATTACTTTCTTTGCCCTTGCCCTTTGCACAGTTCGTAGAAAGTAATGACCATCGGCTCTTCAGTAGAAGTTCCACACCTAGTTCGACATTCGTTCTCTGTACTGTTCTAGTTCACATAAAAAATACTTCTCCGGGCCTCTTTTTTCATCTGGGAACTCATTTTGTTTCGTTCGTTTTTTTTCGACCTTAACATTAAGAAAAAAAAAACCTCCCGTTTGTTCTATCTAGTTAAGTTTTTATTAAAAAATTCATTCAATATTTCATTGATTAAATTACAAAAAAAACCTAAGGCACAGTTCCATCATAAATCAGAAATGTTATTTGCCTAAAATGAAAAGAAAATAAAATATTATATCTTTAATAACTAAAAGAATCCTTACATCTTTAAATCTTTTCCAAAAGTTTTTCGTTACAGGGATTTTAGAAAATTGCTTAAAATTCTTGAATTTCCCATGAAGCGTTCTAATTATGAAAAGAAATTGCTCAACGTTTCTTAAAATAAACAACAATAATATACCTATGAGTGATGATTTGATACGCGGTTTTAAGTCCAACTTGTGGCAAAATCTGGATTTCTCGCATACTACCGTTATTTATTAAATCTAATACTGCCTTTTCGTGTTTAAGTCTAGCATTTTCAAAATTTTTGCCACCCGACTCGCTTTTACCATTTAAATTGAAATATTCTGCTATTACTTCATTCTTTGTTGGAGCTATAATAGTTATAATAGTTAAAAACTGCAAGATATTAAATAAAATTACAATTATTAATTAAGTACCTGCTGCACGTCTGCTTTTTCTCTTAGTAAGTTGTTTTTGTACAGATGTATCGGCATTCGATATTGTTGCATTTGCCTGTAGCGTTTCCTCTTTGCGTTTTGCTATTGCAGATAATCTTACACTTCTTCTAGTAACGGTCATTATTTCAGATACTGTGGCATTTATTCTAGTACTATTTGTGATTTGAGATAGCCTATCGCTTCTTCTGATAGCTGGTGTTACTTGTGATAGTCTAGCGCTTCTTCTAACAATTGTTTCCGTCTGTTTGTTTGTATTTTCTGTGTGAGCATTGATTGTTTTATTTACAATAGTATCATTTCCATCTTGATTAAAGTAATCTATAGTCTCATTCTCAGGCTCTAACGGAATGTGGCTTTCATCTAGAACGAACTTTTTTGGCACCATAGGTTTTTTGAAAGTAGTAATGGGGCTAATTTCAGAAAACTAAAATTCAATTTTTTTGTTTTATTGCAGAAAATGTTGGATTGATTTCATTTTAAATACCAATTTACACCTGGCTGGGTCAATTTTTGTAGCACGTTCCTCGGTAAAGACTTGTTCTGGTAAAACTCTTTGTTCTGTAAGCAATGAAATTTCATTCCTTACAACTGTACGCAGTTCATCCTTAACAGTGTTCCAAGAAAATCTAAGATTAATATTAATAAATACTCATACAATCTTAAATATAGTTTCTATATTTTATCGAAACAAAACTATTATTTAGTCGTTTGCTCGTTTACACATGTTGCTTACCTATTATTGGCCTTCGGAGTGCTTTCTTTATTAGATTTACAATCTTGCATTTGAACCATTGATGATGCATTATTTTGTAAAAATTCCTCAAACATTTTTTTCATTTTACCTTCAAATTCACCTAAGCATTTCCTTACAATTGGACTGTAACTAATAACAACGTTTATTAATCTTACAAATCACAAAATTATAAAAATATTACTTACGAAGAGACTGTGGGAACATCGACAGCTGTTGAAGTAGATGTATTAAAACTCAAAACTGATGATCTCGAGTTGTTCAAATTATTTTTTTCTTTGCTTAAAGTTTTAACCCCACTTGGGGAACGATGCATTTTAAATTTATTCTGATTTCTACAAATTGTAAGGATTTAAATATCTTAACTAAACTAAATATTGATGAATAAAAGCATACTTAATTTTCTCAAGATTTGTAAAACCAATATCTGAGTGATTAAATCGTTGATTTTTAACTTGATTATATTTAGTGGGCGTACAAAATGTATTACTACGGAAATTTGGTTTTTTAGTGGTAGAAATAGAACTACAGATAAAAGGTGCTTTTTTAGGTGTAATTCCTTTTGGGCCGTTATGTGAAATTAACGCTTTTTTATTGGGAGTGTTTTGCTTCTAAAAAAAAGAAAAAAATATTTCATTTATCTATTATTGCAAATTTTTATCAAACTAGGAAATTGGATAGAAATAGATATACATACATTTGAAATGCGAAGTATTATTTTTCGTTTTACCGAAACGTTAGTTTGTAATCATTATTTTTGTTATTATGTAAGGCCTAGTCGTATTTTTACAATCTGGCACTCTTAAGCCTAGCTTACACAATGCCACTGCGACCGTTCTTTTCGATACTTTGCTGGGTAGCTGTTCCCAAGTTAGGAGATGTTCAAGAGCCCCAGTTTAAATATTTTAAAAGATCCTTTTTCATAAACCCGCTTTGTACTGTCGGTTCGTCATGTTTGCCATATTACATTGTCCAGTAGTAACCGTAGTGCGAAGGATAGAAGAGGTTTCAAGTTAGGAGGAGTCAAGAGCGTGTTGACGGAGATAACGATAAACGCTGCGTTTGAACTCTTGGATGTTGAAGGAGTTCGGAAATACAGACTGTATTTGTCATTGTGGTATTACAATAGCACCTCGCCTCATTTGAAGTATGACATTGTACTGGTTCAAAAGAAAAAAGAGACACCTCTTACAAACTCATTTTATTATCGTGTCCTACCCAACACTATTGCACTGCATTGAATTCGACACGATTCTGGCGACCCGAGCCAAAAAATGAGTTCAATGTCTCTGTTGATTGAGTCAGACCTAAGCACGTGCACGTGCTTGTCTTGCATTGTCGAAGGCGTATGAAGGCAATTTTTGTGGTTAATGTGGGACATTACTGTGTGAATTCTTGAGATGACTAAATTCAATTGTCAATTTATCTTTAAAAAAATTGGATCTGGAATCATTAAAATCACTTTAATCACCTGTGAAATAATTTGGTCTCCTTGCCAAAAGACTAATATTGTATTATCGAAGCTAAATTTTAGTCATAGAATTCACACAAGCCCTAATTTCCCGAGTACCTTTTGTTGATAATCGTTTCCATAATTTTGGAGAGAATATGTAGAAGTAATTGTTATTGGGCGGTAGTTGGAGTCACCTTTTTTCGGTATGAGTTGAACATGAGAAAGTTTCGAAGAGCCTGGATAAACTCTCGAGAAGTAGGGTAGGGCAAAGAGTTTTGCGCAGACGGAGAGGTAAAGGTGAGACGCATGTCTTTGGGACGATAGGGTGTACATTGTCAGGGCTAGGATTTATTAATAACAAGCTATTTATGACACCTACAACCCTTGCGAGTCCTGAAGAAAGCCCTGTTCCATTGGGTGAGAGTGAATGGGCTTTCCACACCAAAAATATCGAATCAAGGGCACAGTGAAGAAAAAGATAATCCGTCATCTTGGAGCGTCCGCCATATCGAGTTTAGAGCAATATTAGCTTATGATCATCAAAGGAGTTATGAGCAAAAAATATTTCGGCATATCACTATACTGAATTTAGAACGATATAGACTATATTGCAGTGTCACAAGACTTATACACGTGTACAAAATTTCAAATATCTAGCTTGATTAGAACTATTCGAAATTTTAATTGCAATATTATTTTTTGCGAACAGACAAAGTGAGTAGATAAAAGCATTGCCAGCAGAACTTTCCCTAACCTTTAATTACAATTTGAAATTACTTTCAATTAGTTAATTGTTATCGAAGTAGCTTTCAGACTATCGAAGAGTATGTAATAAATACTATTAGTCCAGGGAAATTAGACAAAAAAAGGCCCAATTTCGGAAAAATTCCGGGAAAGCTGAATTTTGGTATGGACATTGATATTATTGCTCTAAGAAAAATGTCACGAGTCTCCATCGATTTGACACTCGGACACGATTTTACGCGGGGTGAAAGGTCACCAAAAGCGATTTTTCGAAAATATCTCAGTAATGCTCACTACTCATTTACAGAGTTTTAAATTTTATGTTTCTCATGAATCGTGGGCTCCTTTCCACGACTTTTTTTGTCTAATATCCGTGAACTAAAATCAAAATATCTCAACAACGGTTACTCTTACAAGAAAAAGTTATAAATTATTTTTTGTAGGAAATTACCTAAGCTACAAACTTTATTCATATAACTTTTCTGTAAAAGTGAGCATTACTGAGATATTTTCGAAAAATCGCTTTTGGTGACCTTTGACCCCGCGTAAAATCGTGTCCGAGTGTCATATTGATTGGGACTCGTGACATTTACCTTACAGCAATAATACCAATATCCACACCAAAATTCAGCTTTCTTGGAATTTTTCCGTAGTTGGGCTTTTTTTGTCTAATACCCGTGTACTAAAGTCAAAATATCTCAAAAACGGTTACTCGTACAAGAAAAAGTTATAAAATATTTTTTGTAGGAAATTACCTAAGCTACAAACTTTATTCACATAATTTTTCTATAAAAGTGAGAATTACTCAGATATTTTCGAAAAATCGCTTTTCGTGACCTTTGACCCCGCGTAAAATCGTGTCGGAGTGTCAAATCGATGGGGACTCGTCACATTTTCCGTAGAGCAATAATATCAATGTCCATACCAAAATTCAGCTTTCCCGGAATTTTTCCGAAGTAAAATGTTTAATTTCCCTGGACTATATATAGATTTGAACGTTTACTGCAGGAACAGAATGTGTCGCTTGTCGCTGCCGCGGTCGCTGTCGCCGTCGCCGTGAAATATTAAAACCATTCCACCCCTATTACACGAACAGAATTTGTCGTTGTCGCTAACCCTGCTGCAGTCGCGGTCGCCAGGGTTTCGGATGAAATTTTACAGGCGACAAACGCAAATTCTGTGCTACTACGATTCAAGCTGAAATTTTAGTTTTGTTCATTCGCGTTAATTTTATAAAGAGCTCTTCGTCATTCTCTTTTATAAATAAAAAAGGTTTCTCATAAAAACCCAAACAACTTCTACGTTGGTAAAGTGGTCTAACCCCACCATCTCAGTTCAGTAAATCAGTAAATAAATGCGCCAAATAGCAGAATTTCATTGACTCCATTAGAAAAAGCAATAAGCACTCCGAACAAAAATTACGGCTTGAATGCAACATCATTCTGTTCATCAAAGCGATAAACAAAGCGACAGCAACGGCGGCAGCGACGGCGACAGCGGTAGGGCAGCGACAAGGGACACATTCTGTTCCTGCAGTTAAGTGAATGTCGGTAGTAACAAAGGCACTCTTTGTCTATTGATAAGCTTAATATAAGATTCTGTTTAATTAAATTTGCATTCAGTACTTAATAATTGATAAGTAATGTCGTATAATTACATTTTATTTTTAAAAAAAATTAACTACATGTGTTGAATTTAAATATATATAAATTTATATAATGTATGTATAAAAGACTCTGTCCTTATAACGTTGTTGGATTATTTTATTTCTCGATTTTACAAAAACTGAATTAAAAGTATCTAAAACGCAAATAAAAAAAAATGTATGAAAAAAAAACTTATCAAAAAAAAGAAATGCGTTGTTGGAATTCCAACATATCAGATAATAATTCAAGTAAAATTCCTAAATATATTTTACCAAGTAAAAGAAATACAATACAATTAAATCTATGTTTTCTATGGTACAAAATGAAAAGCAATTTTTATAATATTAGTTTATATAAATAATGTATAAAATACATTTACAAAAAATTTGTTTGATAATTGCAATACTTTCTGGCATTTTAAAGTTATGATCAAGATCCGAGATAAATTTTTTTTCTTATTTTACTTGTTGGTGGTATTAACAAAGATTATCTAATTATGTAATATGTTATCTCTTATAACATAATCTCTCAAGTTCTAATAATTCTTTTAGGTAGCAGACATGAAACAAACTAAATGGTAGATATTAGAAAGTAAAATTAGATTCTTGCTCAGGTCATTTGATCACGAGACTCAACGGAACTATTTTTTTAGCGGCTTAATAATTTGTAGAATTATTGTGTAAGAATTTAGAGACGCAATATAATTTTTTTGTTAATTTAAAACTACTTTTTATTTACTAAAAAAAATTTCCAATACAGGTATAATTTGCGTACGTAAGAGAAGAACTAATTAGTAGCCACCGTTTGATCAAGGTCGTTACAGCATGCATGCATAACTAATTACATATAATAAAAGTCATTAAACAGGTGGATTTTCAAGTCTTTTTTTATGATCTATAATAAAAGTACTATCAAAAGTATTAAGTATGTCATCGCTGCGCGTTAAATTTTCGACTGACTAAAAACTTGAATTGATATACTTGAATGATGCCATTTTGGTCGCTTTACTACAAAGCTATTCAACGTGTTATGTAATATTTTACTCACGACCAAAACCATTTGAATACAGTCGAGCTTTATAATGCAATCATAAATGAATGAACTGAGAGCTTTTCTGCTTTAAAACAAAAAAAAAACGTTCCCCAACTTCAATGCCAAAGTTCAATCTTTTAATCTTTGGCCTATAACAACAATAGCAACAAATGAACATCTCTAAACGAAGCATAAAATTGGCACAAATGTTTTTTATTAATCGGAATTTGCAAATCTGTTTATCGGCTCCTACATAGATTGAGCTTAATTGTGGTTTGAAACTAAATCCGACAATTCATTCTTTAACTAAAATAAAAAACAAAACTTCATCATTTTTGTGTTGTAATAATTTTTAGCGCATCAGATTCAATTAATATTTGTGGCTTAAGTGCGCCGCGTCACTCAAGCTTTTTGCTATTTTAGAGCAGGACAAATAATAAAGGCGGACAAAATATTTTCAAGACCACAAAATGATTTATCTTTGCGATACCATCAGTTTTTGACCAACCATCAAACGGAAAGGTTAGACGTAGAATTTGGATTGTAAAAAAACATTAACAAATTCAAGCAAATTTAGTTAAAAATCGGTATTCGACGTATCATATCGACGATCATATTCGTTAATTGTTTTAGTTAAAAAGACATTTGCGTAAGATTATTTTAAAAAAGAAGTGCATATACAAGTAATGTGAGTAAAGTTAAATTGTGTTAAATTTTTAATCAAAATAATTTGTGAATGAATTGTTAAATTGTTTAACTAATATCTTTAGCAAGTGTTTTCTTAAATTAAAAGTAGTGGATTGAAGGAATGCTCAAGTTACTAGTTTTTAGATTTCGTTAAATGATGATGTTAACAAAGTGCAATAGTCGTTATTTTTTTAGTATTATTAAACAGACACGTTTTTTTTAATGGAAGTTTCGTTTCCTTATTATATTAATATGTACTTTCCCACTTGAAAAGTAATCTACGAATTTAAAATAGTTTTGAATACTTAACGAAATTTGCTTAAATTAATTTAATTATATTTTTGTATGTGTTTTTTGAAATAAGAAAAGTTGTTGTACTAGATTATTTAAAACCCATTAATCTCCAATTAACCACTTAAGAAAAAATTGTCTCTAACTTTTAGTTCCATTCTTGTGCAATCATCGTCGATTTAGATAAAACTTCGCATTAAACTAGCACATGAGAAAAATAAAAGTAAGTTATAACAAGTGGTGGTAGCGCGCCAAAGTTTATTTCGAAAATATCAGGTTTTGTCGGTTTTTTTTGGGTACAATTAACACCCACCCCTATGCATGGTAGATAACTTTTTGGAAAAATTGTGTTGTGTTGCGGTTTTAGTGTTAAATGAGGCCTAGAGCAAGTACAAAGAGGGAGTTTTTTTTATGAAATTAGGCAAAAACAAAGATTTTTTTTAAAACCAAAAAAAAAAATTTTTTTTTACTAAAATATTAACTAATGTATATGTTATATAATAACCTTAATTAATAGTAATTTTTATTCTAGTATGTTGGATACAGACAATTGCGAAATTATGTAAATATGTTTTTATTTCACACTTTATTTCTATACTTTACAATTTTCTTGTTAATTTCCTTATAAGGAAAAACTTCCTTTTTAGTTTTCGAATTCTTTTAGCGGATAGATCTGCTATCATCGTATCGATCGTAGTTGGCAAGCTCTTATATTCCAGCAAAATCTTTTTATGGCGTTAGGTTTTTCAACTGACGATGATAACATTTTTATCAAGAGATATTTTAAGTTCTCTTTATTACTAGGATAAGTTTTATATACAGACTTACTTATCTCATTTTAATCATGTCTAAAATTTATTGCAACGATCTTCCGATGCAGTAGGCTTAAAATGTATGTCTTGCCATACCTTTATCAAAAGGCAGAGTATTGTGTAGATGTTGGGATGATGCAAACTTTGTGTGGAAGTGGTGAAGGCGTTTGAAGAACTGATCGAGGTGGGTCTGATGATCTGATTCAGATCAACTTGCAATGAGGATATCATCTAAGTAGACAAAAACAAAGTGTAGATCGCCTGTGACCTCATTTATGAACCTATGGAAGGTTTGGGCGGCATTACGTAGCCTGAATGGCATACGAGAAAATCGTATAGGCGTAGCGGCGTAATCAAAGCAGTCGTATGCACATCTTCTGTGGCGATGGGTATATGATGGTACGCGAGAACCAAATCCACCTTAGAAAAAATTGTGCTGCCGTGAAAATGCACGGAGAAGTTCTGTATATATGGAATAGGATATCTATCCGGCACAGTGGCTATATCACTGTCGAGTCTTACTTTTCTCAGTTCTCATTACCTTACCATTTTTAAAAAAAAACAATGATTAATTTTAATGTGATTATAACTACGTTCTCAACATCAAAATAAACAATAATAATAAAATTATATAAGAATCATGAAAATAATTAAAGTAATTTCTTCAAAAAAAATGTGTTTGCAAAAACCAAACAATTAACAAAACAACAAACGATGACATAAACTTACAAAAGAAAAACTCAAAATTAAATTTTTAAATACATTCTCACAACTACTACAGCTGAACAAATTACCTTCCGCAACAAGCACTGGTATGGTGATAATTAGGGTAGATTATAAATTATTACCATACGCTCGCAATTAGCTTTCAACGTTATCAGGAATTTGTAGTTTTTGTTTATTATTTTTTTTAGTATGAAAGAAAATTTTACTCGAATGTAAAAGGTAGAATAAATAAAGTTATCTAACAAAATAATCTGTGATAAGATAAGGAAAAAAATTTCCTTAAAATATTCAAGTGGATCATAATTGTAGAAAAGATTAAATTATATATTATTACATCAAAACACCCATTTAAGATAATTTATGGCTAAAAATAGTTATAAGTTATGATTTTATTTTGTTTCCGTAAATATGTACTGATTTTATGAAGAACTATTTTAGTAGATTATATTTTTCGAAGGAAAGTGGCTTATCAATTTCATGAGTGCATGCCAGTATACCGTATACCTCTGCTTGAAAAACATTGCTAGGGTGCCTAGGCTTATCGCTCTACTGAATCTGGGCCTTTCACTCCAGATTCCGGCGCCCACACGTGTCTCTGTTTTGGAGCCACCCGTGTACCTTACTAGTCCACCCAGCGATACTTTAGGAAAAGTCCAAGTTAGCCTGTCTTGTATGTGCACAGAAGGTTGCTCAAATTTTGAGATTTTAAATGCCATGCAGTCCAATAGTATCCCCGCTTCCCGAATCAATGCAATCCACTGCTACTAGAAATTTTTTTTTGTTGTGCGCACAAGCAAACGATGCACGCTTGCGAAATCCAGCCCAAGGCTCTGGGATGCTTGTTTTGCAGATCCTCAGTTAATACTATGGCTAGGATGTTAAGAGATGAATTAGCGTAAACGGAAGGACGAGTAGTGAAGATTTTCGTGCAGTTTTAGTCACGATTCGTACGGCCTCAATCAAGAATGAGGTCGCTGCTGATGCGTTCATAATTACAACGACAAACAAACAAAGTGGAAAGAACTAGCGAGACCTAGAGACGACGGGAAGAATAGATTTCAAGAGGCCCGAGTCCTACAAAGATTGTGACGCCATTTAAGAACAAGATGTTTAAAAGTCATGAATCACACTTTGTACTACCAGTTCATATTTCGTTGGTCGTGCCATGATGCAATGTTTAGTAGCAAGCTTAGTTTGAAGGAAATAATATGTTTTAGGGATAACCTAAACTGTGTTTTAGTTGTAGGCAGTGGCAAATGTCAGGGGAGATAGTCTGCTGTTAGATGTATAACATGGCCGTGGCTCTGCTAAACCACTTTAGATTGTACAATGATATCGAAGCTGAATGCAGTTTGTAAAGGAATATATTCCGATATCAACAATGCCAAACGTAGTAGATACAATTTTCAAATCTTTCGCGCTTTTATTTTCAATGTATCTAAGTTCAATTAGTTTTTAGGGATCTGTCGCTCCAAGCCCTATTCATTTTTATGGCAGTGGGCCTCTTGTTGACAGAACTTGTATTCGTACATTTTCCCCAACTAACCCTTACTTGTTTACTCGTTTTATAACCGCTTCATATTGTGAAAGGAGTAAGCCTTATATTAGAAATATATTAGTATATGTAATATGTTTTTAAAGAAACCATTACAACTATTATAATAACAACAATTTTAATTTTTATTTACACAGTCAAATGGAAGGTTCAGATACTCAAGAAACCATTCCAGGAAAAACCATAGATTCACTACATGAAGTAATAAAAACGATAGCAAATGGCAGAAACTATAATATTCAAATAGAACCTGGATCAGCTAAAGGTGATAACTATCTTGGAATTGTTTATCGCATCAATGTGACTATCGACAATAATATTATCAATAATAACAACAATTCAACTGAAATAAATGAAAATAAATTTGAGAAATTATCTATTATATTAAAACTACCACCACAAAATGAAATTAGAAGAAAGCAATTTTTTGCTCGATCATCTTTTTTAAGAGAAGCGCTGGCATATAATGAGGTAAGTAACTACAATACTTCTGCGAAATTATAACAGACTTTCAAGTAAAATATTTACAGATTCTTCCTATGCTTATGGAGTTCCAAAAACAAAGAGGTGTTAATCCATCCGAAAATGGATTCCATGAAATCCCAAAATGTTATGCTGCATTAACAGAAGACTGTTTTGAGGCTATTTTACTTGAGGATTTAAAGGTGAAAAATTTTAATATGTTTAATCGTTTTGACAAGGTTACCGCTGAATATGTTCTACTTGTGATGAAGCTATTAGGAAAATTACACGCAATATCGTTTGCAATTAAGGTAAAACAATAACTAAGATTTTGCGCTAAATAATTTCAGCTCATATAGTTTAAATTTAAATAGGATCAATGTCCCGAAAAAATTGCACCTTATCAAGGACTAAAAGATCTTTTTGAAGAACGAGACCAAGATGAAGTATTAATAACATACTTTGATAGCTTAAAAACTAGAGCGCTTGAAACACTAAATCCAGATATAGATCCACCAGAATTAATAGAGAAATTTCATAACTTTTTAGCAAATGCTTCACTTTATTCCTTAATTCTAGAATTAATACGAGGCAAGGCTGCAGAACCGTATGCAGTTTTATGTCATGGTGATAGCTGGAATAATAACATTCTTTTTAAGATCAATGTAATATTATTATATACATATATATATATTTTAATTCATTTTCGTAAATTTTTTTTTATAGAATGGAAAAGCTGTTGACGCTCGACTAATTGATTGGCAAATCCTGCGTTACGCATCACCAGTAAATGATCTAATGTATTACATTTTTGCTTGTACAACTAAGGCACTAAGAGATCAGTATTATGAAACATTCCTTGATACATACTACAAGGAATTAACAACTCTGTTGATTAGGTAAAAACTTGTGCAATTGAATGCATCACTTCTATCATTTTCTAACTATTTGTTTATTTTAAGACTTGGTTCTGATCCCGAAAAAGTTTTTCCCAGGAGTGCATTTAATGATCAATTAAAGAAATTTGGCCGGTTTGGTTTTATAATGGCAACAATGATATTACCAATAATAACAACACATGGAGAAGATGTACCAGATTTAGATGAACTAAGTGCTAAATTAGAGGCAGGAAATTTAGATCCTAATGAAACTTTCACAGCTGAAAAATCAGTTGCAGCATACAAAGAAAGAATGAGAGAAGTTATTATTGATATGGATAGATTAGGATATATTTAAACATCCCAATTGAGAATATTATAAGATATTAAAGATGATTTTAAGTAACTATAATATTTAATTTAACATACCTTTTTAACGGATCTCAATAAGTTTATCTGAGGATCATGTTTCAGTAATTTTGCATTTTGTGCAAAACGTAATGTTGAAAGAGTTTCACTTAAATCTTCTTTATAAGGACTCACACACGCCAGTAATATTAAATAAGAATTCAGATTTAATGAATCTAAAAATGAAATTATTACAAAAAAAAACGAAAATAAAACAAATTAAAAATATAATTATACCTTGTAAAACCGAACTTAAAACGCTATCTCTATATGGAATCACTTTATCTCCAGTTACTAATGCTTGTAGAACTTTCCCTATCGACAGTAATCCCTGATTGATATGAACACCTTCAATAAGTGCAGCACCTTGATGTCCTGTACGTCGAACACCTTCTGATCCAGCCAAATCGACTAGATTAAAGGATGATGTAATTGTTTCGGAATTTCTAGTAATTTTTATATAGAGCGTGAAAATTGCATGTGATCTAGAACTATTTGGATTCATTTTTGTTGGACGGACATGGCGATTCTTGTTACCACTGTTAAGTACTGAATAACCATCATCTATATTCTGTATTGATTTTTTGACACCACCGGAGAATTTATAGCCTGAAATAATGTAAAATGTTAATTTAAATAAAATTAAGAGATCTTTAATATTTTTTATGTATAAGTCTAGGATTAGGGGACGCTTTTTGCGCAACAAGCCTGCAGTGCTATCGGATACATCTTGAACGGATGGGTAGTAGTAAGTTTAGCTGAAGAAGTAAATAGGGAGTAGAATAGGCCCAAGAGTTCAGAAATACTGATTAAAAAACGGTGTTTCATAATACTGTTAATTGATGAATGCACGGATTCATTTAGGGCAGTGTGGGGCGCTGCAGGCGTTGATAATAAGCTTACTCAACAAGTCTGGCTTTACAAGAATAACATCTCTGTGAAGGTACGGGAGCCATAATTTTAGAGGTAATAGCGGGATAATTTTACTAAGAATATTGCACTTTTACTATTGGTCAGTGAATCTCTAATCTTAATGAATGAAAGGACACCATCCGCTATACCGACGTTATTGTATGACCGAAGACGCTGCAATCTTGCTTGGATTTCGCAAAATCTCTCATTCGTCTCCCGTTTTTTGAAGTCACCATAGAAGTTGAAGGTTTTTGCCGAGGCTCATTGGAAACTGACCCGCCTCTCTGGGATTTCTGTACCCACGCCTATAGTTTTAACGAAGGAGTGGTGAGAATCTTACATCGGTCTAGCAGCAGGGAATGTGTGAGACCGCCTGACCGATGCCTAGGACAGGAGACACCGCTGGGGGTCCATAGTGAGACGGTGGTGTCAGTTTCCTACTGACTAAACTCACCAATCCATTTTCATGACGTTTTAGTCCAAACCGGTACGAGCCGTAAAGGCATTACTTTGACCTGGCGTCATCAACGAGACCCTTAAAAGGGGTCTCTGCAGGGTGCTCACCATAGACAGGACAGTGCACATCCTTTATTCTCCGAATATCAAACTACGAACAAACACGACGCCTTGCTACGTTGACCGAATTATTGCTCGTGCGCCGTCCTCGTCTGTCCGCAATCGCGCACCGTGGGAAGCCAGCTTTAGCGCACAATATAAGACTTTTTAATTACTTAGTATTCGTAACTTACGTAATTACCAATACAAATATTAGATAAATAAATAACTATTTTATCTTACATACTTTTTTTTTTATTTCATTTAACACGAATTAAGTATATAACATGTAAAACGTATACTAGATTGCAGCATACAATAGAAATTTTAACATGGCTAAATAAGTTTTGGTTTCGGCCGAAGTTTCGGCTGCAAATCCTGTTTCGGTCGGTCACTATGGAAAACTAACTACCCACTAATTCCCAGAAATATGCCTGCTGCTATTACAGTGTATAAATTGCGAAAATGCATATGTACTTTGCTCTTTGATAGCATCACAAGCACCATACGTGATTGAACTCTTAACATTTGTAAGGTTTAACATACTGCGAAGACAGAGTATGTGTACTGATTTTAGATTGACATTTCCAACAGCTGCGGTGTCCGAGTGGTTAAGGAGATGGACTTGAAATCCATTGGGTTCTACCCGCACAGGTTCGAATCCTGTCCGCAGCGGCAATTTTTTTTTATTATTGTTTTCTGTAATTTCAATTTACTTTTTATTTATTTTCAAATTGAATGACGACGGCCAATTATTTTTGTAAGATTTTATACAAGTCTATCGCATATAAGCAAAATGATCCGAGTAAATAATAAAGTGCACAGGCACACATGTGGGTTTATGACAATCAGGAACGTGAATTTAATCCATTGAGACGAAAATTCATATAAAACCTAACTTACCTTTTGTATATATCTGCTCTAAAGGATTATCTGATAATAAATCATAGACTTTCTCATTATAAATTTCTATGAATGAAGCTGAAACATCTCTCGAACTTGCATCCGGAATGTTCTCTTGCTGAATAAAGATTTCATTTAAAATCCTCGGTACAACGCCGATATTTTCGCTGTTAAAATCCTAAGAAAATTAAATTATGCATATACTTCCAACAAGCTAATATCCTATATTACTTCACACTGCAGCCCCATTGTGTAGGTCTTCCCCGTGCCTGTCTGACCATAAGCCAATGCGGTACAATTGAAGCCCTGTAATGCCCTTGTCACAAGCGGTTGAAATAACTCGTCAAATAAATCTTTCTGTGATATATCAGGCGGCAATATGTGGTCAAAGGCGAAGGGACGCTCGTAAACAACTAAAATCTTTTATTAGATATTAATATTTGTTTAGTTTTTATTATATTATTTTTCAGCTAGAATATTATTATAGATTACATTTTTACTTGTCGGATGATAAGATATACAAGATTCTTCAGATTGATTAAGCACTGGCCGTTCACGAACGGCTATTTTAACAGGACAACCATCTAATTCAATCATTTTGCACTTTTTATTCAACTTTTAACTTATTATTAATATTTTATGTACAATCTAAGCAAGGAAAATACAATCTTTCAAAATGTTTGTTTTTATTTAACTGCTGCCAAATCAAAAATCAGGTTGGCCAACATTCGTAAGAAAAACTTTTAGGTAGTGATTGGAAAATTGATGGCATTTTAAAATGTAGCTTGTGTACCTGCCAACAGAGGGTATTTCGTTGGTTTTGAAATTTGTTTTATTTTGGTGATAATTTTTATTTAACAACATAAAGTTATTAACGGAACTACTAGAAATATTAAATATATACAAACTGTATTTTTTGTTTCATTTAAATTAAACTACAAAAATGATCTAGGATACCATTTGTGTAAAGCAGTCTGACCGAGAATGTGAATTTTTTTGGCGGGAAATTATATAATGTTTAAGAAACCAATGGAGTTTTTAATGATAAAAATAGTGATGCAGTGGTAATTAAAGTGATATATCTATGGATATTGAATAAAACGATTCATTATGTTCATCACCTTCTCAAGAATCTTCTTCCATCGTTCTCGGTCGGTAATCAATTGTACGTATATACTATATGTCGTCGTCTTTATATCTCTTCCTAGGTCTTCCTTGTGGATGTTAAAATAATTCAGCGTACTGTTTGCCGTTTGTATTCTGTTTTTAATTTTCACCGTTATGTTAATTGTTAATTATTATGTTCGTTTTGTTAATTTGAATTCCTAAGTAGGTGAACTCATTTACAGATTCTATATTATATCTGTCTATTGTTATATTTTACCCTGTTCTTCCTCTACTATTTCTATTAGGGCTCCAGAAAGGAATGAGGGATTGATTATAAATAAGTCCAGTTTTCGATGCTGATTTTACTACCGACACAGTCTTCCTTTGTTGCAGCCATGTCCTGCCTATGATGACTATGTCATCTGCATATGCCATTAACTGGACAGACATGTTTAGAATTGTCTCTCAGGTTTCAATATATCCCTCTCGGCGGGCTTTTCTAAGGGTCTGATTATGTTGGAGCAACGATACTAGCGTAGCGAAGATAATACAAAAAAGTTGTCAATAGAGCTGTTTATATTAGAGCAACGCGCTGACTCACGCTTTGGTCGCGACCAACGATAAGAGCTGCGATAAAGCTTCTCCGCTAGTATCGTTAGTATCAAGATGGATGTTGATTCCTCAGTCATATTGTCAACGTTCTGTTTGCGTTTCTGTCATAAACTGGTAAGATTGCTGTATTCACGCTACTCACAGCTTTTGTCACAGTTCTCTTACAATCTATCGCAGCTCCAACGTAATCAGACCCTAACTCATGGTGTTGATCAACATTCTTCGTCTTCGATTTCTTTTCCACTAATCCTTTCTCAACTGGGCTTGGAACTGTCTATGACGGGACAAAACAAAAATAGGGAACAAATACATTCTTAATGAAAAATATTTTCAATTGGAACATTTAATTCACTTCATATTTCTATAAAATACAATAAGTATAAAATATATTCTTTAGAATTCTTTCTCTGTTTATATTTAGATAACCTATGTATAGGAGCTCGTCCCTGAAATTAAGAATTATTTCGAGGATGGTCCTATTAAAGGCAGGAATATAGTTAGCAGTGGCTCAAAGAACGTGTAAATATTAAAAAAAAAATTTCACCTTAAAAACAAATATAGCACGTACAAAATAATTAATAGAATAGTTCATTCAAAAATAATTTTAAAAATTTTGACAGCGTTTTTTAGTTATTCATTATTGAACTATATTGCATCGAGCAGACATTTGCGAAACAATAGATCCCTTGATGGATTCCAATTTTGCATTGAAGATCAGTACGGGAAATATTTGTTAATTATTTACTTATATCATATCAAGATTGGTTTTCGTGTTAGCTATCTACGGTTCTTCCTTGTTAAGCCCTCCCCAATAACCAAGGTCATTACTTAAATATACTGTGTGTCCCAAATAGGTATATATGTAGATCCCTCTGTAAAGTACATAACAGTCATATATTTTTTAGTAAACATACGTATGATTTTTTGGCAACCAGGGTTCGTTTATGGTGGACGTCTTATAGGTTTGCTCTCATGAGTTTTTAGGCATAATTAAAGGTTTCGGCGTCTAGAGAATTGCTTATATAATTTCTGAGGATATTGGTGACTGAGGCTTCTGTAATCTTCAATGCATAAGAAAATCTAAAGTGGGGTTGAATATATTTTGAAATAATTCTGCTTCGTCTTATAGAATTATCAAATAAATTTCAAAACTACTCCATACAATATCGTTCGTTACATTACAATCTAAAAAATAATAGAATATGGCCAAAGATTATCACAACGTATTCTAGAAGAGATCAAGTTTACTTAAACTATTAAAAACATTAAAATAGTAAAATTGGGAAAATATCTTTTAATATGCTTCTCTCATATGAATTGATTGAATCTTTTAAAGAGCGTAAATCAAGTCTTCGGATGTTTTTTTTATAAAAAAAAATTGTCGGAGTCTACAGGCTGTAAAATAGGTAAAAATATTGTAAGAAATTGAAGTTTTGAACAACATCTTACAGTAGCAACTACTTGTAGGATGACATGATCAATGTAGCAGTAAAGGCACCACAGCAAAAATTATTATCAACAAAATACCAGACGGACACAGCGTACCCAAAAAAAGATATACAGATGGCGTAGAAGAAGATTACGAACCCTAGGTATAAGAAATTGGAGACTTCAAGCGAAGAATCGACAGTTCTGGAGGAGGATGTTACAGAAAGCCGATGATGATGACGTTTTTATATTTCAAAGATTATCCACAAGGATTGAGTTTATAATTTGAAAACTTTCACAGATATTCGTCATCTACCAGTAAAAGATTTCGCCATATTAAAAAAAGAAAGTAAATTTTTATATTGCAGACATCGAGCTAGGTTTTATTATAATTTTTCCAAGAAATTGAATGTTTGGATTTATGCTCTTTAAAAAAACACCTCGATTCAAATAAAGAGTCTTTCAACAAGAGATGCCATTTTAAATTACGCGACATTTTTGTACTGTTATCATGGACATTTTGTAGATATTCTGTACATCACTTTTCATGAAAATATTGCACTTTTCTGTTGATTTAAGCTGACAACTCTTGTTGAAAGACGCTGTAGTAAAATGAATTAACTAAAATTAACTTATAAAGTACACAAGTATCTTAATATACGAAATCGTATACTGCAGAATAAAACTTAAATTTAGATTCTTAACTTAATAGAAAATATGTTAAATGTGCGAGATTAGAAATCAGGATTAATAGTTATACTATGCCCTTACTCTATTTTCCTCTTCTGTGATTCATCACTTTTTTCCTATTTTGTATAATACGATATTATGCACTGGCCTTCTATTCCTCGATAAGAACGTAAATGTAATTCCAAATCGTCCGTTTGCAACATCGCCGGTAAAACATAATCAATTTGTAAATCATCAAATGAATATTTCATTAAATCGATAACAGTTTTAGTCGTAAGGATGGCAGCATTGCTAGTATCTCGAGTTAATATTCCTCCATTTCCACTTTCCTCCGTTGAACTCCATAGTTCTAGCCATGAAGTAAACTTGTCAAGATATTCAATTCTGGCATCATTACTACTATAAAAAGGACTTTTATCATCATCTGTATTTTGGTTTCGTAACAATGTACCCTTAACGTTCATAATATCCCACCATTTTCTTATAATTGAACAAAACTCACCAGTCTCAGCCATATCACCTTCGCGCTGCTTCAGAGCTAGTATTGTTGATGGATGAAAAACATTTTCTACAAGTGCCAGATTTTGTCTTTCAATACCATTCGGCTGTAGGGACTTGATGTTTAGTTTAAATGCTTGCTTATCCGGTAAATCAATCTCCTCGGAGAATATATTCTTTAAGTGCAAAAATGATGCAGATTTAACTTCTCCGGTTTCAAAATCTGGATAAAAGAACGTTTGACCACTGTTGGATAATGATATCCAATCATTTCTGATATTCTTATAAATTTGTACTGTGTCATACTGTAAATAAATTATTTCTTCACTATTTCCAGGATTTATAAAATAGTTACAGACCGATTTATCCGATTGATTTTCAGTTAACATTTTAAATAACGATTGATTTGTTTTATTATTATCGGTGGTAACAACACAAACTTTAAAGCTTAGACTTTCTACAAAATTAATTGTTTCAATTGTTAAATGTTTTAAGTCCGATCCTGATGGATTTGAAATAGGCACTAATCGAACAACTTTCTTAAATGATCCATAAAGTGATTTTATCATGAAAACAATCAGAGTTTTTGTGATTGTTGGATCGAATGCATCCACACCAGCATTAATTGCGTATAGTAACAACGCTACATACCTATCGCGAATTTCTAAATTATCTATAATATGCTCTAAATACATTTCATCAATACTATATGTTTTATTGTTCTGAATAGGTTGAGCAGTAGAAGAAATACTTTGCAAATATCTTCTGCACGGCATAATTAAAAATTTTCTTAAATTCTCATAGGCCGGAATGGATTGACTGTAAATCATGAATGCCATGTGTAATGCAGGAACATCATATCTTTTCTTCTTGCGTTTTTTAATCAAGGTAATTTGATTGCATAATAATTCAATATTAGATGAATATTTAAATTCATATTCGTTAGCTAGATTAAGAAAAGTTAGGGCACGTTCCAGATAATAATCACGATTTTGACTTGGAACAGTCTCCACGTTAAGGTACCGAGATAAAACTTTTGCAACTTGAGACCAAAACACTAGCTTTAAGCTAGATCGTAAGACCCATTCCAAATCCTTGAATCGCAATTCTAGCTGACCGAGAATTACCTTAAGGTGTAGATCATTTGTTATGATAATGCGACTGCAGATCTCGCAACCAGTGTCCTCAGTTAAAACAACACGATAAAAGACAACCTTCATATCATTTTTAAGTACGTGCCAATTTGTTAAATCTAATTTTTCCGAAAAATTTTCTAGGAAGTTTTCAAAGGTCTTTATCTTATCCGCTTCAATATGAAGATATTTCTGGTTCTTTCTTTCAAAAGCTCGCTTAAGCCTTCGAATAGCTGGATCTCGTCTAGATGAGCGACTATTCATATTAAAAAAGGTGGGGAATATAGATGGAATGACATTTTCTCGCAGGCGTGGACGTTTCCTTGGGACTCCGTTATCAGAATTACGAAAATCCTCCGGTTTAAAATGTATGGCACAAACCCCTGTGTTATCGGTAGGTGTTAAATCTTTGCGATGTATTGCTCTAATCCATTTGTTTTTTAGATCTTCATCTTTTGGAAATTTGAACATTGTCACAGGTCCGTGGGAGCGTATGCTTGTGAGATAGTTTGATTTGCAACCAGGGACGCAGCAACGACGAGGCATCTTAAAGCTATTGTAAGAAATAAGTAAAATATATTGCAGATGCTGTTGCTTTCCAAATCTTGGAAATGAAAACAAGGAATATATAGTTGTTAAATTACTGGAATATGGCACTAAAATATTAAAAACCTTTCTTAACATAAAAGGACGTGTTTGATTATTTTCTTACGTTGCTCTTCTGTAAAATCAAACATAGTCTAAAAGTAACCAATTTGATATTTTATACCGCACACTTTTCAGGCAGAACACAGTCATACTGAGCCTCTTTCATGAATGTTGTCTGCATCTTGATTAATAATCACTCCTTAGTCCACTAATTACTGCAATCGAAAGAAATTAACATCTAATTAAAACTTTTCTTGTGGTAACTACCTGGTGCTAAGTGATAGTACTTTACTTTAGTTTTAGGAGTTTAATACAGGAGTTTAGTTGTTTCTTTTATGAAATTGATTTCGCTTTTCATCACAGGAAAATGTTTGACAACAATAAAAATTCAGGTTATGTTTTTATGGACTTGGTAAACAAATTCATTTGGTTATTCTTTGCCCCACAAGTAAACCTGGAAAAGTTAGGTTACCGTCAATGGACTAGTTTTCAATGGCAATATTTTTGGACAGAAAGATTGTTATATAAATCTCTATGAACGTTGGGAGTATAAAACAAATTCTTTTATTGAAGAAATTTTAATTGTACATTTGCGATTTTTTTAAGTACAATTACTGTACAAAACATTAAATTATTTTTCTTTAATATTACTACATTAAAGTGATAGATTTCTGTTTGGAAGAGACCAGTAATTCATGAAATAAAGACGTAAAAATATCCTTCTTCTTAAATGACGCTTCGGACTCGGCCCTCTTGAAGTCTCTTCTTCCAGTCGTCCCAACGTTTCGTTAGTTGTCTCTAGTTTGTTATACGAAGTTTTCGTAAATCTTAAGGGCCCAATACACGAGCGCTCCATCCGACCACGCCACGCCAAAACAGCAACAATTTGTATGCACACGAAATTTCGAGTGCATACAAATTGTTGTTGATTTGGGACGGCACGTGGTCGGATGGATCGCTCATATTAGGCCCTTTATAGCACGTCATCCACCCACCTATTTTTGGTCGCCCCACGCTTCTCTTTCCTGATGGTCTACCATTTAATATCATGGCTAGTATTCTTTCCTCCGAAGCTTATACAATGTGTCCGAGTCATACATTTCTATAAGCTCTTCGTTAGTTCTGATGCGCCTTTTCTGTTGTTGTGTTTTATGCCTCTGGGAGTCCATTTGGTTTCCTGTAGATCTGTGTTCGCTATGTCGTATTTTTTTAGTGTTGAGTTGAGCGTTTTGACTTTCCAAGTTCCTAATTCGAATTCCACATTCCGTTGTCTGGGTCGTTGCCGTTGGGTCCGTCTTGTTCGAAGCATATTTTGAGGATTCATGACCGGTGGGTTGTTACGGTGGTAAGTTGTCAGTGTGGGGTAAGTTCTATGGGGTGCGACAGCGAGGGAAACCCAACCTCCGTTAAAGGATGGCGTAGACCAGGACGACCAGAGCTTACGGATGCCAAACTGGAAGACATCGGCTCAGAATCGGGACCGGTAAATAGAAAAGTTGCGAGAGGCCAGGTGCCGTATTTGGTTTCTCCAGTCGATATCGACATCTGTCGATAAATAAAAATTGGCATTAGGCAACACGATATCGACAACGTTATCCTCTCTTTACGTGTCGATAAAGACATTTGACGTTTATTAAAAAGCTAAATTTATACATACAATAAACTTTTAACAATTTCTATTTTAATTAAAAATACAGCGGCTGTTTTCTCGCAAGAACAAGCCGACTGTGGAACAAAATTACACCATCTGTATTACTGAGCTGCTACAACCTCCAAGAGCTCAAACGCAGGGTTCATCGCCGTCTCATTCAGCAACCTCGTGACTGTTCTTAACCTGAAACCTCTTCTATTCTTCGTACTAAATTCACTACTACCCATTGCACCATGACGTGACCAACGCCATGACGGACTGGTAGTAAGGCGATTCCTGACCTTAGAACAGCCACATAAAAAACTGTTGTCGAACCGGTTTTATAGGAGAGAGTAGTAAAAGGGAAAGGAAGAAAGTTTTTGGTTTACAACCAAAAAATTTGGCGTAAAAACTAATGCATTCGCAATATGCTTCTTTAGGGGACAGAACAGAACAGCTTCCATACAAAAGTCTTGGAAATTTTAAATTGCCTTTTTCTCACATACGTTTTTTAACTTTACAGTTAACAAATAAACTAAAATGTTTTGTTTACTGAATGAAAAACGAGAAAACTTAATGGAGAGATAGATAAGACCGATCTTTATGCAATATTTGGAGAAATTAAAATGCACCAAGTCGTCGTAATTTATGTAAATAAAAGAGAAAATTTCCCTAGCTGTTTTTTTAATGTTCCAGGACAGAACAGAATAGAACAGATTAAAAAAACACGGCATTTGTATCCTTTATATCCTCTTTATCAGCACGCACATCCAGTGATATCTCCTTGCACAGGCAGTTAGAAAGGAGTATGTTTGTAAAACCAGTTCGACAAAAGTTGAAGGATTAATCGTGCGTGCTTCCCCAATGGGAAAAGAAGACAAATAATTTAGGAAATTGAAAATTATGACAAAACCACGAGCGAAAACAGAAGAATAACTCAAAACAGACTCTGATGGAGAAGCTTCCACACTCAAATAAAGATAATAAAAATAATAACAATAAAAGGATAAAACACATTAAAACACTATAAATCTAATGTTATTGTACTTTATTCATACAGTCTACATTTAATTTTTTTTCACTTTTCTGTTAAGAATAACGATACTTGATTAATTTATGCATTTTTTTTTGTGTATGATGAATAATAATGTTAATGATTACTTTTCTCTTGTTTTTATTTTTTTTTTCAATTTTTTTTCTATGTGTATCTTGTATCTAAATAATTACAGAAAATATAATATGTAATCACAAAAAAAAAATAATAATAATTATAAATTTCTTTTCGAGCATTATTTAAACTGTTTACCGAATTATATAGAATTTATATTTTTTATATTTAAATTTGTTTTTTTTTTATTTTATTTTAATTACAACAGAATTATTTCTTTCTTGTTATTTATTTCTCAATCAAATTTCGTTTTCAACTATACTGAACATTTTTTTTCAAACATTTTTTTTATTTTCATTTTTTTTTGTTTCATTTATATTTTCAAAAACTTATTTACATACTACAATTTAAATTTTTCATTTTTTTTTTATTTTTCATCTAAAACAATTTTAATTAATAAGCAATTTTTGTTGTTTTTTCTTATTCTTTTTTTGCAATGACATTTTTTTTATAATATATTTTATTATGTTACAGCGTTGTTTTTTAATTTTTATTTTTTTAATAATTCATAGCTCTCAATTTCGTTTTCTAATAGTAAATATATAATAAATGTATGTATAATCTAAAAAATAGCTCTTATCTAAAAGGGAACATTAAGGAGCTTTATCTTGCAGCTGACAAAAGATATTTGTTTTAGTTGATTTTTTTTTTGGTTTTTTTTTCATGAATTGTGATGATTTTTACGAAGAAATTGTTTTGTTCCTTTTTCCAAAGAAAAATTAGTATATTTCAGTAAAATTGCTGAATATCAGCTGCAAATTTTTAAATGTGCTGAATTATACAGATATGTTTTCAAAAATATACAAATTTTTTTTTGGGAAAAAAAAAGTTTTTTTTTAGTTTGTTTTTTATGTAATTATTATATATGTATGTATATATTTTGTTTGGCTACGGTGGTTTCGATTTATTTTCTTTATTTTATTTGTAAATCATTTTATAAATTTATTTTTATTTTGTTTTTGTTTTTTTAAAGTTAAACTTTTTGAAAACAATTAAAATAATGTGACAGTTCCTAGGCCTATTTTAAATGATCAGTTTTTTTTATATGAAAGTTAACGAAAAAAAATTTTAACAAAAAATTCTTGTTACAAAATACAAAATGTTAAATGGTATTTTTTTTTACTAAAATATTTTTTATCCTTTTATTTTTCTTCAAATATTTTTTGGAAGTGGCACAAAATTATTTTTAATTTTTATACTTTGAAAGTTATTTTTTTATTTTTCATCACATCAGATATTGTTATATATATGTAACGGATTTTTTTTAATCTTATATATTTCGACAAAACTAGACATGAAAATACATAGGGTGTTTTTTATGTTAATGTAGTAGAACTATATTAAAGAAATAATTGGAAAAAGTTCAAATACGAAGAAAAGATTTTGAGAACGTTTTGTATATTTATAAGCCAATTTTTTTAGATTTAAAATTTTTTGATTTAAATTTTTCGTAATAAAAATATTTAATTTTAATAATTTATTTTGAAAGAAAAATAATGTTTGCGTTTTTTTTTGTAATTGGTAATAATTTTTAATATAACAAAAAAAAAGTAACAGAAAATTACGCTGATATTATTTTTATTGTTTTAGTATTTAGAAATTTGTTTTTATTCTAGGCAAGTTATTACCGAATTGATTTAAGATATTTAAGAGTTGATAAATAAGTTTTAAATATAAATTTTAAATATTAATAAACTATAATAACACAATTTTTTAGTAATATAAGTATTTCATGAACAATTTTTTACTCCTAAAACTGTTGATAATAAGCAAAGTTTTTTTTTTATTTTAATTTTATTTATATTTATATATCTTTAATATTTTTGTTTTGTTTTTATGTTTATTTGTTTATAATCTAAATTACAATCTAAAGTTTTTGTTTTTAAAGTTGCATTTAATTTGTGTGGAGTAAGTTTTGTTTTTTTTAAATAATTATTTTATATGTAAATTTTGTGTGCTTACAATTATATTTTTTAATATGAATATTATTTTTTTTTTGTTTTTTATTTTGTGGATTAATTCTACTTTCTTACTCACTTTTACTAGTAATTCAATATTTTTTTTTATAAATGTTGCACACATGTATTTTAAATATTGATAGTGGATAAAATATTTTTTTTTTGTATTTTTTTTTTGATTTTTTTTGTGTGAGATAATGTAAAAAGTTGAAAGTTTTTTTTCGAGAAATTAGTAAAATAAATGTATTCTTCTAAGTTAGTAAGATTAAAATAAAACAAAAAAAAAGCTTTTTATTAGTTTTTCTACTAAATATTGATTAATTTATATTAAAATATACTTCTAAAGTTTAAACGAACAAATTAATAATAAATGAGCGCACAAAATTTTTAGTTTGTTTTTATGTTTTCATTTTTGTTTAACATTTAATTTATCTATGCATTTTTCTGTAGGTTATTTTTTTTTATAAGATTTTTATATGTAAATGTGTAACTTTTTTTTTGTTTTTCTGACACAAAACATTAATAAATAATGTGATTATTTTTTTTTATATATATAAGCTTTGTTTTTTTTTTAATATTAAATATAAGAAGTATATGATAATTAGTTACTAGTTATGTATAATATATTTTTTTATATATCTAGATTACCATAAATTTTTTTTTGTTCGTTTTTTATATATTTTTTTTATAGAGTTCGAATACGGTGACTTTTGTGTTTGTATAATGTAATTTGTGATTGGTGTAATTCATGTGTATTTTTTTGTGGTGTGTTTGTGTATGTTTGCGCAACAATATTATCATTAATTCCCCGATTATATTTTGTCGCTATATTTTTTTTAATTTAAAATATAGTGTTAATAAAGACGTGTTTAATTTTTGCTGGTGTGTTGTAATATGTGTATATTTTTTTTAATTTCTAAATCTTTTATTTATTTATGTTTATATATATATTAATGAAGTTTTGATAAGTTTTTTTTTTATTATTATTATACTCTTATAATATATATGTGTAATATGAATATTAATTTATAATTAATATGTATTTAAATATTATTTCTTTTAAATACAATTTTTATTCTTTGGGAAGAATTTATAACCTTTAATATATAAGATTAAATATTAAAGATATACAAGTTATTTTTTTGAAATATTTTGTACAATACATAATCGATGTATTGTACAAATAATTTAGTAGTTTTCAATACACAAACAACTTGGAAGTTTTGTTTTTTTTTTAAATTGACTATAATATTTAATTTTAACAAAATAAAATAAATAAAATAAACAAAATTATTTTGAACAATTTTATCAATTTTATATAGTATCTAGCCGCATACCTTCGGGGCTCAATAATAAAAATCGTATGCTCTAGTGAAATATTTGTTATTATTTATTTCATTTATCATTCAAAATAATTTTGTTAAAAAAATAAAAATAAAATTCGCAACAAAACATGCTTTTCCGTGTTTTTTTATAAATAAAGTTTTATTTTGTGTAATAAATGAATGTGTAAAAACAAAAATTCCAAGTTTTTTAATTGTGTTTATTAACTTTGATTTATTTACTAACAGTGAAAATGTTTATGAAATACTTGTTTTTAAAAAAATAGCAACAATATTAAAAAATTCTAGATTAAAATAAACAATTAAATATCTTTCATCAATTATTCTTGTATGAACATACCCAAAATGAAAAATAATCAATTTTCTAGATACGTTTTTTTTATTTCACCAAAAATTTATATTTTGGCATATTATTTACTTTTTTTTTAAAAAAAACATAACAGTTTATTATATTAAACAATAATAATTAATTTTTTTTTAATCTTGTGAGCGTCTTGACACATACATGACAATTTCTGATAAAAACAAATTTTTTGGATTTATTTTTATTTTTAATTTTATTTTTGGTTTGCAATATGGAACAACAAAAAACATTATTGATTGATTATTCTTCTTTTCTTTTTTTTAGTTTATTTTATTTAATTTTTTTATTTTTTCTGGTTTTTCAATAAAACATTTAGTTCACAATAAGCTAGAGTTCGAATCAATGAAAAGAACAAGCATTTTTTTTAAATACATATATAATAGTAATATATAGATAAATATATGTAAGTTGTCATACAATAATGTCTAGTTATGTCATTAAATATTTTTTTTTATTACTTATTTATTATCATTTTTTTTTTAATTTTTTTTCTCTAAAACTTAGTATTCATAGTTTTTGTTTTGTAGCAATTCATTCAGTGTTTTACTATAGTAAAAAAAAGGAAACTCTCCATATTGAAGTGCGACTCACAAGTACCCAAGTGTTGCGTATGTTTTTACAAATGGTGCATCACTAGCTGTAACATCCCTATGAAACAAAAATATTAATTATTATTTAAGAAAAATATAAATATGTAAACATATATGGTTTTTTTTCCAAAACCCATTTTTTTTAATTGAAATCATGACAAAGCAAAATAAAATTACTGAAAGTTCTAAAAATAGTAGAAAATTTCATACGACTTATTGTTATTATTAAAAAAGTAAAGGATTATCCAAAAAGTTTGATAGTATACTTTCAATGTAAATACAACAACGGCGTGAGTTTTCAGTTTATTTTATTTCAATGTTTGAAAAATAATTCAGTTCCATTAAAAATAGGAAATCATATCATTCAAATTCATAGTCCATGCGTTCGGTAGAAATTTTCAGTTATATTTTCTTGTCAAGTACGATCTGTGGACCGTAGTTATTTAAGTATAGTTTGAATATATAAATGGCATAGTATAGTTGCACACAATATCATACAAAACATAATACTAGCCTCGATAATTGTTGGTAGAATTGAGGATAAAATATATTGCCAGGTAAGAAACAACAAGTAAGATTTAGGAAAGGTCGCGGATGTATAGATAACTCAAATATCCTAAGATTAATAGTCGAACAATCGATAGAATGGAAATCACTATTATACATTACTTTCGTAGATTTCAAGCATCGCCACAACTATCTAGAAATGTAAGGTTAAATATTTTAAACTCGTGCGTGAATTCCATATTACTGTATGACATGAAACCTGGCTTATAAACCTCACCAAACATTTGTGATTGCGTTGTTACTGTGGGACTGCTTTTTGAATATGAGTAATAGAATCGTTTTGTTGAAACTATAACATATATACATTTGAAACATAATGTTTTTTTTAATTGAAAACAAAGGAGGTCCAAACATATCCGACAGTTCTTTTTGACATATGTATGTACATATATTTGTTCAAGGTTGTGGTTATAACTAAACGGTCGGTGGACAAATACACTGAATATATAGTCGATTAACGAATAAATATCATCGAAACTTATTACGAAAATGGGCGATATTTGAAAAATCTATTGTAAAAATCATAATCGACAGTAGACATTTCAAAAATTAGTAAAACTAATTCGGTTCATGATTTCCCAAGGCCAAATAGACCAAAAAGTCCTGCTTCGAATGAACACATTACTGCTATGCGTTCCAGTGTGGCTGATAGCCATCAACAACTATTTCTCATTGTTCTCAGTAATTAGGATTTTTCCATTCAAGCTTTTGGTTAATATTATTGGACAAAGATTTGAATGAAATGCAAATCTCAAAAGCAATCTTTATTGCTAGTAAACGTTCCCTAGCACAAAACTTATCATACCTATAGGATAATCCATTATTATAAATTGATTTAATGCATTTTTGTTAGTTACAAAAATCCTGTACTATTTAACATTTGCTACGACAGATTATTAATTTAGTAAATATATTCTTTTAGGACCACGAAGATTAGAACAAGCGATATCCTTCTTCAAATATGTTGATAACCACCATTTATTCAATCCCATGAACAATCGATGACAATGTCTTCCAATTGGTGCTGATATCCTAAAATACGCCATTCGAAAAATACCCTATTTAACTGCATACTCATATGTAGAACTTAGTGTAGTGTATTTTCAAGGTTGAACTATTGCTAATTAATTCCGTAGAAGTCACATGTGATATACGTTGCAAGCGAAGTTCTTCCCCACTTGAATCGCTGTTGATGCCCGGTAGTTGAAACTTGAAGAGTATTCTTCTTTTCTCTAAATTTTACGGTTAGTGCGGATGAAACTTAACTATAACTGAGTGATTTTATAAAAGGACTACTGAAGAAATTTTTTTTGTTGATTTAAATATACGAAAAAGCTAAAAAATTGTCTACAGCCACGATTACTGATAACAAAATTATTTTAATGTCGTTCTAAATTTGGTAAGTCCAAATAAGTATTTAGGTACACTATGTATTTAGAATAATATTTCACTATTTTTTTTTGTTAAATTAAAATTCGAAAAATATTTCGTTGATATTTAAAATTATTATTTAAACTTTTATAAAACAAAATTAATCGATTAAATTGTTTTAATTAATACGAGGACAACAAACAACAGGTCGAGCTAACAACATCACTCCATTTCATATTTTTAAGAGGACGATTAAAAGGATAAAGGCAACTACTCAACTACAGCTCTACTACTTACTCATCTTCCCACGGGCATACTGCGTTACGATTTTCTTCTTCGCTTTTTTGTTGTAAATTAGCTTCAGCCTTATCATCGAGTTTCTTAGCATCAGAATCTCTCTTCTTCCTTCGTTTTTTCGTTTCTTCAACTTCCTGCTTTGGTTCTAAACATTCTACCTCCTCGTCAACTGGATCAACTTCAATTTCAGCTAGCGGCGCGAGCGATGGTGCTGGAGTTGGAGCTGGTGCAACACAACCTGGAGTTAAGTTAGATTCAATATCCACAATATCATATTCATAAACATCAGTTCGGTCACCAAACTGGGGACATTCCTGATATTCTTCGGTGGTTGGTGATAGTTCTTCCTGTGGCACAATTTCCTCGCACGTTTCGGTTTCTTCCTCAATTGGTACTGGTAATTCGGGTATTATATCGCATTGAGAAGATATTTCCGGTTCCTCTTTCATAATTTTTTCATCAATTTCCTTCGTTTCGGTTGTTTCCTTTTGTAAATCAATAATAACATCGTCGTCCTCCTTATCTATTGATTCGCCACCATGACATTCCACGTGTATTGTTGGGGGTATACCCGGTGCCGTGGTAGTAAATTTTTCACAAATTTTTTCCGCATTTAAATTTACAACTACACTTTCTTTTTTATTAATAATGTTTGTAGAGTTTTCATTATTTGAGTCTAATGATTTTAATTCACATTTTTCACAAATTTCTTCGACATTTTTATTTTCATCACGATTGTCATTTGATGATGTATTTTCTTCAGATATTACCAGTGTTGTTATAATGCTGGTGGTTTCTTCAGTGCCTTCTGTTGTTGCTTTCTTAACAAATGGTGGTATTGTGTTTTCTTCAGCTGGCTGAATAAGTGTTGTTGGCGATGGTGTTGTTGATGCCCTCGTAACACTTTGCCTTGAAAATTGGAAGTCAGATACTCTGAAAATTATTAAACTATTTAATAGATGGGATAATGTAGCGTTTTTGTAATTTCGAACTGAAAGAAAGCTTTTTGATGATGATAATTGTGATTTTATTAAAAAACAAGCTAAAGCTTCACTAAAAATATTATTAAATCTTATATTTATGTACCTTGGAGCCATTGTCATTGATGCTCGACGCTGCTCGGTTACATTCGGCGTTAAACGTTTCGAGCTGCAATCACTAGTATCAACTGTATTCTGTCTTAGTCCACAGGATCTTCGCATACGTTCTGATACGTCTGATATATCAGATGAAGTACTTTTGAAGAAACAACGTTATCATAAGCAAGTGAAACGATATTTTTTTAATATATTTATTACCTTGTATTTCTTTGAGGATTCTCCTTTACAGGCGCTGGATTATCTTCCCAAGGACATACAGACAAATGTACGGAAGATTCTGTCTGTTCTGGCGTTTCCCATGGACAAACGGCACAAGCACCTGCTGCCTCGGCTGTTGTTTCTAATCTTTCTGTCAGTTGTTTCACTCCTTCCCTGTGAATATAAGTAATCGATTTAAATGAAACAAATATACTCCTTTGTTTTGGGTCAGTGCGTTACACTTATGACAACATCGAGCTCAAATTTTTTGGTTTTTCTACTCATCTTTTGTTTTAAAGCATCACATAATTTGTTTTATAAAAATTACCTTATATACTAAAATAGAGGTGATTTCCATTTAGAGAGAGAGTATACAAATAATGATTGGATTGGAGTTTTGAGTTACGAGATAATTTGGTATTTTAGGAAAAATAGAATATAGCTTACCTTCGTGGATTTTCTTTCAAGTTCTGTCCCAAAATATGGTATACATTTTCAAAAAAATAATCATTCGAAGCACCGCCCCAAATAAGAAAGAGAAGAGCCCGAATATATGTATAATGGCTGGAGGACGGATTTGGACGTCTTAAGAAATCCCAGGCACTGAAATGCTCGTTTTGGGGATTTAGAATACTTGGCCACTGCGTTGCATGCATTTCCGATTAAACTATCTGTTCTGCCTAGGCTTCACAGATTTGGTTGATTTGGGGAATGAACAGTTCTTTTAACTGGTTTGGTTGGGTTTGGAAATTGATATGCGAAGTTAGCGCTAATAAGTAGTGGTCCGAATTACCAATAGGTGAATTGTCTTCGGCGGAGTATCGCATTTAATTAGAGGTAAAAAAAGATCAAGTTAATTTGAGGAGATTGTTGGTGTCTGCGACGAGCTCTGCGTCTTTGCCAGAAGCACTAGTGCCATTTGAGTAGCTCAGCCAGTTTACATTATGAACATTAAAATCACCTGCAATAATTATTTCGAATCAGCTGTAAAACCGTTGTTCAGAGATCAAAATAAAGAGGCCCGTTTACCATTTTTTTGTTAAGGCCCTCGTACCGTCTCGAAAAAAAAAATTTTCCAAAATTTTTTTTTTCATAAATGTCTTCATTTAGTCCTCAAGAATGTTTTTTTTATTCTTTTTCTTTTTACTTGTTATTAGTTATAGTAAATATTAACAAGATAATTTTATAACTTTTTAAGTTTTATATAAGAAAACACTTATTTTGAAACTTTAAACTCATTTAACTCGAAACATGATTTTTGAAATTGGCGGGCGTGATAACTCAAAATATAATCGCCGAATTTACCCTATATTTTTTATTTGCGTTTTTCTAACTATTTTTTAGGGTACATGGAGCCATTTTGCTGATAAAGTGACTGAAAAAAAATTTACATCTTTCTTTAGACTGAAAAATGTAGACTTTTTTCGGACTTTAACTTTAATTATCTGCCATTTTCTCAAAAAAAAATTTTTTTTAAAAAACAACTCGTCATTCCCAAATTTCAAGTGTCTTATTTACAGTGAATTTTTTGTTTTTTTTTAGTTGCTCCAAAGTCGAGATATCACGCCTGCCATTTTTTTCATATTTTTTGCAGTGTTCCATTATTTGATATGGAAGGCGGAAATGACGCAATAAAAAAAATTAAAAAAAATTTTATTTTACAATTTATTATTCTTCTAAACAAATAAAAGAAGTTTTATCTCAATATCTGTTACCATTTTCTCATAATCCTTCTTTAAATATCACCTAAAATACTCGCTCCGAGGCGGTACGAGGGCCTTAATGGTGATACTTGATGGACATACGTATTGTAGATATTCAACATCTCCTATTTTTAAAGTAAATATGGGGCAAGCCATATGGGGAACACAGCTGCAAAGTTAGGCCTCTTGTGTACATACTCCACTAACGGAAAAAACCCGCCAGCCCTCGAAACTAAGGCGAGAAGATCTTTAGTTGAAGAAGACCGAACTTGAGTCCTCTATCAGGGACTTGGAAGTGGACCATGAGATACCTTTTAAACCTTTATTAAAGTTGAGCCTAGCGTAGGTCTCAACGACATGTATTTCTGTCTAGAAAAGAGAGAACTTGCGTCAATGACAGTGTTACGTTCAATTCTGTTTTTGCAAAATATGTGCATTCTTCCTGAATTAACAAGAAAAAGTTCAACTTGAAAACTTTGTACACAACAATTCGGACCAATCTTAAAACTTCAAATGTATACCATATTTTGGGATATATTGAGTTATTGTTTTGTATAAAATAATAAAAAATATATAAAATAAATATGACAATGAATCCACTTGACGTAAAAAATACGTTAATAAAAGTTCAGAATAGACCCCGCGTCATAAAATAACGAAAGGAGATCGCATGTGGAATAGTGATTAAAAATATAAATGATCCGGAAATTTGCTTTTTTTTAAAAAAAACAGAGTGTCGTTGTAGCCCAGTCGTCAGAGCCAAATTTAGAACGAAAGCTCGCACAAAATGTGATCTCGCTGAAAATTGGAACTTAGGTAATTTTTAGGGTGTAGAAAACGATAAACAAATCTTTGCTGCTCTAAAGTGTATGCTAAGTTCACAATTTCGAAAACAAATTCGAAAATTAGGTTTTTGCTTTATATATCGAAAAATAAAAAAAAATTCGAAAAACTAATAGCGCCACGTGAAAGAGCGGAAAATTTTACTAAAATCTATATTATAACTTTTTTAAAAAAATTGTTTTAATATTATAAAAAATTTTTAAAAATAAGAAGCAAATTCGAAAAATCTAAGCGCACCAAAAAGCTGAATTCAAATTTTCTAGCGAGGCGTTCGGGGAAAAACTAAAGTATCCTTGCCTAAAATGGACGCAAAAATAAAAATAAAAAAAGCTTTTTAAAGAGGACACTCTAAGCTTTCTAAGAAAGCCATTAGTTTTTAATTTTTTTTCTCATAGAAAACTTGAACGGAAGTTATAATTTGTAAAATTCTCTCTCAGCATTCATTCGGCGCCATTTTTATTTTCAAAATCAACCGGCACCAAACGAGAAAAGTGAAAGATTGCCGGCGGCCCGGGCGCGTCTTTCTTCTTCTTCATATTTTGTGTGCCGGCTGTATTTGAATATAAAAATGGCGTCGAATGAATGCTGTAAAAAAAATAAATATTTTACAACATAAATTTTATTAAGCAGAGACAATGTTTATCTTTTTAATTGTTTTTACATCAAAAGTAATTGTCTAGTGGTGATAAATGTACAAGGATTTTTTTTTGTACGCCTCTATTAATATATATCTTCAATTTTATAAACAAGAGTGAGAATTTTACAAATTATAACTTCCGTTCAAGTTTTCTATGAGAAAAAAAACAAAAAATTAAAAACTAATGGCTTTCTTAGAAAGCTTAGAGTGTCCTCTTTAAAATGCTTATTATTTTTATTTTTGCGTCCATTTTAGGCAAGGATACTTTAGTTTTTCCCCGAACGCCTCGCTAGAAAATTTGAATTCAGATTTTTGGTGCGCTTAGATTTTTCGAATTTGCTTCTTATTTTTAAACATTTTTTATAATATTAAAACAATTTTTTTAAAAAAGTTATAATATAGATTTTAGTAAAATTTTCCGCTCTTTCACGTGGCGCTATTAGTTTTTCGAATTTTTTTTTATTTTTCGATATATAAAGCAAAAACCTAATTTTCGAATTTGTTTTCGAAATTGTGAACTGAGCATACGCTTTAGAGCAGCAAAGATTTGTTTATAGTTTTCTACACCCAAAAAAAACCTAAGTTCCAATTTTCAACGAGATCACATTGTGTGCGAGGTCAAAGTCTCTGACAACTGGGCTATTGCTCGTTTGAGATTGCGCATCGATACATCGATTTTAAATTTCTCTTATTTTATGGCGCGGGGTCTAGTATAGTTTAGCTTCTAATGTAAAAATAAGCAGGATTAAGCGATCTAAAGTTCCCAATAGATTTGGAATTCAAGAAGAGATAGAATAGCATATGCTGCTGAATATACTTATTCATTTAAATGATATTTCGTCGTCATTTCGATCGAATTACTTTAAGAAATATTGATTAGATGTGCGCAATATGTAATAAATATAATCATACCATGCAATAAATATTCCTGTAGCTGAAAATTAAGAAGGGTATATGCCTAAGAAAGTAACATTTAATATCCAAAAGAATAATATAAGTTCACATCTTGAAATAAAAGGGAATAACACAAGATGACACCACTTCTAAGACTTCAATATAAACCTAACTTTCGTTCGTTATTAATTTTAATTAAAAAAAATTTGCAATGAAACACTTAAGGATTTTAAAATCTACGTGATTGCTTATTTGAGGATATAAAAGGTGTGATAGATAAAACACACACACACAATATATATACCTACCAACATTATTTGCAGGGGTATGAACCAAAATACAAATATAGTATAAACAATTGGGTCAGGCGTTATTCATACTAGACTGTTGGTTTAGTTGAAATTTTTTACTATTTAAACATTTATACATAAAAATTACGAAATTCAGTGTTAAGTAAAAAATTACACTTCAAATTTTTTTTGTAACTTTTAAATTGTATAACGCATGAGTAAAAGAATTTTTCACATTTAGGGTACATTATTTTTGGGTAAAAAAATTATTTTATTGTTTTAGAGAAAAAATTAAATAAAAATAATAATAATAACATAAAAAAAAATGCGAGTGAGAAACATCGAAAATATTTTTACGTGAAATTTATACCAATTTTTTTTTACAGACATAATCAAGAGTTAAAATAGAGAGCAACCACTCAATTTCCATTGAAAAGGAAAAAGTTTTTTTTTGTTTTTGTTATTTATAGTTTTATCTTACTGAATTGATTTGATTGAACATGCGTCATGTTTTCCTGGTGAGGATGGCTCTTTGTTGCTGATATCCAATGCCAAGACATCCGTTGGCATATCACCTCTGTAAACTGTTACACTAAGAAAACAAAAATCATAAAGCTAAACCATTTCGCAAATAAAATTTACATAAATAAAATGCTCTTGAAACAAAAAAAAAATACAAATTTAAGATATAATTTATATTCAGAAATATTAAAGATGTTTAAATAGAAAATATGTATATATTTTTTTTAAAATAAATTTTTTTTTTAATAATAGAGCGAACTCACACAAAGCAAATCTACAAAAAAACTTTGAATAAATTCAAGTACGGAAAGCTCGTTTATGTTAATTATTAATAACATACCTGTAAGGTATTTCACTTAAATTGCTCTGACTATGAGAGTGTGGCACTTTGCTACCGGCATCCTTAACACCAATCACAGCTAATTCATGAGCGGATCCTGTTAAGCTTCTGTCGCTGCCGCGTCTTCTTGAAAGATTGCCTGGTGGCGGAACGCCACTACCACCGGAACTTTGGCTTAATAGGGCTTGATTTGGTGGTGCTACAGTTGATGCCTTCTTCTTAGCAACACCGCCGAAATTAAAAAATCGCTTCTTATGTGATGGCTGTATACCACTGGCCAATAGAGATTTATAATGTTCCGATCGTATAAAACGGGGATAGCAATCCTTCTTAAGGAGTAACATATAGATGTGTTCTGCTGCAGCATCGAATGTAAATCTTGATGGATTTTTTAATCCTTTTTGGACAATTTCCATTGTTTTTCCATCGATATTTATTTCACATGGTGCTCCTGGCTTGAGAAATTCTCTAAAATAAAAGAAGGGATAATTGTAATGCATATTATTATAGCAGTTGAGGTTGGAAAAAAATTTCTAGACTAGAGCTCAGAGATAGAGGTAGTGTCCCGACTATTCTGCCATAGAATACCATATCTTTTTATACGCTTTATATTAGCTTGACCTGTATGTTGTATGTTTCATGTAAACGAATCTTGCAACTTGATTTTGACCCACTTCCAGGTAACGGATCAATTTGAAATTTTATTTTGCACATATGTATAATTCGCGTGACAATGCAATCTGACCATTTTGTAAAAAAATCAAGATGGCGGTTCCAAGATGGCGGCCGAATTTTGCAATTTTACTCCGCGACCCCGGCATGGGTATCAAATGAAAGAGTATTACAAGTAGAATACAATTAGCTATGTGGCGTTATACAAAATTCAAAATGGCGGCCAACAAAAAATGGCGGACTACCTTTTTCTTTACAAAACCCTCGGTATGGGTATCAAATGAAAGGGTGTGACAATTAGAATACAGAACTGCGTGGCGTGATTCCAAACTCAAAATGGCGGTCAACACAAAATGGCGCTTTACTTTTTTCTTTACAACGCCCTCGAAAGCGTACGACGAGTATAGTACAGTAAACTGTGTGACGTTATTTTAAATCCAATATGGCGGTCTCTACAAAATGTGCGATAGACTAAAAAATAGAAAATAAAAAATATATAGTTTAAAAAAACTAAAAAATACACTTTGATTTTAAAATGAACTAAAAAGTAAAAAATAATTTTGAATGTAAAGTTTTTATCGCTCCAGCCAGAATATGGAAACAACCTATCTTTCGAAATGTAAAAAAGCGTGGGCCGCTAGCGAAAATTTCCGGTGTTAATAAATATAGGAAGAGAGTCTCACGCTGTTTTACATTTCGAAATGTAGGTTGTTTCCATATTCTGGCTGGAGCCATAAAAACTTTACATTCAAAATTATTTTTTACTTTTTAGTTCATTTTAAAGTCAAAGCGTATTTTTTAGTTTTTTTAAACTATATATTTTTATATGAAAGTTGAGGATTAGGAGTCACGTTTTATACTACCAGTCCGTCATGTCGTATTCGTCATTGTGCAATTTCCAGTAGTAAGCTTGTTTCGAAGGAAGCATTAGTGGATAGGATAGTTTAATAAGATTCTGGAGTGTGCTAAAGGAGGAGGTGGGTGATGCACCTTGCGTTTGAACTCCTCGATGTGGTGGATGACCTAGTTTTGATAGCATATCAGTTTGCACCGAACAAGTGCATTCATTGGTTGATTTCAATGATAGAAAAAGACGGTTTTTGCGCTACAGACGCTGACAGAAGAAGACAAAACTTGTTGAGGAATAACAGACCAGTCGTATTGCTTCTTTGCAACTCTTGACGTTGCTTAGACTTTTCCTAAATAATTCTTGTGAAGAAATCCTCTATGCTCCTCCACCTATTTTGCATCTTACAAAGATTAAATACTTTTTTCAGGCGGGCATTAAAGTGCATAGGGTATGAGGATTCCGGCCTGTCCTCCATCATAGAAAACACAATGTGCCAACACAAGATTATCGCATACTTTAAAAATTATACGTTTATTGGTGTTCGTTTGCTTTGAGCATTGCATAAGTCATTGCATAACAACTAAAATCTTATCCACAAAGTGGTTATAGTGTTAATAGATTATATCTTAAAAAAATAATACTTACTCATAAATCTCATTAACTTTCTTTGCAACTTGGGAATGTGCCGAACGTCGTAGCCTATTAACAGCTATCCAAAATCGTATATTTTCATGTGAATATTCCTTTTCCAAAAAGTTTGTAAATTCTTGTAGTCCAGTAGGATCCGAAACTAATTCCTCAACAGATATTGACCATCTTTTAACTCGTTTTTCAGTTGGAATATCAACAATAGCATTATTTAATTGCCAAAATGTTATATCTTCTGATACCCATGGATTTGATGGCAGAACTGGCTGAATGAAGAAATCATAATCAGCAAATGTTTCCCAATAATTAACAAGACTCTCGCAAGCCTGTGACATTTTCATTCTTGTCCGACCTAATGACTTTTTCAGGTACTCAACTTCCCTCTGCCAATCTTCAACGTTTTTCTTTTTCGGTTTAATACCTTGACGATCTCTAGATGGTACCGGACATGGCTCAAGCGGTGTAAATTGGCCAGGTGGCGGTCGATGTACACGCCAGTATGCCCGCTCCTGTAAATATGATTTAAAATATGAAATAAAATTAGAAATAGTTTAAAATTTTAATAAAAAAAAAACTTTACCTGAGAGTCACCAACAATTTTATCTCCTTTCTTTCTCTCTTTTGCCAAACGGACTTGTTCCTCTGCCTGCATAGATATAAAGTCCCATTTTCCTTTAAGATTTTTGTGCAAACTAGCCAAGGCCTCGCTTTCGTAATCTTCTAGGCCATGACGTTGCTTATTTCTAAGCGAACGTTTAGCCAAATAGATTGCATATTCTACGTTATCGGGAGCTTTATGTTGCCAAGGCCAATAGTAGGGAGTTTGGAAGCGATAAAGTGAGGAATCATCTTTTACGATAAGTGATTTTGTATCGTTAACAGGAAAAAAGTAGCCATGCAAGCAAAGTTGGTTAGCTATACTAAGTGCTTCAGATTCTTCTATAGATAAACGGTCCATTAACCATTCTATTAAATCATAACCTGTAATGATAGTAGTTAGTAAGTTTTTATCTTATATATTATACAATAATTGATTGACCCATAAACGCATAAGGTATAGATGTAAGAAACATCTTTTGTTGTCGCACAGGAACACCGTTTTCTGGGTCTTGCATTTCTCTTACTAGCATTTCCATCTAAAATAAAATGAAAAAGTTATTTGGGATTTAAGCATTGAATGTTGTTTGATATTTTTTTGCCAAATAGTTGGAAAGAATAACTATAAACGTTTCATTGTTCAGAATTTTACCTCGTTCGTTCTTTAAGTGCCATTTTGAGAATGTATTCTATAAAATACTAGCTGGGACCCGGTGCGCCTATGCTGGACCCATAAGCCAATAATAGTAATCAGGTCATATGAATTTTAATATACAGTAGGAGAGTTTGAAAAAGGCAATTTTTTGGTATTTTTGATTCCAAATAACAAAATGTGAAACTTTTAGGGATCTGATATTTTGATCGAGCCAATAAAAACCATCCCCTGACTTGGCATTTATCGATCAGATTTGATTTTGCTACATCGGGGGAGTAGACGCCCTGTGCAGAACTTCGCTCGATTTTTTAGTTCATTTTAATTTAAAAGTGTATATTTTAGTTTTTTTAAATTATATTTTATTTTCTACATTTTAGACTATTATATGCCTACTGCCATTTTGTGGTGACCGCCATATTAGATTTAAAATGACGTCACGCAGCTTACTGTACTATACTCGTCATACACTTTCATTTGATACCCATACCGAGGACGGGCCCCGGGCATTGTAAAGAAAAATGTAAACTGTAATTTTGTTTTGGCCGCCATTTTGCATTTGGAATGACGCCGCACAGCTAATAGTATTATACTTGTCATACCTTTTCATTTGATACCCATACCGGATGGCTTGCATAGAAAAAAGTAATCCGCCATTTTGTGTAAACGGCCATTTTGAATTTGGAATGACGCCACACAGCTAATAATATTCTATTTGTCATACCCTTTCATTTGATACCCATGCCGGGGGTCGGGGAACACAATTACAAAATTCGGCCGCCATATTGGAACCGCCATCTTTGCAAAAGTAATGGACATCACCAATCGCTTTCTCGTACCCAGAAACCTCTATGACAGTCCTCTATAAGAGTCTATGTATACATTTTCACCTTCGTAGAACGTATATTATTATGCTTTTTAAAGATCTCTAAGACAGCGCACCGTAGGAGTGATTTTTGAAAGTTTTTGTGGCGATCGGTTCAATGGTTTAGGAGTTATTAGGGAATATACATACATACACACATACATCGAATTTTATATAATATATAGATATTTTCCTCGACAAGAAAAGTTCATCGATAATAGACAGCGTCAACTATTGAGGGATGAGTTCGTGCTTAAGTCGTATTTTTGTTAAAAGTTCTTAACAATATAAGAGTAAAATTCAAACAAAAGATACTTGTTGACTACTCTATTTTAATAAACTACTTTAAGCTCACAAATTCACTTTTAAGTATGCTTTGAGATAATTTTATAAGATTAAAAAAAATGAAATTCTGTAATATTTCATTTTCTTGCTATACGACAAGAACGCAGCAGATTATACAGAATTAACAGATCATCTATAGTTTCTTATTTCGTCACACAATGTTGAAAAGATTAGTATTAATTTGTTTAGGTAAAAAGTAATTTCCTAAACTTTCTTTAATTACATTTCGCTAATTGCTTTTCAGTATCTGCAATATTTGGAGTATTTTCTCTACCAACAACAAAAAACAATCTTGAACCATCTTCAAATAATGCAGCAACAGAGAGTACTATGTCCTCAGCAGTGAAGATTGCAGCAGAAAAACAGCAACCACTCAACAATAAGGACACTTTAACCCACTCCGCCAATAAGAAGGAAGTTTTAGAAAAGAAAAACAATGAGAAATCGTTACAAGGTCAAGAAAAAAGAAAGGTAAGTCTCTCGCTTTCACAATTTTATGGCCATTAATCTTTTATTCACGCCAACATAAAAAAAAATATTCTTGCTTTTTTTTTACCCAAAAATTTCCAGGTACATCAAGGACACTCTGGACTGGCAACAAAGCATCACGATAAACACGACAACTTTGGAGTGGATCCTTTTAAGGTTGATTTTCGTAAAGATGTAAAAGGAGTTGAGGAAGCACAAAATAAAAGCGATGAAAAGGAGGAAAATCGCTTGGGAGCAAGTTTACTCTCCAGCTGCAGAAGCAACAAAGGATCTCTCAAGAGCAATGAAGGGCCTAATCATTTCCACTCGTTGGGTAAAAACCATTCGCTTTCACCAACAATTCTCTACAACATTGAAAAATCTACTTCGTCTTAAAATTGTTGATTTAACTTCCATAATTGTTGGTAATTTTTTTTTTATAGATGGCCATTCTGGTTTAAGGAAGTTCGATGAATTAAAGGGCGAACATGCCAAGGATCCCCTTGTATCTGACCTGGATGTCTTCCTATTCAGCAATCCACCAATGTATAAAAGTTATCCATCCACTTATGGCAGGCTATACAGTAGAGAACAGCCATCAACATCCTACGAACACTTGTATCCATACTTGAAGCTGATGCAGCGTAGATCACCACTTCAAAGTGCTCTTGAAGTTGCTAATGTGTTGGTGAAAGTGGGCTTAGGTAAATTTCTTAATTTATGCCAGAAGAGAATTCACTTCAAAAATATACATACGAGTATATGACTTTATTACACAGATGAACTTGAAGATTCTGATGATTACAACGAACAGCTTCCATTTTTCTTTGAACAACCAAAATCATCTCACAAAGGGGGTAAGATTATAGATAAGGGTTGTCCCTTGCATCCACAAAAGAAGGAAATTTTGGCTGATGCTGAAAATGTTCCTGGACAAGAAATGGTACAAATTTGCTCGTGTCATCTTCTAAAAAAGGGGTCAAAAGATTCTAAGCTGTAAGTGAAAGACCAATTTTTTTTCTTGTTCTCGCAATAAATAACTTCCGACTCGTTTCTCTTTTTTTTTGTAGGACAGAAACTAATGAACTTTCTTTCATGCCATTGAAGTAAATGATACCAATGACTGCCTGAAGATATATTTTCTATATTTTATTTCGCAGTTGTTTTTAACAGAGATAAAACGGTTTGATATATAGAAAGGTCTTTTTTGGTTAATCGACTTTATTTCTAAGGTCATTTTTAAAATAGGATAAGTTTAAATCGTAATTAGCACAGCTTTTAACCCTTTTTGTACGTTTCCTGTAATTTTGTGAAATGATTGAATTTTTTTTTAGAGGGGATTCAATTTTGTATTTGTTACGTAATCGTGCACTTTACATTTAAAAGTAAAATTGAGGATTTATTTTAACGCGAAAAGGATTTAGAATTTTTGGCATAATTTCTGAAATAATTGGGTAATTATTTTCATAAAAGCGAAGTGAAACTTGAAAGAGGTATTTAAATCTTTATTTTGATGAAAATAGTGGTTCTTTTCATAATTCAGTCATATGAATCGATCATGTGTAAGATTTTCTCAACAATGCAACCTGCTGTACAAGTTTGAGCAAAATAAAAGGACTAATTCTATGTCGAACGCAGAAGATTCAAGGTTTCTGATTTTAGGTAAGTGAAGTGTCTCTCTAGGTGTTACCTTCCATCTACATACACTACTCTAGATCCGTAATAGTATTTTCCTTTTGTACAAGCCATACTTTTTGTTTGATTCGACTGCGTTACGGACTACCAACATTTTTCCCAATCGAATCGGCTTTAGATTCTCGAACGATTGACGAACCGAATTTCGGACTAATTGCTGGTTTACACGTGTTAGTATTCAACTAAATTTTAACTTTTTTTTAAGTGACTTAATTTTAAGTAAGCGTTTACACGTTTTCAACACTTAATTTTAGTCTTTTAGCGCTAATGATGGACGTCAAACAATTAAAAAATATTGTAATTAAATTTGTTTTAAGTGAGATTTTGGATGGTGAATTGGTATCATAATGGGGCTTATCGCTCAAAACATAAACGCGAACGAAACGTGAAACGTTCAATTTTGGTATCGTTGTAAACGCAGCAAGGGAAAACGGCAAACGCTAATTTCGAAATTGTTTTTTCGGTACCGTTCAAAACGTTCGGCGGCAGTTCCCCGTATGTTTGTGAAACGTGAACTTTTGTTGGCGGCGGTTGTACGTTTCCTAGCATGTTTTGACTTAAATTTGGAAATATGTTGTAAATAGTTTCATTTTTAATTTATTTTTTTTTAATTTCGCCATGGAGGCATTCTTTAAGAACATATTTGAATGCAAATTTATTTAAGCGGAAATTTTTGATGAAATTAAAAGTATATTTTTACAAATAAATAAAATTTTTTATTAATTAAGAGATATATTTTACACTACACGAAGGAATGTTAATGCTTTTTTCAGACTTTTTTTTTGAAAAATGCACATATATTTTTGGAAAACAATTAAGACATGAAATAATAACTGTTTTTATTAATCAACGAAAAGAATTCGCAATTCTTCTTCTAATTTCCACACCTTCTTCATAAAAAACCACAGAATCCATAATTGATACGCAATAATTTTAAATTTATACATTTTGACGAAATCAGACGTGATTACATTGCTTTTGACAAATGTCAGCTGATTTCGAAAAGATTCGAACATAACTGCATTCACGCGTTTACTACGATTCCCGTTTATGGTGAACGAGATCGAATTAAGGCCCAAACATATAGCAGAAACGAAAACGATCCGAAACGAAAAGAATGAAATAAATCGTATGAAAATGTATGAACTCAGTTATATAAACGAACAGAAACGAATCGGAACGAATGATATAAATTTATTTCATTTCGGTATTCGTTTCAGCTATTCAGCCCGTTACTTTGATAGTTCGACAGACAGTTTGTTTTCGAATTTAAAGTAGTTGAAAGAACGAAAAAGAAGTTATTCTAAAAGAATGCAGTCAATACGAGGTGAAAAAATTTAAATTATGATTTCTCTTGTGATTTCTCTACATCCGCCATAAATTATATCAATTGTATAATATATGTATTTATTGAAAATAAAAGGCCCCTATTCCCATAGTCACCTCACTTTTTTTCTCACCTCACATTTTTTGTCACGTCACTTTTAAAGTGGCATTCTCATAGTCGAGTGACAAGGGAAAAGTTAATGATAAAATGTGACAAAACTAGGTGTGGTATTCTCGAAGTCATTTTTTGTAGCAAATGTCACTGGGGCTTATCGCCCAAAACGTGAACGCGAACGAAACGTCAGACGTTCAATTTTGGTATCGTAGTAAACGCAGCAGATGAAAACGTTAAACGTTAATTTCGAAATTGTTTTTTCGGTATCGTGCAAAACGTGCGGCGGCAGTTCCCCGTGTGTTTGTGAAACGTGAAGTTTTGTTGGCGGCAGTTGTACGTTTCTTAGCGTCTTTTGACTTAAATTTAGAAATATGTTTTAAATTAGTTTCATTTTTAGTCTATTTATTTTAATTTCGCCATAAAGGCATGTATTTTGTTATTAAAAGGCCAAAGTTTATTTTTTTAAAAAGTTTATATTTTTTTTTCAAATAAACTTATAAACTAACACAGATCACCGAAAGGAATGAGCAATACATATCTGCACAACCTTTGATGGAGCACTCTTTCATCCATTTCATAAATACCCCTTCCTTCTTAAATTTTGCCTGACAGCTCTTTCGGCCTCTTGTGCTTGGTTTTCTCACATATATAGAGCCACGGTATCCATAATTTAATTTTAAATTCAAAACACAATAAAATTTATTAAAAGCACACAAAATTTTAAATTCAATACTCAAATAAAAATCGGACTTGATTAGATTGTAATTTTTGACAAATGTCAGCTGATTTCAAAACGTTTCGAACATGACTACGAGTGTTTTCGGAAACGTCCTATGACTTGCAATCATCAGAATCAAGTGTTCGGAAACTAGTTCATGCATTTGCTGACAATTCTAAAACAACTTGACTAATCCTGAGACAGCAAAATTTTGACAAAGATCAAGTGACCTGTGCATGTGAGGAAGAAGGAATGCTTTGTTGTGTTTTGCCTTTTTTGATTAAATTTTATTGCCGTTTAAATTTAGTTTAAGCTGAAAATAATGTAGTTAATAAATCTCGTTTTCTTTTAGCTGCTCCATTTTGAGAAGATTGATTGTTCGCAGATTCATGAAATATTTCATCATTTACATTTCTTTCGCTTTGGTCTAGTTCGATTATATTCACACCTTGCTTTTTAATGATAAAATTATGCAATAATATACAAGATGAAGCTGTACTTGGCCTCAGTTATGTCATGTATGGGTAAACGTTTCAAAATTGGAAATTTTCCTTTTAAAATTCAGAATGTTTGCTCAATACAGTCGTGTTGAACTTAGCACAAAATTAAATTTTCTTTCCGATGCTAAAATATGCCCATTGTCTCGAAACGGAACCATAATAAATGTATCGAGCGGGAATGCGGAGTCTCCTAATATGTGGTTCGTTGGGATACTACTCTTTAATAACATTCATATAGCGTTGAATTTTTGGAATTTTTCAAAGTTCTTTATTTTGTAATTCCATCAAAATCACTATCTTTTTATTTATTCGCCGAATCCTCTTTCGTACTTTTTTGATAGTTAAGTTCACAAACGTCCAAGGATTAAAATCACTTGACAGCGAATTGTTTCCAGCAGATGATTGTCAATAGGCAAAAATCAGTCAACAGACAATGCAATTGTCAAGTCATATGATGTTTCCGAAAACACCCTACATTCACGCGTTTTCCAAGATACGCGTTTAAAGTGAAGTGAAACGCGCAGACGGTGCGTTTCGTTAAACTTACGTTTACCACGATAAGCCCCACTGAAAATTGTCATATTTTATCACCTGGAATTTGTAGGTGACGCTACAATTTTTTTAAAATGGATAGTGACAAAGGGTAAGAAATATGTTTTATTTTAATGTTTTTGATGATTTAATATTATTCTTATATCCTAGAATTAAAATAACGAACGGGATATGTAAATAGAAATATATCATATGTGTATAGAAATACCGTCATTTTTTCTACAACAAGTGACTACGAGAATACGAAAATTGGTTTGTCACATTTTTCAATGGGTGACGTGACTATGGGAATAGGGGCCAAAAACTCTTCTACTCAGTGCAAAACTTGTCAACAAATATCAAGAACCGATTCGCTCAGGCACCTATATAATCGCTATCATTTTCAAGTTCATTTCGTTTTCGTTTCGGTTTCTTTTCGTTTCTGCTATATGTTTGGGCATTTATTCGAAATACAATTCAAAACTGATTTTTGGAAAATGCCAGTAGATATCGTTCATATCATTTTCGATAGATTTAAAAATAATAAACATAAAACTAAACTAAAAAATTACATTTGGTATTGTATAAGAATTGTACCACAGCTTTGTGGGGAACATAAAGAAACACGAAACACAAGCCTATTGCAGACCCGTCTTGTATCAAATGATCGAAAATATAGATAAAAAATAAATTGCAAAATTCAAATTTAAATAAATGGTAAAAAGATCCTACACTTAGATCAACAAGTAGAAATTAATTTGTTTAATATCGTCGGTAAACATTACGAAGCGCAAAGTTTGAACATGGACGACGTCGGCATCCATGATGAATGTTAATATTATTGTTTTCAATTACAACTTGAAAGTTACTTATTTTTGTTTGAAAACAATTTCTTAGCTAATAATTCACATTGTTTTTTAAACTTTCTTATGAACAAAATAAATATAATTTGAAATATGTAAAAATATACGTGTGCGGCTTTTAGTATAGATGAAATTAAATTTCGTAAATGGTATTCAGCATAATACAGCGTTTACATCGCCTCGAAAACACGTGTTTTCGTCAAAATTTGGCGTTTTGGGCAAAAACACAATCGAAAACAGGTGTTTTTCATACAATTCGAAAACGATTCATACAAATCGAAAACAACTTGGGAATCTGTTTTCAATAAAAACGACAACGAAAACAAGAAAAGTGTGGACAAGAACCCAATTCAGCGTTCAGCACTTGTTATACGCATGTTATTTTCCGTATCACAGTTTTTTTTAATTCTCAGTGCCATGGAAAAAATTAAAAACGAAATAATTAAATTAAAATTCAATTAAATTGGCATAACTGTCACTCGAAAACAAGCAGAAGGCGATGTAAACACCTCACTCGTTTTCCGAAAACGAGTTCATGAAAACACTTGTTTTCGAGGCGATATAAACGGATTTTTCTAATTTCTGTAAGTTTTGTTGTGTGTACATTAAAACGTATAAATAGAGAATTTAAATTCGACCTTTAGCTCTCAGCAACTTCTATCTTCTCGCGAAATACGACTTTAATATCCCTTGTAAAGAGCAAATAAAGGGTGTTTTCAATGATGCAAGTTGCGTGCGCAATTGACTTATTCAGCAATGGAAGTGTGTTGCTGAATAAGTCAGTTGCGCACGCAACCTGCATCATTGAAAACACCCAAAATACCCGGAAGTTAAGAGATTTAATCTATTTCGATACAGCAACATATTTTCTACACTACGAAAAAAAAATCGAGGATAAACTGGGATAAACGAATTTCAGATGAAAATCGAATCTTTCCGATATATTCGAATTGCTTCCCAAAACTATAAGTGTTTTGCTCGATTCCCCATTTTTTTTTTCGAAAGTAGATACCGCGTGCCAACTGTGAACGACATATCAATCGAAATAGGACACACAAACACTCATGACATACATATTGTACATTATAACGACATAGGAGATAGGCAATCTGTGGACATCAATAACTTAGCAGACCCCAGTTGATATCCCTTACCGTAAACTAAAAACTTTCTCTAATAGCCTAGAAATTTTAGGGTATGAACTTTGCAAACAATTTTTGGTATGATTTCTCTGTTTTTTTTTTGTTGTTGTATGAAACATTTCTCGTAAAATAAGAGTTGTGTGTGTGTATTTGACTTTATTGAGATAGGGTATAGAAGAAATGAAATAAATTTCCAATTTTATTGTCATTCTTTTATGAGCAGTAAAGTTTCTATAAAGTTTTTCTCTTGTTATTTGATTATATTACATGTGTAGTATATGGAAGTGCATACGAAACTTTTACGGCGAAATTAATTAGATTTTCATACTTATTTATTACATAAAGCTACAATTGAGTTTCTCAAGGAAAGTTTTGATAAAATAGCGAATTTCTGCTTAATCTTTGCTATCTTGATTTAACTTACGAGTAACATCTATTTCCCCATTACGCTATTATGTATTTTTTTCTAGAATAGCATGTTTACGATAGTTGTTAGCTTTTTGGGTAGTTTGCACAATAGGATGTATTTTTCCATCTTATGGTGTGGCCACACTACGCGGTCTTGGGTCGTACGCGCTTTTGCCTTTTTTTTTCATATAGAGTTTTATGACTTTTTTACGACTTTTTTACGACTTTGTCCATGGTAAAGGCCGTGCGGCCAAACAACGCGGACAAAAGGCTGTGGTTAAAAAGGTACATTGTGCGTCCACACACTATGAGCTTTTCAAAAGCGCGTACGCCGTTTCAAATGAGAATTGATTTTTTCTCACTCATGACTCAGAAAATTAAAAGATCACGCGCGCTTTTGGCTGGCCGTACGACCAAAAGCGCGTGGATTCTAAGTCCGCGTAGTGAGGACGGGCCTTTAGAATCTAGCAAAGTACCCAAAACACAAATTACCGTCGTGTAAAACATGGAATTTGAAACGAGTTTGAGAGTAAATTCGAAACAAAGAGTTTGTAACAAATTCCGTGCTTCTACTGCTGGTTTAAATTGCTTTCGATGAATGACAAGAACTATAGGAAAAACAAAGTCTCCATTAAAAAAAGTAACTAATACGAGTATAATCTGCTTGTGTAAGGATATTGTAATTGAAAATGTGGAAAAAATATGGGACATGCATAGATATAAATATGGTGAAAACAATCTTGACATAATCTTAAATTGAAATCGAACTTGGATCTGATGATATAATCGGGGTATGTACTCATAAATAAAAACAAATTATTTTTTCATCGATTATATATAATCTGCATTATTATTAACGACAGTTTGACACATTCCTCCTGCAAATTTTCAATCCCCTTATGTAATTGTATGGTTCGTGAGGCAAAATAGGACTTAATGCGCTTTCTTATACATTTGGCAGAAATGAAATGTAATTTTTAAAGAATATTAGAGAAATCTGAAATGGATTTATTACAATTCCTCTATTGAATGTTTTGAGGGGACTAAAAGTGCTTCTAAAATAGTTTTGAATAATGTATCTCTTGTAATTGCTTGGAAATATCACAGATCTCACAACACCAAACCGAGCCTCCTCAGCTTTCGGTTTCAAGTAAACTACGGTGAAATCTCGTTGTTCAACATGTTGAATATTGCCACGCCCCCATAGTAGGCGGATCATATAGTATAGAGACCCACTATTTCTTGACATTTCTTACTACTTAATCTCGGATCAGGTTCTATTCAAATCTTTAAGTTGCCTTGATCGCATGTCGTGTTTCGAATCCTATCTAAAATCATCAACAACAGCGAACCTCTTGAACCAAGAATGATACTTGTTGATTTACATAAAAAATAGGAAATTATAATTTTTGTTAGTGCTCGAATATATACTACATAAAAATGACGAATATGATCCTTGGAGATACGAATTACTAAAAGATCGCAAGAATACTCAGCGAAGCTTATAATCAGGTTTTCAATACTAACAACTATTCTGGAAAACAAATGCCAGAGACGAATGAATTTGCCTAAAGCTCACAAAACAGCTAGAGGTCATGAAGCAACGAAAGATTATATAACAATTCTTTTCTGTTCACAACGTCTCGAAGGAATTATTTCTTCTGGAACTATGGCTCATCAACAAATCAAAAACAAACTCGCATTTGAAGGAACAAGTAACCAACATGCTTCCCATTTTATTGAAAGCGCAATAGAAAAGCAATAGAATTGCACAGATAGAAATAGGTTACACAAATGTTTTTTTTCAGATGTTAAAAGGTAGAAGAGGAGTAAGTAGCCTTTTAAAACCCTTTTACTAATTGACAGTGCACCGGGTCATGCACAAGATTTACAAAACGAAAATGTGCAATTTGGATTTGTGCCAAAGGATACGAATCCTGTGCTGTAATCGTTAAATCAATGGATAATTTAGAGACTTTAAAGTGGAACTTTCAATTTACGTTTTAGAACAAATGAAAAGAGATAGTGGTAGATGTCGTAAAAGAATGTTTATATATTTGTGTTAAGTATGATTTCTTTATTTACTAAAACTATAATAATCAAGGCTTCTGAAGAAAAGTATGGTGGGAAGTAGAAGATAGAAACCGAGTTTTCTGCACGAATATTCTTACGATAGTTTGAGTTGTGGCATACAGTGGGAGGAGAACGTTTCAATATTTACATTTGGAGAACCAGAAAACGCAGCTTGGATAATGAAAAAGATGTTCCTATTGAGGAGAATTTTGAACTAGTTGCATTTACCTCAACCTTTACCGGAACAAAATTTGAATTAGGGAAATATGTAATTATGGGCTACAAACTGAGATGAACGTTGAGCGAGATCTTTGATTTCACTGAAATATTTGTGTGTTCCACAGCACAGCAAGCGAATCAACTTAGCTAACTATGCGGAAGTTTACAAAGAGCTAACTAAAATAAAATCCAAACACGATGGGTTGGCGAGAATTGAAGGAAGGTCGTGTATGAAGATTAGGAAAAGAGTGAAAGAATTCAACGCTGAGGGACACTGTCATTTCTGTTTGTGTTGAATGAAGTGAGTTAAACGACTAACTTCCGCTAATTTTGTTTTTTGTGCTTTACATGACTGTTCAAATAAACAGAAACTGAACTTTAAGGTTATCATTTAGACTGTCTGGGGTAAGGCCCGACAGTGGGTGCGGTCAAAAAGTCAGCTAAATGCGCATTCCGTGCATTTAGGGCCTGTGCGAATAGTGGCTAAATGGCTAAATCTTTCCACGAAATACTAAATCGTCCCACAAAATTTCCAATGTTTCATTTAGTAAGCTAGTGGTGTGCGAATTTTTAGTCGGCTAAATTTGATTTTGACAGGAATTACATTTGACTTTCTTTTCTCAATTTCAATTAATTTAAATATACATATATCGACCAGGTCCGATAAATATTAGATGCTCCCGACATCATAAAAGACTATTATAAGAAAATAATCTTAAATCCATCGCAATTACGAATATATCTACCATTACAAACTTGAATTTAAAAATTCAAAGGCAGTCTACTCAGAGTTGCCTAAATTTGATATTTATGTTATCTCCCCGTCGAACACTCAAAATCTAAATCTCAAAATAAAAAAAGTATAAACATTCAAAGCTTATATTTTTTATTTACATATAAATTAAGGGCATAAATTTAAAAAAGAACATAAAATAACAACAAAACAACATTTAGTAAATAGCTGTCAAACTTTAGCTACCTCGTAAAAAGACTAAATCGCACTGCAATACCGACCTTTCCAATAATTTACTTTACCCGCAATTTAGCCACTATTCGCACAGGTCCTTAAGCTGCTGACAGAAACAGGCGCAAACGCCGTGCGGGCAATGACAGAGAGAATAGAAGTAGTGTATTCAAATGCGCACTAACGAAATGCTGATTTACGCTACGCACACACCGCGCAAGTTGCTTTACTTTCTACTTTTTGCGCGTTGCCGCCGCGTGTGTCAAGAGATGTTTGTGTTTTGAGTCGTGTTTTGGTGGTGGTGGGCATATGTTTGGAGTCGTGTGTTGGTGTTGGCTGTGATAGCAAATTTGTTGATTTTTATATTTTTTATTGAAAATCTTTATTTTTCCAAATTGGGGTAATTAAATTAGCACCTAAAAAAAAGACAAACCCTGTAGGATAGAAAAATTATATGTAAATCATTCAGGTTTTTAAATTTTTTTCTTATCACGTCGACTTGTCACTTTGATTTCGTTGTTGTGTTCAAAGTCGGAGCGCGCCGTCGACACCGCAACATCATGTCAGTGAAAAGTCGCCACATACCGCGAAGCCAATGTCCGCAAGGCGTTTGCGCCTGATTCTGTCAGTAGCTTTAGTCGTCCAATGAGCAAAAACCACTGTAAACAAAGTGCACGCGTTTGGTTTAATTTGATAGTGACTGCAAATTAGCTGTGCATTTTCGGCATTCAACATCAAGTGACTGCGCATTTAGCTGACTTTTTGACCGCGCCCAGTGTCATGAGATCGATAATTTTGAGCCTGTCCCTGTAAGGTAAGCTTTGAAAATCGTGCGGATCGTTCAGATGTCTCGGAGCAAAAAGGAGAAATTTCTTTTATACAGATTCAATCGTGTTGCTATTAACCTCAAATATGGGGTCCCAGATTGGGCAAGCATATTCCAGAATTGGTGGTACTAGGGAACAAAAAGTGTTTTTGCGATCTATATACATTGCCAAACTCTTTATAGTACGGGGAAATTAGCAAAAAAAACCCACGAAAGGAGACAAAATTCGGAAATGGCTGAAAATTGGTCCACAGCTTCTTTGGGACTTTTTAAGAAAACAATTTCGGAATCACAGAAAAAAAACATGGCCGCCGGAAATATAGCGGTTTTCCGGTGTTTTCCTTGTATCTCGCTTTCTATAGGCCGTACAACCCCGTACAAGGGCCCTAAATGTTGACAATGAAATTCACAAAAATTTTTGTTGTTCCAAAGATGTTGACGCGATTAACCCTTTCAAAGTTATTCAAGGTCAAAGTTATCAAAAATCACTTTTTGGCCACAAAATCACTCAAAAACTGTTTTTTTTCGAAAATTTGTTTTGATCAGTCAATACGAAACGTTATTGCCTACAAAAAAGCCTCTTGTCATTTTTTCGAAAACTTAACCCTTTCGAAGTTATTCAAGGTCAAAGTTTCAAAAAATCAGTTTTTGGTTTTTGACTACCCTGAGGAACGTTGGAAGTGACGTCAATTTAATTTGACAGAAATCCTTGGAATCTGATAACCTGTGATCTTCCGTTAAGATATGATGATTTTATCCATTCCAGCGGAGGTTCTGAAATTCCAATTTTTGATAACTTTTCAAGTAAAGTATGTTGGTCTACACGATCAAAGCTTTAGCTGAAGTCGGTATAAACACATAAATTTGATGACCGTTCTCCATCCCACATAGCACTTCAGTGATTAGAACCATCAGGTTAGAAGTGAGTGAACGCCCTTTTCTAAAAACTTGTTGTTGTTTGTTAAGTCAAGGATCGATTAAAGGGGCAATCTTGTAGTAGATAAGTTTTTCGAAAAATTTATGGATTGATGATAAGATGACAATGCCTCTGTAGTTGTCCACAGAGTGCTTATCACAAGCTTTATGAATTGGTGTGAGCTAGGATTTCTTCCATATTTTAGGAAACTTCCTAACGATAATGATTTATTAAAGATAAGATAGAGGGAAAACAAGACATGTATTGAGCTGTGCTACAAAAATATTGCAGGTAGATAGTATGGATCGTGACCTTTATTAATGGCAAGATTATTTCAACAGGTCAGGGACACTTAAAAATGTATGTTTCAGTAAAAGAATTAACACTTTTGCTAGCTGTGTGTTTTATATCTGGGTTATATTTAGGGAACTTCGGAGGAAGATAATATCACGTAAGAGTGTCTAAAAGTTATTAACAAAAGAATGCCTAAAGAAATATAATAAATGGACTTCTTACCTTATCAAAAGACATAGGTCGGGAGAGCCTCTCTAATGTTTGCTGGCCAGTTGTTGAAACGCCGATTAGTGATGAATTTTGTTGTGCAGTTGGTGTACTTATATTTGGCTGTTGATGTACTACTGAAAATTTATCTCTGTCTGGCGGAATTCCGCCAGGCGGCTCCATGGCCACCGGACAGAATTAGGGTGCCTTAATAGGCACAGGTCGAAGAAAAATTGTTTCTAACCGAATTCCATTATGTCTTTGTTTATAAAGATATTTACTAAAAAGAAAAATTTTAAATTATAAATTTATTATATTGGATATAAAATTGATATTATTTACAGTTGTGCTTCATTCCTTGAAATTTGTGTCTCGTTGTATGATTCGGCAATAAAAATTCTATCTTCGATTTATCGAAGTTTAAAGAAAAAGTTTGCTGGGGCTGTGACCAACACAGAGGAAGATCTGTTGGCAGCGACTGGAGCCCCTGGCCCATCTCGACGTCACTCCCACATGTGATCTGTAATAAAAAAATATATAAATAATAAAAGATATTAGAATATTTGTCTACATATGTCACTATTCGGGGAAATGTTTTGTTATGGATTTTTTCTTTGTGGATACAAACTGTTTGGTGTAAGGATGGGATTGATGTGTTGAATTTATAGCTTACATATATTAAAGAATATTGATAAGTTGGAAGGGAAATAGAGATGGAATGTTGAAGTCAGTATAGAATTTGCCTCAATCATTTTTATATATTTTTATATTATAAAGACTTGATTTGATTTCTGAGATTTTATTCTTCCATAGAGAGTCTGTTTGAAAAGCCAAAATTGCTAGATAAAGCGAAATTAGCAATATGTTTTTTTTCTCTTACACATGTTGAAAAATGAGACAGATTAAGCTTGATCCTACCTTTTCATAAATTGCTTTTCACTAAAGAACCTTTTTCTCTCTCTCGATTTGTCCATTTCTACACATGTTTATTTTCGGTGCTCAATTTACGCCCGGATGAACTAAAATTTCACCTTAAATTATGTTGGGGATTCTCATCCATTTGTATCTGGAGCTATCAATTACAAAAGGGAGCAACGCGGAAAAGCTTTTTTTTTAGTTTCTTTTTGTAACAAAATCGGAAAGATCCTTGCAAAGCAAAAGACTCAATTGTTCTGTGTATAGTGAACCTTTCTAAAACCTCTCCACTGACGTGTAAAACTGGATAAATTAAAGTTTTTTTTGTGTGTGTTAAGGGAAGGAAGCGATTCTATTACGCTTCCTACCCTAAAATGAACTCCAATTAGGAACTAAAAAATAATAGCTTTGTTCGTTTGTTAAAGGATCTACACAGCTAACAGAAACATGCTCGTGTTCGTATGTATAACATAAGAGTTTTCTGGGACGGGACGGGGGATGGAAGAATGGGGCGTGTAGAAGCAAGCCAGCTTGAAATTCTTTCCAGATATTTAACAAAACAACAATTTATTTGTTATAAGAGTGCCTTCTACTAAATCAGTCCTTGTGAAAAAAATCAAGTGGAATCATTTTATTGCTCTCTCGTCTTGAGAAAAGTGAACCATTTAAAAGAAAACATCGACTGCAAAAGACTAGGGCCAAAACATCAACGAACATGGGAAATATATGTGTTAGGGCTTGTTATTGTTATATATATATTTCGTTTTTTTTTGTTTTTGATTTATGGACAATGTTTTGGTTGCACGAACCTCAGGTTTTTATTGCCTCGTAAAAAGGTTTGTTTCAAGCAATTCGTCTTTAAGAAGGAGAAGTTTCGTATGTTGGTCGGGGTTGGGGGTGGCTGTTTTTTTTTTCGTATGAAAATTTAAATATTACGATTCAGGTTCACGTGAAAAAAGCTTTAATAATGGAGAGAAATGTTATTACTAAATTGATGGAATATATTTCAAGGTAAATAGGGCATTGACTGTGGCTGTTGCTTTTTTTGACCGTTTATCACGGGTTATGGCTTTTTAGTATCAACGTTTGTCGTAAAAGTGTAGTTTTATTCGGATTAGCTTGGTTATGGGGTAAAAATGTCATTGGTAATAACTTTTAATTGGCTTCAAATTGTTGGTAATGTTACTATAAAAGTGGTAATAGAATTTTATAGAGATTTAATTTGAGTAAAACTAGGCGACTGCAGACAATAAGCATTATTATATGATATAAATAGTTTTTCATATCCATAAAATTTCTTTCAAACTTAATATGAGTCATTTAATTGCTTTGTGAAAACTTAGCTCGTGTCTGCATTCTTATAAGGTTGATCAACTTGTTTGGGTGGGGTTTTTCTTTAGTTTTGTTTTATGGGCTTCACTAGTCCTTCATGTCGTTTATGCCTTGGGCAATGTCGAGTAGTAAGTTTGATTTGAACGATAGACGAGAAAGGATAGGTTATGGGTCTGGGCCATGCTTGAGTAGATGTCGATGAACCTTACGTTTGAATTCTGAGATGTTAAATGAGTTCTGATATACTGATTGCGGAAGATTCAGGGGCGGATCCACGGGGGGGGGGGGGGCGATTGGGGCGATCGCCCCCCCTAAAATAAAAAAAATAAAAGTTTTTTTTATGAGAAATATACCTAGTAGTAAAATTTTGTAATTCACGAACATGCATAAAAATGGTTTTTCAAAACATTATAAATAAATGTGCATTTACATCTATTCATTTCACTCGGATTTCATTTTATTTCTTAGACATATCCCGAAGTAGAAACATTCAAACAGTGCACTTTTAAATAAATGTTCACAAGTTCATGAACATATAAACATTACAAATAATAAATATCCTTAAACTTTTTTATTTCTCAGATCGCCCCCCCCTAAAAAACTTTTCTCGATCCGCCCTTGGGAAGATTATTCCACAATTCAGTTATTCTATTTAAAAACGAACCTCTAGAGCGAAATGTGCCCAAAAATCAGTATATGGGAATGAACCCAGGTGGCTAGTCTTGTATTGCTGGAAAAATATTGCCGTGTAGGTAGGAAATTCTTACTTTCAGTGAAACAGTTGCCATGGTAAAGCGATGAAATTTGGAAAGGGGTGGTACATTATTACGGTGGCTAAAGAGTCCATGGAGGCGCAAAAGCTAACTAAAAAGTACGATGGTGCGACTTTGTTCCTCATCCAGCCATGCCAAAGTGATTTTGTGGCGCTTGCCCAGATAATTGAGTTGTATTCAAGGCACGGTACCACTGAGTTAAAATAAGACTTGCTCGTCGAGAGTCTGAAACAGGCACGCACAGCGTCAAAACATATTGGACGTAAATGCGACACTGTACGACTTCTGACTAAAATTTCTACTTTTCCAAATGCTGCCCGCTACAGGCACGTACCAAAGACGCACGGAATAGTCAAAACGAAGTATGCACCCTTATTACACACATCGACATCGACAGCGCAAGCTGTCGACACTTGAAATCGACACTACATTATGAACTTCCCAGTAGGAAGTTATTGTAATCGGTCCGAAAATCGGATTCGAAATTTTCAATGTATTTACACGTTTCAAGGTCCCAATAGCATTTTAAGCAAAAATTTGAGAAGAAATATGTGTGTGTGTGTGCGTACGTATGTGGTCATTTTTTCCTGCACGATTTCGCGCGAACCGAAAAAGATATCGACTTCGTTCAGGTGCCGTTCGAAGCGTGTTCAAGGAAATATGATCTGAAAAGATTTTCATAAAAATTGGTCGAGTCGTTTTTTTGTTTGAACGACTTAAGTGATTTTTGTACCAGCACGATTTCGCGCGAACCAAAAAAGATATCGACTTCGTTAAGGTGCCGTTCGAAGCGTATTAAAGGACATGTGAATTGAAAAGATTCTCATAAAAATCGGTCGAGCCGTTTTTTTGTTTGAACCGGCACGATTTCGCGAGAACCAAAAAAGATTTCGACTTCGTTAAGGTGCCGTTCGAAGCATGTTAAAGGACATATGATCTGAAAAGATTTTCATAAAAATCGGTCGAACCGTTTTTTGTTTGAACGACTTAAGTGATTTTTGTACCAGCACGATTTCGCGCGAACCAAAAAAGATACCGACTTCGTTAAGATGCCGTTCGAAGCGTGTTAAAGGAAGTATGATCTGAAAAGATTTTCATAAAAATCGTTCGAGTCGTTTTTTTGTTTGAACGAATACTGGGAAGTTAATCTTGTGGACCGAAAGGGTCAAAAGCCACATCCCAACTAGTTTTACAGTGTGGCTAAAGAGTCAATGGAGGCGCAAAAGGTACAGGAACGCCGATATGACACGTAAATGAGGCACTGTACGACGCCTGACCCAAGTTTCTACTTTTCCAAATGCAGTCCGTTACAGGCACGTAACAATAAAAGATGCACGGAATAGTCCAAATCCAAACGAAGTTTGGTACAGTCACCCTTTTTTAGGAGCTTTAAAAATGTTATAGGGCGAAGAAAACGGACAATTATCTTGGTGACCACAAAGGGTGCCATTAGCATACTCAATAGATCGGTTCTCGTTCGATTGCGTTGGTCAAGAAGCGTTGGACGTGGTTAGTACTTAGTTGGGGGACCCCTTGGCAAAACGATACTCGCGTTTGGAATGGTCGATTACGAATACTATCATATCTGTAACAAAGGTATGCGTACCTCTGGTGGGCACATTTTTAGATTTTCATGCCTGTCCCTGTAGCGGGAGGGTGCATACCCGTGAGTTGGGCGCATTTTTAGTTTTGTGTGCCTTTAGCGGGAGTCTGCATGCGCATTTGTTCGCGAGTTGCGGGCACATATATTCTTTTAAAAAATTAACCAACTAAATTATTTTTACTCGGGATGCGTTGAATTCGACACGATTCTTGCGTCCCCAGTCAATAATGAGTTCGCTCTCTCTGTTGTTAGAGTTGAGCATGAATTCATCCTCTAAGAGACAAGATTCTGATAGGAAGAACGCAGAGTACCGTCATCGATGAAGCTGTGAAGTGGGTTGAAGGGAATTGAGAGCAGATCATTTATGAAGATTAGGAAAAGATGGGGTGATAGAATTGACCCTTGAGGAACACCAGTGGAGATGATGTGGAGTTTAGATTCGACGCCATCCAATGCTCTTGATTGAACAGCTAGAAAGAAAGCTCTCAATCCAGTTCCTTATCGGAATCGATACCAATAGCTTGGAGTTTTGTCAGCAGAGCGGAGTGCCATACTCTGTCAAAAGCCTTGGAAATATCTAGACTAGAGCAACCAGACCAAACTCTCCAAAGCGACGGATGATTTGGTTGAGATGCTCACTCTGGCATATGAAAAGGTCGCCAGTAGTTTTTTTTCGCGTCTGAAGCGGTACTGCCTGTCGTGCAGAATGTGGTGAGATTTAAGATAATCCATAAGCTTCTTATTGAGTATTGTTTCTATGATTTTTGAGAGAATAGAAGTAATATCTTTTTTCGGAATGGGCTGAACATGTGCTGATTTCCCAGAGCTAGGACATACTATTGGTATCAGAAAATTACTCAAAAATGTTTAACATCTGAATTTTGAATTTTACTTTTAATCATTTTATTTGAACAAGACAGTGCTACATCGCATTTAGCCATTGATATATATGTATGCAGAGCTAATTACTCCATCAACTTTTTTCACACAAAATTGTAATCGGAAATTGTGATGTTGATTGGGGCCTCCCCACACACAATCGCCGCGTATATTTTTTATGAGGAATTCCAAAAGAGAAAGGTATATTTAAATCAATAAATAAATATTCGAGATGAAATCAGCGGAAAATTGGCCGACATTTGTGAAAATTAAATCTCATTAAAAGAGCTCACAGTTGTTATAGACCCAAGGGTGGTGGAGATCTGTCCAACATTTTATTTCCATACTTAATTTCCGATTATTAATAAAAGATGCGCGTAAAAAATTATTCATAAAAAATGAACTTTAATTTTCCGGTGTGGCAAAGTGAAATTGTTTTTATATTAACTCCCCTCAAATAGGGAAGTTATTGTAATGGATGCGGAAATCGAAATCAAAATTTTTAACATATTTTTATGTTTTAAGGTCACTAAGAGTTTCTTTTTACATACGATTTTTGGAAATAAGTCTGTATGTTGATGTACCTATATATGTTATGTACGTACAATATTTTTTCCTGCACGAAATCTAGCGAACAGGAAATGATATCGACTTCGTTAGGGTGCCAATCGAAGCGCATTAATATCAGAGCATGATTTAAAGGGATTTTTATTAAATTCGGCTCAGTTGAAACTGTATAGAAGTAGTTTTTAGGGAAAATCCTCGATAAAAACTTGTCGGATACAAGTTGTTCTGATGGCAATTGACCTAGATGCATCTCAGTTGGGCAAATATTGATTTGGTTTTTGCAATTCTTGCAGCAATATCTTTTGAGGTGCCTCTGTCCTCAGCTACGATGCCTTCGAGGGATTTGAAACTACATAGTTGTTGTAATGTCTTATCTGCAGCATTTAGCTAACTTTGAGCTATGTTATTTACTTATATCTTCGTTCTTTTTGCGGTATTTATTTTCAAGTCGAGTTCTGAAGCCTTTTCATTTAAGTTGTTTATTTATGTTTCTTATGATCGAAGAGATGGACTAACAGCAATATATCATCTGCATATGATCGAAGATTTTCGACAGCGACCATTGTATCGGTTTAGCATAACAATAAACAGTAAAGGGGATAGTAAGCACCCTTGCTTTACTCCAAAATTACGTGTTACGGAATCAGAAAGGATTAAGTTTTGTCATACTTTGCAAGTTATCATAGACCATTTTTATGAGAATTTCTAATTTGTACCGCAGTTCCTTTATTCCGCCATCTATTTAAATTTAGTTTAGCTTTAATTGACTCGAAACGCCTTCTTTGAAATGGTAATTTTAGTTTAAGTTCAGGAGCGAGAAAAAATCACACGGAACCATATTGGTTAGGAGTTGGAGTATGGTGCTTGATGGATGACATTCGTTGAGTTTTTGGGCAAAAATTCTTGCACAATGATTGCTTTGTGCGACGGTGCATTATTGTGCTGCAAAATCCATGGATTTTTCTTCCACAAAACTGTACGTTTTTGGTGGATGTTCTTGGGCAAACATTTCATGACCGTAAGTCAATTAGTATTTCTTTTTCACCGTTTGTCACTTTGGACAGAATTAAGAGTGCACCACAAAGAAAACTGCCAAAATGGCCTTGATTTTGGTCGTTTCGTCGCCAGTTATAAGATTTGATTAAAGCTCAAAACAGAATTGCGACTGCGACGGCCGACTTCAACTGCGATTTATGTCATATTTGGACGGAGGCGCTAATGTATACCGAAATTGCAACCGCAACTTTTATTGAGACGTGACGTTTTGCATTATCCAAAAATTGTGTTTGAAAAAAATTATGTTTTGTACGCCGACTTCGATTTTGCGGCGCAGTGCCGGTGCAGTTGTAATTTCGTTATACAACGTTGTTTTACATTTGCGCTAAACGAGCGACTTCGCCGTCCGCCGCACAGTGGGGCAAATAGCTTATTTTTTGGACAAGCGATAATTCCCAAGCCTGGAATTAATGAAACTTAAAAATTCTTTTGTTAAACTATTCGTGATAAAATTGCCTTTAATTCTATCGAGCCAGAATTTTGAAATTTCAAAATTTAAGATGGCTAATCCAATATGGCGGACAAAATTTTTTTAAGAAAAATACATTTTTGTCAAAATAATCTTTAAAATTATAAAGAATTGTTACTTTCGGGATTTTTTTGGAACTGAAAAATTAAATAATAATAATTAATTTCAATAATTTAAAAGAATCTTTTGACAAAAATGAATTTTTCTTACAAAATTTATGTCCGCCATATTGGATTAGCCATCTTTAATTTTGAAATTTCAAAACTCTGGCTCGATAGAATTAAAGGCAATTTTATCACGAATAGTTTAAAAAAAATTTTTTTAAGTTTCATTGATTCCAGGCTTGGGAATTATCGCTTGTCCAAAAAATGAGCTATTTGCCCCACTGTGCGCCGTCGCAGTCGCAATTCTGTTTTGACCTTAATGAAGGTGGGGTTCGTAGAAGTTTAGGAGATCCTCAGTGGTCTACTTATAGTGTTCTTTTTTGAAAAAAAATGTCTCTTTTGGAATGAGGCGATCAGCAATTTCTTAGGGTGGTGTAAGTGTTTTCGTCATTCAAAGACGCCGTTAAAGGTGGAAAAGGCAAATCGCCCACAACTCCTGGGCTCTCTTTGAACGCTTTATACCATTCATATGGCTATCCTTTTGACATGGACGATTCATCGTAGGTTTTCTGTGACATTTTCAGCGATTCGGCGAATAATTCGTTTGAAACACAAAATTTAAGTCAAACTAACTTAACTAATTTTTCCACTGTAAAAATCGCGGAGCATTCAAATATCTGCTTCTTCGACAACTCTACAGCCAAATTTAAGCCTTGGCCTCCTTCAGCTTCTTCCTGCAGACGTCTCTCTGCCACGCATGTTACTTGTGTTGAGGAGTTTTGTTGCGTCAGACTTAACGCCGTCTTCCTACCTTGACCGTGGTTTTTCTCTGCCCTCAGAGTGTAGTTGTTAAGGAATTGTCTTTTCTTCTTCCTACAATAGTGTTTTTCGCTTCTCTTCTCGTTTCCTCGTATTTCAATTTCTAGCTCCTCGCCGGTCTTTCTGTGAATATTTTTCTATATTTATTTCTGGCCTCTATGGGTGCTTTCCATTCCTCGTCGTATCACTTGCTAGCTCTACCTGTGCGTTTGTAACCTACGATTTGCTGCAGCATGGAGACTATACTAGGAGTATAAACTCTTATAGGGAAAATGAAAGGAAGTGGTTGCGCAGAAGAAACTGAACTATTAGTTCATATTTGGCCCATAGAAATATAAACTAACATGGAACGGCTGTGTAGTGTGAAAACCCTGTACGTGAGCGACCACATTAAAGGTAGCTTGTTTAAAGGGACAGCAATCGTGTGCACAAGTGGGACACAAATTGCCGAACTGTCAAGGGTAGCTTCTTGAGTGAATGGTGGCGTGCCTAGTCAATATCCGGGGGGCATAGATTTTATGCCAGGAATTTTAATCGCCCCGCTTTTAAAACGTCCCTCTTATTATTTCTGCATATTTTGGCCTGCACTGCCTGACCACTACCACCGAGTGAACTCAAACACATCAGGAATTGTGGTACGCTTTATCTGGCTTACAGCCATTCCGTGTTTAGTTTATATTTCTATGATTTGGCCACAGATGTCACCTTTGTCCGATGTGCCCCACATGAAGTTTGCTGAATTTGACCCATTTCGACGATTGGTTTAAAATCAAGTTAGTCGAAATGGGGCAATGCAAAAAAAATTCATTGGAAATTAATAAAAATTCATTGGAAAATCCAAAAATTGATTAAATTCGAATTATCGGATTGATAATTATGATGATAATTAACGAACTTGGCCATGAACCGGATGAAAATAATCGGCCATATTTTTTGGGATACATTTGACTGCAGCGCCTTCATTAATCAAACGAAAATTGACAACATGGAGTTTATCTTAGAATATAGAACTACAGGAAAGGCCCTCGCGGGTAAAATCCCAGTACGTGAGCGTAGTGAAATCCGGTATCAGTCAAATGTCAAACTAGGCTATTTGCTTGTTAGTTGACTGTCAAATTATAAATTGTTTTCCCGCGTTCGGAAGTGCATTTTCTTTGAAACGAGTGTTTTTTTATCAAATTTACTTACAGTTTTTTTCAAAACTAAATTAAATGAAGAAAGAAAGTTCAAAGAATTTGTTTTCGGTGCAATTAAAGTTGTTACGAGTGAATTTTAAGTGAAATAAGAACAATGAAGTGTGCAGTTTGTGGATGTACGAATAATTCGCTAATTCCGCGAGGAAAATCCTTTTTCAGGTAAGTGGGTAAACTCAAATACTTCCAAAACATATATATTACATATTTCCATTAATAATTGTGGAAATCACTGAGCTAAATACTCTAAATATTGTAAATTTTGTGTGTTTGGATTTTATTGTTTGCATTAACTAATGCCACGCAAAATTCAAGGGGATCAGCTGATTAGAATGCGTAGTGACGGAGTGTAAAAAGTTCATTTGTAGGGGCAAGATTTTATTTTAGTTAACTGATTATTTCAACTAGCTCTTGCCCCTTCTCTATTCCATTCGCTTTATCCGCTTGTAATGGACAAACAACTACTAAAACGTGAGCACTCACACATAAAGAATTTCACTACGCTAAAATTCGGCGAGGGCCCTTCCTGTAGTTCTATATTCTAAGGAGTTTATACTCCTTTTATAGTCTCCATGGCCTTCCGTACACTTGTCCATAACATCAAAACAAAAACCGGTTTTATAGGCAAGCGATCGCAGGGACGACAGTTTTTCTTCCATAATTTTCCATCATTTGTTCACCCTAACATTTTCTGGTTTCACCGTCCATCACACTAACACAAGCATATTTTCGTGCTCGGCGGGCTGCGAAAATTTGCTTGCACCCAGCACTACTACATAGGCATTACAATCGTTACACAAAAATGATGGAGAAAGGTGAGTTCAGAGTGTATTATTGAACTCATATTAAAACCGGTTTGAAATTATGGACAAGTCTGCGAAGGGCCATGTGCTGCGAAGGGCCATGTGCTGCGGAAGCAGCCAGGCCAACTAATACTAACATAGCTGAAAACAGGCCAAAAATATTCTGACAGTTGTGGAATTAACATGGCCGAAGCCATACGAAGCAATTTTTTAAGTTTGTTTTTGCACTAAAAAGTGGTAAAATATTGTATATTATCACTTTTTGGTGCACATGGATTATCAGTGATTAGTGCTTTAGTGATTTAATAAAAAAAATTAAAATGAAGTGAGTGGTTAAGTGTATTTTAAGAGTGTCAATTGATTAGGTGACCATTTTTGTTTACATTCGCGGTGGTTTTTTCGTGTTAATTTAGGGAAAAAATGTTGAATTTGTGTAGTAATATAATAAAAAGTGCTTTTTAAGTGATTAAAGATTATTATAGAATAGTTATTAAAAACATAAGTGCAGAAAAATGTGAAGGAAAAGTGAAAAAGTTATTGTTATTCATGTTGTGTGGTAGTACTTGCACTTATGTTTTTAATAACTCTTCTATAATAATTTGTAACTACTTTAAATTCACTTTTAATTCGATTACTACACAAATTCAACACTTTTTCCCTAAATTAACATGAAAAAACCACCGCGATTGTAAACAAAAATGGTCACCTAATCAATTAACACTCTTAAAATACACTTAACCACTAATTTTTTTTTAATTTATGGACTCAGATCACTAAATAACTTATCACTGATAATCCGTGTGCACTAAAAAGTGATAAAATAGAATATTTTACCACTTTTTATTCCAAAACCAAAATTAAAAAATTGCTTCGTACGGCTTCGGCCATGTTAATTCCACAACTGTCAGACGATTTTGGCCTCGCACAGAAACAACTACAAAGTCTGCTCCCTGGCCTGTACTTACGAGGGGCTTGGTTCTAGCAATTTTCCTTCGACTGTATCTGCGTTATTTATGTTTGGACCTATCCTTTTCTGCGGGGGTTGCCTGATATCTCTGTTCTTGGAGGCGTTTAATGTAGAATTTTTTTGTTTGTTGTTTATTTTTAGTTAAGTAGGCAAATTAACTGAACTAATTTTTCCATTTTAAAAATCTCGAAGTACTTTAAAGTCTTGTTAACATAAATGCTGTGAACACATCGAGTGACAGACGGGGCTCAAATTTCGCATGATAAATTTTCCAGCGTTGCCAGGTAATAGGATTTTTTTTAGTAATTCCTGTTATGCGCGGCTTTCAAATTACCCGCCGTACTTTTTACAGAGTATATCTAAAATTAAATTCTCGCTAAATTTTTTCAGTTTTCACATTTAATAGCACCTTATTTCCCACATTCAATTTAATTATTCACTAAAAATATAAAAAAAATATATAACAAAATTCCCCTTTGAAGAATATTTTAAATCATTCAACATAATATTTTCAACGCCATTCATCAATGGAAGATTAAATATTTTAATCTCATTAAAAATTTATGGCAAGAAACCTTTTTTTTCAGAATTTTTGTGTTGCTACCAAAGACATCGGGGAAAGAAAACTGAAAATTAATTATGCCATACCTGGGCTAAAACGATTGACGAGAGTTGTGTTGTGGGTAACTTTGTAGCCATTCTGTTTTATATAAGTTTACTTGAGTAGCGTAAAGTAAAACGTCTGTTTACAGCAAAACTTTCATCGTTCAAGGAAAACAAAAGAGATTCTATTTTTTTTTTTGGTAATAAAGGAATGATGTTAGTAGAGAGAGAGAGAGTCTATTAATAAATTATGAAATAGCCACAAGTTGTGTATAGCATAGAATGTGCGTGCCCGGAGCCATTCAAATAGATTTTCATGGCAACACCTGTGCAACATTATTTCCCAGAATTCTCTCACATATCTTGCACCATCTTCCTTTTGTTATCTTGTTTTATTTTATAGACAGCATAAGTACGTACAGACATAAAATACAGCCTGTATAGTGCGCGCTTTTTGTGTACATATAGCATTAGTACGCATACACCAACCAACGTACAAAACTTAATTAAGAAATCACTCTGAAGGTGTAAGATTGGCTTTCCTTGATTCAATTCCCTCTGCCTTTAAAAAAAAACATTGTTGAAGAGAAAAATAACAACAACACAAACTTCGCCCCTTGTTATTTACGCATATCCTTAGCGAAATTTCCGCCGTTCGTTCGTTACTTCATTACATTACTCACCTCAAATGTAATTTGTTAGAATTTTCCGGAACAGACGACGCCGACGGTAGGATGTATTGATGCTATTAGCCGGGATACGGTAAGACGGCTTCAGATTGTTTTTTGTCCACCCACCGCAGATTCATCCATGTGCAGCTAAAATGTTTATAAACTGTGGAGGAATTCGCGATTTTGAATAATATCTTTTGAAGTGCATCCAACATAGTAAAGTGCAACGTCGAGATGAAAGTTTTCCATTTTCTTTTGTTTTTTTTTTGCTGCTGCTGTTGCTTTTAAAATTTCTTTACAAATTTAGATATTTTTAGATGTTTTCCAAGTAAACACTGCTTTAGAGTAAACCGAAAAGAATGAGTACACGAAACGCACATATGGCTAGGAAAATTAAGGCAAAAAAAAAAAAATTTTTATTTGTATTTCTTATCCAGCAGAGTGTGGTGGATTGTTTATGGATTTCCCTGTTAATTGTAAACACCGCCATGTTTTACGACCGAAGGAAAAACGCTCCAATTAGCACATGGTCTTCTAAATATCTGCAAATGTAGTTTTTTTTAAACCCAAAATACGACATAATATACGTCAAGATTTAGAGTGCAGATATTTTTATAAAAACTACAGATTTACAGCAGATTTAAAATTTCCATCCTATGACCCCGAATGAGGTCAGGACTGGATCCCGGTTGTAGAGCCGTCAAAGAAGAAAAATGACCCTGAATCCATACTAAACTCCATTAATTATGTTTAGTAACCGATTTTGATTTTTTACATATCATATTAAGATTTAAGTAAAAAAAAACACACAAAATTTTGTTGAATATAATCACGTCCTTCAAGTCCCCTTATTTACATATGACAAGTCCCTTTCATCTAAGACTTAAGTGCTCTGAAAGGAATTATGAGAATGAACAGACGAAATGTTTTCATTGAACTGAATGATATATGTGACCTGTTACTAACCACAATTACTAATTACATACAACATGAAACGACACAAGGTGTTAGCTACCTGCGGTGCTAAGCTTTAATTCTTATTAGTCAGGCGAAGGACAGATAAGATGTTTTTTTTAGCATATTTCTAAAGTAATAATTTTCGTTATCCTTGGGTATGTCAGGCAGGATACGTTAGGGCGAATTGAATTGTTTGGTTTGTGAGAAATTAAAATTCTTTCTTTTAAATAAAACCATGACATTATTCACTAACTTATACCCACCCTCGCCACACGGACGTTGTTACGACGAATATTCAGTATCGTAACGACGAAAACCAACGCTGCAAAATTTTACGTCGTTACGACAAATTCAAATAGGGAAGGCCTGTCGGTCGATAGTTTATTGCAAAAAAGTCGCTTTTAGGCGTATGGTATCAGCTTTCGATTTTAATTTTGTTTGAAAATTAATAAAAAATAACACTTGTTTCCAGATTAGTAACAAAGAAATGATTTTTTTAAATTTTCGTTCACTGACATTGTTTACTACACACCGAATTATTACATTGTGTAAAAACATAATGACGAGCTTTACCGATAATGACGAATTACAACCAACGGCATTCGTCGTAACAACGAATTTTCGTCGCATTTTTGTGCGTGTAGAGCGGAAGCGATCATACCCTTCAAGCCACAGTGGAAGAACATCTCACCAAAGAGTGAAACGCTGAAGAGTGACTTGGCATAGTGGGAGTCGCTGCACATACAAGATCAGATTGCTGATGAAAATACTCGTACTCAGGAGTAAGGTGATGGATGTTCTTCACGAGTTTAATGATGGAAGATCCAGCGGTCATCTAGGGATCAATAAAACCCTAGGGAAAGTAAGAGAACATTTTAACTGGTTCCATATGAAAGACGACGTCGAGGAATGGGGTCACAAATGCACGATCTGCACCGCATCCAAACGCCTGTCGACGAAAACCCAGAGCGAAAATTCAGCAGTACAATATTGGCCATTCTAAAGAATTGCGCTGGACGTGGCGGAAGCATTCCCAGCAACAGATAGGGGCGACCTTTAACTTCACCCGCAATCTGATTGAATGGTGGAACGTTTCAACCGGACCATTGGTGAACATCTATCTTAATGGCATACAGGAGAGTTATCCACAGTTCTACCCGTCAGACGCCTGCAAGGATGATCTTCAGGAAACAGATAAGGCTGCCAGATGATTTAAAGTTTGGAATGGCGCCAAAAACAAGCCAACCCCTCAGCGAATACTCCTCTGCACTAAGAGCGAAATCCACGAGACAGTCCGGGGAAATCAGCAATCACCAGCGACAGGATGAAGACCCGCAACGACCTAAGGGCGAATGGAGCTGGATTTAGGACAGGAGATCGAGTGTATAATCCTCGACGAATAAGATAAGCAAGTTTTGTTTTGAAATTAAAGTAGTTAAAATAAAAGAAACAAATTGAATTACTGTGAAATAAATTTTCATGTTTTATGTAAATTAATTTTTGGTGTTCCAATTAATCCCTAATACCCTAGACAGACTAGCACCCTTAATCCGGATTATGACGTAGACTCCATTTTATTTCAAAATCTTTTATATGAGTCTACGTCATTCTGACGTCATAATCCGGATTAAGTTTCTAGTCTGTCTCCGGTATAACGAACGTGAGAAGCTCGAGAAAAAATATTGCAATATTTTTTATAGGTAACTCTGAATTTTTTATTGTATTCAAAATCAATTTTTGCAGATGTGTTATGTTAGTGCACACATAAGCTTTTCTTATTTAAAGGCGTTGCAACGCGCGCCGGTTTTTGCTAGTAACTTTATACTCTGCTATTTCCAATGGATTCGAGGCATCTCGTTTTTGAGCAGGAACTTCTTCTTCACTGTCAGTACTATTTAAAAAGGAACTAAAAGACACATTTCTTAAATTATTTTCACAAACTAATAATTACTTTGGCAAAACCAACTTAACTGTCAAATTAGAAGTGAAGTTGGCTGCGGTTACAAATATTCGGAAAAATATATGGCATCATCGTATCAGTAATGCCAAATTCATATCGAATCATAAATCAAAATCGTAAATATTTTAGATCGAATCGTATTCCGTAGGTTAGAGGCTTATATGAAAATATGGGCCTTATTCTGAGAGTCATGTGAGATTTCAAGTGATGTGACACTTAAGGAATGGTATTCGCCGAGTTGACTCAGAGACATCTCTCATTCAAAATTGCCAACCGCCAGTTGCATGGGGCATTCCCAGAGTGGAGTGAAGTGAGTTAACTGCGTTTCTACTCTGGGAATACCTCTCCGAAATTGAGGTGACAGCCAATCGAGAAAAGTCTTGTGAGTGATTCGACTCACAGAATAAGCCCATATACCAAATAAAGCCAATTTTAACATAAAAATTTGCTAATATCTTCAAAAGTAAAGGCCGTAACACAAAAATTGTCCGGACATTGTCCAGCTTTCCAATTTTGGAAAAAAAATTGGTTAACTACGTATTTTTTGGCGAAAAGGTAGTTGAAGTTGACATTTTTGTTACAAAAAAAAAACAAAATTTTGATTTTGACGACTCTTAACTCTAGAAGTTTGTAGGGTAGAACCTTCACTTTTACAATTTTAGATAGATGGGAGTATTCTGCGTACATTGCTACATGAAAATACAGTGATATGAAAAACACTAAAAAAAACTTCAAAACGCCCTAGAGGCTAAACCGTTACGTCTAACTAAAACGTATCAACAACCGGCCGCTTTGTAAACTTAGCATATACACCCAGTAGAGTCGATTACGGAAGCGGGAATACGATCGGACTGCATGTCCATTCCCGAGTTTCCATGGGAGTCGAGTTGAGTTGTGGTTGAGTTGAAATGACACTTCAACTCAACGACTTAACTCTATGCGTTTCCATTTCTGCGTTCCGTCTTCCTCCATCTTTTTCCATCAATTAATTTTATTATAGATTTTTCTTGAAAAGTTATTTACTAAATATAAAGTCTCTTCTGACGTCCAAGCGAGGCGCGACATTTTCACTTTTTGTCCCTTTGGCAGTGTGCCGTTTTTAGTTGTGAGCGTGAACTCAGTTTAACCTACCTATGTTCGTTGAGTTGAACGGAGTTGAAAATCTTTCACGAAAACTCTTAACTGTGTCTGTTTCTATGACGTATAACTCGGGTTCAACTCTGGCTGAACTCTCATGGAAACTCAGTACATGACGATCAAAAAGTTTTTAAGCCGCTTTCCGGCTATCTTGATTTTTCTGGGTGAACAAGTATGGTATACGGAGGATTCTAAGGTAAAGGCAGTTGCGAGTGCTGGGATCTGTAGTGAAAGCGCCAGGTTTAGAAGAACGATAAGCTTCTGTCTTCAAGTACACGACCGGCTATTCGAGCTTGGCTAAAAGTGCGTTGGACGATCGGATTGTGATGAAATATACCCAGTGCGCTGAAAGTCTGCGCTGCCTCTCAACATGGTCAGAGAATTATTGGATATATCTCAGAAAGAAAAAAATGTCACCTTTCATGGTCTCTTATCACGTTGTCGCTATCTGAACTCACTATATCTCTATATAATATCACTAGCTGAACTTTTTGAAGAGGCCTGGGCTTGAAATACCATCAGCGCAGCGTATACCATCTATAAGGTTATAGTACCATAAGTCAAGTCGGGGCGGCTGTGCCGTTCCGTTGGACCTTGTACCTCAGCTAAAAAAAAGAACACGAAGGTTTTCAAAACAATCTCCAATACTTTTTTAATAAAAACCTCATCAATTACCTTTCTGTATCAGTGGTGGGTTCAAACGATCAGGAATCATGTTCACAGTAGCCGGAATTCTTGAAACAATGACCGATCCATATGCCACACAAAATTTATTTATTGAATGTAACAAAAGAACAAATTATCTTTTTTTTAGTTCTTCAATATTGGCTCTACTTATTTTACCTCGAAATAATTCAGGTTTATTCACAATGGCATTCAACAACGAACTAAATAATAGACCATTGTTATTACGATTGGGATCAAACTCTTTCACAAAGCCTTTCTTGAAAAATGGTTACCTTGTCTACTAAAAAAGCGATTTTAAATGGTGTATAGACTTGGTAAAAATGTCGGGAACAAGAAGCTATTTAAAAAACATCTCGCTTTGAATACATTTCATTTATTTGGACCTGGACTTCGACCCTAACGTAGATGGACTATGACGAAACCCGTTGTAGGAATGGCGCACGTTGGAATTGACAAACGTTTATATAAATATAATGAATTTTACAAAGCACTACACTAGTTTCATTGTATTCAGGTGTAGGATAACTTTGAAAATGTTTCTCTTATGCGTTAGGAAGTAGTCAGAATCAAAATATTGCATGCTGGTGTCATAATGTTTCCTTTAAAGAACACAGACTAATTTTTTGGGGTAGTTTATTTGAAATATAGTATTATGAAACCTTTTAAGTCGAAATTAAATTTCGAAAATATTGACCGAAAATTACGATAGAAACAAAAACTTTATATATTAATTAAAACAAAAAGCAGAAGAAGAAAAAAAGTATAACAATTAAGACTTGGAACCTGAAACTAATTTCTTTACTTTAGGAAAGCATTTTCACAAAACATTTACTAAATAACCCACTTTCGACTCGATCAATTTTCAAAATGAAGGAAGCAAACCAATTTCCTTTCTTACTTAAAAGCCTCACTGAGTTTTACGATTGCCATTTACAGCAGCTCGAAAGCAAATTAGTCCATTTACCTCGTCAGATTGAACAAGGAGGCACCAGCAACGGTAATGGCAACGGTCGCCCAAAGCCCACGGAAACAATAGGAAAAGTTCATCCTTCTTTTTTTCTTTTTCTTTTTTTTTTTTTTTTTACACGATGAAGTTTTCACACGTCCTGAAAGCTTTGCTTTATTACTTTCTGCTGAATGACTTTCCAGGAAACTAATTCAGAATATTTCCAGGGTATAAAGAGAAGAATAAAATGTGTGCGGGTGTATGTATATATATGTTTGTATGTGCGCTGGTGTATACAATTTTCCACTTTTCTTTCTTGGACTTTTCTTGTGTGCTATATCGGGTTGAATTCCTTTGAGACATTTTAGGAAGGCTTGTCGGCTATTGGACTCTACAACTTTCGTCACCGAAGAAGACAATTTCTCCCTGTATCCATTAGGCGTGTAAATTTCTCTGCACATTTTTTCGTCCTTTTTCCTTTTTGCCTTTTCTTGTGTACAGAAACAAGAGCTTATTTTTTATTTACATACCTCCTGTATGGTGTTGAACGGGAGAGAAACAAATACGCCCGGGGATCAAAGTTGGTTGGCTGGGTATGTGTCCTTAGTTAAGTAAATCTGGGATCTGTTCAAGATTTTCTGATATAGCTGCTCTGCTAGCGTAGCGAAACAACTGCCACATTACTTTAGAAGCAACAAGCTGCTGCGCTAGATATTGTATATTAAAAAGATGGTTTTTGCTGTCTTCTATTAGGGTAGGTGAGACTGTCAAATGGGTATGTCGTTTTGGGTTTGGATTTTTTCAAATATTGAAGGAAAAGTTTTGCTTGTTTGAAAGCATTCTTTTCGGGAGGGGGGGGGGGTACTGTGTAATAGAATAAGTAACTCAATTTGCAAATTCCCGTGGATATATATTTTTTATATTAGTTAATATAAGTTACATATATGTCTACCCTACATATTAGGCAAGCGTACGTAATTAGACAAGCGTACAAAAGAACACGCCAGATCAGTTTATTAGTTTCAGCCAAGAATGGACATCTGTAGAGACATAGATGGGAACCTATTATTGGATAAAAAAAGGTGTACAGAATATTTTCAAAAACTTGTTGAATCGAGTCCTCATAGTAAACGCAGACCCACTGACAGACACATTTGTAATTCCTAAAGATATTGTTTCGATAGAACCACCGATACTGGATGAGGCGATTGAAGCTGTAAAAAGATAAAAGAGCAACAAATCTCCAGGCGCCGATGGAATCGAAACTGAGTTGCTAAAGTAATGACGACAACAACTCTTAAGAACCTTACACGAACTGAAGATGACTAGAAGAAAATGGTCATAATGTCCAATACAACGGGCGATCCATTTAGAGGTACTTTTTTAGTAGAGATTTTGTGAGAGATCACGGATAAATTGTGTCAAACTGTCGTGGTAGTTTTGTTTAGCATTGTTTGACATTTCATCATGCAAAGGCTTAGCCCGGCACAGTGTCTACATATTCAGTACGGTGATAGATCGATTCGGCGCCGTTCTCAACAGCTTGGCTTGCCGTATGGAAGGAGTTGTCGTGCTTTAAGTATGAATCTTGGTTTAAAAGCATACTAAATTAAACTCGTGTAGGAATTGAAGACGGCCGATCTTCCGAATCGTCACCTTTTCAGTATTTGCCCAAACGATCACTCTTGAATAGCTTGAAGAACATTCACTGTTTTCGAGCAAAATTTTGTCCAGCGATGAGCTCCATTTCTGGCCGTACCAAATTGCCTTATTTGGGCTGAAGAGCAACACGAAGAGGCAAAAGAGCTGCCATTACATCCAGACAAAACAGTGGTGTCAAAAATTGTACCGGCCGGGACGTTACTGTGAATGGCACCTGTTGAAACGCCATGATTACGGATCATTTGCTGTCTGAAATTGAAGCCCGTGATCTCGACCACATTTGGTTCCAACAAGACGGCGCTATTTGCCACTTAGTCCGTGAAACTATTCCTTCATTGCGAGAACAATTCAGAGAGATGTTAGGTTCACGCTTCGGACCGAATTGGCCGCATAGGTGATATCACATACACCTCTAGACTTTTTGCTTTTAGTGCAGGCGCTGGGCGGAATTGAGTGTGCAAAATATGAGGACCGCATTTTGTCGACAGATTTTAGTTAAGAATAGCTCAATGATGAATAATTCAGATGTTGCCGGTCCATTTTTGGGTCCAATTTTTTTACCCCCTTTTTTTTATTGGGACCTCTACGGCTTCCGTGGCCCGATGGATTTTGATGAAGCACAACAAAATAAGACGAAAATATTTAATAAAGTTTTTCGATATCACGATTAGTTTTCGAGATATTGACAGTTGAAGTTGACTTTTTAAGGTATTTCCCAAAGGTTTATTTATAGTTATATCACAGCTAGGATTTCCGTGCCACCAATATTTTAATTATGATTTTCGATAAAACACCCCAAAATAAGACGAAAATGTAAAATAACTTTTTTCGATATCTCGCTTCGTTTGTGAAATATCGATACTTGAAGTTTTAGCTATTTTCAAAAACTGGACTTCAGTGGTCTTGGAATGCATTAAGTTTCGACCAAAAAGGATACATCCGTTTGGGAGCATATGACGGCTGTGTATTTTTAGATCATCTGTGTAAAATATATGAGAAATGATTTTTAGTATTTCAGAAAAATCGGAGATAAATTTATTTAAAAGGAGCGGACCTAGATGACTGCCCTGCTGGACACCGGAAGTTACTTCGATTTCTTTTGAAAAAATCCTTGAAATCTAACAATGATGTTGATATTTTTACCCAATATTATACAACCGGATATATCTCAATATCATCATCGGACATATTTTCAAACTGCATTTACAAAACACATGGCATACCATAAAGTACTTTGCAGTGAGTCAATATAAAGTTCACCAATAATATTTTTCATTCTGGAGTGAATTATATTGGCTCCACATCCTGTTTTTAACATTATTTTGTTCAGAAACTGCGTATTAATACTTCCAAAGCAGACAAAGAAATAACGATCGGGAAAAAATGTTATTGCATTTGTTTTTTAGGGTTCTAAAGAAAGTGTTTTTATTGGTTATTTTACGGAAGGATAAACAATATTTAAAACGTAATATTGGGTATATTACGTAATATGTATGCTTCTGCATCGGTAAGATGTCAAAAATAGTAAAAAAAAAGTATTTGATTTTGAACAAAAAAAATCGGTTTTCATCAAAATAATACACGTGCTAACACACGTAGGTATTATTATTGGTTAGATGAAATTCAACGAATTAATGTGAGAATCGCTTGAACATCACTGGTATTGACAGCATATTTAACTTCCAGGGTTTTTCATCTCTTTAGAAACAATTCCGTCTCACATTAAGGTTAAAAATGCTCGAATTTGTAGTACAATTTTTCATCTTCCTTGGGTACTAGCCGACAAGGATAGTCTAGTAGTCTGTGAAACCTCTTCAAAGTCCGAGCATCCAACCTGAATATTCAAACTGGTATTGTATAAGATGATGGCCTTACCAGGATTTACATATTAGTTCAAGATTTTATTCTGAACTTTTAGCCGAATTCGATGGGAACGTATGTGAGGTAGAACAAATCTGGGTAGTCTACAAGAGTTATTATGATTTAGAGGTCGTTAATAAAATCAAGGTTGATAGGCTCCGGTGGGAAGGACAATGGCCCAAATTACTTAATTTTCTAAAAATATGGGAATTTCTTGTTCAGCCAGCAGCCCGGGTTGCAAGCTATAAGCCCTACATTCCTTCCTGGCGGAAACCAGGGCGCCTACGAGAAAGCAGGAATTACGAAATGCCAGTACCGGATCCCGATTATTCAGCTGAATAAGTAACTAACTGTTTCCCTACAAAAAGAAATTGACAATAAAGATAACCAACCTTAAAATTGCTATTTAATTTCATTATACTTCAGTATGTTCTTTATTTACTTAACTTAACCTAAGATAAAATCTTAGCAATGTGAACAATTTTATAGCCCATGATATTTTGATTGTAGAAATTCACCTTTCGTGGGCGTGTAATGCTTACAAGTAATTGAGGAGCTGGGGAACAAAACCGGACTTGTCCACGATAACGGTTTTTTTTTTAAATTTTTTTTGTACTCTCTAAGCCCACCTCTATAGACCCCTGAAATATTTCCATCCAAAAGTGTTGCAAACCCACAAAAAAAAATTTTTAAAAATACTGATTTGGTTCATAAGTGGACTTGTCCTGTTAAAAAATGAAAAAATTCAAAGGAATTTGTTTCATAACTAGACTTGTCCATGACGGTTTTGAATCAAAACCGGAGATGTCCCATACATATCCATCGTTGCGAAACAAAACCGGACTTGTCCATTCAAAAAAAATTCAAAAAAAATAGAAAACATGAATTTTTGTGCCCAAAAATTAGGCCATTGATTATTTATACAATAAGGTATAATTATATTCAAACGCAAAAATTTTAACTAATCTGCAACTATCGAATTCAGTATTTTTGCTCTAGTGTAAAAATCAATTTTTGGGACAAGTCCGGTTTTGTTCCCCAGCTCCTCAATTTATTGTTTTCACGATTCACCATTTTATATTTACGTTTATAGAATGAAATAACTGCTATAATAGATAAATATCTTTTTGTGAAACAAATATAGACCATATGCGATGTTAAACTTTGAGCTATAGTTCTTGTGTTCTAGAATAATCACACATAAAGGGCCATACAAAAAATGGGCTCACATATCTTTTTTAATAATAAACAAACTGTTTGCAAATTTTTCAAGCTATTTTTTTATTGAAAGTATGATCCATTACAATTATATGTGGAACAGAATATCATTCAAATGTCCACCAAGACTCCTTCTGCAGGCATCAATTTGATATCGAAATTTTCAATGACTTTTAGGCATGTTGCTTTAGTTATTTCACGAATTGCAACTTGAATGTTGTTCTTTAGATCATTAATTCTTTGTGGCTTGTTTGTATACACTCGACTTTTCAAAAAAAAACCCTGTTTTGCTGGAAACAGACATCAGACACAACAATACTTGTCCATGATTGAAATTATTCTACCTTCTACTAAAACAAAATGGCTTATGTCATTTGGAAAGATGTCACGTGTAAACTATGGGGATTCGACTCGTAGTCCTCATAGGAATTTATTAATAAAGAAGGACACAATATGAATATTATATTTATTTGGAAGGTAACCCGAAGGCTGTACAATGATAACTAAGCTTAGAGTCTAAAACAATTCATAAACTTAACGTTCGAATAATAATTCGCTTGCTTATCTTAAAATTAACATTTGAATTCGATTAAAAATGGAGTGTTTTAATTTCGTTTGTGTGCATGATAGTTTTTTGACATGTAGATGGCGTTGAACACGCTTCGTAGTCGGGTCGCCACAAAACATTATGCAGTGCTGACATCTAGGCGTCAAAATTGAATGAACCTTTATAATCATTAAAGAACTCAGCCCACCCTACTCAAAGTTAATAAACTACGCATTTTTTTTACATAGTAAGTTATCTCTACTTTTTCAGTACTATTTTTATTGATTTTTAAATATAAGAAGAAAATGTTCAAATTAAATAAGAAACATCCCAAGACACACAAAAACATGCACAATACAAATTCAATTTGCAATAATTTAAACCAACATTCACCCAATATCGAAAATTCTAACAGACAACGTAAATAAAATTGAATTATAATAAAAAAAACATTTTCACTTTTCAGCACCAAACAATTTCAAGGGTAGACATTTTTCTTCTCTTTTTTTTTACTTCCCTCGAACCGTGTTAAGTCAGCACAGCACATAAACGGTTTCCTATGGTTATGCATCATTGATAAGTTGGGAAAACAACCCTAATATTATTTTGAGGCCAGAACAAATTGTTTTGTGCCCTGTTATTTGAAATTTCATCCAACAATTCAAAGAAATCCCCCCGAGAATATTACTGCCACCTCTTCGCCGCCCCCTGGCTCCTTCCAAAAAGAAAAATAACGTTCTCAACGAAAAACAGCAACAACAACAACAACGCCAGGCAACAATAACAATGGAAAAAAAAAGCAACGGTGCCAAGAGGAAACCCAATAATTCAAAGGTGCCAGCAGAGTAATTCCCTTAAATAAGACTGAGAAAGGCAAGGCAATCTGATTTCCAATCAAACAACGCTTCGGGTTTTCTTTCAAGGATAGAGAGGATACTACCTGAAGGGATAATCCCTAAATCACGGGGCTTTACTGTTAAAGAACTGGTTTCAATCCTGATTAATAACCCGGATAAAGTCGGTGCATTTTTCATATGGCTCAGCTGATGATGGGTATAGAGGTGGGCGCACGCTTAGGAGGCGGCATATCGATACCCCCTGTGTATAGATGTATGTATATCTCGGATATACGCAAGGATATACATTTTCAGATCTGAATTATTAAACCAAGCCGAAGGATGCTCCAAGGTGAGATGACTGAATTTCTCACACGAACATATCCCGTCTCGTCCTTAAACTATACGCGAATATAGATATGTATCTAATGAGAAAGGCATCGAACAGGGAGCCCTGTATATGTTTGATTACGTGCCTCACTTTGGCGCCTTGGTGTTTATTAGGCTGGGAGATCCTTTTTTCATATATTATTTAAATGTGCGCGTGCACAAGTGGTCTAATATATTAGTGGTAACAATATTCATAAATGTTTATTTAGGACTCAACCGAGAGCGCTCCGCCTCCATAGGCAGATGTGTTTTCACGTAGTTTCTGTCTGAAATTTTGTTTAATAAATAAAGCAAACGGAAATAGAGTAGGAAATAGAATACACGATATGCACACGCACACTACCAAAATCTACGCACAGTCATTCCTGCTCCCAGGATGATGGTTACGAAAGCTAAAATGAATTTCTAATGCGTAATTAAATGGATATATTACTTTTGGCTTTCATCATATTTAATTGTTTGTAAAATTGAGGTTATGAGCTTCCTTTGAATGTGTAATATAACGAAAATTTTCGTGATGATGTCTTCTTGACATTGAGGTGAGCAATTCAGATATAATTTGGTGAAGAGACGTAAACGACTGAAACTGATTTAACACGGATTAAATGCGGGATTATATAGCATCTCACCACCTTTCGCTTCTACCTTAAATAAGTTTTGTTTATAAAGTAACAGAGTGAAAAGAGGTGGTGAAACATTCAAAGGCAATTATATCGACCGTTTGTTTATTACCTTGAATAAATTCAAATATTAATTCAGTACTTAAAGGTGCTCAGAAAGAGTAAGTTTTGCATTAAAGTGGTTTTAATCCATTAAGAGATTGTAATAATTTTAAGAGGTTAGATGGTATTGATTGTCGTAGGATGTGTAGATAGGTACTATTTCGATAACGCAAGATAGCTTTACAAAGCGTACACGTTGCGTTGTATTGGAAAAAAATACATGCAGAATCGACTATAGTAACCCAGTAGGAATTGTAGGTAGCACTTACCGATGGAGCACTGATATAAGTAGTCATCTGGTAAGGGGTACTCATATTTTCTTAGGTGTTAGAAGAGCCCTTATATAACGCATTACAAGAGAAGGCACCCAGTAGGACTTGTAAGCTTACAAGCAAATTTCTAACTTCTTTGGGTCTAATTCTGGATTACCCCTTACCATCTGCCTTCTCTTGTAATGCGTTATATAAGGGCTCTTCTAACACCTAATAGTTTTTTCAGTAGGGGCTTGATGACAGACCACTCGTAAGATGTGTCAAACTTTCATGGTTTTTTTGTTCAAAATTTTTTGACAGCTCATCATGGAAAGACTTAGCCTGGCACAGAGTCTACAAATTATTCAGAAGAGGAAGAAGATCCATTGTTTTCGATCAAAATTTTGTTCAGCGATGAGGAGCATTTCTGGCTTATGGAAATTTTTTTTTTGGGCTGAAAAGCAATAAATGCTCAAAGTGCCAGAATTGACCCCCTGGTTCGGTGTAGTGAAAACGTGTAAACAGTTTACCCGTTTGCACCGTTGTTTGCGATTCTTACATCGTGCAAACATCGTTATAACTCTCAAAAACTTTACACGTCTAAAAAATCCGTGCAAAAGTGCAAAGTAGTCGTGAAAACTTTTATCAAAAAATATTAGATTTAATTTGATAAACTGACACTTGACAGTTAAAAAATCAATTCAGCCTTGATTCAGCATCAGTTTTCACGAATGCAATGAGAATCGCTTTTTCAGGTTCAGTGCAGTGAAAAAGTGAAAAAGGTGTGTAAAACGTCAAGCGTAAACTTTTTTTTCACGTTTTCACTACACCGAACCAGAATTGACCCCCACAGGAAAGCGAGAACCTTCTGACAGTTTTCGACGAGTGTGGAAGTTATGCGGGCCGAGCCTAATGACTTGACGGCACCTTGTTAATCGAATAGAATTACCCTGGCTTCCGGCCTTGGGTATAGGGTGCAGGCGCGTACCCAGGGGGGGGGGTTACTGGGGGTTAAACCCCCCCCCCCCATGATTCCAATAATAATAGGAAAAATTATAATTAATAAATATATCAACTTATTAAACAATTAAAAAAATATTCCGAATAACGATGTATAATATATGGTGGATTCTTTTCAATCGGGATAGCAAAAAAATGAATATCTCTCAAACTTTAAGAATATGTTCGTGAACTCGATGTGATATACCAAACATTTTTTTAGCGCAATTGGGTGCGCCGTTTCGGAGTTACAACTGTTATTGAAAAAAACGCGATTTTTCAAAAATCACGTATTTCTCATTTATTTATAGCTCTCGACAAACTCTGAGTTTCGGGATGGCCATATAGATTTTTGTAGGAAATTTTCCGTCTTTTCAGATGAAATTACGCACAAAACAATTGGACGCATTTTTGGTCTTTGGTTTTCAATAAAAAAATTGCGATAAAAATATACCTATAGGTAATTATTTTTATAGTGAAATAACATAAAATATAATATAAGTACATAGTCCTATTACATGAGAAAAATTTTGTTTACCCAATATGTGTATAAAATATGTTTTGTGAAACTCCCCCCATGGGTTCATCCTGCGTACGCTACTAATAGGGTGAGTTCAAAAACTCATCCCTGCCGCAACACTGCAATATTCAGCTACAGACTTCCAATGGCTGAATTCTGCAGTGTTGCGGCAGTGATGAATTTTTGAACTTATTGCTAGACAGGCTTGAAAGATTGCCAATAGTACGAGTGGCAATACGAAAGACGCTGCCGCGAAATGGATTCGAACCACGGACCTCTGAGATGGTAGTTCTAGCTTACCATACCTTGTTTACTGCAGAAATTGACAGAAGCTAATGTGAAGAAAATGTGATTGGTTTTGGACAACGCAAGCATGCCGGAAGGGAATGATCTCTTGGTCGAACAAAGCGTGCTTTCATTCTTCTACCATCATTTTTCAAAAGGTTAACCTCATAACTTAAAAAAATTGCCCAGCATTGAAAATCATGGGCTTACTGATATTATTTGTAATTTCTGACATTAATATATGCTAGACTAGATCGTTCAATCCTGATGCTCGATTTTTATAACAGCTATAGACAGTTTAATCTATGCTCCTTTTCAGCTTGGTAAGGATTATTAACCACACATGTGCAAAAGTTTCAGACGCGTCCAACTTTATCATTGTACAGTATAATTATGACGCGAATAAAGAAGAAGAATATAAATGTATATTATTTACATAATATAAGCGGCTATTATGCAACTACATAGTAAAAATAATTACTGTCATCAAACAATGAAACTCTATCGAAGAATATGCCCCAATAATATTTAATTTAATTTAAATTTTAATTTTAATTGATTAAAGTTAACAATTTCCAAAATCACCAATGAATTGGATCGTTAATCTCCCTATTGTCTGGCAAAATCAATGTTTTTAATAAACAATACCATTGTGACAGGAAAATCAACTTTGATTTATGTGGCCATAATTGAGTAAGTTGTTAAAAAAGAATTTTCATCGTCACCCACAAATTTATTGAAAGTATTTCAAAAGTAAATTGCCCCCATTACAAAAAATATTAATCAACTGGAGATTTTTTTGAAAATAAATAATAGCCCGATGTAAACGAGTGAATTATGTACAGTCAGGGTCAAAAGTGAAGCAACACCTAAAGATTTTAACTTTCGCCTTGAATGGCGGAAAATGGTGCCGTAGTGTAGTAGAGTATAGTGTAGATATCTCCATGTCTATCTATACGAGCAAACGATAATATGGAAAGAGTCCAGAAAAGTCTCCTCAACGCCATGTGCAACAGTTCGAAATTTTCTCCAGCAAGTGTGGCATCATATAATGGTGTGTGTGTAATGAAATAATTTAGGAAGTTCAAGAGCTTAATAAAATCATCATTAACATCTTCATGAATATGTCTGCAGAATTAATTAAAGTATTATTAAAGAACATTTCTGGCGGCTTAAGGGAAAATATTTTACCTGAAAATAGCCCTCCTTAGCTGATAATAGCCGTGTTTTTTTAATGAACTATATAGTTCTTCCCCATACAAATCTGAAAACCCAGGTTTTATCGAGGTTTTTATCCAGGTCTTGGGACATTTTAAAATTTCCCTTTCTTTTCGGAATGTAGCATACTTACCGGCTGTCGAAAAACGTCATTTAAAATAAAAACAACATAGAAGTGACGAGAGCAAATTTGAAGGCATGAGGAAACAAATAATTTATTTTTTAGATACTTATTCATTATTTTCTAGAGGAGAATTCGTGTAACAGTTGTTTACTGACACGCAACTTCGGATTAATTTTAATATATTTAAAGCACTGAAGATGGCGCTTAGTGAAATTTCCCTTGTCGTTTTTTTAATGAACTGGATCGAAGACCTATATAGTTCATTAAAAAAACACGGCTAATGGTGCTTTGCGTTACTCTTACGTATTCCATCATATTATTATACTAGTACGCGCCAGACCTTGTCTTTTAGTTCATGAGCCCTTCTCCCAACACTATCAATCGGGGCATCGAACTCATTCTTGTTTGGTCCGCAAGAATTTTGTCGAATTTAACGCCTCCAAAATGAAGTACTGTCTCATCTCTAATAAAACCTGTAACGACTATCCGTCTGTCTCAGACGACGGTGTGAGTCTAACGGCTTACCCTTAAGCATAATTTAAACTAAGGACCTGCGACGGAATGACCGCGTATTCCAACTCGTCAAAAAAACATCAATGCCTGGGATTTCTTGAGAGATGTAAAATTTTCCTTCAAACATGTATTGAACAAAATATCGCCCAACTGTTCACTACAGCGCTGGCGGCATACTTCCGCCCGCTTGTCTACATTTTGGATGACGCTGAGGTATAAATGCGGCCCAATTTCAATAATTTATCGAATTATCTGCGTTTTGTGAGTGTGTATCGATCCATATCTGAAAATCTTCTAGATTTTACGTGTCAAATGTGATTGTAATGACAGTTGTATGTTGAGAGTTCAGAAATGGCGCAAAATTTAAAATAACACCTCTTACTGAAAGATCCTTTATTATTTGCTCTACCATAGATCTTTTGAGCTGTCGTAAGAATGTAGGAACAAAAACAAAACCTGACTGCTATTAATATAGCGATTGCTCTACTGAGCGTGGTGCTCCACGTTTTATTGGAAATAGGACAGTACTTTGCTTTGGAGGCATTACAAATGATACGATTTTTTGCGGCCCCAATCCCAAATGAGTTCAATGTCCTTGTTGATTGAGTCAGACAATAAGTCCGCGATCGTCAAGACAGGATCTGGCACGCATTTGTCTTGTTTAATTGAGCCAGAATAACGCAGAGTACCATCATCAGTGAACCTGCCAAGTAGTTTGATATGCCTCATATTGTATAATTTTTAAAGGTTGTCCACTAGCCCCCAACGGTGCAAAATTCATCACTTGATTTCCTATGCCAATTACTTTGAAAACAAAAAGAATTGGTTCGATTTGTTTATTATGTTTATATAAAGGCTTTTTTCGCATTAAATATCGAAGATAGTATCAGTCATACACATTCAGTGCTCTTCCAAAAATTAAAGCATGTTCCGATAAAGTAATGATTTTTGTACGTAATCTGCTAAATAGATTGAAAGAACTCGGATCCATATGACACAGATCCGATAATTAAAATCTGGAGAAAAATCTACTATAAATTTGTAAAAGCTGCATTCTGAATTGCTATAAAAAGGTCAGATTTTATCCTCAGATAAGTCGTAATACTTTAATGTCCAACCGTAAAAAAAACCTAGCAAAAACAGATAAAAAATGTGCTGTTTTTCCTCCAAGTTAACATTAACAGCAAATAATATTTTTAATTAACACTTTTTCATAAACCAAAAAAAAAAATTTTTTTTTATATATTCAAAGGCATAAAAAACATACGTCAATAAATTTCGATCCCCAAACCAGCATTCAATTTTACTGCCGGATGCGGGATGCCGGTAGTAGAAAATTGCTCCTTCCCAGCCCTACACCCAGAGAAACTCGTATAATCCCAGCCATAGCAGCCAGAGGTCTGTGCATAATACGGAAGGAGGCCCTTTTTTATGATGAATATTGAATATTCCTTAACTTCGTATCCTTTTTGCACGAACTTTAGCCCCAAGGAGGCAATTTTTAGTTCTTGCCATTTTTAGCAGCTAGGCATCCTGGAAAGTGTTGAGCATATTGGAAGTTTCCCTTTTTTTATGCATTTAGAAAATGAGAGGTTATTAACTATCAAAGGTTCGACAATAATAAAATATTTCAAGGAGTGTAGTCCCAGTAAGTGAGATCTCTAGTCGAAAATCTATTTGGTTAGTGGCCATGTTTCTTGCTGGGGATATGCTGAGTAATTGAAGAATGGCCTTTACCAGGACCTTTACACTTTGTGCCTTCTGTGGAATGGAGTAATATTTGAGAATTCTGTATTGCAGATTGAATCGACAGATTGATTTTTATACATATGTACATATGAGTGGCAATTTGATATTTTCGAGTAAAAAAGGGATTGGGAAAAGCAAATAAACAACAGTCCTAACCCGTGGTGTGATGTTCTACTTGGCTTCGTTTAGTCGATTCGGACCACACTACCAGTCCGTCATGTCAGTAATCGGGTAAAGGTGCAATGTTTAGTAGCTAACTTACTAGTTCTTAAGCCCGGTATGCAAGGCTCAAGAAATTTCTTTGCCTATCTAAAAACTATGCAAAAAAAATGGTCAAGAAAACGCTCAGAATTATTTTCTGGAGCGATTTCTGTAATCAAGAAATTCACACCAGAAATATCGTGTTTTTTAGTGACAAGCAGGTGTCGCTTTTGATAAAATTTTAGCTTTTCCTCCAGAAATAAGTGTCGATTAATTTATTTCTTGAAGGAATTTTAACGGTTCATGAGTACATGACATGTCAGTTGTTTTTTGAAATTGAAAAGAAATTTCCGCAATACTAAAAATAACTTTTTTTTAATTTTTATTATTATTTTTTTAATTCTTTTTTAATTCCTTATTAATTAAAACAATTTCATTAATTCCAAACAATCATAAAACAATTTATGTAATGTTCGCAATGAAAAAAAGGAACTGTCAAAATTTCTGAACTGTTGTCAATTTTTCTTAAGGAAATAAATGCAAAGGTTTTCTTGAGCAAATTCCTTGAGCCTTGCATACCGGGCTTAAGTAGAGAAACTAACTCTGCAGTCGGAAAATACTAGAGTGAAAACACTGTGAAAGAACTGCCAAAAGCCAAAGCCAACTCTCGGTTTTTCTACACTGGCTCCCATCCAAAATATTACCGTGACACCTACGCTGACTTCGGTATTTGAAAAGAAGATGGCAGAGACGTTCATGTATAAGGGGAAAACAAATCATGCCTAGGTAAGCCAATTGGAAAGATAGAGGACTATGCCGCGAAGGGGAATGGAAAGACGAACCTGCAAGATGGTAATCGGGCCTCTCGAAGTTGGGTTATGAAATAGAGGTAGGCGTGGTGTTCAGGTCGTGCAATCTTCTCAGATATTACAAATCTTTCACCCAACATCCTTCTAAACTCGATGAAAGAAGAAATTAGAACGTTTCTAAAGTTGTGTTTTGTCTACTCCAATATCCATTTGTAGACTGGTAAAATTTAATCGTTTAAGCCATCGTCCATATTACACTCTTCCATAGCAAACAAGGTATTTTTAAATTATGTACAGATCTTGCCCAAGAAAATTAACTCAACAGAAAGAAGTAAAGTTTTGAATTAGGGCAGTTTTAGTAGGGGTTTCTCTTTGGTATACTAGTTCGATTAGTACAAACTGGTATACCTACATTTGGTTACATTTGAGATCTTCTCACTGCGCATGGATAACGTAGTTTTGAAAAAATCTTTCACGTCACGCCGTAGGGCTCTTGAGGAACTAGAGGCACCTAGTTTAACCTTTTGAGAAGAGTTAGTTAAGAAATAGCTCGAAATCTTCGAAAGAAAAATCATAAAGCCAAGTGTCCACTATAGAGTTTTTTTTCGGTAGAGTGTAGAGCGTAGAGCTCTACCTGTAGTGTGTACACTATCACTCCACCGTAGAGCTGCTCTAGAGAAATTTTGGGTAGAGCTCTACCACGCGCTCTACAGACTGTGTACACTGGAGATGCGTTTTTCTCTACTGTAGAGTCGTATGGTAGAGCGGGCAACTGCGGCCATCAACTTTTGCATGTCATTTCATTTCTTAGTTATTCAGAGGTGCGTACGTACACATATTGTGTAAAAATTTAAAGGAAATTGATAGAAATAAAAAAAATAATATAATGAGTTCTCGCCGAAAAGAAGTTGCTGCCGTTTTATTTTTGCTCGAAGAAGAGAAAACAATGGAATATTGAGAATTATTGAATGAGCTCACGGAAGAAGATACATCTGCATATCAATATTTTCTAAGAAATGAGAATGAATACTGTAGAGAGAAAAACTCTATCAAACATGCTTGATAGAGCGTAGAGCAGATGTAGAGCTCTACCAAACACAAAAAAATTGCGTGTATACTCGAGTTTTTTAGTAGAGAAAACGTTCTCGTAGAGTGGGTGTAGAGCGCATGTGTAGAGCTATAGAGGGTGTATACACTTCTCTACGTGTCTCTACACGAGAGTCTTCTCTAGCTCTACGCAAAAAACTCTATAGTGGACACTAGGCTTAAGAAGAATATTTGGTCCTGTAACGGTTAACCAAAACTACTGGCGCATTGAAGCAAACGAATTGGAGAATGACGAAATAAATATAGATACGTACATAAAATTAGAAGAAGAGACTTCAAGAGGCCCGAGTCCTACCAGCTACGAGGACTGCAGCGCCATTTTATAAGATTATAGACATCGCCAAAAAATATCTTATTTTAGTTTTCTAGTACCAAACAAGTACACCCTCATTTATACCAATTAATATAAAACATTTTTTATATTTCATTTTTTTAAAAGCCACCCCTTTTTTTTAATTTGTTTTTTTAAAAAGCACAACATGATACCCCATTAAAAATCATCAGGCCGAAGCTAATTGCACTCACGAGACCATGATGACAAAAAAAACAATACTGTCGAAAAAAAGGAGGAAGTCATTTAACAAGCTGACAACTAGCAGCCAATTATTATCATCATAAAACTTTCTCCCAGGATCATCACACAAAGAGGCCCCAACATAGAAAAGTGCGAGTAGAGAGCAGAGAGAGCAGGGGTGTGTGCTTGGGCAAGTAGGAACCATCGTGTGAATTGGAAGCTTTTATTTAACTCAGGATATCAAATCGTCCCTAATGAATTTCACAGCAACACGAAAGCCATGACACGGAACTGTGTGGATCTTTTGTGTATATATATATAGCGACTACCAACAACAATAACAACAACACTACCAACAAAAAAAGAAGAAGATGGTAAAAAAAAACACACAGCAGGATATTAATCCACTGTAGTAGTAGAGATAGCCTTAACCAAAAATGTCTTAATTTGCAAGCCACCTGGGACTGTTAATATGGCTATAAAATATTAATTATCTAGAATTTATAAACCCAAATCGTTTCCCTTTACCGAGATTCATGCTGCCTTTTCAAGAGTGTGGGAGGGGCGATGTTGTAGTGTAGATTGTAGATGGGAGATCGTCATTCCCAGAAGGTTATACACGTCGCTCTGCTGCCATACCATTAAAGAACTTTTAATACCGATTGATCTTTGAGGATACAAATTGGTGAGCATTAATCTTTCACATTTTCATCAATATTCGTGCTTCTTCTTTTTATCGAAATGGGACAAAATGTTTTTCAGATTTCTTTTATGTAAATTGAAAAAAACAAAAAAAAGGGGGAAGGATAAAAAAAATACTAAAAAGGAAACAAAATATACTTATATATAAGTATGGTATATATGTGTATATAAAAGGGCGAAGGAAAAAAGTTTTTCACCTTATAAATTTGTAATAGACCGAGACACTTTCCTGAAGCTCTGAATAATTCATCAATTCCATCAATCCATTGGAACCTCTAGGTTCTAGGTTCTAGGAATTTTATGTAAACATATAACTCCCATAAATCTTGGGGTGTGACTAGACTGAGAAAAATATTTTACGGTGTTGCGGCCAACGCAAAACCCATATTTTTTACCCACAATTTTTATACCACCCGTTTTCGGAATAGCTAAGCTATTTGCGGTTTTTATTCCGTTTTATTTTATTTCATATATATATATGTATGTTTGCCGTTATATACATAATTTTTGTTATGAGGTAAATAACTTAGAATATAAAAAAATGTTTCCTTTTCATCCTTTATTTGTTTTTTGTGTTTTACGCAATAATATAACGCCACGACCACAATATTTTTCAAAAAAAAAAAAAAAAAATAAAAATAAAAAAAAATCGCAAAAAATTTACATATTTTTAGGTCAACAGGATTTCCTTTCCTTTTATGCCATTTTATCCTTCGTATCCGTGCGGATTTTAAAATGCCTCCAACATTCAGCGGAATAGAACACGCCTATAATGGTTAAGCCAAGGCTCACATATTACGTGATATTTTTAGACTCTCTCGCTTCCGCTCTAGTATGTGAGGATTACCTAATTACAATATGTATGTTTTTTTTTTGCTCTTATATGCATAAGGACTTTTTATTCTATACAAACAAGGATCCCTACGAGAAGTATAATAGTTCATTAGTAATGACTAAGACGTGCTTCTGTGATAAGTGGCCCCCTTGAGCCGTTGATGATGAATATGTTGAACATGTTTTTGTTTATAAGGAAAAGTGGAGCATCTTAACAAAAAAATATGAATTTAAAAACTCCCCGCCATTTTTTTTTATAATCTCTGATTTAAAAATTAATCTAGGCTTTTTGACTTTTCTCTTTTGGGGCGGTGCTTACATATTTTTGTGGTATCAAAAGACCTGGATTTCAACAATATAACATCGTCATATATCATGATGATAAATACAGACGAGAAGATGCGGGTGGGGGGATCGAAAAGTATTCACAAACTTGATAAGGGCCCTCCAATGAAGAGGGCTCGCTTTTTTAAACTTTTTTTTAAATAATTCTTTCCGCAAATTTGTTTCAAATTAATACAAACATAAATACATATACATATATCAAATCAAAGAAAAATGTAATTAATAATATGAACCAATTTTATTCTTTTAAAGTTAAAGAGAAAAAAACGAGAAAAAAATTTAAAGAAAATGCAAATTGAATTTCTTTTGTTTTGATAGGAAAACGAAATATTAATGAATTGTTTTCATTTAAAATTTATTGTTTTATTTCCAAAACGTGCGTGAATAATGTTTTTTTGATGTGTTTGTTTTTTATAAATGTGAATAATTTAAAATAAACAAGCGAATTATATTTTTGAAATGTCATGAAAATATTTTTGTTAAAGTCTGGATTTCAAATAAAATTTTATGTGAAAGGAATAACACTTTTTACTATCCAGTCTGTTATGTCATTCCTGTTGAGGTCTAGCAGTTAAGTTAGAACGGTAGAAAACAATAGTTGTAAGAGGAATCTGGGGGTGCTGCTCAAGCAGATGGTGATGAACCTTGAACTCTACAATGTTGTAAAGGGTGTCCGATTAGGGATTTCTCAATTCAGGAAATAATCACTCAATAAGTTCGTAGGATGACTAAATAAAACAACAGCTTTTAGGCAAAATCCGACCTTTTTCATCAACATAAGCTGCGTTCCTTTTCTGCTAATTTCTACTATTTTTTAATCGTGAGCACTCGCAGATACACTTGCTCTAACATACGAGTAGATAACACTTTTGGTTACGCAGTTATAATCCGCTAGAGGAAAGCTCCCATTTGGAGTCTATTGTGAATTATTTTATTTACCCTATCACCCCATAGATGGCTTTTGATTGTTTTGAGCTTTTTTCATATAAAAACGTCTATAAATAAAAATAAAAATAATAAATTTATAAATAAAATAAATAAAAATATAAATAATAAAATCGCATTATTTTAAATTATGTTGTAAATTATTATTCTGACCTTTTATTTGTATACAAATGAAATAACATCAAAAATGTTAGGTTAGGTTTTACTCAAATCAACAAATTTTGCGTTCCTTTTCTGCTCTGCTCGCAAGTACTAAAAAGTAGAAAAGGAACACAGCTATAGTCTCCTTCAAGAGTGACACATTCATTCCAACGCTTCTCTAATATTTCTATATATTTCTTATGGAACGATTTTTTCAATCTTTCAAAAAACGCTTCAGTTTCGGCGACCACCTCCTCAGTGGAGGCCATATTTTTTTTCACGCGGAGGCCATATTTTAAAGAAACCGTCAAGAGGGCTTTTAAATTAATCGTCGGAATGTCATGACATTTAACATATATCTGGCGCCATCTGTATGTCATCCTATAAACTAATTGAGTGATGAAATACGTCTTAACGTCAAATGTTTTTTACTTTCTGTCTTGACATTTCTCATCGGAATTCATTACAAGTTGAGAACTGTACACGTAATCGTCCAACCCGAGCACGCACAATCTTTAATATCGTGCTTAAATTCGAGACAACAGGATCCGTGGTAAATGTGCGTTTTCGTACAGTTCGTTCCATTGAAAACATTGCAGCTGTACGATATGGCTGAGACTCCGTCGACCTCTATCCGTCATAGCGCTCAAGAACTGCAAATCTCACAAAGCTCTTTGCAGCGAATTTCTGACAAAGGACTTTAATTTGCACGCTTACAAATTTTAAGTTTCAGCCTGCTGATATTGAGGATATCGACTTAGCGAAATCGGAGCCCACCGTTACAAATTTCTTTGTTTTGCGGCCGCAATGCCACTTGCCAATCAGACAACGGAACAATGACTTTGTTGCGGCAAAAGTTCTATGGTCGCATTAACTCCGGAAATGCTGATTTAAAATGGCGGTGTAATCGGGCCATACTTTTTTGAAACTGTTGCTGGTATGACCGTTACAGTGAATGGTTTGCTTTACCGAATGATGTTGACTGGCTTGAAATTGATGCTATGTTTATTTTCAGCAGTTCGGCAACTTCAGCAATCGAACAAACCGGCTCGTGAAACAAGCTATAATGCGAAAAAAATTTGAAATGGCATCTCTTGTGGAAAAAGGATAAGTTTGAAGACATGGTTTTTATATGTTATCCAGCCACGCTAGAAAAATTTTCGAAACCAGAATGAGTTCTAGTCGATGAAAAGCCAAATCTAGGATTGACAGTCCAAGCCGCTTGTCAAAGAAGAAATTTGTTTATTCTGCTTTCATGTAACGAAACCATTCTCCGAATCCAATATTTAGGTCTAAATCTCGATTTTACTTCCAAAATATTTAATAGTCCTTGCAGTGATCTAAACCTACGGTAATTAACACCACAACAACCACAAATCTCCTTTGCAATTTACAAAAAAGAAAAACGTCGTTATCACCAAATAATTATGAAGAAAAAAGTAATTGGCTTAAAGATAAATATCGCATAAATGAAGTCGGTTCCAGACCTCATTTATCCGGCACTCAGTTGGAATGTTATAAAAAATTGCTTTCTACACTTTTCCAGGCACTCTCCTACCCCAAGAACGTCCAATTTCCAATGACCGTAATTTATTTGCTACAAGACCCATGAACCTTCTCCCTCCACTTACCAATTATAGTTCCGGAGATGTATCCAATTTATTTATATCTTTTCCTCCGCCCCACTACTCCATGGCGCGCTCCATCAGTCGTCCGTTTACGTTAATTTTTTTTTTGGGGGGTGGCACTCCATTTCGCATTACTACTACTACATACTACGGTAGCAGAGCTATATATCTACCATTTATCTTCCCTAAAAATTTTCCTACTTTTCAAGATAAATTTGCGCTGCTGTTGCTCACTTTCCAGAGGGGCTAGAGAGGAGCTTGTGCTCCAAAATTTGTGGTCGGCATAAAAAAGCACACGACAATCTACCCCTAAATGAGAATCGATTTGAACCTCGCGATAACCAACCCCAAGGCACCATCGTCGGAAACCATAATAGACGCATTAAGTTCATAAAGAGCATAATTGTGGAAGTGGGGGAAATTTAACTATTAAAATTAAAAACAGTTGAAAAAAAATAAAAGTGAGATTTATTTTAATAAAGGTGTGAAGTTTGAAGGAGGCGTGTAACGATCAAAAGTTACAACACTGTAAATTAAGGACAATTTTTGTCATAAATAAAAAAATCGTCTACGGGGAATTTATTGTCAATTTATTGTTTTTTATTTTTTTATTTAACACGAACGAAAATGTTTTATGGCGGCACATTTAAACTTTTGGAAGGTGTGTTTTTTTTATGAAATTTTAACAAAATATTTCTCGGATTTTTTTTTATTATAATACGAGTATTTAATTCTACAAGTTAGCCATAAAACATTTACGTTTGATGTACATGAAAAGCTACTCTGGCAGCCAACAGGATGAGAATAACGTCGAGAAACAGTAATTTCAGCATTTCCAAATGGCTACGTGTAATAAAAATAAAATAAAATTTTGAATTGTAAACATTTAACGAGATGTTTTCACCTTAAAAATAATAAAATGCTGGCCTCAAAAATGAATTCGGTAGTAACCACAGCGGTAAAAAATGAATGATCATTATGCCCTGTTTATCTGGCGAATTATTAACCTTTAAAATTTAAAGAATAAGAAATTCTTGAACCATATACTGTACAAAACTCGAAATCACTGTTTCGATTCAACAAAAAAATACTCTGTGAACAACTTTTTTTTTCATATCAATCCTATTTCCCCTCGAAAAAAGACACGGCAATATTTTATGTCTTATCATGGCGGCTTAGTATTATCACACAAGGAAACTAGATTTCGATTAAGGGGCCAGATGTATTTTTTTCTACAAAATTTACAAGGAAACAAGCATTCCCAGGTGTATGACATCGATTTTGAGGACATTTTTTCGATGTTTTTTGCTGCAGAGAATAAGATTTGCGCATTTTTTCGTAGTGGCAGCAAAAGCGTGTGTAATAAACGTGAATTTCACCTTCAAATGTTAATGATGTCAAGGGGGTGACTTTGCATTTTAGTTTGAGAAGCTTTCTTCGAATGTAAAGAAAAAATTGACGAGAGATTTTCTTTTAAAATGGGATAATAGGGTTTTGTTACTGCTCACAAATACGCGTACAGTAGTAAAATGTAAGTCAATTCAAGGTTTGATTGCGGAAATGCTGAACTCAGCAGCAGTTTCTAATCAATGAAAATTGCCAATAGAACTACACAATTGACACTCTCGATAGCACAGGAATTATCGGCTCTTAGGCATTAATGACGGTGTATATAACCCTATGCCTTGGCAGATTATAAACGGAATTAGAAGTTAGAAGGAATGATGGAAGGAATTAGATTCTAATTCAGTCAAGGGTGGAAAGAGGAATGGGAAACCATAACACAAACTTCTCCTTAAATGGCTCTACAGTTTCTGTAGGACTCGGACCTCATGAAATTTCTTCTTCCAGTCGCCTTTACATTTTGCTAGTTCCCCAAATCTTTATGCGGCCCACACACGGTAAATTTGGTCTGCCATTTTTTACCACACACATTCAAGCATTTTACAGAATCCGTCGCACAAGAATATGCCCACATAAAAATTAGGACAACTTCGTCGTACACGGTGCGACCAAGTTATCAGACTTAAGGCCGGCACCCAAAAAGGTGCAGTAAAACATTCATTTGACTTTGCATCCAACTTGGCAATTATCTGCAGACAACCGTTCATAATACGATTGCGCATATGATTCGAACAGGCTCGCAGACAAATCATCCCTTGTGTGTGCCCCATTGTACGAACTCTTCATATATCTTCTAGCGCGTCACATAATGTAGCTATTTCTTGGTCACTTGCTCGTCCTACCATTCTTTTTCCTTTTGATCTACCTTTGAAAATTCTGGATATCGTTCTTTCTTCAGAGGATCGTACAACATGTACGAGCCATTGTAGTCTGTTCAGTTTACGCAGAGGTTTAGCCAAAGGTGAGGCACATTTCTTAAGTAGTTTAGAGGGAATATTGTCAGGGTCACTGGATTTGTTGATGACAAGCTCTTTGAGACACCTATATACCTAGGGAGTCCTGAAGAAAACGCCATCCATTGGGGCTACGTAGACTAGTCATACTTCAACATGTAGTAAGACTGATTTTACTCCATACTCACCCCGCCCCTTCACCCCTCTCTTCTTAAAAATCGGTTTTACTACATAGTAATCATGACTAGTCTACGTAGCCCCATTGAGTGTGTGGTATACTCAGGAAGCGTGGCATAGAGCGGCAGAGTTCGCACCACGGAAACATACATCCCAGTCAATGGGTTGAAAAAAACGATAAATCCCAACCAATTGGCTCTGCCATATTGCCAGTCTACTTCTTTGTAGAAACTCCTAGCATCTTTTTTAAACTAGAGAGAACTAGTAAGACTTAGAGACGACTGGAAGAAGATACTTCAACAGGCTCGACTTTAGCGCCATTTATGAATAAGCTAGGATCCACAGTGATCGAAGACAATCAATGAAACAATAGATGTGCAAATAAGCCTAAAGTTCGTACACTCAATGACTCTTGCCATATAAGCAGTCGGTTGGAAAAATCCATTCGATGGCCAGTTTTTATAGTTTTATGATAACCCTTTTCTTAGAAAAAAAAAACAAGAAAAAATTTGAAAACGAGAACAAAATATTCAGCAGATCTGTGTCTATACACTTATTTCTGGAAGAAATGTTAACGGTTCCTGAGTACACGGCATGTCACGTGGCTCTTTAAATTGAAGGTAACTTCCCGCAATGGTAAAAATAACATACTGTTGGTTTGTATTCATATTTTTTTAATTCTTTACTAATGAAAACAATTTTATTAATTCCAATCAATCATAAAACAATTTATGAACTGTCTGCCTGCAATGAAGGAAACGAAATAACTGTCAAAATTTCTGATCCATTGTCAATTTTTCTTTTGGGAATAAATGCAAAAATTTTTGAGCAAATTCTTGGCTCTAACATACCGGGCTTTAATTTACCTCTCAATTCGTTATCAAATGTCCGTAAGTTTTCGCATTAAAAAGCAATGCTTTATCAACACACGAAATTCCGACTTTTCCCTTGATTTAAAAATTACAAAAGTAGCGTCACTGCAACCACTGAGACTTTGTAAACTAATGGTCGGAATGTCATGATATTTTGACACATCGATTGAAAGCATATCGATTTGCCAATAGTGGCGCGATCTATCTGTCATCCTACGAACTTATTGAGTGATTGTTTTCCTTGAAAAATATTTCATCATGATTGGAAGTAGTTCGAGTATATGTTATGTATCAAGACATCCTCCTTTCAATGACTACAGATGAATCGCAAGAAACTTTTAATCACCAAATCATAATTTTTTTTTACCTATTCTTCCATCACTTCAGAACTCTCTCACTATGGTGTTGAAATTGTCTTCAAAATCACTTGGATAAGTTCTTCAAGCAAAAGGCCTACATAGCAAAGTTTTACAGTGATTGATTAACTAAAAATGCCTCTCCTCTGGATCGTCCTTATAATTCCACTTAAAAATACGAAAAATAAACTTTCTCGGACAAATTATTTATTAAAGGTGTTGACAAAACGTAAAAAGTTTCATATTAAAAATTGACAAATATTTATTTTGTTTAGAATTTTGTGAAAATATAAACAAAGTTTTCACGTAAAAAATTCTTTATATTTATGGCATAATTCCAACGTAAATCGATCAAAACCTTTAGATATCCAAGAAGAAACTCTATTTCTGGATAGAAAATTATGTGTGGAGATATCTTAAATAGAATTTTTTGTTTTTATACGTTATTTGTCTATGGAAGGCATAAATAAAGGCGACGACGGTGTTTATTGAATGTGAGGGAAAAAAAATTGCAATGTTTTGTTAGAAACGTTCAAAAAAAACTAAGAAGTTTTCAAGTTAAAGCTCCCATCTATATATAGATAAACAGTGTATAGGAGGATCTGGTGTTTTTTTGCACGAAAAAGTTGTATAGTAAAAATTGTAGCTATTTATACACCTACAAATGCCCACCACATGTGGCATGAATTCACAGATAGGTCATGCCTATACATGAATCAAACATAAATTCGCATCAGAAAAAAATCCTTAAATCTCAATTCACTACCAAGCTTACATTTTTTTTCTTTGCATTCTATTTCTGGTCTATAGTGTTTATTATATGAATAAAAAATTGGAACGATACACCCTAAAAAGGGCCCTAAATCCTCGAAACCGCTCGTTAGCAAAATTTCTTTTGCCTTTTGTATTATATCAATTTCTAGGTTCTTGTAGGATGATGGGGAGCACAAAAATTTGTTAAAAAGCAAAGTAACAGGGCAGAAATGATGATACCATTCTGCAAAGCAGGTCACTTGTAGGTGTGAAAGAAGCCTTTGTAGGCTTAAAAACTGAAGAAGTGAAAGTGGGACTAAAGGTTAATGAAGTCAAACTGAAATATCTCTGTACATTCAAAATATCCTGCACAAGACAAAATGTAACAATTGGCGATAATAATATCGGGAAGATCAAAGAATTCGTTTGCCTATAGAGTCTGGTACAATGAAATGGTGGTGAAATGGGAAAATAAAGATAAGAATAGCTTGAAAAGTTTTTTTTATTCGACGGCTTCAGGCTTCACTCAACCAATTCAGGTCAGCAAAATGTACTAAGGATATCGACCTTGCGAAATCGAAGCTCCGTTATGCATGGGCTCCGTGAAAATTCCTTCTCTTGGGTGTGAACTCCTACAACATCCAGTAGTTCAAACTTTTTTATAACTCTGAAGCTGTGCCAATGTACGGAGAATATTAACCATACTAAGTCTACCATGGACAATGCTCCAGAAGTAACAAGAAGCACAGAAAAGGATATTTAGATGCCACAGATGAAACGTCCATACCAAATTAGAAATCACTAGCCAGAAAATAGAAATTGCCGATGGCCCAGCAAGAGTAGGGATAAGCTCATCACTTGTTGATCGGGAACCTTTCTGTATCTTAGCCAGCTGCCATGTGCGATCGGCCATCAAAAATTTGCTCGACCGAGCAAAGACCCAGGGTGCGCGCCAAGTTAAAAGATTCATTCGAATCGACAAAGCTAAAGCAGGCAAACTTTTAAATTTTAACAGGTGGGATGTGAAAAGAAGAACAAAACTTTTGACGGGCCACTTTTCGCTTAATAATTATGTAAGCAGAAAAGGGCTGGTAGAGCTCGCGCCATAAAAGAAGGGACATAAACGCGCATGCGGAATTGTGATTAAGAATATAAATGAGTCAGTTATTTGCGTTTGTAAACAAAGAAAATGACGTTGCTCGCTTGTGGGACTTGAGACTCTCCCTGCGGATGGAAACGCCGATTTTGAGGTTCGCTTCTTTTATGGGGCAGGCTCTAGTTAATTGCAGCTGTCGATTCTGCAGAGCAGTTCTGTAAAGAAACATCGGAACACTTGCTGTGCTATTGTGAGGCTACACCGAGGAGCCTCCATCGCCACTCCATCTACTCCCAAGGAGATTTGGGTTATGAATCTTAAATCAATTTTAGGTTATATAAAAAGCTTTAACTTCAAAGGCTTTTAATGACAGGGTTGGCACAACAGACCAAATAAGTCACAGGGCCCGTCCTTGGCCAGGAACTGAGCAGAATGGAGCAAGATGTTGAAGAAAGCAAAGGGCAATAATAGGCTGTAGTGCTACCAATGAGAATGTTGCCCTATCAATGATAATGTAGTGTAGAATTATTTTCGAGAACTTGTTTCATCGCTTAAAATGGTTAGACCTGGATTAGATAGCTTTAACACAGTTAAAAGTTTGAAAGCGAAAAAACTTGTATTATTTACCAAAAGTACCAACAATTTTAAAAAGAAGTACAAATAAAATGGTGGCTTAATAGTTTGTTAATATTGCATGGGCATAAAAAGGCTAAAATTAATATTTTATTTTAAAATAGGATGAAATAGGAACGTTTCTTTTGACAAAGAAAACGCAGTTACAGCTGCTATACAAATATTAAAAAGGCTTTATAGAGAAAAGGTCCACAATTTGGGCCTAGTTTAACCTATATATTGATTTTACTGATTAACCTATAGGCCTGACATAGAATCCAGATATAGTTTTTAGTTTAAGCTAAGTTAAGGTACCTTTACATTGTTTGATTTGTCATATGATTTTACTGTCAGTGAAGTCAAACTTGAAGATAAAATGTCAAATGATATTTGTTTTTGACATGTCATACGACTATGTGTCAAAATTTGCATTGAATATTTCTGTTTTGACTTGCCAAAATTAAGTGTGAACACAATACGAAGTCAGATGGACAGTTAAATCGTAATTTTGACAGTAAAAGCCTGAACCAGATATGACGTGCCGGATCGTAGCCGTACGTACCGTAACGTACGAACATGAGTGTTTATATGGCACCGACCTAAATTGACTTAATGAACTTGCCGAATGTTCGTTAAATTCTCGAATGGTACGTACCGTACGTACGGGTGCCGTAAGAATGGCACAAAACCGTTAGCTATTTAAAAAATCTGTTCACATTATAACAATTTTTTAATAAATTTGGAGCAGTAAATGACATAAAACAAATAATGGAGATATTGAAGGCCTTCTAGATTGTTTAACCAAGAAACTATCAATTAAATCACATAAATCTTTATTTATTCTCTGCATTTTCATTTTTCACTGCGGTGTCACTGGTCACTTTACACCTTTATTTAGGGCTATCTGTCAAAGGGCCGTAACTGAGCTCAAATTCGTTCAGTTTTCTTATGGTCCGGCAAGTCATATCTGGTTCAGACTAAAGTTATATGACAAATCACATAATGTAAAGGTACCTTTAGTAGTGACAATTTTGTAGTCATTTGTCTAATTTCAGTTCACAGAACCCTCTCATCTGGATATTCCACTATTTTTTTTAAGCAATAATGAGAAAAACAAACTTAATGGAGCAAATAGTATCTTCACAAGAAACAGGACGCAAAGCGCAAGACGAGAAGTAAACGTTTTCATGAATTGTAGAAATCTCACAACAATTAGAACGAAGGCTAAGAAGAATGCATGGTCCTGTAAGGGTTAACCAAAAAAAGCGCCATTTAAGAAGAAGAATGGTCTGTTTACACCGAAGCAATTTTATGATTTTAATTTCGAAACTAAGCAATTTTTTTGTCGGCTATTGCAAGTCTTGCCAAAAAAAATTTGACACTCTTTTTTTCTCTAAACGATTACGCGTCTTTTTCGTTTTTCATTTTTATAATGTTTTATTTGTTATTTTATATATTTTTGAGAAAAATTACAAAAATAAAACTTGAAACTTGAACCACAAACGCAGACACGTCAGAATTACATCAGTTAAATGGCGTAAATGTAATTGCAACTGGATGCTACGTTTACATGTCATCTTCTCAATTTTATAGCAATTTGGGATTTTTTCTTGTTTTGGAAATTGATAGCTTTTGTAAAAAAAATTAAAGAGACAAATAAATAAATCTTAATCAAAATACATAAGTTAGTAAATATAACATAGATATTCATTTAGAGTGTCTGATGAGGTCGCAGTAAGATGTTATATTAGGATAGGATAATATTGGCTCAGTTCACAAATAATGCGGTTTTTTTCAAATGCACGGACTAAAGGTGTGTGGTTAAACTACCTCCATATAAAAACAAGTAGTTTTTTCGGCATTGTTTACTTTACGAGTTCAATAAAGGCAACAATTCAATCGAAAATGAAAGAAATGTTAATGAAGGATAGGGAGAAGGCAAAATAACCCTTCCGGAGCTCCGAGCCGGAAACTGCAGCTTAAAAAATGGGCCTCGTCGTGGACGAATTGTATACATTGACGAGGAGGCTTGGATTTGGTCATTCAAATGTTTATCGACACCTTCATGCCACCGGGAAAATCAACAAGCTGGGCAATGGCTTCCTTACTAATTTTGGGAGTATAATCGCGCGCCGAGAGTGAATGTTTGCTCTTCCTCAGGAAAAAATCTTTTTTTGGACCGAATTGTGACTGGCGATGAAAAGTGGATCCTGTACAGTTAAGGGCAGAAGACAGTGGGTAGACAAAGGAAACATCCCGCAAGCCCAGGCTAAAGTATATTGTCACCAAACGTAAGCTGATGTTATGTGGGGTAGAGAAAACTACCGTTAGAACTGCAGTAAACATTTCAAACTTTGCACTAAGAATAAGAACAAAGTAGAATTTCTACCAGTTTTTATAAAAAGTTTATACGGGTTATTTAAAGCCCTTCACGCCGACCTTTAGTTCATGCTTCATGCATTTGGAAAAACCCCATTATTTATGGACTGGCCAAATATAATTGGTAACTTTTAGGTCTTTAGGTACTTTTAAAAAAGATTTGTTTTTAAAATTGAAAAAGGAACAGCCATTGACACTGCATTTCTTCGTACAGTTCACGCAATGGCATTCAGTAACGAATTGCAATCAATGTACTAAACTTATAGCGCAAACTTTAGATATATTTTCATGCAAAGTTGAGAGGCTTACTAATTACAAAAAATTCCTAGTACTATCATCTTAGCCCTTATTAGTTACATTTCATTACATCTAACAAATAACAAATATTATTATTTATGTACATTTAAATAGCAAAAAGGTAAAAAATTCACTCTTCTTGAATACGAAATTTTGTGTATCCTTAAACTAAAAAAAATGTTTAAATCATAACCCAAACACCCCGACAAAAAAAATGTTGTTAAAAATAAAGGTCCTTGAAATAACAGCACCGAGATAAGAAATATAACCTTAATGTTAATTTATAATTGAAACTCTTAGCAACAACCTTTTTCCTTGGGAGAATGTTAAATCAACTACTCGAACAATTCTTGGTAACGATATATATATGTATGTATGTATATGTGTATATATAGTAAGTGAAAAGGACCTACTTTTAAAATGATACTGAGAATAAATTTGCATAAAACATAATTTTAATAACATTTTATTTTGTGTTTCTTATTTTCAAGTATTATGTATGTATGTATGTATATGTATAAAAAAGAAAAGAACGAAAAGATTGATTTCTCATAGGAACAATATAATAGGTACGTCTACACCAAATATAGTCATTATGATTTTGATAAAAACGTCATCAGTATAGGTATGTTCATGAATATATTGTTTATCTATGAGAAACCACGTCATTACACATGAAAAAACAATATTAAAGCTGGAATATGTGTAGTAAATAACTCAAACCCCTCCTATTAAAATAATAAATGTTTATCTTATCTATAAAACTATCGCAATAAATCGCGATGATAACTAGTTTTTTTTTGTTCGTAATAGTATTACCCAAAAAAATGTTATTTTGTGTGTACGAAATCGGTTAAAGAATATTCATAAATTGTTAACAACAAATAACAACGACGACAACAACAACAACAAAAGAAAGACAATCGAATTGTTTATTTTTATGTATAAAAAAATCTATATAGTGCTAATTTTGGCAACATCGCATGACAATCGAAAAGAAAGAAAAAAAACATCATTTCTGAATTGTGAAAGGACATGTAAGAACATGCCTTAAAACATCGTAATATCGATAAAACACTAGTTGATTGGTCCATATAATCAGGCCCTAGCGCACGGGGTAGTTTTTTTGGTATTGGGGTGGGTTGAGTTGAGATCGGGTGTATTTATGGGGCGGTGGGGTTACTAGTCGAGTGTGGCCAATTCCTCCGCCCTTTTCCTTGGTTGGTATATGCTGCTGCTACTTGTTATGAAACATCCCGTTAGCGTACTGCCACATGGGAGAACACAACAAAAGATGCCACCGTTGTTGTTGGTTGTTGTTTGTGTACAAATCCATCGTTGGTGTGCTGTTCCTTCTAAAACGTCTCACTGCGGGTGGAATTAGCAAAGCAAATTTAATGACAAGAAGTCATTAGGCAAAATCAAGTGAATCAGTGTGGAAACGCACGACACAAATGTTGTAGAAAGGATCCAATACACCAGAATTGGTGAAGACAGAGATAGAGAAGGAAGTGGCACGATGAAGTATGAAAACATACTTCACCCCCATCCGGATGAAAAGCATGAAAAAATCGATTTTGTCTCCCACGACCCGATTTTAGGGGTACAAGGAATTTTTATCTGTATTCAGTGTGAGTTTCTTTCTCTCCTCCACCCTCTTGCTCTCCGTCTCATACACCACCAACCCCCAATCGTCTTTTTCGGTTCTTGTTCTCTTACTCTTTTCTATACTCAGTACTGGGGTTATACACTGTGGTTGTTCTACATACATACATATATATATCTATAGTATGTTGTGTATTGAGGAACAGCACTCGGGAGTAGAAGAGTGCTTTTTTGTGCTTTTATTTTGCACGCATAACATTAAGCTGTTTTATGCCATTGATGACACACGAAAATCACCCAAAAAAAATATATATATCAACCCCCAAAAAATGATTGAATTATTACCTGTACTGGCGTGTATATCATCTTTATTGCTTGTTATTAATTTTCATGGATGCCACACAAAATTGATGATCCACAATAGAGAAATATGGTAAACGTGCGTAAACGGACATCGGATAGCCCAAATAATATATAAAATAAAAACACAACCACCACAACCGATGATAGAGAAGAATATTAAGTAGATGAAAGATTAAACGGATGAAAAGAAGGACAAATCACAAAAAAAAAATAAATGAGAGGGGGTGAAAGGAAAGGATAAGCAAAATGATATAGAAAAGGAAAACTCACCAGTCAATCTCCAGTGGCTGCTGTATCCGAGGCCTTTTATTTTCACACCATACACCGCGACTACCTTGTATGAATATAATTCAGGCAATACGTCACCTTTGGTCCGGATATAGCACTTTATTAGTTTATTATATTGACACTAGAATCGGCAGCTAGCCCGATAAACACAAAACTGATATTTCATCGAATATTTTTTTTTACTCTCTCGATTCTTTCTCTATCGGAATTTATGCACCTTTTTTTTGTTTTTTGTTGTTGTTGTGTTGTAAGTATATTCACTTCCAAGTTCTGAGCTTTGTTGTAATCCGTATTTATGTTAATAAAAAAAAAATAGATAAATAATATATGTATATGAAGAAGAGAGAAACAAAAAAAAATAATAAAAAGCTTCAACTTTTTTTTAGGTTTTTTTTTTAGCAGACCGTCATTAGTTGATTGATTAATTCCAATACCAAACCAAAAAATTGGTTGATTTTGTTAGTTTTGTACGTCTTCTATTTTCGTACCCTACCTAATATTCAAAAAAAAAATGAAATAAAATAAAAGAAAATAACCAAAAAAAAAAAACAAAAACTAAAACGAAATCCTCGAAAAGAAATTAAAACAAAAACAAGTGCAAGGCATATTATTCATCCCCACATATATAAGAAAAGTTGGGGAATTTTGGCGTGCCATCACGATCTTCGTTATTTATTAAAAAATCACTCTTCTGCTGCTATGTTTCTGGACAAGACGCGCGGGGCTGCTGCTGGTGGAGCCGTGGGAGCCGCATAGCGTTGCACAGCCGTCCCGTCTACCGTCTGCGTCCGTCTTTTATAGTATAGAGGACTATATTAAATGCGAAATGTTATACTATGTATATTTTTTTGTTAGACGTAATCGAACAGCAAAAGCGTGATATGCGCAAATTGGGCACGACCTTGTGTCATCCGCGTAATTTTATATTTTCTAATATTCTTAAGAAGATTTATTTTTTTTTATTGTTACCTATATATAATAATGTAAGGAAATTTTTTTTCTACAACCAAAAAAAAACAGCTCCTACAAAATTTACTTTGGAGCTATAAACCTATTTTTTTTTTATTTTTGAAAAACACTACTTAAGAAGAATAAAAAAATTCTTTTCATTACTTTTCCCTTATTTTTTTTTTTTGTATTTTTTTAAAAAAGGAATAAAATAAATATATATATATATACGCACGAATCAGCGGAGCACTTCCTTGGTGCTTGTACGCGAGTTTCTACAAAACTGGGACCTAGCCTGGAAAATTTGCCTGGTTTAATATTGGAATTGTATGCGTGCAAAAATTTTCATTTGTAAATTTTCTTTCATATATGTATGTGTATATTGGAGAAAAAAAGCTTTTCTCCACTATGGTTAAAATAATCAAGAAAAAGACAGTATGTTGTTGTTTAGGTGTACTAGAAAATATAACTTTTGATAAACGTACTAATGCGCACGATCAATTGTACGACAGCACTAAAAATTTTCCCAAAAGAGACGCATCAATACGTACGTACGTCCTCATATCGTCTCCGTCTCGTATACGTACACCGCCTTAGAAACGAGATTGCGCCCTTGATCGAATGGCATTTTTCTTTTCGGTTTAACTCATCCGAAAATAAAGGGAAAATTTATAGCCATGCCTTTACACAAAATGAATCTGAGAGAAAGAGAAAGAGAGGAAAATAAGAAAGTTATCATGGGAATTTTCCTTTTTTTTTTTGAAAAAAAAACTTTCTTTTTTTGTTGTTGTTCTTCTTTTTAGAAATTTTTTTAATAAAATCTTTTCTCATTCGTTCTACTTTTTTTACTTTCATTTTCAAAAGTCTATGGAGAATAATTCTTTATAAACTTTTATCATTTTTCAATTGTGATAGCACAACGAAAAAAAATAAATATATAACATACATATACTTATACATATAGATGTAATATGGGAAATTCCTTGGTCAGCAATGCTCTTTTCCAGGGAAAGCTCTTTTTACCATCCCCATTCCATACACTCAACAAAAAAAAAGATGTGTTTTTCTCACTATCTCGCACCTGATGAAGAAGACTAGTAGATATCGCGTTCACGATATTCAGGATTTTTTGGCGGGGGGGGGGCGGAGGCTGGTGTAAAGGGGAATTTTAAAGCGAAATAAATGATGTTGAGAAGCTTTTCCGCATCTTAAAGAAAAATGTTCAAAGAATTCCGGAATCACATTCCTTAAGAAAAACTTTAATAATATCCCTCCCGTCCTCGATTCACAAATAAGCATGTTCAAATATCATATCCATAAATACCCTAAAAGATATTTATCATTCCACTTATAAACGAAACGGTGGCTGGTAATGATAGGCCTCTTTTCTGGGGTAGTAGACTTTTCGGCAGCTATAACTACTATTAGTCATGGACTATTATCAAGTCCTGCAATAGAGAGCCTATAGTGCTTCTGCTGCTGGCTGGGTGGATGGCTGGTGGTGAAATCATAGCACAATAAGCTCCAACATAAGGACATAGGATGACCTTCACTACATTCTTACATTTGCTGATTTTTACTCCCAACCTATAAGTATATATATATATTTGCCACCACCGAGCTACTGCTACCCCAATTCCTTTTAAGGGATGCTCGTTCTGATACTGAAAGGCGGCTGTTGTTTTCGCACTGTTTTAACGATGGTAGCGCGGCGGTGGCTACAGCAGCGACGGCGACTGCGGGGGTGCCCGGAGGGTTGTTTTAGCTTGAAAGGTTCCATTCCAACGGGGTGGCAATGATGTGGTGGTGGGCATGTGAGTTTTGTGTTCTCTGATTTCATAGCATAGCTATATCGTTTTAGGTCGAGGAGAGCATTATGCATAGAACTTCATTTTACGGATGTTAATTTAATGGGTATATTTTTCCTCCCCCATTCTCCACCACCCATCTATAAACGAGAAAACAAAACCCTTGAGAAAAAAAATATATATGTACATATAAATTTCCTTGGAAGTTGTATTTTGTAATTTCTTCTTCTTCAAAAAAAAAAAACGAAAAAAAATTACGATTAATTTCTTCTTATTCCCCCCTTTTTATGCCAATAGAAAATAATGAAAAGAGCGCGCAACTTTCTCCACAAAAAGCAAAAAATACAGAAACATAAACATCATTAATTATTATTTCCGGTCGTTAAATTCCTTCCATCTTAATTTACTCTCGACTGCCTCTTGTAACATTTGAATGACCTTATTATTATTATTATTATATAACTTTACCAATCTTAATGCCTTTAAGCGCTACTTTCAATTTATTATATTACTTACTACACAAGAAGCACTTTTTGAACCAAAAGGAAATAATTTATTTCTGTTGAAATTTTTGGATGTCATCATTATGAAGATTAATTTTTAGGACGAAAGGACGAAGGAAATCCAGTTGTAACAATAATAATGGGGGTGAAGGAGCGAGCAATTGACAGACGTAATTTGACTGATTGTTCTATTATTAGCTTTGTAAATAAAGGAGATGGTGACAAATTGTTGCTTTTTTGTGAGGGGTAAACGGGGATTTCGCTTTATAATTTGTTATGTTATGGCAGTTTGGTGTGGTGATGAGTTGTTTAACGAAATATTTCGTAATTATGTTGTAAAATTTATTACACATTAATATCTCAAAATACTTAATAGCTTTTAAATTCGTTTCTGCTGTAGGTTGTTTTCTACCCTCCCTCTGTATAAATGGAAGACCAAGGGAATCTAATCTAATGTCGTTTTAATAAATAAGTCTGTAGATTGACACATGAAAATATATAGGGTGTTTTTAACTAAGTGAGTAGGTAATGCGTCGGTTGGGCCTGGGAACTAGGTCAGTAGGTCAGATGGGAACTAGGTCAATGACTTGTGAACTTGGCTGACCTACTGACCTAGTTCCCAGGCCCAACCAACGAATTACCTACTTAAGTGGCTACTTCTTTCAGGGGTGATTCCTAGATATATTTGGAGAAAAAATCGTTCTAGAGAGGGGGTCTATCAGCATTATCCACGAAGATACAATGTCTTTAATAAAAAAACGTTTAGAAATTTTTTAATTTAATAACGCATTTTTTTTTATGTTAAGGTGTATTATTTTATATGCTATAAAGAACAGAAATTTGAGTGACACCATGTTTCTGCCACATTATGGTTCTTTACATCAGGCGGACTTCCTCAAGCATCTCAGGCAAATCACTTCTTAAAAATTCTAAATACTTGTTGCTTTCTGAAATTTTAAACGATCTAATCAATCGATATCCAAGTACGCCAGCCCATACTGGACCCTAAAAACCATTGCCTTATGACATTTGAACTAACAAAACACTTCCTTTGCCTTCAATAAACCGTGATTTTTTTCGTGTAGAAGAGGGTGGCTCTGTCAGGTATGCAAAATTTCAAATTAGACATCGCGCCAACAAATAAGGAAATTTCAAAATCACTGTTTCGATGCGCAGTTAGAATCTCCATTCCCCACAAGCGAGCAACGTCACTTTGTTTGTTTAAAAACTCAATTCTTTTATTAATTGGCGCGAACTCTACTAAAAATAAGCCAATAAGTGACCTCATGCCTATAACCAATTTTTGAATGGTAAATAGCAAAAAAACCAAACCAGTTAAAGTCTTGGAGTGTTCCAGGAATTTCTTAATCAACTTTTTAAGATGTTAAAAAAATTTAAAAAAAGGATCTTAACAACCTACTTTTTGAATTACAGTACAATTATTTTTTTCGTATTTTTTACCCTATTTTCCCCTTTATTTCTATACTAGCTGGGACCCGGCGAGCCTATGCTGCACCCATAAGCCAATAGGAGTAATCAGTTGATATGAATTTTAATAAACAGTAGGAGAATTTGCAAAAAAGGCAATTTTTTGGTATTTTTGATTCCAAATAACAAAATGTGAAACTATTAGGCAAATTCGTCGGTCATATTGGCGCGGCCATTTTGAATTTATAAGTTCTGATCATAAATTCGTTATTTGCTAGCTTAAAAAACCCCAGATATCGATTTTCATTGGAATCGGAACACAATTGGCAAATTCGTCGGCCATATTGGCGCGGCCATTTTGAATTTATAAGTTCTGATCACAAATTCGTTATTTGCAACTTTAAGAACTGTTTGTTTTGCGAGGGCGCGTTTCGCTCCTTTTTTTTTCTTTTGTACCAAAAATTTTCTCTGCAATTACCTTTTTTCTATTTTCCTTGGGCGCCATCTACCGGAGCGTATTTGCGCCATGCGGTTTACCGAGATTTAGTCAAAACGCACATTCTGTGAAAGTTTCAGCTGAATCGGCCGTCTAGTTTTTGAGTTTTAGTGTCGCATTACAAACCAACAGACATTAATTTTTATATATATAGATTTTCCCACCATACGCAATTTTTTACTAATGAAATGAAAGCCACATTCCCTACGATAATAAAGATACCCCATTCGAGATCGTTGTTTTATTAACTCTTTATTCGAATTCATTAAATTACAGTTTTTTCCTAAAAAGAAAATTCAAAATGATCTCTGATATCTCGAAAACGAGTAGATCGACAGACCCCCATTTTTTGGGTTATTGATCGATCATTTTTTAATATTATCTACCATAAACGATTGTACAACCTGTGGTGAGACACCCTGTATAATTAACCTTAAAAATGTGCATCGCTTTCTGGCTCTTCATCCAAAAACAAGTACAGCTATAACCAAGAGTGAATTAATGAAATGGCCTCAAGAATAAATGGAAGGGTCTTAAATTTATTTTTTTAATTTAGAAAAGAACGACACTTCTGGTTTGTCATAGCACAATGAATTATAGAAAACTTCTACCGGCATCTGATCTGCACATCAAGCAGCAGGTACCGTGCCCGGCCTTGAGGCTAGGAAAATCGAATTGCGGGCCATACCACAAGGAATGGTAGACGGACCATCTAATTACTTGAAAGCGAAACCCTACGGCGATTTCCAGCCTTACAAGAACTATGATATCATTTTATGTACAGATGGCTCTAAACCAGGGTCAGGTTTAGGTGGTGGAGTTGTATTTTTCTCCAAAACTACTATCTAATTCCTCCGAGGCAGAAGACATTCTTCAGAGTCTGGTGGAGATTATCTATAGTTTTTGCAATTCTTCAAACTATATGATTTTAAACATGCAGCATTACCTTCTTCCCAGACCTTGTCAACGCACGCTGAGTTTACTTGCTTTGAGATCTCCGTTTAAGTGGTACACTTTTCATTCCACGTTGTCAATTTTTTAATCTCAACCTTCTATTGTTTTACCAGAAAATTACTTATGCAAATTAGCTCCATTAAATTTTCCCTTGCAAATTAAATGGCATCTAAATATCGAGTTTTTGTATGTCCAGCTTTTTCCAAAATGGTTTAAATCTCATTAGTATGAATTTAAAGTTTTTCAATTGCTTTGCCCACGTGGTAATCCACAAGGCTCACGTGCTATTCCTCGGTGGCGCTTAGTTCTCCACTTTGCTGATCATCATCAAAGATCTATGAATATATTATATGCTAATTAAAAATTGGATCTGCCCTCCTCTTCGAGTAAGGTCCTCAATTTAAATTAAAAGTCTATCTGCAATGCGCGTTAAAAATAAATCTGAAATATCCTCTGTCGAACCTATAATAGTATTGCTCAATATAACAGATGCGATAAAACACCATAAAATATTTCCAGCTAATCTTCATTATTTACACAAAAAAATAAAAACAACAAATTACGGTTTTAAAGTAGATATATTCTCTTCATTTTTTTTGACGGAAATTTTCGAATGAACCATTTAAACAACAATAAAATAAGAATAATAATCCTTTCACTTATACATGATAGTTCTGAAATCTAGTTTCTACGGGTAGTTTTTTTTTATTTAGATAAATTGTGAAAAATATTTTATTTCGATTAAAACAGAATTTTTGCCTGAACTTGTTCCTTTTTTTTTGAATTTTTTTTTTGTTTTTTCTTTTCTCAGTTTTTAATGTGCTATTAATGATTGTCTTTGACTTAATAGTCATCGTCACATGAATGATGGTGAAGATTTTCTTGATCTTGATCGGGGCTTTGATGGACTCTTAAGACTATGCCGTGAACTACTACGTGGTTTAAATCCATCACCCCATGGTTCAGGCACTCTACCAAACCAATGTATCAAGTCTTGAACTTCCAGCTATAAAATAAAATAATATTGATTAATAAATGAAAAAAAAATATAGCGTTAATAATATTTCCGATCTTACCTGAATTGATTTTGGCAATTCTTTAAACATATCTAACTTTGTTAGCTTAGCATGTTGTGATATAAATGACAAACAGTTTGATTTTAAGACGGAAGCCATAAAGCGGTCAGCAATCCCTAATAAACACAAAACTGATTCTTCATCTATGAGTGCGTTAAGTGTATTTTCACACAATTCCTTTTAAATATAATAAAAAAATAATGATTAATAAGTTATTAATTAATTAGTCAATTTGGAATTATTTACTTTAAGATCATCAATCGAATATCGATCAGCCAATAGCATCAATTCACATATTTGTTCTGCTCCTACCGTTTTATCTATCGGAGCTCCGTACAAATAAAGTAGTAAACGTCTAAATATCACAGGTGACGTATCAGATATAACGATTTTTCTTGAAAATAAATTATATTAGTGTTAAATTTTAAGTAGTAATATGTTAATATAATATTCGAAACCTAAATTTACAATGATATATTTTCTCTTTCGGACGAAGTTTTGGAATTCTTCAAAGCAATTTTGAAAGGATTTTTGGGCAAAAAAACTCGATGTTTTTTCTTATTCTATATTTCAATTAGTTTCCTAACTAAAAAGGGGGCAACAAGGCTTTCCTAATGGCAGAATCTTTTTTATAGCAATATTCTAAAATTAGCTCAGAGTCAGGCTGACCTATAGCAAACCTTAGTCCAATCGATTTTCACCTATTGTCATATACACAGAAAAGCTTCGAAATGTCTGTTCCCTCGCTCCATAGGCGGTTTCTTTAGCTTTAATTGTGTAAATGCATTCCCCATTTAGCATCAATTCGGCCTAGGCTTTATAGATTTGCTAGAGTAAGGAATGAACAAACCCATTCCTGACCGTATGATTTTGGTGACAAAGAGAGTCGCAGATTGGCTGCGGCAGAAGCTGGATATGAGAAATTACCGCTAAGGAAGCAGTGGTCCGACTTGCCAAGGGGAAAGTCGACTTTGACAGAATGCGGTGTTGGATGAGAAGTATAGATCAAGAAGATGGAGTCCTTGGTCTGCAACGTCAGGGACTTTACCAGACTCAAAGAAATAATTTATCAAGGATAGGCAGGGGGTGACTCGCTTATATCATCTACATTGTAACGCATGCGGAGGTTCAGCTGCTATATCTCGAAGATATAATTAGGACACCAGTACTATCACTGATGATTGGATCACATTTAAAACTCTGCCTTGTAAAACTCAGTATAAGCTAGTTTAGAAAATAATATTTTTGAATTGAATCAAAGTAGAATCAAACATTGTCTTTGTTGATGTAGTCGCGTGAAGGTTTTTAGGTTTTCATGTGATAAAAATGACGACGATACAGACATAACAACCTATTCAAACTTAAACGTTTGAATAAAATCAAATCAAAACAATTCCATCCATTACTTACTTATTAATACTTTCTTGCATTCCAGACAACAGAGCTTTCTTAAACCATTCACACCTAAAAAAAATATAGTTATCAAAAAGAGAAATATATTTTGTTAAATATCCATAATATCAAAATTATTCAAACCTTGCTGAAACTATAACCCTGTGTGCCCGAAATGTATGAATTTGACTTGGCCTAGAATGGCCATCATATTCTCTACTTGAGCCTTGATTACTGTGTAAAACATGAACTTCAAATTCCATATCAGCTAATTGACCAGAATGCAACAGTCGTAATGCATTTTTTGATAAACTACTGTTAGCTACAATGGGCGGTTCGCATAAATTTTTTATTAAATTTAACTAAAATATAAAATTAAATTCTTATTAATTTATGAAACTATAAAAACCCCCAACAAAAAAATTACCTTCACATTTTTATAGTCATATGAAGAACCCTTTTCGTTATTAGGTAAACTTGTTAGTTCATTTTGCAAAATGTTTGATGATTCTAGAAGGCCTAATTCTATGAGCGATTTGGTAAATTCATCTTTTTGAACCAGTTTACAAATCTTTAATTGTAAATAAAAAATAACACATAATATTGTAGAATGTTTATGTAAAATAAATTAGTAAAAACTTACGTGATTAATGGGATCACTTAATGCAGGCTTATGATCTAAGAGCTTGATTATTACACCATTCTGAAAAGTAATGTCATTTAAATTGAACAAAGCTTATTATTATAATATAATTTTTTTACTATTTGACTCGTTGCTAGTTTAAAACAAAATTTAAACTCCTTCCATCCAATTTTATCATCTAAACGATCTGAAATATTTTCTATTATTAATATATAAGTTGGAATATCTAAAATGAGTTGCTCTAAATTCTGATGAACTGTACTACGTTTATTTGGGAAACTCATTTCACAAAATGCAGATCTATAATTAAAAATTCAAAAAATAAAAAAACATTAATAAATGAACATAATTTATAAATAAAAATATACTTTTTCTCTCTGATAATATCTAGAGCAGCAGCAATTCTACCATATATATCACGCATCTTACGAACTTCATACATATATAGCACAAACTTAAGATCATTTTCTGCTGATATCAATCTTTTCTCTGCTGAAACATCATACATTGAAGGCCTCGTAAATGAAAGTATATTAATGTCCTCCTGTATTCCACGGTTAGTTGATATATCAAATGAAGATTCTTTTGTTTTCATCGATAAATCTAAATGTGAGCATTTCAAGTCCTAGAAAATATAAAATTAAAGAAAAGAGTTAGTAAACTGTTAGTAGTAAAAGCATTAGGATAGAAGAAGTTATATATACTTACTTTACACATCTTTTCGAGAGAGTTTTTGATTTCTTCTATCACATTTGTTAATATTTTTAACGAAGATTCAATCTGTAAAAATTAAAAAGAAACTCAATGAATTAAATATTAATTTGAAATGAAGAACTTCTGCAACATTTACTGGTATTAAAAACGCATATTATTCAAGCACATTAGAACTGCTTCAGAGAAAGCAATGGATAGCTGGATCGAATAGCCATGAAGGAGATTTTACTATTTTGGTCCTTCCTTTGGGGGTAGGAGGGCTTTACCCAAAAAAAGGCAAGCGACTCTGCATCGTACTTGGAAACTGATTTGATGTTGAATTCCCATGACTTTTCCGAAATTCTTCTTAGGCTGGAAATATGTGTTAGTTAGAGTGTTTAACCCAAGCCATTTGTAGAAAATGTCCCTCCTTGGTGAATTCAAAAGGATAAAGTGTTGGAGCATGGTAATTCGTGACGACATATCGTTTTATACCCCGGCTTCACCGGCCTCAGTTTAATCAAGTTCAATTCAATCCGCATAAGTGGCTTCACCGGCTAAAGCCGAGTTCAGTGCTTGAAATTGTTGTTGCTTTTTCGCCAGAAGTCAGAAATGCAAAAGCTCCCTGGAATGGCATTTCACTATTCCAGTCGATTACTCTCTTTTGAGCGAGCTTTTACTTTCAAGCTTGATTTCATGTTCTGTTGGACGAAATCAGGCTTTATTTTTCCTGACTTCAAAATGTGAAAATGTATGGGAAATCAGGCAAAAATTGAAGCTCAGTAGACTAATTTGGTCGAACTTGCGCAGTTCGGCCGGTGAAGCCGGGGCATTAGAGTGGCAGAAAATAACATAAGCTTCAGTGAGAAATTTTTCAACTCTCAATTTAGCACTATCACACTATAATTCATATATGTATGTATTTAGGTCGATTCAAAATTTCTAAGCGTAAAAATTTCGACAAAGGAAATCAGATAAGGTTGGTTTGATTGGTTGGCCATTTATTTAATTTAGCAGTAAGAGTCCCATTTAAGGCTACATTATCTTATTTCCTAAGGCAGCGCTGGGCAGTAGCAGCTCTTGGAAGTCAGACAAGCTCCCGGTAGTTCCAGAGCCTTTATATCGTGCTTGTGAGATCAAGTCAGAAAGTTATAGGCAAAAACTTTGAGTTCGAGTGAGAGACGTATAAACAAGAGGTATTTTGGTGTTCTGGAAACGTCAACTTATGCCCAGCACTGTCCCAAATCATAAAAATCATATCAGCATATCTTTTAAACAAAACTCACCTCAGGTACAATGTAAACAATCAACTCAGATTTTTCCTCCGAGCTTAAACTAACAAAAACGCTCAAAATATTCTTTAGCAATTGATGAATCTGTGACATAAATATTGGTAATCTTGTGCGAACATATTTTATAATTTCATGTTTCTGAAAACGTGAGATATCTGCAGCATCTTTTATAAAGATATTGCAAAACTGAAGTATTTTGGCACATCCTAAAAAAGCATTGAAATTAGTTTAGTGTTCAAAATTGACCATAAATTTAATATTCCACATACCAACAGCACCTTCCCGAAGACTATTTTTGAATGCATTAAATAAAACGGCGGGCTGATGAAATATTGAGACTGGATTTATTGACTGGATTATTTTATTGAGCACATTATGCGTGTCCATAATAAGATCAATCACAACTGAAAATAAAATTAATTTTTATTTAGAGAAATATAATATATAAAAAATAAAATAGGTTTACGTACATTTTTTCAACCGAATGAGCTTCAAGTATTTCCGACAAGGTTCTACAATTTTTATAAGTGGCGGTTGAGTTTCTGCAAAGTTAATTAACTTCTCGCAAGTATCCTCTTCCATGTCAGGCAGCAATGATTCAGTATATAGCCAATGAAGGATCGGGGTAATCATAAAAGAGGGCAAATTATAAAGTACACCAACAGGTGTTAGAGGTGAGGAAGGCGGAGTATCTAGAGAGCTTGGAAATGGTGAAGGACTTCTTGCACGGTAAGGAGATAATGGGGGTTTTCTGCTACTGCATATACTATCTATTGGATTTAAAAATAGATCATTGCAGAAATTGAAAATATTTTTTGATGAATTTGATTGTAAGTCAGAATCGGATGATGATGTTGTATATTTATGTGGTACATTGTTGTAATTCTCTGCACTGGGTCCTCGTAAGCAATTAAAGGAACTCGACAGATTTTTTATCTTGTGCACACCTAGCTCTGATGATGGTGGCAATAGATACATTGGTGATAAATTTAATTTTGGTAAAATTTTATGCTCGTGATTATCTTCAGCTGTATGCGGTATTGTTATTGATATTTTAACTTGATTTGGAATGGGATTAGCATTCTTTTCAATTTTAATCGGTCCGGATTGAAAGCACATGCTGCAATCAAATCCATTTAAGCGCAGAATGATTGAGTGCACTTGATACTGTGAAGTTAAAAGAAGAATTATGTTTATGTATATTGTAAAGCTATAAGACAGAAAAAAACTAAATGTAAAAAGAAACTTTAGTAACAAAATGATTCCATAATGTCGACGGTCATTCTGCAATATTCAGCAATTGGAAGTCTGTAGCTGAATATTGAAGAATGACAGCAGTTCTGCGTTTATGACCAGGATGTTTTAGTAAGTCATATTCTTGGTGGCGAAGTATTATTTACAGGGGCTGGGGACTTGGTTGTGTTGTGTGCGAACGTGATCGGAACACGGCACGATCAGAAAACCTTAGCTCCAAGACCGACCGAAAGCAGGCCTCGGGCCAAATCCTGCCAGTCATCAAGCTGCCCCTGCCTGGCCATGGAACGAACCGAATACGACGAATCTAGTGAGGACATACTCGATAAAACACGCAATCCCAAGCTGTAAACAATCGTGCTGAAGGGGTGAATGATACTGCGTGAATGTACTATAAACGATGGACTCTGGATGCCAGGCGACCTCGGGTTTAACTTATCCTTTTCATGGTAATGCGGAGCTCTGCCATGGGTGACCGTCCTTTCTAGCGCAATTCGTAGAATCAATATCGTTCCATATTCTGAAGTTCTGGAGAGAGGCTAGGATGGTTTTTACTCCCAAAGCGGGGAGAAGATCATACAGGCAAGCGAAATCCTATCGATCGATTAGCCTCTCTTCCTTTCTTCGGAAAACGGAGACGGTTTTAGACAAGCATACTAGGGTGGGTCTTGTAGCGAGCCCATTATAACTTTCGCACGAAATGAAAAAGTACTAACTGTAAATCAAATTGAGTGTGCTGTTTTGTGTACGAGTTACATTTAAATAATTATACTAGTTCCAAGCGCTACTTTCAATGCCCATGAAAGAATACATGCGGTATCTGAAAGTAACGCGATGTAAATATTCATACACTGCAAGAAAGTTTGGAGTGCAAGCTCAGATAGAACGATGATGTGGAGGTGGACTAAGCAGTACCTTTATTCGGAATTAGAATTTTATTACTCGTAATCGTCGTAATAGATAGTACGAGTTGTTCAGCAAACCCGCGGATGATTGAAGTAATAAAAAACAATGAATAATAACTAAAAATTTCATAGAATCTGAAAACACATTTTTTTGCCAAATTGTCGCATAGCGAAATCAGTTTTAAAGTATATATAAAGAAATATAATATTCAAAAAATAAAACACATAAAATTATAAAAAAATAAATTAAATATATTACAAACATAAAAACAATTAAATAAATAAAAACAATCTTAAATATAATCTTACATCCAAACCATCTGAGCTTTTTATAACCACATCACTGAAATATCTTTCATTTAATGCATCACCAAATGAGAATTCGGTCTCTTGTCCGACTGCTTGATCTTCCTTTAGCCGTTTACAGAGTAGTGAATACCAGTTCTCACAATCCAAAATTAATGTTTCCCCTGGAGATAATGTTGCCGTCTACATTTGCAATGATAAAATAAATCGATTAAAATTTTTGCATTTGGTTAAAGAATATTGTCATTTAACTTACATTAAATTCTATACTATGTCCTGCGAATGCACCAAAAATAAGTCTTGGATTTGTTTCATTTACATCAAATGTTTCGCAACTGAAAAGAACGTTTGCAGATTCTGAACAATTATCACAGTCTTTCGACTCGGGTAGTGGGTTGATCAGATCGTTATACCATGTTATATCGCCTGTTTCGTCCAATCTAAATTTTATACTAAAATGAAAATATTTTGTTATTAAAATGTTTGAATAACGCTAATAAAAAATTTATCTACTATTAGACTAAATTCTTGGTCGATTTAGATATCAACAGCAAAGATGAATTCCCTATCGTCTAGATAGGCATTCTTAAAACTGCTAAACCTGGCACTAGCCCTGGGCAGACCTTTTAACCCATAATTTAAATGACTTACACATGCTCCATTCGTTTCCGGTTATCGGAGTCGGGGCAATCATATATTAGTCTCTAATTTTCCCAATATAAATTGCATTAAAAGGTACAAATTTTCCCAAGATACAGTACAATGGATGTTCGAGTATACAATTACTTAGATAGTCGCACGGTTCTTGTCCGTTTCATCGAGAGAATCTACCTAGTTGTGTAAATATATTCCAGATATTCGGGACTGTTTTTTACAAAATTATTGGCATCGACAAAATCCTAGCCTCAGCTTTAACATCTCGTGCAGAGCAGTGCACCGGTTTGGCCGTACACACCGTCGAGTTCACGCTTGCGTAATCTGACCCGTGGGGTATCAGATCCAAACGCACCGCGCCGGCATTTGTCCTATAGTTCTATAACCACCACATCTTCAATTTGATCTTATTTCATCTATTCCGGAACAGTTTTTTTTACGAGGGAGTGCTGACAATATATTATCAGTGGAGCAGTATAGGGTCCATGCCTAAATCAAGAGAGATCGCCGGAGTATCACTATGTGGTCCGAAATGTTCTCCGGTGTCAGCTGCCAACTGTCCAGCACAGCCATGTGCTCCGCAAACCTGGTGCAGTTAATGAGGACATGCTCTGCGTTCTTGTTATGGTTCGAACATTCTGGGCAAAACGGTGAATCGTCCAACTTGAAGCAATGAAGATATGCCTTATACCCGGGACAGACTAGCACCATTAATGACGAATATGACGTCAGAATGACGTAGACCCATATAAAAGATATGGAAGTAAAATGGAGTCTACGTCATTCTGACGTCATATTCGTCATTAATGGTGCTAGTCTGTCCCGGGTATTATAACGTCTATGCTTACTCAGGAACTGAGTGAGGTAGTAACTCACTTCCACATAATCCCTCATGAACCACTTCTCCACATTTGGTCCTCCATTAGTAGACAAGTCTCACCTTCTCTGTCAAGCTGCGATGGACTGGCCGCGCGCCATTATCCTATTCCTTAGCAGTTAGAGAGAACATTCTATTCTATCCTTCAGATTAAGCTGACTACCAGACATTGCACCATGACCCGAACGACATTGCAGACTGGTAGTACAAAAGGTGATTCCTCAGCTTGGGTTTCCCCATAAAAAAAAGCCCCTCAAGTAAAATGTCAGAATATACTTAGTTTCCTCTCCAGACGCCCCACATCATAAGTTTAAAATTAAGCCCTAGGTGTCACCTGCAGAGTTGATTTAGATTTGATGCCATCCAGAATGCTACTAGGATTGGTTTAGTCAATACAAGAGGCTATCAAAAATAATAAGCAGAAGTATAACATTTAAGTCATACATGGAATCATGGGCGCTAGGTATAACGAGCAGGTTCTCGAAAATCTCAGGATTGTCTGGAAATGAAGATACAATCACGAGTTGTACCAAACAAAGAACCTGACTTGACATAATCAAAAGTACGAACAGCTCACACCTACGCAGGATGTCATGTAATAAGAAATTCTGTTCTACCAAATGCCAAAGGGAAGAACGCCACAAGGAAGAACTAGGAAGAGATGTAAAGACGACATAGAAATGGACTTACGCATTGACAATTGGGACTACCAACTGGAAGAGTAAAGGCTGAACTACAATGAGGCGCTGGCGCGTGGTGCTGGCGCTGTATCGCAAGCTGTCAAAAGTAAAAAACGTAGCCCACCCGAAGTGCAACTACAATGTGTAGCTGGCCTTGGCGCGTGGTGCTTGCGCTGCCGCTCACTTTTGCCTACTTTCTACTTTTGGTGCGCGCCAGTACACCAGCCAGTTGGGAATTTTGATAAATGAGGGCGCTGAAGTCAAAAGTACCCCAAAAAACTTTCGTATTTAATCAATTTTTGGATTTTCCTGTAAAAAAAATAATTTCCCATGAATTTTTTTTTGCATTGCCCCATTTCCACTAACTTAAGCCTCAAACAGAACCAATCCGCTTCATCCGTTTTTAAAATTTTGACATGACAGCGCCACGCATTGTAGTTGCACTCAGCTACATGGCGCGCGCCAGAGAAAAAGCCAGCGCCAAGAAGAGCGGCAGCACCAGCGCCAGCGCCACATTGTAGTTCCCACTTAAAGACGCAAAACCGAGAACGATGGAAGAAGATTCTTGGGGAGGTCAAAACCCACAGCGGGCTGTAACGCCAGTGATGATGAAGATAATAAAGAGTAAACTAATAAACATACATCTTGTTCTGTAAATAAACTGTAGTGGAAAATCTAGCGCTATAAACTATTTTTAAAATGTATTTTCATCACATTCTAAACTACTTCTCCGTAGTACAAGTATTATGTGAAGCACCCTTTAAAATACTCACAAAAAGATCTGTTGATCAAAAATAAATCGTATACAATTAAAAAACATTTCCTTACCCCTCTAAACCAGAGGTTTCCTGTTTTCCTTCAAATGAGCAACCAACAATCTGTAATCAACAATTTTTCCATATTAAATACATCACAAAACAAACTAAATATTATTATTTACCTCCCAAGTACCAAGAAAAGTATGTTCAGCTGCCATTCTTGACTTTTTTTGTAAGCAAAATTCAACCCAGTAAAGAAGCAAGACTAGGCCATTAAAAAAATAGCTTTAGTTATATGCACCGATAATTCATTATTGGTCACATCATCTCCAGTAGTATATAATCGCCATGGAGGATAATATTAATTTAAAGTTGAAAAACACTACTTTTTCCCATTTTTTGTAGATATTTATAAAGAAATTTTCACACTTAAAAATCGTTCACGTCAAAGAAAAAGTTTCTGTCAAATTAAATCAAATTAGATTTATTTTATCCAGCCACCAACACACACGAACAAAAATTATATTGGAAAATGACTAAGGTAGTGCCATAGAAGAGAGTGTTTACTATAAAAATATTAAAATATTAGAATATTTTTAGAACAAGACAATTTATTTAACAATCCAAAAATATAAAATAATTGCTTCAAATGGAAGTATTTGAAGAAAAAATAAAGACTTAACAAATTCAATCTGTTAGGGGAAGTAAACAAACTGAAACTAAGACCCTATTCTGTATTGCAGGCAGAATTAACACAGAGGATTATAAATAAATGACATATCCCTTTATTAATAAAAACAATAAACGAAAACAAAAACAAGTAAAATAAATGGTAATAAAATAAAGACACTAATGCACCAAATTAACTGTTCCTTTATTCAAGTTGTTATCAAAGCTTTTGGCAATGCTCTTTTACCCCGTTTATGACTAGGTTCAACCTACGTTCAACCCAGGTTGAACCCAGTCATAAACGCGGATCGAGTTGAAACTGGGTCCACTCAACCCAACTCAGCTCTCCTACCTGATACCCCGTTTATGATTAGGTTGAAAAGTTGAGTCGAGGTTGAGTTGAAATTTCGACCACCGTATATGATTCCGAGTTGAGTTCACTTTGGGTTGAAATCGGGTTGAACTGCCATCAAAACATAACCTCTTTTTGTTAATTCTTTTTCTATATTTCTGACTTCCTATACAGTTTTCCATCAAAATGGTGAAGGGAATTTTGTTCCCGCATTATTTCTAACATAGTTTTTGTTTCCTGATGCTCCCAAACATTTCTTTTAGCCATTGTCAAAATTAAATTTCCTCTGTTTTTACATATATAGTTAGTATAAAATAATTAACGCGCTACAAAAACACCGAACACAAAACTAACGCCGAAGGCAGACTTCACGGATGGTAAACAAACAAAACAAATGTCACTTCAACCCAATTTCAACTCAACACCCGTTTATGAGGTGAAATATCAACTCGACCCAGGTAGGAGAGCTGAGTTGGGTTGAGTGGACCCAGTTTCAACTCGATCCCCGTTTATGACTGGGTTCAACCTGGGTTGAACCTACGTTGAACCTAGTCATAAACGGGGTATGAGTCGAGTTGATATTTCGCCTCATAAACGCGGGTTGAGTTGAAATTGGGTTGAAGTGACATTTTTTTTGTTTGTTAACCATCCGTGAAGTTTGCCTTCGGCGTTAGTTTTGTGTTCGGTGTTTTTGTAGCGCGTTAATTATTTTATATTAACTGTATATATATAAATAGAGGAAATTTAATTTTGACAATGGCTAAAAGAAATGTTTGGGAGCATCAGGAAACAAAAACTATGCTAGAAATAATGCAGGAACAAAATTCCCTTTATCATTTTAATGGAAAACTGTAGAGGAAGTCAGAAATATAGAAAAAGAATTAACAAAAAGATGTTATGTTTTGATGTCAGTTCAACTCGATTTCAACCCAAAGTGAACTCAACTCGGAATCATATACGGTGGTCGAAATTTCAACTCAACCTCGACTCAACTTTTCAACCTAATCATAAACGGGGTAATTAACAACAAAACTTATTTTCGGAACTACCACTAATTTATAAACAAAAAACTTCTTATCAGTAACAAAGGCACAGCGATGGACATCACTTTATGTATATATTTTAAAGAAACGATCAAGAATTTGATTTAATCTATAATAATATATTATTTTACTGCAGAGGAAGAATTTGATACTGAGGCTGCTTATGTAGGAAAAATATGTGGATTCAAAGAAATAAGCTCCACGGACATCCGTAGAATGCACCCGTATATATGTAAACCCTTGCAAGAATGGCCACGGTGTGCTGGAGTCAACTGGGGATAGAGCATCGCAACGGACATCTGTAATGTCCAAAAGGAGCGCAATTATCATTTTGGAAGATACATTAAGCTATTGAAGAAAGCAACGGGGCTCGAAATTTAAGTAAGTACATAATTTGATATTGCTTTTAGTGAAAGGAGATGTGTTTAAAGTTAAGAAATGCAGATTATCGTTTTTGTAAATATTTTTAAAGCAATGCGTATTTATCAGATCCTCATTAAATAAGAATTATAATCCAAAAAATAATCTCGGTGAAAATTGTTGTATGTGAACAAGTACTGGCCCATGTGCTGAAAGTCGAGTTGTGACGAAACGACAAGTCGTTTAAATTGAAAAAAGTGACGATTCAGTCGAATCACTACTTTCAGTACTGGGGCTTAAACTTGACTTAGCATTTCCACTCTAGGCCCGGTAATTCGACTAGGCTAGGTAATTCGACTGAAACGTCAAGTTCTTCAACTCTAACCACTTGTCACGAAACACGACCCGACTTTCAGCACAGGGGCCATAGCCTTCAACATCAATAGCCCTACTGCCTTTTGTTGGCCTTGGCTTCCTACAACAGCGTCCCCCATAACTGCCGGTCCCTAGCCTTACGTCTCCAATTTCTTTACGTAGGGTATATTTTCTTGTGCCCCGTCTATATATATATCTTCTTTTGGGCGTCCCGCGTTTCTGTGTCCGTCCGGTCTTTAGTTCATCATATATATTGCGAAAGATTTTTCGCACCCTAAGAAATTACTTCTTAATGTCCAGGTTAGGGATTCATAGAGTAGTATTGGTCTTATAAAGGTTCTGTAAAGCTTAACTTTAGTCCTCCTTGGTATGTTCCTTGTTAAGAAATGTTTACGTGGCCCAGAGTAGCTTCCCAGACATAATCTCCTTTTTATTTTTCCCGTACAGCGAGCAAAAGCTGCACTAGGTGCGGGAGTTTTACTGAACAGTCCGTAGAATTATACATTTTATATAACTTGGCACATCCTTCAAGGATAAAGAAAGTAATCTAATCGCTGAATGGGAGCTAACTGAGGAAGGATACTCCACTCTGACCACTGCGCCGCCGCCAATCGTGGTTCAAAAATAAAATGTGAAATGCTCGATTTCTACACTGTGCGACCTCGAAATAATTGCCAACGCCTAAATGTCCACTAACTTTTAAAAGAGCTGAAAGTTCTTATGTTATGCATTTGCAATAAATGCATAACAACAACATCCTTATCTTAGATGTCATTCAAAAATAGAAAAATATTTTCATATTCATTTAAATCCATAGTTAAAAGCTGCGACAAGTATGAACTATTCAACGGTCAAAATTCCCTCACCCGTTTTTAATACGTACTTCCACCGTGGCTGAATTGTATTATGCTGAATGTGAAAATATTATGCACCCAAAAGCAGGCAAAATGGTAAGGTAGATTTTTAACGAAGAACGGTTTGGACATTCTAACAAACATCAATTAGCTAAGGTACGATGCTTTTTAATTAGGATAATTGGAGTCAAAATAAGCTATCAGACGAATTCAATTTTTCTTCCATATTTTGGACCCACTAATTGATCAACACTGCAGTTTGCAGCCGATCTCGATTACCCGATTTCTCAGTGCGAGCTTGATGGCCTTTAAACTAGGTGTGCTGTTACGGCATAACGATTTCTTGGTTTCACAGTGTTAGTTTAAGCCTTAATTACTGTAATACCATAAATCGTAGTAAAGTTTTCGTTGAGCAATTAGACTAGACTAACCAAAGCGATGGACACTTTGGTTGAGAAGTAGTTGAATCGAGTGGTACTTAGAGGGGTCGTTGGAGGATTTTTTTGGTATTGACTGAACATCATTCAGTTATTAAGAGTTTAGATAAATTACGAAGAAGGATGATAGAGTAAAGAATTTGCGCGGAGATTTAGCCTAACATAAAGCATATTTGTCAAGAACGGGAATATATTCTCAGGACCAGTGTTGCCAAGTTCTTTGAAATAACTGTACACTTCGCCATTCCTGTAGAAACCTTTATCCATTGAATGAGTGGAAAACTCTGGGACCTACGGTCGGTTAAGGAATAATTCAAGGCAAGCGAGCAGAGGTATTAATAAATCAGTTTTGAAGTTCCTTTTTGTTATCACTTCCTCCTTGGAAACAAAATAGAGAGTTGTGGATGTAGTGAAATTCTTCTTGTTAGAAGTCACCAAACAAGTTCTTTCTGCCAGCAGTAACATTGAAGATCTTACTTCTCAACTTGTTAACGGAAAGTGATTTGATTTCCTTGATGGTAGACTAACCAGAATTTCTCAATTTAATGTACTCATGACAGATGGACTTGTTCGTAGACGTCTGTACGCTCCTTTTAGCTTTAAATGCGTTCATAGACTTCCGATTACCCTATCTAAAATGTCTCCTGTTTAAAATTGATCACTACCATCAATATACAGTTACTTGTCTGATTTGTTTTGTGAAGGCGCACCTTGATATAATTTAAAAAAAAATATGTTCGAGGATACAGGCAATATTGAAATTTTTTATATTAGTAGAAGAATTTTATTAAAAGTTAAAAAACGAATTTAAAATCACAATATAATAATTGCAAAATAGTTATACTTCTATATTTACTAATTTTATTAAAATAATTAATTGAATTTATTTTCCATTAACAACAAAAATATTGTTTATAGGACAAAATTTTTTATTTTATGATCATCACTTCTTTTATAATTATTGTAAAATATTCTCAAAAGGAGGAATGCATGCATAGTATTTAGCCATTACCACCGATACAAAATGGACGGATTATAAATAAAAAATATGGAGATTTCTAAATATGTATGTTCCCAAAAAGCAATAGTTTCAGATGTCGTATCTCCGAAACAAGCTACAAATGAACACAACAAATAATAATACTAACTAAAAATTGCGTATTTTAAAAGGTGCAACAAATTAGCTAATTATTAAATAATATTTAAATACCGTTAGTTATCTACAATATATTTGTTTATTTAAAACCGTAGATAACTAACTATATTAATATGGCGTTAAAAGATTGGCGTTAAAATTCTCTAAAATCATCATTGTTTGACTTTGTTTCATTATTTTCTACAACATTCAAAGAAATCGATGACTTTTCTATTATTTCAAGTGGTGAAATCTGGAAAAAATTAAAAATAATTTTTTATTAACTGTTATTTTATAGAAATGATTGGAGAAGTTTACCTCTTGTAAAAATTTTATATTAATGTTGAAATCTTTGTACATAGCGATTTTTTGTAATCCAAGAACAGATTTAATTCGAATTTTTGGGTCGATATCCAGGAGTCTTATTAAAAGATCCCTTCCAGCAGCTGGAAGATCATCTATTTCGCGAGGGAAGAACTGATCATCTTCTGGTTGGTTATCGGCGTAATAAGAGGAAACGATTTCACAGTCTCCAATGTAAACTATGGTATTTGGATACTGAAAATTTATTGAATTAATAATGGAGGAAAATAAAGTAAAGATTTATACTATATAAAAAGAGATAGGGTAAAAATTTTTGGTTTAACAATAGAAAAAATAATAATAATCAAGATTCGTTGTTAATCTTCAACAGAATGTCTGCTTCGAGTTGAACACACTATATCTTCTAGTCCTCCATTTTTACGTTTCGCAATACATATTATTTTCCATGAGACTTTTCTATTTCAGTAAAATTTCTTTCTCTAGAGCCTTTTAAAGTTTGGAGTCCAAAAGTGACGTTCATAAAACTCAATCGAGTGCATGCCGGAAGACAGAGCAGCAAAGAAGGTCTTCACTGGCTTCATCGAAGGAGAGACCCGTAGGCAGACCGAGGAAAAGGTGGAAGGATGCGGTTGTTGCAGATGCGGAGACATTACTCCACATATTGAACTGGAGAACTTCGAGCAGAAGTCGAGAAGACTGGAGGAAAAGATTAGAGGAGGCCAAGGCTCGAGTTGGGCTGTAGCGCCATTGGAAGAAGAAGAAGCAATTCGTAACGTAATGCATTATTTTTTTTATCGTTTTTTTTCGACGACACTGCGCTGTCTTGATTAAAGAGCCAATTTTCTTTTAGTTTGTTATTACAAGTGTATAGAATTATCCTGATTGTTGGTCTAGAAATTCATAAAGCTTGATTACGAATTTCTGTACATACTCAAGGAATTGGCATTGTTTTTGGAATACTCGAAGTTTTTATATAAAGGATGGAAAGATATTCAATTAAAAAGGACAACTACAGATTAGAATCGGTCTGACTACAGCTTAATAGTAGATAACGGTATGCCATGAATTCGGATGACTACTAAAGAGAAGAAGTTTAGTCTTCTAGAAAGACATATGGCGTAGCGCTTACATTTCTGTTAAAATATAGGTTGTTGGTTCAGTTCCTGTTCGTGCATGATTAGAAATTCTATCTTAATGTTTTATGTTTTTGGTCGATTGTAGCCTCTCCTACAGTCTACTTATTTAGTCCGCTCAAATTAGCAAAAAAATAGAGAAATTTTTCCCACAGCTATGAGACCGTGCCAAGTGAAGGGTTTGGGTTGTCTAAACATGATTTTCACAACCCGCAGTTCTAAAAAAAGGGTGCGTTTTGAGAAATATATGAATTTTAGCGTTTTTTCGCCTTTAAATCTCTTTTGAGGAGAAACTATGCATTTTGGTGTAGATATCAAAAGAGAAAAGTTGTAGGCATAAAATTTTCTACAAATTTTATCTTCACTCTTTTTCGAATTCCGCATAGTTACGCCGCTATAGGGCGTTTTGCGCCTTTTTAGAGATCTAAACCTTAGAAGCCACAGTTGTGTTTCACTAATTATTTTCATACGAAATTATAAGAAAAAATTATTAAAAATTCAAGAGTAATTTTTTTTCCAACTATTTTACATATATTCAACCTCATCTATTTCAGAGTGTTATATATGTATGTATTCTCATTGCAAATGCATAACATACAGAACATCTCATGCTTACTTTAGTATAATCATTGGTATAATATACATCGGCTAATTACTCCACCTTGTCTTCATATTAACATAATTTTAGCATTAATTTTTGCACATTATTCCTATGCGTATATACATATGTATTTATAAAACAACAGGAAGTATTCCATAAACAGAACATATATATCGGACGTTATCAACTTTCTTTCGAGTAAATTTAAATTAAGTTTTTGTATTATTTATCTTAGAACGTCACGTCTGACTTCATCACGTGTACGCAGCTTTTCAACTTAGTTTTTAATTATTCAATAAACTAGAATTTTTTTAATTCGAAAAAATTTTTGCGTCGTTTTTATATTTCATCAGCAAATTGATAATTCCGCGAAGGAAAAGTGGGGAATATATAATAATAAAAGTCATTATTGTGAGAGAGTTTTAATAACCTCGTGAACGTAAACATTATCTTTTTTTTAATACGTTATAAATATTTCCATTCAAAAATGGTGATTCATATAGTATTTCGTAGTAAGTAACCGATAATATTTTGTAGAGAGAAGCTTTAATTCAGTAGCTTACTTTATAAATAGATTTAATTGGATTGTACTGGTTATTATTTAAATTTAGCTCTTAAGTGACTATTCTTTAAGATAATATAATAACTTACATAGAAGCTCACGACGATATCACTGTGGATGATTTGTGGGTACGCTTTAAGAATTATTCGATTAGATATCTTTCACAAATATTTTTTAGTTCTATGCAAATAATCACGTGCAAAACGTTCGTTTGGAACTTGGTTCGTTTTAGGTTTGAGTGCTCCTTGCTTTGAAACATTCTTTTTCTTTTTGTATCTTTTTTTCTAATAATTTTTATATCTCAATCCTATTGATTTATTCCATTCTATCAATACTTGCGATGATAATGTAATCGAAGCACGTTTAAGCCCTTTGCTTCGAACATGATGAATAACTTTATAAATTCCGACATTGAACATGTTATAATGGAGCCGCAAATATTAATATTCACGAATTAGAATGCAATCTCCTCATCAGCATTCGTATAAGCATATCTCCGTGTGCTGTTTTCATATATTTGATGTACAATACGAGTAGTTTCTGCTCTCTCTCTATATAACCACAATTACCTCGTTGTGTTTAAAATTAAGCTTCAAGAACAAACAAGAATAATTAAGATTGCGCTTTTGGAGTCAAATGAACGGATTGGAAATTGTCATAAAGCAGAGCTGTTGTTATGTTTTAAATCATGTTGTCGCTAAGAAATGATCATGACATTTGATAAATTGTTAGTGGTGGACATACGAATTATTTAATCGGACCTGGGATTCTTGAAGCTTGATCAACGGCACTGATGGAATTGTTAACGTGTTTACCATATAAACTAAGCTCTAATGAAGTCTTTGTTTAATTTAATTTTGTCCACAGGGACCCTACAATGTTTGAAATGAACTCTCGGAATTATTGTTCTAATTCTGATATCACGATCGCTCGTTAAGTGTAACATTTTTAATGAGGGTGGAAATTTTTGTTTTTAAAAATATGATAAATGAACGAACAAGAATATTCGACTAATTAACTATTATGAAATCCAGCCCGACAATAGTTATGCGACGTAGTCTGCGCAGACGTCAAAAGTTATTGCTCGTAATTAGATAATCCTCTTACAAAATATGGACATACGCCAGGCAGAGGCACGTAAGATAATAGCAATTACGCTCCATAGTGAATATAACACCAGACATAAGAAGATAGCCAACATAGCAGCGTGCAATGTCCAGTGGTAACTGACCACTGACCGCGTTGGAACTGCTGGAAGTAGTGTTCTGCTCTTACATTGGCCTTGAAGACCCTAAGCACGTGAGAAGAGGTCATTGTCGCAAACGAAAAGGAAAAGGCGATTACGACGACTTGCCGCAGAGCTAGAGTGAAATATATTTTTGCGCAAAACGGAGAATAGAAGACGCAAATGCAACGCAAACGCAAGGTGCAATTATTGCACTCTATACACAGAGATCTTTTGAATCTCTCCTAAGGTACATCTGCATCTGAAGACGCTAAATCGCTCCTCGATGCTGATGGTTACTCTTGATTAATTGATGATGAAATGCTCCTAGATATGTATATATATATATATACAGTTATTTTTTTTTATTTTTTTCTGTATTAATCTTTGATTCTTTTATATCTGTGTGGCGGTAACAACCTCTAACAAGATGTTACACCGCCTTCTTGTTTTTTGTCTTTTGGCATAACCGAGATTTTTCCTGTTTTTGGTATCCATTAAGATCTCCTCGGAGACAGGGGATGCTCTTCTCATGCTGCATCGGAATGTTACTGATCTCGAACGACCAAACAGAGGCGATTTTTGGATTGCATGAATTTCGAGTTTTATGAACTCTGGATACAAAAAAAGAAGGAAAAAACTATTAAGAAGTCAGAGAACCAAAAAGTAAACATCGCATCATTTCACTTTTTAGCTGCTATACGATATACTGAAATTTCCAGTTTTCAAATTCATATTAAAATATTTGACATTCTCGGAAACTTTTTAACTTTATATTTGAAAAAAAAATTTTTTGATGAAGAAAAATAATGGTGTTATTAAGGTTTTTGTGAGATTTTAATAACGTTGTTGACAAAAATTCGATTTTATGAAATTAATATCAAGATTTTGTTTAGTCACTAGTTACTATTGTTCTGTTTATTTTATTCAATCGCAGTTCTTGATGGAATTTTTATAGTTATTGATTTGATTCTACAAAAAATTTAAAGGTAAATGGAAATATTTCGTTGGCTTTTACGAGTTTTAAGAACGCACAATTTTTTTTTAAAACTGTTTACCTCTTTCAAATGTTTATATCTTGTGACAAAATATTTAAAAAAGGAAATAAAATTTTGTTATTTGAATCATATTTTGACGCAATTTATCATGCGTAGCTGCTTTAGGCTAAAAGTAGAAATTGCTTAACACGGCGCTATGCAAAAAACTCGCTACAATAAGAAGTTTATTAATTAGTATGTCTTCCATTCGCATTTGCGTTTCCTAGACGACGGCGTTCTCATTCTACAGCTTTTGTTATTCAATTTTAGTTTCCTATGATTTTATCAAAAAAATATTGTTTTTAATTTAAGTAAAAAAAATGTATAACACTTGTGTGAAAGTGGGATTTGGATTTCACAGACTCTTATGTTTCATGTTTCATTCTTTTTTAGTGATAACTGACACCAAACTGAATGCTTCAACAAAACTATTGTGGTTTGTTCATAAAATATACATGTGTTAAGAATTAACGTGGAATGTCAAATTGTATCTATAAATTACTTTGATATGAGATCACGTGAATCGACTAAACATTTCAGACAACATTTTTATTTTTAAAATAGAAAATAGCAAAGCCAAAAAACTAATAGCTTTTGAATGGATGCCCAGAAGATTGCAGGCACACGGTCTTACCATACAGGTGTAGGCGGTTTTGCTTTGTAGTTTCAATAGGCAAAGTCTATACGTTTTTATGTTTCCTGGACCACCTTTTTCACGCTCAACGCTTTCTGAACTTATTTCTTCGGCCAAAAAGGTGTTTTAAAGTCAACCTCAATTCTCTTGGCTATGGCGATACATCTTTGTATATATCCTCGAATGTTTCATGTTTCCATAAATGATTTCAGTCTACTTAACAAACTAGTTGGGATGTGGCTTTTGACCCTTTATGAAAATCTTTTCAGATCATACTTCCTTTAACACGCTTTGAACGGCACCTTAACGAAGTCGAAATCTGTTTTGGTTCGCGCGAAATCGTGCTGGTACAAAAATCACTTAAGTCGTTCAAACAAAAAAACGGCTCGACCGATTTATATGAAAATCTTTTCAATTCATATGTCCTTTAATACGCTTCGAACGGCACCTTAACGAAGTCGATATCTTTTTTGGTTCGCGCGAAATCGTGCTGGTACAAAAATCACTTAAGTCGTTCAAACAAAAAAACGGTTCGACCGATTTTTATGAAAATCTTTTCAGATCATAGGTCCTTTAACATGCTTCGAACGGCACCTTAACGAAGTCGAAATCTGTTTTGGTTCGCGCGAAATCGTGCTGGTACAAAAATCACTTAAGTCGTTCAAACAAAAAAACGGCTCGACCGATTTATATGAAAATCTTTTCAATTCATATGTCCTTTAATACGCTTCGAACGGCACCTTAACGAAGTCGATATCTTTTTTGGTTCGCGCGAAATCGTGCTGGTACAAAAATCACTTAAGTCGTTCAAACAAAAAAACGGCTCGACCAATTTTTATGAAAATCTTTTCAGATCATATTTCCTTGAACACGCTTCGAACGGCACCTGAACGAAGTCGATATCTTTTTCGGTTCGCGCGAAATCGTGCAGGAAAAAATGACCACATACGTACACACACACACACACACACATATTTCTTCTCAAATTTTTGCTTAAAATGCTATTGGGACCTTGACACGTGTAAATGCATTGAAAATTTCGAATCCGATTTTCGGACCGATTACAATAACTTCCTACTGGGAAGTTAAAAATGAGTTCAACAACGTGATTGGTCTGTATTTTTTGCAATTGATCAATTCACTTTGTTTGTGGACTGGGACAATTGCGCCTAAAAGCCATTCTTCCGGCATCTATACCATCTGGACCTGGAGCCTCATGATTTTCAGTTCAAACTTAGTGCGTTGACACAGGTTCTAAATTATTTTAAATTTTTAAAATCGTTTATTAAATAATTCTAAAAAATATGTGAGAATTTAGGTCATACTCTTATTATGGCATATTGACAGTAATATATTGACATAATTTGTTCATAGTGACATCTAACCTTCGGCTTCAAATTCAAAGAAAAATTGGTAGATTTAAACAAAACCGACGTTTGGTTATATATCATACATTTTCTGATTTTTTTTTCAAATGCATACGCATATTTCAAAGTACACGAGATAAATACTTTTAAATTAAAAACGAATTTTTAGTAAATAGTGGAAATATTGCATCAAAACTAAAATTTTGATAATGTATTTATGTGTACTTATAAGAGAAGCTATATTTGTTTAAAGATAAAAATGTTTGTGGTTTAAAACAGAAATTCATATCAAAACATTGCACAATTTCAAGATAAGTAAAGATATCATGCTAACATTAACCTTTACTAAAATAAATATTAGTCACAATTCACATTATTCATTCATAGTCGTTAAAATGTTGTCCTTAAAATAATACTTAAGAACTTTATTTGCCTTTTTTTTGCTTTTTAGAAAAAAAAATTATGCGAAATCTCAAACAAAAAAAACATAAGAATCCATTTTTTTCGCTTGAAGGAAATTTTCGGCCTTGATAAAAAAAAACACAAAACAAAAGTTTGTTACGACAACGAAAGATATAAAATAAAGTAATAAAGTGTTTCAATAAACATTTGCAGAATAATGAAGAAGGTAAATGTCTTTCTGAACTTTTTTTTTTATTAATAATTACTACGATCGGCACGATTACGTTCAACTGCTTTCTACTTGAAATTCGAGACTAATCCGACCTAGACCTTGTTCGTGAGTGTCAAGAGTGCACACCATAATGAAGGTGATTCGTTTAGGAAGCATTTATTATGGTTCAACGATTTGATCACTAGAATTTATAAACTTTTGTGAGGAGATGTAGCTACAGTTATAAATGAAAAATGCTCGTGGAACTCTACAGTAAGGATGCTCCATCGGAAACACTAGCAAAGAGTGATGTAACAATTACAATTTCCTTATAAAAAGTAAAGAAGGTAAAGATATGGACTGAAAAGATTATTACATAAAGATTTTTCTTGATATGTTAACTCTTTTCAGGGGACCAACGCGCAGTGATAATGATTTAGAAGCAAATAAATTTGGTCCACATATGGATTAACGAAAGAGACGAAAATCCATTTGTAAAATGCTGGACAAAAAATAACTTTAACATCGAATATCGACTGATGAGGAGAAGTGGATAATTTTCAATAATCCGAAACGAAAATTAGCACGGATGCCATTAACTTGAATAAGGACCATCAACGCCACAGCAAAATACTCAACCTACTAAAGCTATGGCATCTGGTGGAACTTAATGGATGTAACTGGTGTGACCAATAATTTCTATTCCCTACATTACTTTGAAATAAATCATTACTAGCGAACATTATCGACGACAATTAATATATTAGATGTGAACTCTGACCGAAAAACATCCAGAATGGGAGAATATACATGATAATGTTACTTTTTCTTGACAATGCCACAAGAATATGCTACTCAACTAATCAGATTAAGTTAGGGTTAGGGGTAGGGCTACCTCCGGCCGAATTAGCGCTTTAGGCGTCGTTTTCAATGCCACGACTTCGAATACATATCGTAAGGTGGCCCATTGTTCTTTCTGTGTTGTAAGTGGCCCAAGTCATCTTATAGCATGTACACACCGACTTGGTTATCGTTTTATATGGTTTCAGACTATTTCAAAACTAACAACTGTACACACCAACTGGCTTAGTTATTTCTGTCATTTCAATTATTAGATATGGATGTCAATTCTTTGTTATTACAAAATAATTTAGCTTTGTTTTTAATTATGGATGACTATTACTCAAGGAAAAGTAATTATCTGAGGAAAAAAAAAGAAAGCAACACATTTGGAGAACTATTTGCCATTACAAAAGAGTAAAATTCTTGTATAATATTTTGCTCATTTTAATTTCAGCGAGGAATTAATTTAATTATATGATGTCAACGTGGCTTTTGACAACCAATTTTTATAGATTGTTGTAAATTTTCATTGATAGATGGCACTCATGCCAGTTAATTATCGTGGTTAACGAGTTAACCATAGAAATTTTTTTTGGTTTGCAGTACTTGCTTGGTTTGAAAATGTATGACAAACTAAGCACAAACCATCTATATTATTACGGTTAAGGCTTGAAACCATCTCAATAGTGGTAACCAAGTCGGTGTGTACATGCTATTAGAAATAATACATGTCTTTAGGGCGTTCCACCTTTAGCTGGCCAGCAGCAGGTGTTAGTTAAAAAATAGTGTTTTTGACCGCGCTTATTGGGCTGCCTATGCTTGGCTAGATAGTCGGCTTTCTTGTTCCCATCTAAGTTCAGCTCTAGCTCAGCTTCGTCTCGCTCCACTAGCTTGGAACCTGTGGTTTAGAACAAAAATATCAAGGTTCATACCAAAATTAACGATTTCTGGGAATTTTTCCGAAGCACAATGTCCAATTTCTCTGGACTAAAGGTGGCTATTACCGTTGAATATAATTGAAAATTACTACTTAGATAATTTCTGCCTATTAAATGTATTTAGGATCAAATTTAAGAAGCACAGTCTTTATCTATCATTCAAATGTGAACATTTTCGAAATAAAACCTTCTGTTTATAGTAATAAAATCCATTTACCATTGCAAAATGTTGCCATTCCAGCAAAGTGTGCTTGATGTAAATCATTTCACAAGAACTACAATTTCACATGTCTATGGTTGTACTCTTCTAAAATATCAAACAAACATTGATTTTCATTCAAATACGTGATCAAACCGTCAATAAAAGGATTAAGTCATTCAACGTTTTCGGGTTACATCACACAATAATCTTCCGCTAATTTTAATACACGATTGCGCAGAAGCAATTTAATTTATTTCTTTTCGGAAATTCTAATGACGCAAAATTTTCGTTCATTCTGATCATAATACGCTTTCAGAATATAAAATTGTTCATTATAAGACAATGTTACTGCGCCAGAAATGACCCAATAAAAGTGGCCTAACAGTGTTTCTGTCAATTTCTAATATATATCTGCATAAGGAGCCCACAGCCTTTTAAAAGAAAGAAAGTACAGCAATTACATTATCTTTGCACAATGCGTCTCCTATATCCATTTCCTTTGATCGGCAACGATCTTGATTCGTGTATACATTGTGCGAAGGGAACGATCACGCGAAAAATAAAATCACATTATGTATTCTGTTTATGTATTTATTTTTTAACTTCAAATATAGGTTTCCTGTGCTGCAAGGAGCATCTTGCAGCAGCACCGTGTCGGCCGTAGCAGAAGAAAAATAAGAAAATTTCAAAGTTGATTGGCTGCCGCCTCAAGACGTTGAGAGACGTTCTTTCCGTTTAGACATTGTTTTATCTATTCCCATAAATAAGCAATCAAGTCAACAGTTCTTGAACCTGTTGAATACAAAGATTATGGAAACGATGTCCTATCAATTTTTTTGCAATTCTCCTGTGCGGTGGCTATGCCTTCTTAGCTGCACAAAAAAAAAGGCCCAACGGACGACGGACGGACTATACCCTATGCGCGATCTTCCTCCTCTATCCCGTTTGTATATGTTTGATCTGCTATGTGATGCAGCAGTGCACAAGGTACAAACTCGTCGTCAGACACGCATTTATTAAAACTAAGCCTTTAGGTTTGTTCTATAAATAGAATACCGTCCTGGCTGAAGATGGTATTTTCTTGCCTATTAGGAAACAAGAATAAAATTGGAAAAACTTAATAAGAGCCTAATGAAAATGAAGAACAAGGAGAATTATTATTCTTGGTAGACGCACCCCGTATACCTAGAATAGAAGACGGCCGATTATATGCGCAAGAGTATAAGCGCGGACATTTCAAGTTTTTTGTGTATTTTATTTTTTCATTTTTTTCAATTCTCACATTCCTTGATAATGAAAATAAAATTTTAACTACTATCCACCATTAAAAAGGAAGACATTGACTTCCAGGTAATTATTTTGCGCGACGGTTCGCTTTTATAATATATCGCTTTATACGTTAGCGGTATTTGAATAATTTTGATGTTAAACAGGATTCTTTGCGGTCATAATATATACTTACTTAGGGCATTCCATTTCTGTGGTATTAATGGTCAGTAAACTCATTAGATTTATAAACAAGGAAGATTAGTTGATGATTTTGTTCTTAATAAATTGGTACTTAATAATAAAATTATCTATTTATATATTTTACTTAACGATACGGCATTTAGATTTTATATGTGAAGAAACTTGGAGATGAAAATATTTATTGGTCGTTTTAGTAGATGCTGTTTATTGTAGGACAATACTTCTTTCTAAGCATTTTTATGGTATTTGATGGTATTTTAGTTGATAGTAAAAATGAAATAGAAGTATTTGCCTGACGTGGCTTATGCATTAAAGCAGTGGAATATATGTTTAAACTAAATAGAGCCTAGCCTTTATGTATCTGTTTTCTTTTTCCTTTCGTCTATAGGAGATTTTGAAAGAGTTACGTTAAGTGCAGCAGAATTAAAGTCCTTTAATAAAAATGATAGTGATGGAAGAATCTTGGGGAAAGGTGGAAATGTGATTTTTTTTTAAATAAAAACCAAAATAAATATATTATGAAAATTGTTACTGCTTAATGCAGTATAAAAAAGAAAAGGCTTTTTGTATTTTTTGGCGAATTGCAAACGTTTTGTTTTATTTACTTTTGAAATAAAAGGTTTCTTTCGAGGAACTCTACCATCTGTCATGGTTCTGCCATGGTTTGGGGGTGCTTGGCAACGTCAGGTGTTGAAAGATAAAATTTTTAGGTGTTGACGCAATTTTGATAGATTGTGATACTTCTTAATCCGAAAAAGTAAGGTCGAATTCTTATCAAGCTCCAAAACATGTGTGTGATTCCTATTGATTATTCAAAGAAGATATATCCGTCATTAAATAATGCTATGAATTGTGTTCAGAGTTGTCTATCCTATGTTATTTTGGGAGTGTTATTTATTTCCGTGGTATAGTAAATTTGTTCTGGAATATTCTCTAACTCTAAACGAAACATCAGGTGGAATTGCTGGGAGTGTCTAAACATTTCTATATATTGTTAGCGGACGGAATGTATTTTCACGCTCCTGGAGTGTTTGTGTTAAAATCTAATTCTCCAAAGAAAATATTTTTGGAGGTAAATTCGCTATTATCATTTCATCCATAAATCGGCTTAATAGACAAGGAGCCGCAAGAAAGTGGGTGGTTTCCCTCACTGTGCATTAAAACAATTTTCGGAGTTACCGTCCAATATACTAACGCAAACTTAATTTTGTTCTCGGCGATATCCAAAAAACCAGCATTACATTTAAATGATGCCTTGAGTTCTTCACTTGAAATTTACTTCAAATTTAAGTTGCGTTTTCGGTTTACTTATTTGAATTCAAAATGTCTTGAATTTTACATGAACTGACCTTTGCCGTGTTTTTTTAATCTGTTCTATTCTGTTCTGTCCTGGAACATTAAAAAAACGGCAAGGGAAATTTTCATTTTTATTTACATAAATTACGGCTTTGGACATTTTAATTTCTTCTAATATTGCATAAAGATCGGTCTTATTTATCTCTCCATTAATTTTTCTCGGTTTTTATTCAGTAAACTAAACATTTTACTTTATTTGTGAACTGTCAAGTTAAAAAACGTATGTGAGAAAAGGGAAATTTGAAATTTCCCTTTGTGCTGGATAGTGTTCTTGATAATTATCGGGGACAAAACTTTTGTATGGAAGCTGTTCTGTTCTGTCCTGGAACAGATTAAAAAAACACCCCTCTTGACGTTTCCAAATATAGCATAAACTAGTTCCATAATATAATATAAATTACTCTTTGCTGCAGAAATTGTTTTCTTGATAAACTAAACTTTGGGATGTCCTTTTATACTACTAGTCTGTCTTGTCTTTCAAGTTGTTCACCTTCTGTGTAAAAAATTGCCGGAATTATTAAATTAAATAAAATTAAATAACTTATTCAACAAATTTTCACCCTTTCAAAGGCCCCATCGAATGCTATACAACTATGCCAGCGCGTTACTCAATCCTCCATACATTTTTCATATGTTGATTGAGGTATGGTCTTCAGTGAATTTTATTAAAATTCCTCAGTTGACTCGAAACGCCATTATCGAAATGTTATGGGCTAAACAGGACAATTTCTAAGAGTCTGAATAAACTCTCCAGAAGTACGGCAGAGAGAAACCGGCATGAGGAATTATGAAGGTGACTGAAATATAGATAAAGATTGTCGAAAACTATAAAGAAAATTGTTTTTTTTCAGATGAAATATCAAAGCAGAACTAATAGTCCGGGGAAATTAGCAAAAAAACGCACGAAAGGAGACAAAATTCCAAAATGGCTGAAAATTGGATCACAGCTTCCTTGGGACTTTTTAAGAAAACAATTTCGGAATCACAAAAAAAACAACATGGCCGCCGGAGATATCACTTTTTGGCCAAAAAATCACTCAAAAACTGTTGTTTTTCGAATTTTTTTTTTGATCAGTCAATACAAAACATTATTGCCTACAAAATACCCTTCTTGAATTTTTTTCGAAAACATTTACCTTTCCGAATTATTCAAAGAATTTGAAACTTTGACCTTGAATAACTTCGAAAGGGTTAGCTTTTCGCAAAAATGACAAGAGCCCTTATAGGCAATAACGTTTCGTATTGACTGATCAAAATTTTTTTTCGAAAAAACCAGTTTTTGAGTGATTATTTTTGCTAAAAAGTGATATCTCCGGCGGCCATGTTGTTTTTTTTGTGATTCCGAAATTGTTTTCTTAAAAAGTCCCAAGGAAGCTGTGATCCAATTTTCAGCCATTTTGGAATATTGTCTCCTTAGAATGCTAATTTCCCCGGACTATAAGTAAAGTAGCAAGTGACTTAAAAACTGCGTACAAAACAAGCACTTGAACGTAATTCCCAAGGTCAGAGAAAAAGAAAGGTCCAAGAAGCTTAGGAGTAGAATCAGAGCTAAGAGAAATCTACAAAACGTCGAGCGTAATATAGACGACAGCCCAAAAGACAGTCAGATAGCACACCTATCTTAAGACCTTATGCCGCACTTAATTGTAAGTATTCGTCAAAGATTTTTCTATATGACATATTGTTTTACATTTTTTTAACACCAAAAAGAGACTAAAAATCCTTTAAGCTAAAATCTTATACCAATAATCCGTACTAAAATATATGATCGATTTTTTAAGACTCTGTAAAATGCTTCTCCTTCCATAATCAAACGCCATCTAATAAATAACTTTAGTACCATTTATACGTCCTTTTTAAATTAAGTATATAAACGTCTTCTTGGCTTACATTACGTAAAAGTCCTTTAAAATGTCGCGGTTTTTAAAGATTTATGGCAATGCCAACTCTTTTTAGTTGAAAACAATTTTATTATGTGTTGGGAAATCTCGAATATTTGATTTTTAACATGTTTGGGGACAATTTATGTTTGAATGTTTTCTCCGACTTTTTATATTAGAACTAGGAAGAATCTAAAAAGGAAATTCTGAGCTGAGAGATATGTAGAAGACGGGAGATCTCAGCTTTCACCTGATGGGAAGGTCCAGCAGCCTTTCCATCATTTTCAAAATAAAAGAAGTTAAGCTGATAGGTCTATACGATTCAGGGAGCTCCAAAGTACTGTTGCCTTGTTTAGGGCTAAAAACTACCACGACTCTCCTCCATATGGTTGGTATATATCCCCAATTGAAGCTGGCTCTAGCGAGGCAGACCAGGTTGTTGAAAATCAGTTCGAGGCACTTCATACAGATGACATCCATACATACATTATGTCAAATTTCAAACCACCATATAGAATATATCACAAATTGTTCAAAATTCAAATCGCGGGACATGAACAAATTTGTAACTTGCAGTTTTATTTTTATTGCTCTCTATCGAAATGATCATTTTAACATATACTGAAAACCTAATCTATATCAAAACAGTGTTCATTGCTCACTCCATGTCCAATTTGCTCATTCGCAAAAAGTTATCTGAAGAGCAAATTGGCGAGGTGTATGTACTTTTTGATAGCTTCAGCAAAGGCAAATCCCAGATTTAATGTAGTCTTAATTGCTTTCGTGATGAGTTTACTGCTTAAATAATTTAAAGTAAGGAAATGCCCTCGAAAAGGCTTTGTTCTGGGTCATTCCATGGAAAACGACACCAAGCTAATGAAAAAAAAGTGACGGAAATCACATAAATTTTAGGCTTTAAGTATTGTTAAAGCCCCATAGTATTCGGAAATATGCTTGTAGTAAAAAATAAAATTATTACTTTTTATATTTTCCCAGTTGAATATTGATTTTTCCATTCAATTCAAAAAAAAGTGCACTTAGGTGAAGAATGCCAGCTCAAATATTCACTTAAATACTTGCAGCGAAAGTGCCGTTGATTTAAAACCAGCAGCTGAGCTATAAAGCGAAAGAGATGTAGAACATGAATTCCCTACACCAAGCCCAAAAAATAACTAAATAGTTAATAAAATATGCCTAAATTAATGTGTTTTGTGTGTATAGTTTTTTACTCGTCCCACCCGTCACGGATCCATGTCCCACCCGTCACACCATTTTAAGCTTCATAAAAAAAGTTCGTATTGTTTTTCCTTACCTCTTTTTAGAAAACAATTAGCGACATAACTAAAATAGGATACTACAATAAAATTAGGGCTTCATATGAACTATTTGATCTGAATTTCAAAGTCGAGTGCAAGTATCTAAAGAAAGAAGGGTTTTGCCTGTCCCACCCGTCACATATGTAATTCTACGAATTTAACAATGTTAGAATATATTTTTATGTTGTTTTCTTTTATCATATCTTAAAAAATATATCTAAGAATGCTATCATAAATACAGTATGTATTATTTACTTTGTTTGCACTTTAAAATAACTGAATGTATATCAAAAAATGTGTTAAAATGTCCCACCCGTCACCATGGAATGACCCTTCTGTCTATCACTTAAACTGTTTCTTCTAAAGTTCAAAATCAGCTCATATTATGTAAATTTATTTTAATTTTGTTACGTAACTTTTAAGAGTAAAATAAAAAAAAGTTCACATCTCCCTTCAGTTAAGCACTAACCATAAGAAGGAATATTATGCATATACTACCTTAGATCATTTCCTCTTTCTTTTTTATTGCTTTCTTAAATATAATCTCATGAATTTTTGTTAAAAAAAATCGCTTAATTTTTGGAGATATTCCTACTGGTCTTCTTCTGAGAATTAACCACATCTTATTTAACGAAAACCAATAAAACAATATTTTTTTTTCAACAACCTATTGATCTCATTTTTTTTATTAATAATACTTAAGAACAAAAGAGTTGCTCCTTAATTTCTTTCTTATGTATGCCAAAGTTCTAGATTAAAAATCAAAAAAATATATTCATTTTTTAATTCTTATTTTGTTCAAATTAACAACCCAAAGTTGATAAAACTTTGTTCTAAAAATAGAAGTAATCTGGATTTAATGTACAAAGACTAAAAACCAGTTTGCGAGCATCTTTCGGAATTCACTAGCGCCAAGAAGATTTGTTGTTTTTTTTTAATTTTATTTGCATATCATTAAAAATCAAATCGGTCGTATTTCACCTGGACTTTTACAATTCTCGGGAATGTCGAAGAGATTCATGCAAAATTATGAGATTGAAAATAAAATTAAGAAAAATAAAAGAGAGAGAAAAATAAAAAAAAGAAAAGAAATAAAAATGAGAAATCAGTCGCAGAGATTTTTCTTGTCCGACCTTTTGTTACTGTTATTTTAAATTCTTTGTTATTAATCTTTTAGCGCTGCTGCTTTCTTAAAGATAGTTTCTAAGAACAAAGTTGTATCTGGATAGAGAGTGCAATATCTGAAGAGGTTGACTATTTCTCGTTTTTAAAAAAGAAAATTTAAACAAAATGATTAATCTTAGTCAGTTTTAAAATATTGGTTGATAATTCCAACCTACTTTTGATTCTTTTATTTCCGTATAGGATTTTCCCTGTTTTAATAGTGGGTCATGGCGATTAGTTATTATTGATTACTAGTTGTAGATTTTATGCTAATTGTGTAGATTATGGAGTAGCCTAAAAATCAATTTAATGGCTAACACGAGACTATATTTTTTTACATTTATTTTGTTCAGATATATTTTTAAAAGATTTATTAAAGGATTTTTTTTTTCAAATTAAGTTGTTAAAAGTGTCTTAAGTAAATTTGCGTTGTTATATGTACCATAATCTACTAGTGATAATCATAACTATTCATTAACTGTGTTCCAAAATTCGAGCAAAGTTCTCGCAAACAGTCGACTTCTACTCGTAGCTACTCATGCCTTTGTTGAGAAGTAGAAGCTACGAGTAGAAGCCAACTGCTTGCGAGAACTCTGCTCGAATTTTGGTACACAGCTATTGTAATACCTTTAACTATTTCTACTTGTATTTACTAGGAACTACTTCTGTTTAAAAACGAATAAAACTAAAGAAGTTAAGAAGTAAAATTGTTAGAAGGAAAGTCGCCATTTTAATTCTTCTGTAAATTATTTTGTAATGAAAATTGAATCCAAGTATCCATTTCCTTAGGAAGTAGTTTAATTTCCTTTCAGTATAATAAAATGAAATCAAGTGATACAAATTATGCAAAATACCATATAAAAAAAAGATTGAAATAAAACTTAGAAAAAATTACATAAAAAAAACTGGAGCTATTATAACTAGTTTTAATATATTTTTTTCAATGCATGGAAACGATTGATTTTGTTCTAGTGAAAGTTGTGTTTCAAATATTTTAGCAAACGTAGTATACTAGTTTCTTTATTTATGTTAATATTTTCGATATGATTCAAATAATACCGTATAGATTCATTAAAATTTTCCATTAAACAATTATCGAAATAATATTATTACGTAAAAAACGGGGCTGAAAAATTATATAGTATTAAACAAGCAGACAATTAATTAGTTAATAAAGTTGATTAATGATTATTCTTCCATTTATTATTTTAACAACGAACCTCTGTTATTTGTTTTAAATTATTGTATACTAAACCATACTATTTTGATATTCTATGATAATAATAAAAATTTCTTGAAACGAAATCTGCTAATACTACGCAGAAACTTGATTCAATCAGGTTCATTCAATATATTACTTTAACTTCTTTACGGGTATTGACATACATGTGTATGTCTATGTATTTTAATATTTTAATCATTTACAAAAATGAAGTAAAAAAAATTAAGTTTATATTCTAGTCTTCAAGGGCGATAATACATAAGGACGCATGAAGCAGACACACAAAACTTTCTTTGCGCAAGAGAGTCGTGAAAATCCGACTAAATATACGTGGTTTGCTGCACTTGGAGTAATATCACACAATTTGATGGTTTTGTATGGCAGCGTTTATCTGTCGATTTGATCGAAATGCCAAATATGAAACTTAGAGAAAATCGAGAAGCTTTTTTTGAAACCAAATACGGCCCTGGACCGAATTCTCGTTGTAGACCCAGATAAATAAGTAAATAATCTGTCCACTTTCTTATTAAAACTTCACTATGATTTTATGACCATTCATTATACAATAATTTTACTAATATCCTACTCTTCTCGCAAAAATTATTAACATTTATAAAGTCTTAACATTCGAAAAGCAGCACACGATAGCCATGAAATTATTAACATGATCGATCGTTTATTTAAAAAAAAAATCTTTTAGCCTTCCTATTTTCTCTTATTTTTTCACGCTTATTTAAAACAACTGAACTTTATCGATAAGCTGGCAGTTAATGTTAACATTGTAAATTCTACATTTCGATAATATCTTAAAATAAGTAAAAGAATCGACAATAAAACAAAAAAAACCATGCAATTTCTTGGGTAAAACCTGTCAATTACTTTTCTTCTATTTTTCCTACATATGAATTCTTTGCGACAATACTTACGACGCCTATAGTAACTACATATGACATAACATGATGTCTGCTGTTAAGCTGCGGTTTATCACTTTTAATTAAATGAATTAACAAGCATTCTAAAAATATGACTATATTGATTAATTAAGTATTACATTCGCACTTTGCTGTGGCCCATCGAGACGGCATTTTAAGGTGACAAATCACCTTTATTATGAGTCGCAGCTTTTTTTTATTACTGATTGAAGACATAAAGAAATTTTGAAATGAAATGTGTAAAATGAGGTTTTGAGACAAGCTTTCAAGCATAATCAAAATGCCATTAGCTTGAATGTTTTGAGTTGTGATTGAGAAGTAAATAAAAAAGAAAGGTATAATTAGTAATATTTTTAATTAGATTTATTATTTTCAAGATTTCGTTCTAATTATTTTAAGTTAATTCTTGCAAAATAAAATGTCATATCTGAATCTACTAATACGACAAAACTCACTCGAATCGGGTTAAATTCGAAAGAAATTAGTTCAACCGATATGCATTTCACGCGCGCAATTGAATTGTTTTGCATTAAAAAGCACCTGGGAATCAATATCTTTCTTCACCGCGATCCATTTTGGGTCATTGTCGTCCTAGTAAAAATTTTGCATGTGCTTAAATAATTCGGGGTACAACACCACACTGCCAAAACAGCAAAACAATCAATGATCATGAACCTTGAATTATTTAAATTACATAAATGCGCCAGGCGGCAGCACAAGCACACACGGGGGTGTGAGTAGCAACAGTTAATGAACTCTTGAAACAAAATTATTATGTAAACTGCACAAAAGTCGCAAGATATTTATTTTTAGTACGTGTTCAGGATTTTTCATACTACTATTATTTGTACTAAAAATAGAATGGTCAATTGCAGCTGAATAGAAAAACAAAATCAATAAAAATAACGACAACAAAAATAAAAAAAACAGATTAAAATCTAATTCAAATTTGTTTCACACAATCCTTTCCTACTTTTCCACATTTTTACTTATCGTAAAAAACTATCGTATATAAAACTAACATTTTTAAATAAAATCTTCCACAGTGTTTCTACGTTGACTGTCAAGTTAGAAGCAGCATAGATATTCATGTCTCGCTATTAAAGGAGTATTTAACATTCTAATAATGAAACTAGAGCAAGATGTGCACCGCCGCCGTTGGTGAGTAAGAATATTAAATTTGCTTATGTTATGTATGTGCATGCACTGTAGGAATATTTTATTAACCGTGCATAAAAAGAAAGTTCAAAATTTCTCGAGTTCGATAGAGAATAGATTTTGTGTCAAGTTTTTGTTGTTTGGGTGCTGGTCGTAATGTAGATCTTGATTTGACTGTGCCTTTTAATGGCGGGTCTGGGTGTCAAAAACGTTAAGATATTTTTTTAGAAAGGAAAGAGAAGAAGACACTGGTTTGTGTCTTCGATGGTTTACTGAGGCTGGCAGACAGTAGATTATTAGGTCAAATCGCATGCGTATTCTGAATTAAGGTTGTAAAAATTTCTTTCTGTAGTGCAACTTGGTCCAGTTGGTGAATGAGGGCTCAATTAAAGACTCAACAAACAGTTACTGGTTGCTGCAGTTACTAAATAAAATTCGTTTCTTACTAAACAATTTTGTCTTTGAGAATCCATGGCACCTTAGCCATTAGGCCACTACGGAAATTTGAAATCAAAGTTTTCTTCGCAGGTGGTACGAGATTTCCAATTGATTTTTGATGGCAAATTTATATTTGTAAAATGAAGAAAATAAGTTACTAGTTTACTTACTTCTCTCTTTACTTACTACGCTTACAACTGGGGCCCAGTCGTGGGTTCTCATAACTAATACCTCCCGATTCCGATATCCTTCAGCTTTGTATACCTAAATCTCCACGGCAATTTTTACCCGAAACACTAAATTACAAATCATTCTCTCTACCTACAATCCCATTTTTCGTGGACTATATAGACTTTCGTAGTCTGTATTTTCGTACTCCTACAATATCCAAGAGTTCAAATGCTGGGTTCATCGCCATCTCCTGCAACATGCTCCTGACTCTTCATAACTTTAAACCTACCTTCTACTCTGAATTGTGACCAGTCACAAGTCACAAGCTTTTGTGACTCGTGCTTGTCACAAATACTTTATGACTATCAACTGTTTTGGTATTCTAAGCACACAATCACAAGAAAAATCACCTACGGTGGTGAATTTTTAGTTGTGTAATGAGACTGGACGATAACATAACCAACGTACGCCAGAAAATATTGATGCAGTGAGGCAGAGTGTTTATGAACGTCACAGTCAAAGTTTTAATAATCGTTGTGACTGTTTGCGGATTGTCAAAATTGTGACTGCAAAATAAGAATACGAAATTGTCTCGCCACATATGTACTTGTGATTGCGCCGTGACTTGTGACTACTTTTAGAAAACGGGTACTAATCGAACCCTTGAACTAAGCTTGCTATTAAATATTGCACCATGATGACAGACTAGAAGTGCAAAGGGTGATTTTTGAACTTAGAACTGCAACATAAAAAAGGTCTGGATGAGAGTTTCCTCCCAGGGTTCATTTTTCTGTGTATGGCTCTCCTTTCTTCCCTTTTGAGCTCTTTCTATTTTTCTTGTGGTGCTCGTGTTCGGCGAGACTGCTGCACTGTTCGGTACGCAGCATTCTTACGTTTAGTCGCCAGATTATACTCATTATCGAGTTAGTCTTTCGATCTAACCCAAAGTGCTTTCGGAACACAATCAAGATAGTGATCCGAGTGGGAGTTAGTACCTCGATACTTTCGTACCATCATCGGGCCCAAAAGATGGCAGTGTTTTATCAACACGTGGTCTGTGATCAAAGGCTTTGGGTACACTGACGTGCAGACCTAGTTCTCGCAATTATCAATTTCTTACTTCTTGCTATCTGTATTAATTCCCCTTTGTTCATTGTCATTAATATTCTCATACAAACTAGCGACGCCGAAGTACTGCCTCTACACCGGGTCCCAACCTACTTTGGGGTTCCCAAAACGATTTTTACGTCATACCTGGGGCAAGTATTAAGTTCGCGTTCAATTACTTCGAAAAAGTCTTCGTTTTCATCGTCCGGGCACTCATCTGTAGGTCATATTTTATACTTTTATTTATTACAATACATCCTGTTAATATTCAATGTCAGTATACTGCTGACGCCTTTTAATTTGCTGTAAGATTATTGTAGAACTAAAGCAACAAATTAATTTTATCGCGTGTGGAAAATTTATGTTATTCACTTTTTCGATCACCTCTCGATTTGCGTCATAGAAATAAAGCTGAAGGGTAAAAAGCTGATAAAACTGAAATGTGACTAATATCATGCCTACAACAATATTGTACATCGACGGTAGTATCCTGTCTATAGAATTATGGAAAAATGTTTTTTTTTTAACTTGCAGATATACCTTGCAGCATGATCGTGTACTTTGCGTACATAACTGAGATCACGTAAACTGAACTAACCATGAATAATCAGCCTCTGATTGATTGATTGGGGCTTCACGCAGAACAACAAAATTTCACACTTTTCTTAGAACAATTTAAAATCCCGTCAAAAATTCAACTGAGATTTTAATGGAAGAAACACAAAAAAAACAATTCAAGAAAAAACAATACTGTGATCAGTGATTGCTTGTATAATAATAATCAGCATCCATAACAATATATTTCAAGATGTAATACATCACATGTCCATTGGCTATCAACATAAAATTAGCCAATTGGCCTTCACTTATTATAAACTAGGAAAACATGACAGTTTTTATGGGATATCAATGCCAAATTATTTCAATAAAAATTACCTTTACATTTTTAAACTAAAGAACTAGCCCTAGCACTCTATAGCCTCTCTATACTATTCTATACTAATGCCCAGTGCGCTAGTGCGCGAGTGCTTTGTACTTGCTGAATTCCGTGAGTTCTTCTGCAAGTCACGATATTAATTTCTTTGAAAAATCATTAGCATGCTTAAGGCATTGTTAATAACTATTTTACCGCAATTGGTAAACAAAGAGGTATGGACAAAATTTTTAATACCAGCGCCAACATTAATTATTATTTATATAAGTTTCTATTTTTGTAAATGATTGCGTTCGGTTATTTTTAAATTTTTATACAATTTTTTTGTTGCTGTCATCTACTCTTGTGCTCCTTCTAAACTCTATACAACAATTTCTTGATACAGAAGATAACAAAAAAAACATCAAGTATCGTAAACGTAAAATTAGTGAATCTTACAAGGTCTCGCCAAAGATGTGCTGCCGCCCATGATTAATAGATCTTAGATAATGCAACTTTACTAGTACTCAATAATTATTATAACATTATGAGGATAAAGTTTGAGCAATGCCCCCCTTATAAAAACCGCTATTCACGATTCACCGTTGTTTCTTTCTTTAACTAGTTAACAGTTTTTTTAAACCAAGGTTAATATTAAAAATTATCTTAAATTATGGCGATTTCATTTTTTTTGCTGTGCTGTGTTTGCACATTTTCATAAAATATTTATCTGAAAAATATAATTTTGTATATGGCAAAAAAAAATGTGGCAGAATGATCTATAACAGACTGTAAATTTTAATTTTTATTTCAAGTTTAAAATACATTAATCATTAATATTACTGGCGCATGTGTTCTATACAATGTATATTCGTTGGGGAATTTTTATTGTAAGATAATTTTGTGTTGTATAGAAAGTAAATATTCATGTTATATTTTTGTGATTTTTCTGTACTTTGTATTCTAGAAATTACAAAAATTGTTTATTTGAAGGGATTTATAACCGAGTAGTAATCTAGTAATGAGTGAAAAATGCACAATTAATCAAATAAAATCTTTATGTACAGCAAATAAAAGTGCAAAGTGTGGGAAGCAGGCAACATTCATTTCAAAATGGTCTGCAGTAGCTCCTCCTTCAGCACTCGCAATGTACTTCTTTTTCCAAATAAAATTCTTCCGTGACGAACTATTTAGGAAACGATATCTAAAAATCCCTGTATGTACTATCCAAGATCTGCAAATTAAAACACGTACACTATAGGTCAATTGACAAAGAATAAAGAGAAAAGGGTGATTTCAGAACGATGTTGCAATAAACACAAAGCCGGCAGGGAACAATTTAATAGAAATGTTCTTATACGCTGATGCGAGCATTTTTTAGACACCCTTGATCTAAATTGCACATATCACCCAACTAGAACTTCAGAAGAACCATCACTAAGACCCCGTAGAACAATTTGATGATACATTGCAGAAAGGGCAAGCTTCCGTTTAAACAAATTTGGTGTCGATCATATTTGTAACACTAGAATAATCAAGAAACAATCTTTCGAGTTCGATTCGTCCTTATACCCAACTTTTTTCGACTTTGAAATGACCTTCGACTGTATATATAGCACTAATAATTGGATCAGGCGAAAGCAGTAAACTTTTCCAAAGCATCAGCAACACTTTTGGTTATACCTCTTTCACTCGAACTCAAAGCTTTTGCTTATACCTCCCTCACTCGAACTCACAAGCAGAATAGAAGGACTCTGGAAATAACGGGAGCTCATGTGCCTCCCAACCCAATAGCTGCTATTGTCCAGCGCTGGCCTAAAGAATAGAGGAACTGTAGATAAAATAGTAAATCTCATAAAAATGTGCTATGGAAACTGTCAATGTCCCCATACACGAGCTACCCACCCATCTATCCAAATCCAAATGGGGAACCACCATGTGTGGGGAAATTCGGACGGACTAGTGCCCAACAGCCGCGATTTGAATTTACAATTTATTCAAAATGCAAAGCGCGGTGCCACAGAGCTTTTATTGGTTCGCTCTGAGGTTGAGAAACCTGGGGCTATACGCTGAACTCGCCGTCTGGGTCCCTGAAAGCTTCGCAGTGAAAGTTGCAAGCGAGGAGCTACAAGCTTCAAAAATTAGGACTATATGATTTATGAACAATCACTCACATGGAAGGCTGTAAGCTGCTAATTTTGAAGCTTGCAGCGCAGGTACGTAGTTGCCTGGAAAATGAACTTCAATCAACGTTGAAGTAATACCCATAACAGCTGGAACATGTCCAAGCACAAACGTTGGACGCTTGACATTGGACGCTCGTAACTCGAGCATCTGCCACATGGTACAACTTACCATCAAGCGTCCAACGTTGGAGGGTGTTCATAGCATCGTGTAGAGCCGGCTTAACTTATCCCCCATCCTTCTCGTTAAGCCGGCTCTACACGATGCGGTGAACGTTTGATTCGAATGTTGGCTTCCAAGGTTCGAGTGATACCCATCACAGCCCGAACGTGTCCAAATACGAACGTTGGACGCTTGACGTTGGACACTGGTAGTTCGAGCATCTGCCACACGATGCGTCCTACCATCAAGCGTCCAACGTTGGAGGGTGTTTATAGCATCGTGTAGAGCCGGCTAAACAGAACGAGCGAGTTTAACGTGGAAAAGTGGGTGCCAAGAGATCATTTTCTTAATCCGGCTAATCTACGACATGCTCCATGTTCGAATCGAAATTCCTCCACAACTTGTCATCGTAGAGTTTTCTTCGTAGAGGGTCAAAGCTTTATTTAATTGATTTGGTAAACTGAAAATTTAATTGTAACTAGAAATTTTCTCGGACTCTTTTAAGAAATTTAAAAAAAACTGACGAAATAAAATTTTGTTTCAATACGAAATTTCAGTTACCAAAAATAAAGCCGTTCATCTACAAATAATTAACCTTAAAAATGCAAAATAATCTACTTCAATTTTTTTTACCTTCCTGTATTCCAAGATATGCAAAGCCGCTAAAAATAAAGATTAATTTCCAATATCTAAAAAATTTCTAAGTAACGGAAACGTGTTGACGTAGGATGGACATATAGATACCTTTCATGAATGTCATAGATACACAAATATGTCATAGGTTTGTTGTTTGACCCAAAAAACCGTTGCTCAAAATTGCTTTTAACGAAAACAGACAGTTTAAGATAAACCTTATCGAAACGAGGACCTGCAATATACCTGCAAAAACAGTTTTTTGTCATTTCCCTTACATCAAATCTGGCTGAGTTCTATCCGTTATCCAGGTCAACTGTGCGGTTAATCACTAGAAGCACTTTTGAAAAATGGCCAAAGAATAAAGTAAAAATAAAAAAATAATGCTTTTTCGTTTGATAGAGGTTATTGTAGCATTAAGAATTTTTTTAATGCTACAACGATCGAAGAAGATAATCTGATTTTTGCGGACAACCCACATAAAATATAATATACGAGTACGACTGCGCTAAGACGAACCCGTTTTAAATCATTATAATTTCGGGGCAAACTTATTTTGAAAAAGAAGAAGAAAAAAAATAAAGATTACCCTAAGAAGACTTCCGAAGACATCATCACCCATGACAAGACATTACCATGGAATTATTGACATCGCCGCGCGGACATGAATGAACAACAGAAACGGACGCTGCAGCTCGTCTAACTGGTTTCAGCACCAGCTTCATATTCCCCCAAGTTCAAAAATAATGACCAACACAAAAAGTATGAGCGATCAGTTTTGTCTATTCACGGATACTATACTACACAAGTCCGCTGGTCCCGTCCGCATTGTGCTGTCGATAAAAACGTCGATTGACATTTCACAAGTGATTCCAACTGCGACTGAGATTAATTATTATTAAAAGCTCCTCTCGCCTGCCTGCTTACCATTTTCTGGGCCAGTGACCTCTAAATAGTTTTTTGAAACAAATCGTCGAAAATTATTTTCATGATTGTAACAAAATGACATTTCATCGCGAAATTGAATGGAAAAAATTGATTTTATCAACAGAAAAAAAACGACAGTTAAAGCAAAAACTTGTTTAAACTGGACACCAAAGAATAACGGGATAAAAACGTACAAACTGTTTAGTATGAGTGGAAAATTTCTATGAAAATTTTATATCGAAATTTAAGGATGGATAGAAATTGCCGTGTGCTTCATGCAGAAGGAAATGTGTGGCGACATTTTCTGACCCTTGGCCATTTGGTTGTGTCAAAGATGGCGGTTAAACTTCACTTTAATGGCACATATGATGACACAACGATTTTCTATTCGAACATTTAACATTTTGTTATTTTCTTTTTATTTTCCTATGTGTGATTTTAAAATATCGCAATGATTTAAAAATATTTGCATATTTTGTACAATTTTTTACAAGGTGGCAGACTTAGGATTTGAAATTCGAATTTTTGTAAAACCGTTGCGCGGAGAAGCGGAAGAGGGATATATAGCTCGGCACGGGATGCGTGCAGATTGTTTAAACATGTTAAGCCGTTTTCGAACTGTAAGCACGCTTTGGTTCTTTAACTTTAACTTTCCAGATCCTTATGTTCAATGTATCTACTTATATCAGATTCAATCACGTCCTTTAATCTCGCTCACGATCTACCCTCTTTTCTTATTCCCGCTATGTTGTTCTTTTTCTTAAATGGCGTAACAATTCTTGTAGGGTTCGGGCATCTTCAAGTCTCTTCTTCAAGCCGTCCCTACGTCTTGCTAGTTCTCTTCAGTTTATTATACGAAGTTTCCGAATATCTTCTAACACGCCGTCCATCCACATACTTCTTGATTGTCCTACGCTTCTATTTCCTTATTGAAAATCCTGGTAATCTATGGTCTACCTTGTGAAATATATCTTCCGAAGCTCGTACAACGTGTCCGCTTCATCTGCTGAATTTTATGAATGTTATATTTATTTCGTCATACATTTCTACAAGCTCTTCGTTCGATCTACCGCGCAATTCCTTTTGGTTAACCCTTTCAGGACCAATTATTATTCTTAGGATTTTCCTTTCGAAGATTTTGAGCAGATAATTCTGTTCTTTTGGTCAATGTCCAAGCCTCAGACCCGTATACCATAGAACTGGACGGATTGAAGTTTTATCCGACTTTGCATTGTCTTGAAACTTTTTGGTCCTTTAGAATCAGGACTAGTGTAAAATAGGTTTTATTTGCAGTTACGATGCGTCTATGAATGTCGTGCTTTATCTTATTTTCTGCGGTAAGCATTCTCCCTAAATACATAAAGTTTACTACATTTTCCGATCTATGATCGTCAAAGCTGATGCTTCGTTTTAATCGTTGATACAATTATGTACGTTGTTTTCGTGTCATTTATTCTTAGATTGCTGAGCTTTGTTTTGCTGAACTTCCTACAACCCTTTACATCTTGCGCGCTTTGCGTCCAATTATGACTCTATCATCTGCGAAGGCTGATGTTGAATATTTGCTGTGAAGATGCTATTTGCTCCATTCGTTAAGCAAGTATTTGTCTCATTATGAAATTCTGGTCTGTTGTCGATCTGCTTTTTCTAAATCCTGCTTGGTTATTTGTCTTCAATATATGGTTTCAGTCCACTTAACAACGGTTCATTACATTGTAAAAAGTGTAGTGCTTCAGAATTTGTACAACGAATGGATCCTTTAAAACGCGAATGGAGGCGTGACGCAATGCACCTTTAGCAACGACGAAATGTCCAACGGTTCTAGAAAAATTAATCAATAACTTGTTTGGACTTAACGCCATTAGTTCCGACAATAAAAAATTCCCATTGAAAAAAATAGGAAGTTTTTTTGCAAGTCTCATCAAAATTTCGTGTTGCTGGTAAATCTTCGGAAATTCAAACATTATTAGACTAATATTTTCCTATATATAAAATAGAGAAAACTGACGTAGTTTCGTTAATCTTTTAATCTAGCTTTTGCACGGAATTTAACACACATCAATTGTTTTGACATTTTACCATAAAATACACAAAAAACCTAATCAATTTTATATATATTTCTCGATCACACCAATTGATTTATAGCTCAAATAATATTATTTATATCTGATTTTTATTTAACACTATTATATAAACAAGGCGATAAAATCATACCTGATGATGATTTCCGCCTAACGCCCCCCACAGAATATGATTTTATAAATTATAATCTGGAACCGTGCTAAAACATCTTCAATCTATGACAGTAAATCAAAGGTGAAGCATCATTTTATATACGTTTTATAAATATATAATCTTATAGCTAGACGATATTATATTGAAATATTTTTACCGTTTGGTATTTTTCTTTTAATTTATAGTTCCACTTGATTTTGACAAATTTTATAGTTCAGGAAATCCTTCGTTTCCTCTCCGATGGCATTTTAGGCGGGCTTTCTTGAATCACATTATTTCCCCTTAAAATTCTACTTAAAAATGCGCATATATTTTTTTTCTGTCAGGAATGCTTTAAATACCCCACAAAAATTTCGCTTGAATTTATTTTTTATTTATTTAAATTATTAAAAGTTATGTGTGTCCGGCAGCGAAATTTGTAGGTTTTTTTGAAGTTGAAAATATTTTAAAGGATTTTTTCACTGTTTGTGGTTTTTGTATCCGCTTATGGAGGACATTTGACGAAGCGTGCAATTTTGGATTAAGAATCTTATAGTGTGGCTTGGAAAAAAGCAAATATATTTTAATTAATATTTTTTATTAGAACATTTCTTAACAAGTTCTTAGTTAATTTGGAAATTTTGATGTTAAATTGTTATACATACACAAGTTGACATGAACGTCACCAGATGGCAGATATAATAACCAAAATGAACATCTTCTAGTTAATATAAGACACGGTAGTAGCATACTGGATGTAAAGAGTTACCGAGGAGCGAATGTGGACACCGATCACTACCTAGTTGTTGGGAAAATGAAGGTGCAAAAAACTAGTGACCAGACAACATAGAACAAACGAAAACAGTCAAACAAAGTGGCACACAGTAAAATTAAGAAAAGAAAAAAACCAAAACAGGGATATGAAAGGATATTAACAGGAAAATTAAAGAAAATAACAAGGAGTCTGGAAATGGAAATTGATCTGAACCTGATGTGGAACTCGATAAAAGCAGAGAGATGCCGGAAGAATGGCTTCTAGGCACAGTGAATGCTAGGCAGAATTTTCAATGGAACCATGGGAATGTTCAGGAAAAAGAACCGTAGAACGACCAAGAAATAAGTAGATGGATGGCGTGCTAAAAAGATATACGAAAACTTCGTATAATAAACTGGAGAGAACTAGCAAAACCTAGGGAAGACTGAAAGAAGAGATTTCAAGAGGCCTGTAGCGCTATTTAAGAGGAAGAACCTTTTGAATAATTTTTCTTTTGATGTAGTTCTAGAATATCTTTCATCCTTTTTCGAAATCTCCATTATGTTTGACAAAGAATCAGTGAGCACACAATTCTAAATTAATTTTTCAATTATTTAAGCATGTTGAACAAAACGGCAATGAATTTCTTTACTTAAAAAAGACTTTTGTGCATCAAATAACTTCTTCCTTACATAATCCTTTTTTCGTACCATTATTCTTGTGGCATAAAGAAAACCCATAACCAGTATTCAATGCACGTGCTTTAACCTTTCTTACATAACAAACGCATTCAGTTCCAAAGAAGTAATAATTGACTCACCCTGAAGACATTTAAGCATCTTGGCTGATTGGTAAAGCATGTTGCTGCAGCTAACAGGATAACCGCGGCTAGCTAAAAATCCCGATGAAAGATTTAATTGAAACATTACTTAAGTTTGACCATCGCACGACATTGATGTTTTGTAATAGTTATAAATGGTTATTGAAAACTAAGGAAATCAGTTAAGAATGCATGCGGAACACTTTTTTGTAATTTGCGGTTTTTTTTAACCTGAGAGTAGTAGAAGTAAAAGTGCTTGGGAAAGAAATTTAGGTTTAGTGAATTTTTGTTTTTTTTGTTTTTGAAGTGATCAACATTCTCTCATCTGTATTTTAATAATTGTTTTTAATATGTTTTAACCAAAAATTGCACCATGACTTACAAAAAGACGGACTGGTAGAAGAATGGATGCTTTGTAAGCTTGGATCTTTTACATAGAAAACAACTATTCCAGACAGATTATTCTTAATACTTGTTTAATCGCAATCTCCCAAAAATTTGTTATTAAACAAAATCAAAAAGATTTTTTTAAAACGTAATTGCATTCCCATTCCAAAACATTTACAATCGAAAAACTTATCAATTTCCAAAGAAAATATATTAAAAAGTACGTAATAACAATTTTTTTTGTGTGGTGCCAAAACAACCAACAAACATTACAAAAAAAATGGTGATAAGTTGAAAAAAAAAAATGAAAATCTTCATTCATTTTTAAAATAAAAATTGTTTGCATATTGCAGCGCATAAAATTAACTCTGTTCCACACACCTGCACCAAGGTCTCCCTTTTTTGCTAGAGATGAAGAGAGAGATTGATGAAATTAACATATAATCAATTTAAACATAAAATGATAATTGCTTGACAATAGAATCTTGACCCCAACCCACTGTCACTTCCATCAAATATTGCACAAAGTGTTTAAACATATATAAATAATAAAAAAATAAAAGACGCAACTCATCATCGCAACACTCCCGACGCGACAACATACAATATAAGCTGCGCGCGACGTCTTATCATCAAAGTCAAAAGTCACCACCACACGATCTGCGAGATTTACTGATTCATGCGAAATTAATATATCTCTCCTCTTGGAAGTGCTTAAATAACTGAGTTAATTATAAAACAAGATCAGATCGAATCAAGATCTTGTTTTTTTTGTTTCATCGAGGGCTTTTCAGATTCCACGAAATTGAACTTTTCTGATTCATCCATTTTTGGAATTTTTTCCACCGTTTTGGGAGCCAAATGGGCACGTGTTCACTACAGGTGTTTAGCGTAACAAGTTCTGGTATGCATTAAGAAGAAGCTGTTTCTTCAAGATCTTCGAGCTGATATCCTTTTCATCTGGGAGTTAATCAAAAATATGCTGCGACGACGAGATTGACCAACAACAAAAAATTACACATATTTTGATAAAGAATGGATTTTTTTTTCGCTGTTTATTCGGTATTTTAGGTATAATAGTTAATTTATTGTATTGACGTAATTTGGGTCGAATTCAGAGTTTATCATTAACTGTCTGAAGATTTTCGATTAAGTATGAAAAAGAATTTGAACTTTTTTTATACGTCATAAGTGATTTTTTTGGAATGTAGCGTTACGGTGTGGTAAAGCTCTGCGTTTTGATATTTTTTGTTAATTTTTCTTTACTAATTAGGAGAATTCTTCCATTATTTTTAACATTTTACCGATTGTATTTTAAAGCAGGCGATAATTACATAATCCGGTAAATACAAAACTTGACGAAAGGAAATCCCCTAGAAATATTTAAACGTTGAATATTCCAGCGTAGGTGAATAACATTTGTCATGTAAGAATATTCTCTTTTTTAATACAATTTCTTTATATGTGGAAAATCCATGTTTAGGAATCACCCTTTGCACTACCAGGCATGTCGTTCAGGTCATACTGAAATGTCTAGTAGTAAGATTAGTTTGAAGGATAGAGGGGAACAGGACAAGTTAGGGGGCGGCGCCTGCTCGAGTAAATGTCGATGAACCTTAGGATTGAACTCTTAGATGTTGTACGAGTTTGGAAATACTGACTGGGAGATTATTCCACAATCGAGTTATACTATTATTGTAAACGAACTTTTAGACCGTAGTTTGCGCAAAAATAGGGACTACAGGATATGAGCCGAGCAGGCTATTCTTGTGTTTTGGCGAAAAAATATTAATGTCATCAAAGCGACGTTCCGTGAATATATGTATTAGATAGGGTATCATGGATTTTCCCTTAAGTACGGCAGGGTCTCTTCGTATAGCAAAAGGCTAGCTCCAAGAAAGACGCACGTGATGATGGCAATATTTGGCTCGAAAGCCCCAGTTTTAGAAAAGTGTTCAGCTTGAGCACTCTACCTACTGGTTTTCAAGCAGCAGTGTTCTCTATTAGTCCGGGAAAATTAGAAAAAAAAACGCACGAAAGGAGACAAAATTCCAAAATGGCTGCAAATTGGTCCACAGTTTCCTTGGGACTTTTTAAGAAAACAATTTCGGAATCACAAAAAAGACAACATGGCCGCCGGAAATATCAGTTTTTGCAAAAAAAAATCACTCAAAAACTGGTTTTTTCGAAAAAAAATTTTTGATCAGTCTATATGAAACATTATTGCCTACAAAATACCCCTCTTGTAATTTTTTCAAAAACCTTGTCCTTTCGGAATTATTCAAGGTATTTTTTGGCCGATTTTTTGGACTGATCAAAAACTTTTTTTTCGAAAAAACCAGTTTTTGAATGATTGTTTTGCCAAAAAGTGATATCTCCGGCGGCCATGTTTTTTTTGTGATTCCGAAATTGTTTTCTTAAAAAGTCCCAAGGAAGTTCTGGACAAATTTTCAGCCATTTTGGAATTTAAAGCTGAATCGCTGCCTTCAACAAAAAGTATAATAAGAATGATTAACTTTAATAATTTGTCAATTGTCAACAATGTTAAAGCGTTTTGCAAGAAAGAACCCGGTTTATAAAAATCGCGTTAAAACATTTGCATGGCCTCGTAAAGTTGTATGATTTCAGGAAAATATCAAATAGAAAGGTATATTTAAACCAGCAAAGAATTTGTCAAGTGGAATTTCCGTAGAACCTGTTTTTTATGAAAAAACGCGAGAGAAGTTAAACAATGCTTGACTTAAGAGTCCAACAATGACACCTACTGCACCTTCTGATTTTGGTTTCCTAATACGATTTTCGTTGCCGAAAGCTTCAGCTAAAGAACTAAAAACTCTGCAGCTGATGTCGTATTCAAATACAAAAATGATTTAAATGCAAATTATTTGAAAAATACCAATTATGTTGAATTAAAAATATGGTTTAACATTCAATTATCCCAGCATATACAATACATACAAAGGTCTTTAGTTTAGCTTAAAAGCTACCTTAACACGCATAGATAGCTTCTTACATGCACTTACATAAAAAGTACCCGGAATTTATCATTTATAAGACGCACGCGAAAAAATTTTGTAGACTGGTAACGCTGTATCGAGCTCCAAGCGGAATTTAAATACCATCCGTCACTCAGTGTGTTCACAGCAGTTGTTAATTATATATAAATACTCCGCGATTTTAGCATTAGAAAAACTAGCTGAACAAAGATTTTTGTCTTAAACTTTATTTTTCAAACGAAATTTCGTGTCACAGATGACCTACAATGAATCGTGTATGTCAAAACACCAGGCATATGGATGGTATTATAAAGCATTCAAAGAGAGCCAAATTATGGTAGAGTAAAAACCATAAAAGAAGACAACGAGTGTCCCATTCGCTCTGGTTGTTTGAAAGCGCAGCTTTTCACTCAAACAACCAGAGCTAATGGAAAGCTCGTTGTCTCTTTTATGGTTTTTCCTCTATTAATTCTCCTTTGATCTAACTATAGTAACTAGAAGCTCAAAAAAGCTTATCTAATTGAGCTTTTAAATTTAAATTATTTTATTAGCAGCTTAAGGTACCTTTACATTATATGATTTGTCATATGACTTTACTGTCAACCAATTCAAACCTAAGCTTAAAAAGTCAAATGACATTTGTTTTTGACATGTCATACGACTATCGGTCAAAATTTGCACTGAAAATTTCTGTTTTGACTTGTCAAAATTAAGTGTGGACACAATACGACTTCAGATCAGATGGACTATCAAATTGTAGTTTTGACAGTAAAGTCATATGACAAATCATATAATGTAAAGGTACCTTTAGAAAAGATCGATCAATTTAAGGACTTAAGGAAGGATATAAAGGATTCGATCAAGTTCGTGATTCCAGGATTATCTTTGGATCACTTCAACAACAATCCTCATTTTTTTCTTCGTTTATATTTTAATTGTTATTTCTTTGTTATGGCTATCGGACATTAACGATTACTCACAGTCTCAAAGTTCTTTTTTTCGTGACGGTTGTTAAATTTAAAATAAATAAAACCTAAAAAAATAATATTATCAACAAAAAAAAACAAAAAACACACAAAAAAATTCATTGCGATTCATTAAGATGTTGCTTCTGCTTTATTCCTTTTTAAAAAACACTGAAAAAAAGGGCAATGCATTTTTGTTGCTAGTATATCCTTAAGTGTAGAATGTAGATAGATAACAAAGTACTTGTCCACTTTATGTATAGGCATGTCTAGACACAGAATAAAAAATAAAATCACAAGAAAATTGCTTTCCTTTTTTTAGATAAAATTAAAGTGGAATTTCCCATTCTAAAGGTATATACACCTTCATATCTAATATCCTTCCGACAACACTTAAAAGAAAAAAAAGACGATAAAATTACAAAAAAAAAAATTAAAAAAAGATATGAAAAAAAACGTAACAAAAACTACACCAGCAGAAGAGCCTGTGGTACCTCTGGAGACTTACATGGACATGTCCATGTCATTTGTAATCCCTCATTAGTGTGCATATCTACTTTAGATATATATATTTTATTTTTCATAGCGTTCTTTTTTTTTATTTATTTATTTTTGTTTTTTTTATTTTTTATGTGTGTCTTCTTGTACATTTTTCTTTCGTAGATAATATGTATGGAATATACACTTCCCAACGAAGTGAAGAAGGCAGCAGCCCAGCCATATAGCCAACTTCACCCATGTGTGTACAAAGAAGAGACCTGAGATTGAAAGAAGCTAAAAGAAAGACTGATCTGCTGAAGCTGGGCTTATGGATGAATGGTAAGAGATATAGCGCTAGCGCGGATTGGGATTTGTGGTGTGCTGCTCCTCTTTTTCGCGTTGGTATCTCTCATCCAGCTAACCCCACTTAGTTACATTCTATCGCGGCATATATAAACCGATGGTCAACACTAAAACTATTCAAACAGATTTCAAGTCGGCCAAGAGTAACATACCCAAGATTCGAGCTTACACACAAAATAATAATCCAAGCCAGCCAGAGCTCCATTCCACATTCTCCATCAAGAGTCAATTTTTTTATATAGAGAAAAAAATTTATTTCAAAAAAAAATAAGCTTTTGAAGAAAGTACAGAGTTTGTGACTTGCTAATTAAAAATTGTTGTTGTGATAAAAAGTAGAAAATTTTCTTGTAAAAAAAAAATTTATTTCAGGTGAGTTACCACATAACACAAAAAAAAAGTAATAATAGTAAAAAGATAGTGTTTTTAATTAAAATTATAAATCGTGTGTGAAGAAAGGAATAACGTGATTTTAAGATTTTATATATTAAATATAAATATATAAAAAAAAAATTTAGTAAAAAATTTGGTGAATTTTCTAATTTTTTTTAAATAAATAAAAAAAATACTTGTTTGCAAATTTTTTTTAAATTAAAATGGACTGACTGTGCTCTTATTTATTATAATAAAGTGAAAGAAACAAAAATTAAAAATAAAAAATTAACGAGACAGAAAAGAAATAAATAAAAAAAAAATAGAAAAAGAAAGATCATTGCAACTTCTAAAGATTATTCACCCACTCTATGGAATATACCGGTTTTTGGCGTATGCCATATTATAAATAACAAAATACTACTATTTTATTTCAATTCTTTCTTTTTTTTGCTTGCTGGCTTGCTTGTTATATATCGTTCTTTTTTTCTGTTTCGGTATTAAAATGTTAGTAAAAAAGATTTATTGAACGCAAAAGCGCACGCCGCGATATAATACTACTATCGATCTATATAATATTGCCGTGTTGCTTTTTTATATGCATTAACATTTTATCGAGAGTATTATATCTACTATTTTTTTTTATTATATGGAGTGATAGTTTAAAATATAAAATTTATTCAAGAATTGGAAGTTTTTTTTGTTATTTTTTATTACTTCTTTTTCTTCCACTTCTATTTAATCACAATATCACGATTTATGTTGTAATTTGCATTTCGATACTTGTTCTTTTTTTTTGTAATTTATTTAGAAGAGGGAAGGTATAAAATTATACTGGAAAACTATTCAAGCATTAAAACAAAATTCTTTCGTGAAACATTTTTTTAGATAAAAAAAATAGAAAAAAATCTAGGAAATGATTTTAGTTTATTCTTATAAATGCTAGGAAGTATTTTTATAAATGAAAAAAGAAATGGGAAAATGTTAGAAACAACATTAAAAAGAAGACAGAAGTAAAATATTAAATATAAAAAAATTTGAATTTAATATAATAAATATAAAAAAAGTATCAATTTATAAGTATCAAATATCGTAATTTGATACTCTTCAGGTAAAAACTTGATTTATGATCAAAAGATTAAATATCTTTTTACATAAAAATAAAAAATAAATAAAAACGCACAGAAATAAAGAATAAAAAAATTGAGATATAATACATATAAATATTGTATGTATATAAAAAAATATGGAAATTTGTTTGTAGTTTCTTCTTTTTCCCCCAAAAAATTAATTTAAAACAAAAGCATAATGGAAAAAGATTTAAAAGAAATACTCTCGTATATATGCACATAAAAGGTAAAAGATAAAAGGTCAATAACAGACGATTAACAAATTTTTTTTTAAGAAAAAAAAAAACCTCGCAGAAAAATTGTTATCAATTAAATAAGCATGCAAAAGACGACGCGACGGTTCGATAGTTTTTTGTTTTTATTTTGTTTTGTTATTAAAAACGATGGAAGCTTTATTCGATTTTCCTTTTTATCGATCTTGAATAAAAATAAAAGATCAGAAAAAAAACAACGACAACGACATTTATTCATTCATAATATTACACAATATTTAAGATGAACCAAAAAAAAATAAAGACAGAAAAAACAGAAATAAATAAATTATCAATACGTACAAATATATACACAACAAAACAAACGAAATAAAAGAAAAATTGTTAAGTTGATAAACAAGAAAGACAAGAAAAATTAATTTATTAACAATGATTTTTTTTTGTTTTTTGTTTTTTGTTTTTTTTGGAAAATATAAAAAAGAGAAATTCTGTTTGTATTCCGATTTCAGCATAATTTATAATCGCAAAAACGTGAATATTTTAATCATTTTTAAGAAGGTATTTTTTGGTTGTTTTTTGTTGTAAAAGTCCGGTATATATTTTTTTAAATATTTTAGGAGTAAATTTGAATACTATAAAGTAATTAATAATATTAAAATTGCTATAGACATAAAAACAAGGTTCAGGAATAGATTTATACAAAAAGAAACATAAAATACATCCTAAAAAACCTAAAAAGATCGCCTAAATATAACTATAAAACAATAGACTACGTTTATACAGAATATTCCTTCTAGAATATTTTCAGTTTCAAGAATTTACACTTTAAATTTCATTAATTCTAGTAGATTAGCGTATAACAATATATCTACTGCAGCAATATCCCAAAAAATATAATTCATCTATTAACAAAAGATCTAAATCCATTATTTGTTACCATGTTACTACAAAGAAATAAATCAAGACTTAAATTATCATTCTATTTCACATCTTGATTCTTTGATAAGTTGAACTTGTACTTGATATTGCTCTCGAAAATTCGTTTTTATTATAACTTCCGCCCCTAAGCATCTTTCATGTATATACCATTGTATATATAGTATGGTATGCATCTATCATATATGCTTCAACCACCAAACACACCAACCAACCAACCAACCACTCAGTATACTTCACTTTATATTGCAGAAGAATAATAAATACAACAAAAAAAAGCATGACGACGACGAGTTAGCAAGCATACTTAGTTAGACTAGTTAGTTAGTCCACAAAAGCACACCACATCGATTCCATCTCACTTTTTCCCGTTGCATCTTTCTCTGTCTCCGGTAACTCTTTCTGTTTCTCTTCTTTATTCTCCTTTCTTATATATTTCTATCTCTGTTTTTTGTTGCAATCTTCGTTTTTTTTCTGCTGCTTCTTAAATAATAATAATGTTTCATTATTGAAACAAATTACTGTGTAGAGACGACCGACGATGACATACAATCTTCTTCAAAGACTTGTGGTAAAATAGGGGGATCTGTTTCACGGACATGAAAATGTTTCAAAAGAGGAAATGACATGTTAAAAAAATGCAAGAAAAAAAATGGGAGGTTTTGTTTTTTTAAATAATTTCTTCTTTTTCTTGTTTATTTTTGAAATTCTTTGGAAAAATGTTGATGGAAGAAGATGGTTATGTTTATAGCAATTTAAAACAATTTTAGAATGGAAAATTTTATTAGTTAAGAAAATTTTGTAAATTTATTCGGATTAGTAATGTTTAATTTACGTTGTTATTTTATCATATTAAACGCATTAGCGCTATAATTAATAACGAAATTCATATGGGAACTTATTAACAACTTTTGATTCCATTTTGTATTCCATCATCAATTTTATTTCAATATTTACTTCCCTTAAAGCAACAATTTTATTTCCCTTGAATTAATTAATGTTTTGTTGATTTAATTGATGGTAATTCCCCATACACTAAGAAGCATTCAACAATAATTATAATGAGCTATTAAAATCTAATATTTGTTTTGTTTATAAAAAATATCGTCCAACATCCTAACGATATAAAAGAAATTTTTCATCTTATTTCGTTAAATAAAATCGAACTGCATTACCGACCATAAAATTTCGACCTAAATTTCCTACATTCATTCTGCTCCAAATTTCTTCACACTAATTTGACATGTTTTTCTTATAACCAATTAACCATACCACACAATGTATCCTACTAATCGAATAGTAGGATGGTTCAACAACAACAGCAAAAAAAAAACATAAACCATATTAAAGCGTGTGCGAGAATGATTGAGAATAAATTATAGTCATAAAAGTTTTAAATTAAAGATAAAAATCTCAGACGTAGTCATACGTGACGAATTTAAAATTATATAAAACGTGAATTGAATTTGTTTAGTTCAACAAAAAATGATTCAGAAATTGTTAACCTGATTGGAATTTCAATAATAGTATGATAATGCATAGTTAATTGGTAATCAACCGCATTTTATTTATTTGTATTTATTTTAATTTGAAAAAAATTTCCAGTTTTATAGAAATTTAATATAGTAGAATATATTAATACGGAATATTTGAAATATATTTTATAATAAAAAAGAACATTTTAACCGGATCTAATAAAATAGAAAGCATTAAATAGTTTAACGTTCAAGATCGATAATGGGCGACACTAATATTAGCTGTTAACACATATTTTACCGGATGGAGTACAACAGAATGCCAACCATCGACCTTCATTACTAAGCGTTTTGTCTTTTACCTTGACCTACAATATCAAAAAATGTTAACCCAAAAAAAATCGATTTATCACAATTTAACCTTTTAACATTGACTTTATAAAAAATCTTATATATTCAATCAATCACCACCAACAATTTTTTCTTATTTATATTTACAGAATGAAATTTCAACTAGCGTTACTTTTCGCCCTTCTTGTAAGCGCATACTCCCTTCCCGTTCCCGATGAAGAAATTGCCGCCATCAAGCCAGAATTAAAGCCTGAAGTTGAAAAACTTGTTGCGCTTGAAGAGGCAAAACCTGAAGAAATAAAGCCACTAGAAAAAGAAGCTGAAAAACTCCCAGAAAAGAAAAGCGATGAAGAAGTTAAAGCAGAAACACCAATCGAAGTAAAAGCTGAGCCAGAAAAGAAAGAAGTAATTATTGAAGAAAAGAAAGCCGAAGAACCAAAAAAGGAAGTTTTAATTGAAGAAAAGAAAGAAGAAGCCGCAGCACCAATTATTGAAGAAAAGAAGCCAGAAATTGAAGCACAGCCAAAAGAAATTGTACAAGTTGTTGAAGCTAAATCCGTAACAGATGATAATTCTGAACAAAGCTCAAATAAAATTGAAGATAAGCCAGAAGAATTACCAAAAGCTGAAGAAATTTCCGATAAGAAAGAAAAAACCGAAGAAACTGTAAGACAAGTACGCGAAACTGAAGAAGCTAAGCCAATTGAAGAGAAGAAAGCTGAAGAAGCACCAATTGTTGAAGAGAAAAAAGCTGAAGAATTAAAGAAACCAGAAGAAGTTAAAGCTGAAGAACCAAAATCAGAAGAAAAGAAAGAAGAACCTAAACCAGCTGAAGAGAAGAAAGTCGAAGATGCACCAATTGTTGAAGAAAAGAAAGAAGAATTAAAAGAAGAAATTAAACAAGAATTAAAGGAAGAAAGCCCAAAACCAGTTGAAAAGGCCGATGAAGCACCAAAAGAAAGCGCCGCAAAGCCAGAAAAGGTCCAGGAAGAATCAAAGGAAAGCAAAGAAAGTGCCGAATCAGCTGAAAAGAAACCAGAAGAAGAATCCAAAGAGAGCAAAGAATCCAATGAATCAAAATCAAAAGATGACAAATCAGAGAAACACTAAACCGCGCATCACACTAATTTAGTTTTCTAGTAATTTTTATTTTTTATTAAAAAAGCAAGTAATTTTTTTTTGTCGAGCGAAAGAGAGCGAGTATGTATTAAATGCGAAAATACATTCACACTTACACAACTACAATTTAGTCATTGGCAGGACTTAGAATTCTACTGTATTTTTTTAATACAGCAGTTTCCTTTTTATTTTTTTTTAAATAAGAATAATAATTATAGTTATTAATAATCCGAGCTAATTATTATTTATATGAGAAAAAAAAACAAATCGAATTCAAATAAATTGTAGAATAAATTTTTTAATTAAGAATATTCTTCCGGGCTAAAAAAAACAACAACAACAACAACAACCGTGTTTAAAGTAAAAACAAAAAGTGTATTATTGATATTAAAAATTCAAGTAAACCACTTAAAAAAATTCGGGAAAACGACATGTTAAAAAGGAATGCATAATAAAGGTTTATTCTAATAGACTGAGGATCTAAGCAGAGTAGAACCATTAACAATTATTTTTGAAGTCATCTTTGTTCTTTGTATTTACAAGAATATAAAAAACGAACAAAAATCAATTTAGTATTATTGAATATAGTGAATAATGGTTTGAAAATATATTTGTAAGATTTTTTATAAAAAAAAAATTGGTTTTTATTTCTTTTCTTATATTGCCTATTTTGTACCATATCCACAGGACAAAATTAGCAAAAGTCCATTGTCCACTAAATTAAAATATTGAAGAGTTTTTCAGATACAACATTGCTAACTTTTTTGGACTTTTTAGAAGCCACTGGATTTTCAAAATAAAAGTCCAAAAATTTAGAAAGAACCGAGAAAACACTTTTGAGCTGACAGAAGAAGAGGAATGGATACTTGAAAAATTGGAATATTGTAACAAACTCTTTTCGAAGTTAAATTTGAATTAAATTATCCCAGGAACTAAGAAATACAATTAAAATAAAAGAATTTATTTTACTAGCAAACACTGCTTTAAATCTTGAATCTTTCCTCAAGATCACTACATGTGCTCCAAGTATCAGTCTTAAAGAGTTCGTTCATGAATCGAACAGCACAATTGTAAACAACCTTGCACGGTAGCTGTATCCAAATTACTACCAGCAGTTCTAAAACAAAGTTCATCGTTATATCTTTTAGTGCCATTCGGACTCTACTCTCTTTACCCAGAGTTAAGAGTTGATGATTTTGTAATTATTTTCTGAATTATCATTAATGTCTACTGAAATTGTCATATACCAGCGTCTGGCCCCAACTTTGATCGAGATGGATTTTCGAAAGATTTTCAATCGGCCTCCAAAAGCACTGAATATTTGATCAATACATAGATTTCATCATGTGCATCGATGTGTGCCTAAAATCTCCGAAAATGTTAAAATTTTTACTGCAGTGGCCGTTCTATAGTTTGACAATTTGGAATATGTGATCATTCCATCGCAAATCCTTAGTTAGTTTCAAGGCTAGGATGTTAAGGAATGGGTCAGTCATTAGTTTTACACCGTCCACAGAAACAGATGGGAAGGTTTTTTGCAGGGTTACTTCATTTTGAAAGCATTCAATACGCCACGATTCTTGCGGTCGCAATCAAGAATGGGTTCAATGCACCTGTTGATTGAGTGGTCATGAGTCTGCGATCGTCAAGAAAGAACGCTATGAGGTGTTTTGGTAGAGATTGAGAGTAGGTCATTTATAAAGTTTAGAAATAGAGCAGGTGACAAAATTGACCCTTGGGAGATCCCAAAAGAGATTGAATGGGGTTTGGATTTAACGCCAACTCTCAATCTAAATCTGTGGAGCTAAGTCAACACCAATAGGTTAACTACGAGAGCTGAGTGTCATACTCGATCGAAATCTTTTATGATATCTAGAGCGACCAGACTTGACTTGCCAAATCGACTATGAAAAGCTACTCGCCAACTATGAAAAAAGGCAAAAAATTGGAAAATTTAATTTTTTTTAGTATTTTCAAAGGCCTAAAATGGGCATTTCAAATAAAGTAACGAAGTATTGCGTATGCTCACAAGAAAGTACATAAAAAAACCTACAATTTAAAACAAATATTTTACCGTACGATGATTTGACATAAAATGGCGGCAATTTTAATTTTTTTTCGCAATTTGCCAATTTTTGCCGTAAAAAGCGAAATTTTTTTTTGAAATTTCAACCACGTATTTATAGCATCAAAATACATCTTTTCTCCAAATTTTATCAAAATCCCACCTTTTTCCCGTTATATATTGCATTTTTAGTAAAATAAAACAAAATTTCATACATTTTAGTATTTTGAGGTTAGGATGCATTTTTAAAGTATTTATACCGAATGAGTTCGATAGTCGATTCATTCACGAGTATTTTTCAATTTTTTTTATTTTTCTACGACCAACAGAACTGGAGAAATTAAAAAAATAGTGTAGCAATGCACTCAAAATGCATCAAAAATGGACATTTATGCAATTTTCTTGTGCAGCACAGGACCGATTTTGCAGAAATTTTGTTTTCGCTTTATCTTAACATAGGTAAAGAAAAAAAATAAAAAAATCCAACTTCCCAACTACATCATAACTTCGCTTTTTTTTTGTTTAATTTCCCTCTACTAATATTGTAATAGAGAATACGATTTCGTCAGTTTAGGTAAAAAATATAACAACATTGTAATAGAGAGGACCCTGTAGGTGAGAGGAAGCACACCGTTCAAAGCCTACCAAGCCAAAAACTAAAGTTATCGTATCGTGGGTAGTTTTTGCATTTTCATTTAAAGATCTCATCTAAGCACTGGGAGCATCCAGTCTAATATTGAGGCTATGTTAGAATGGACCTTCCCTTTCTTGGCATACTCATGGGACTTTCATGGAACAATTACATTCTATTCATCGGTCCAGAACCGTATATTGGGGCATCTACTAGATAAGTGAAGAGGTCCCTTGCCGATCGGCCGAGTTTCCCGCGAAAGCAATCAAGTCCAAGCGACAAGCCAATAGACTGCTGAACCGTGCTGAGCTTGGACACTTTTCAGCTATTAAAACTCTTTAAAAAGTTTAGTGGTAAGTAGTAATGATTAAAATACTGGCATAGTATGTACCAACCTTAAGCTTCGGCTGTCCTGACCTACTCTATCCTTCCACTAAATATTTGGTTTCCATCGCTGTCGTACTCCATAAACTCTGCCACAAAGGACCTTCCGAGCAAACTGTTCTTGACTCATACCAACTAAATTCCCTGCCTACCGAAGTCAAACGCTCATCATTATAGATCTCCATCTCCACACAAGGGTCAACTCTTTTCCAAAGCATTTTCCTCACGAACATGGCTTTTTGTTACGCATCAACCCAAGTCTCGAATCTATTTGTGAGACTGATAATACCACGTTTTATATAGTGGCAGTTTAGATGCTATAGATAAAAAGTCGCATTTGAAGAGCCTTGATCGACTATGATAAGCTCTGTTGGTTTTTAGCAACCGTGGACATAGTTTTGGTTTCGTTAGATAGTCCCGCGGACGGGACCGCAATGTAGATTGATTTCTTTTCATTAATGTGCAGCACCAGTTTTCATGTCCGGCTGTTCGAAAGTGTCCTGTGCAGCCCCTTGATGTTCTTCTTCTTCCTATGGTGTCTATGTAAGCTAATAATTCAGTGAGCTTGTGGAGAATTGTGCTTCTTGAGGCCGCGGCCAGATAAAGGAAGTAGACCAAACCATCCCTTGGTCCAAATTTGTTATACGCATTGGTCCAGATAGTGTTGGTTCATGGTCCAGATAGTGTTTCGCATATCTTTACTTGACTGGTCAGGGTCACATTGTTATGTTCGTGTCAGTTGACTTTATAGAATTTTACCCTGGAGTTTTTGGCAATATTTTATACTTAGTACTCAACAATTTTATACCACGATAAATGCTGTAAAGGCAGTTTTCACCTTTTTAATGTGCAGTGCCAAAAATGCCTTCTCTAGTCACTTCAAAAATCGCTTGATGTATGTAGTCCATTCATATTTAACCAGCTTCGCATGGATACCGTCTGCAGCCGAGACTTTATTGTTTTTAGCTAGTTTATAGGTTTCCTAACTTCTTTCACGAGTCGTAGCACTTCAATTTCTCAGTTGGCTAGCAATTCAATAATCCATGAAAGTGCTCTTCCCATCGGTCCAAGATTACTTTGGGATCGGCAATGTCCATACCACGTACTCTTAGATCAACAATTACCACCAATTAAAAAAACTTCATCCTATGAAATTATATTGGTTGTGTCTTTCGTGAAAATTGAAATTAATGATATCACATTGTTCATAGTATGGTGCAATATCTTAGTTCGAAGGAGTATGGAAGAAGTATGATTCAGCTTCTGGTATTACACTAAACAGTTCCACTTTTTCAATTATATTCGAAAATCAGGGCGAAAATTAGACAAGAATAATGAAAAACCATATGAAAAATTGAATGTCATTACATACCACACACGATCTTATTGTCAAATATTGATCAAGTAAAGAAAAGAATCGTTTATTTCTTTAGCTAAATTCAGTTTCAAATTGCATGTTTAAATAACCAATCAACGAAAAAATTCCATTCCTCCGTTTATCACTTATCAAATTTCCTGCCTTGCTTAGGGCAAGTGACTTTCTCACTATTTTCTACGGATGTGGTGTGTACCAGGTCAACGACATCGCATGGAAATTACACTAAATTGAGCTGACCTAATAAAATCACCCTCTACCATTAAAGTACATGAACAGCGGCGCTAGGAGAAGGTCACAACTTTTTAGCATATATACTCAATAGAAAAATATCAAACAGCCACCAATGAAATGGAGGAAAGCAAAAAAACTGCCCGGAATCTATTAGCAATAAAACCTTCAACTTGGCCCGAGATGAAATTATTGAAATTACCTTGAGTTTGCAGACGGTAGTATTAATTTTTCGCGACAAATTGACCCGCATTGTAGGCGGATTATAGAACTAACCCAATTGGTATTATTCAAATTGACCGGCAACACATGGTGCAATTTTGTATTTTTCAAGTACCTTCACAGAATTAAGGGGGAAAATAATTTCGAATGGAAAATTTTTTGAAAGGCAAATGCCAAAGCGTGGAACTTGAGTTTTATTATTAGTGTAAATTGGGGTGGTATTTTTGCAATGCACAGAGAGAGAGAGAATTGTAGCTTGATGATAATTTAGAAAATATTTGTAATAATTATAACTGAATAAGTTGTTGAGTGATATTAAAATAAGTTTTCTCTCTTCATGTGCTAAAGGGTCCAAGGATAAACAAGCTCAACTAAAAAAAATGATTTTACTTCTGAAAGTTTCTAAAGATATTGTTATAAAATTTATGCATCACACAAGTTCGGATCTAATTTTGTATATAAACTGAAGTAAGTTTTTTAAGCTAAAAATGTTGCCAATTTGGAAAATAAGATTCATTTTATATGTAGGAGCAGTTCTAGTAGATTTTTAAATGGCTAAATATCAAAACTCGATGAAAAGACCATTTCTTGTCAAATGCAAATCAAAATATTCAAGTCTGCAAGGAATTGAAATGCAATTTTATGTTGACAATCAAACTAAATATTGAATTAAATTTATGCTCTTCAAATCTTTCTAATTAAGCATTACAGAATGATAAACCTCAATTTGTTTTAGAGAAAGTAATGTTGTGTTTCGTAACGTTTTTATTTTTCGGCCAATCTCTTCGAAGTTTGACGTACTTTCCCCAAAGTATCTTCTGCTTTACGATTACTTCACAAAAATCAACAATTTCGGGACTTTCAAAATACGCACATGGTTCTATGTTGCAACGAATTAAGTACCATGCTATTCACCCACTGAAGAAGCTACTATCTCTAGGACGATTTGGTCCACTTACAACAAAGATAGAACCATGGGCCTCCTAAACAGACTTGGAGTGATATTTCCAGAGTTACCGTATTCATCACGGGAAGTGCGTTACCATGACAACTTGAGTGCTCGAAACATTTAAATTCTCAAGAACTCGAGCGCCTATATACAACGTCTACTTATTAGCTTAAAATGAGCTTGAGTTCTTGAGCAGCTGAGCTGCTTGCGTTTACATGTACTTGAAAAACGCTTCAAGTAAGCTTCAAGCTCCCTTGGAAACGCACTAAATGTTTGAATCAATTTCAACTGTAATATGCTAACATCGTTGCTTCTTAACATCGCTAGTATTGACCGATTGAAACGATTTTAGGTGCAACAACTCAAAGTGATTCTGCTTTCTGACGTGACTAAAATGTAGCGGTGCTGAAAAATTGCTGTCGTGCAACGGTATAAACACTATGACTTTTGATAATCGAGAGCAAAAAAACTTAACGCTATCTTACCGCACTGCATGGGCGCTCTATAGCATTCACGGTACAGTGGCGACATCGGTGTTGCGATATTAATTGTACTACAACTTCGATGTTTTGATTGCTAACATCAAGAAGATAAATATTAACTTTAAATAATGTAGTTATAATTGGTGTCTTTGCCTGGAAACTCCAACACATGAATGTAACTCGCGGCATACGTGTACTTCATAAAATATAAAAGAGCATAAAATAAATAAAACTTTTCTTTCAAATTAAAAACTCCAATTCCATTTAAGTATGACAATAATTCTAAACCATCTTCGTTCCCCTTATAATAAACAATTAATTTTATGCAAAAAAATGCAACAATTTATGTTGGCCAATAATTTACAGATATAAAAATGCGCAACAACAAAACATTATTTGATGGGGTCCATGTTTTGGCCATTTACCTGTGCATCCAATCGTATACACTCAGCTCAAGTCATCGTTCCACAAAGATATGTTTGTAGTTTTTTTTTTCTTTTCTTCTTATTATCTTATATTTCTGACACGTTATCGATGGAAATTATGAATTAAAGATATTGTTGTTTATAATATATGGATGCGATCTTTGCATCGATCGCGTTCGCTTTTTTACATTGCTGCACATACAGAAGAGAGATATACTATAACAAATCACCAAAAAAACAAAAATATCTTATCATGATTGGATCTAATTTAATATATTTTTTCGAAATAATTGCCTCAAGTTGTCTTGCGCCGAAGATATCAAACACACAAAAAAAACGAAATAATAAAAAGATTTTGGTCAATAGCTCCAGGTGCTTTTTACTAAGAAATGATGAAACCAGTTTTCATTTTGGTACCATCCTACCAGAATGATGTACAGATTCAACACAGTTCAATAACTTTATGATGTTTCGTTTTCGTTTTCACTCAGGTTTTATGCAATCTTTAGTATCGTTTTTTTTTAAAAAAATATTTGATTAATTTTAATTCATTTTTGTTAATATTAATTTATGCAATTTTATTAATGCATTTATATTTTAATAGATGTTAATTAATTAATTGTGCATTATTGTTCATCAAATTTCTTCAGCGAGACAGAAAAACGATTTATAATATCACCGCTTACACTATGATTAATTTTTGAAAATCGAACATTAAAGAAGAGCACGGATACGCTTATATAAATTTATTTATTTTGTATATTTATTGTTTCCTGGCAATATTTTCTGGAATATCGTTGATAGACGGGGCTTATTAGTTTTTTCCCATCACACATGTCCCAGTGTTTCCGAAACAAAAATGTCAACTTTGCCGTAATCCGTGTCACCAGAATCATACAGGCAGGAATGCATTTGTTTATACCGTATTCTACAAAATCTGCGAAGCCTAGAAAGAATAGATGGTTTAATCGGGAATGCATGAAATCAATAAAAGTTTAAGAAGCTGGCTTCATAGCGTACAAGAGTTGGCCGAGTAAACTCTTCAGTAGCAAAGCTTCTGGTTCTTGGTAAGGTCCATCAAAAAGGATTTTTCCACGTTCACGACCTCTTCCTTTATCCACCCGGCGAGGTCAGCTTCTCTGCATTTCTCTATTCGCCTCGAATTCTTCTCTTCCCAACACCGCAATACCACCTACTTCCCCAAGTGTTCCATTCACTCAATGGACAGGGTTTTCTACGAGACTCACCGCGAGGTTTATAGGTGTCTCACAGAGCTCGATGATAACAAAATCGCCCTGAAGATATGCGCCTCACCTATAGCTAAACCTCTCTGCGCAAAACTCTTTGCCCTATCCTATTTCTCCTGAGTTTAAACATACTCTTGAAAACTTTTTCGTTAGCTGTCTCTCCTGTACCGAAAAAAACTGGTTTAACCAACCCCTCCAACTACCACCGAATAGCAATTACTTTTATTCTCTCCAAAACCATGGACAACTGTCACTCTTCATTTCATCACTTTTGTTTCTCTAATCTACATAAATGATTTACACTCTGTTCCTTCCAATCCACTTTACAGTACTATCGTGAAGATATCGCGGACGTATGCCTTCCTCAATCAACAGAGACATTGAACTAATCCTAGATTGCCGCCCAGAACAGTGCCGAATTCAATGCCGCCAAAATCAAGTACGGTTTTATTTCCAATAAAACCTGCAACATCTCTCCATCCGAATAACTGAAATAACCACATATTGCAAACCGCCAAAAAAGCATCCCACGAGTGGCATTATCTAATTTGTTCCAGTTTACTTGTTTCGAATTTTATAGTCATTGGGAGGTGCCACACAGGAGACTTAGTGCACGGCCACAACGCAGCCTGCCTAGCCTAGCACTGCACATAACACCATATAAGTTTAGTGTGCGATGGTCAAATTTTGTTCTTGCTAGGTGCAGTGCTAGGCTAGGCAGGCTGCGTTGTGGCCGTGCACTAAGACACACGGTGAAACCGGTTTTTTGGGAGAGAAACGAGGAAAGAAGGGGAAAGTAGGACGCACCTGACCAAACTTTAACGAAAGAATTTTCATCCAAAAATTGCTGGGTGAAAATGAACACATATGCAATTTTCTTCTCTTCTCTTTTCTCAGATGTATAAACAATGGCCGCGCTCTAACACACATACAAAGTTTTATATACGATACAGAATTACTCCAAAAAGGCTACCACCTCGTGTAGCACTAAGGAAGGAGGAAAAAACCGGTCTCACAGTGCGTCTTAGTCTCCTGTGTAGCACCCCCCATTGGTATTACGTCATTTGTTTCAAACACTTTGACAGCTGTTTCAAAAAAAACCATCCAGGAGTTTAAACGCAGAGTCGAACGCCATCTCCTTAAACACCCCCTGACTCCTCGTAAGCTGAAACCTCTTTTATCCTTCAAACTAAGCTTACTACTAGACATTACACCATTTCGTGAACGACATACGGACCGATAGTGTAAAAAATGACACCTGAGCTTAACTTTCACATAAAAAATATTGTTCACCAGTCGGCTGGGCTTGACGGATTCACCAATTTGATCTTGTTTCTGGTTTGTATCGGCACCACGTCTCCAGACCAATTATAATAGTTCTCAAGAAGGTTAATGATATCTTTGCTTTCAATGGGCTATTCTATCTAGTCAGTTAATTCCTTTCTTCAATTCAGTCAGTTAATTCCTTTCTTCCTACCAAGGAGTTTTTCAGTTAAAATGAGAAGAATTGCTGTCATCGATAACAAAATCGCGATTTTATCAATATTGCCCTCGTCAATCGTTAAATTTGCTCGGCCTAGACGCTCATCATCATTAATATCCTTCCTACCTTCTCTGAATCACCGACGCCACTCTACTAAAACATCTGGGCTTTTGTTGTGCAATTAATCTTTCCTAAACGTTTTGGAACATTTGGAACGTTTAGATACCGGAACCGTATTTTATGGAATACAAAGAAATATTCAATATTGATTCTTTGTTCATTGTTAATTTTTTGACCGCAGTAAACTGGTAAATATCTTTAAGTCCAATCGATGGTATACCTCACAAAATTTTAAAAAAAGGTTCACATTTATAAATCAGCCGTCATAAAAGATGACACCATTGCAACATGTACTATCAGTAAATTCAAAATAATTTGGAAATAAAAAGAAAATCTCTTACCTTATTTGTTAGCATCCTACAAGCAACAACACCTAAAGCCCACCAATCAACGGAATGACCATACAATTTCCCATGAAAAATCTCTGGAGCTGAAATGAAAACATAAACAAAACATAAATATACTTACCTGAAAAAGAATATCAAAATAAAATAAAAATAATAATTCATAAAAAGATTCAATGTATAAATTTTTATAATATTTTTTTTTGCATCTATTTTCATTAATCATATTTTTCTTTTTAAATTTATTACAAAACAATCACAACAAACATTATTATTAAAAAATCACAAGAAGTTCATATGAACTAATGAAGATAATCTTATTTTGTAACGAAAGTGTGTCCTTAAATATTTAGCACTTATACACATATGAGCGATATTTACAATATTATTATATTTTCATTTTTTATTTCTTTTCTTTTTTGTTTTTTTTAAAGTTCTTGGTTTGGTCATGCTAATCCCTTAATTTTTTTTTTTGTTTGATTTAGTTTAATCTTAATATTTTATTTCTCATGTTATTCTTGTTGTGACATAACAATTATTTTCTTCTTTATACATACATTATAAAAATATTTGTTTTTTTTTAATTTATATATATATATATTTCTTACGCTCTCTATAATCTACGGAGGAATTTTAAAAACGTTTAGCTTCAATCGTCATATTATATCTAAATACTATGAACGTTTATATTTTTTTTGTTTTTCTTTCTTTCTTTTATTTTTAAATTATTTATATTTACAAAATAGTTTTCAAACGGCATTTATAATAATATATACAATTATCTTTATTTTTATTATAATAAACTATTTTTTTATTACTTTCTACTACATAATATTAATTCATCAACATCGTTACGAAAGAATATAAAACGTGTCTAAAAAAAGTTAATCTTTACCAATGTGCAACATTGAATGTAGTTTTTAATGAATTCTTAACTATTAAAAACTGAAATTTCATCTTATTTATTTTTGTTTTATTAAATTTATTTTTAATATAAGAAGTTTATTAGCTTCTTCTCTTTTATCGCAGTTTACCCTATTCCTATTTATAATGAACATTTTGCTTTGTTTGTTTTTTTTTTGCACTGATAATTTTTTTTTATTTTATTGATAATATCTAAAATCTACTATGCTTGTAGTGACTTATTTGTTTTTAGCGTTTTGTTTTATTTAATTTTTTTTTATTCACGATCATTAATTTGAACATCCACAAATTATTATTTTAATTGCATTCGTTAATTTTAATATTAAGCAGAAAATACGATATTATTTTAATTCCTAAATATTGCAAAAGTAACGAAATTAAAAATCAATATCAAAAATATTTTTTTTTGTTTTTAAATTTTTTAATTTTAAAAACTAATAATTTTTTTTATATCGCTGCTGCAATGCTTAACATGAAAAGTAAATATAAATCTAAGAAAAGAAAACTAATCACTAATTTTGATTAAACTTTGTTTTTTGTTTTGTTTACTTTATTAATTTAATTTTAATTTGTCCAAAAGTCAAAATATATGGCCTTGATAATAATTACTTCTTTATATGATAAACCAAAAAAAACGGGCACAAGAAGGTACGTGAGATTTTAATTATTTTTACGAAATAGACGAACACACAGAAACCGACATTATCTTATATTATTACATTGCATGTAACACCCATGCCATTACTAAAAGCCCACAAAGAAATTACATTGCTATCTAAAAAGCCGACATTACTAGAAAAACATCTGTATTGTTAAAAGTACATCTATATCATACTATCTAAGTACCTTTCAGGTAAAGGAAATAAGATCCAAATTGTAAAATATAAAGCTTATTAGAGAGCTGCCTCACATAACAGGGAATATAATGAATTTATATCGGGATTTGTTGTGGCAGGAAATTGGCGAATTAGTATTTTAAGACAATGATATTTAGCGTAAAACAAAAACTTCTAAAATAATTTTTTTTAGAAGTTAGAGAATGAAAATTATTCTCTCAAAATGAAAATGACAGATCCATTGTTGCAGAACAAGTTTTTATTACAACATTCCATAACTATCTAAGACACATACACATCTTAAATACTGCAGAGAAGTATTGCTACAAATTTTCATATTTTCCGACTCTTTGGATCCATTATCTGAGGTTATCCCATAAATTCCTTTTACGGTTAAAGCAACCATGCAATGTTTCCCGCACGTTCATGGAATAATCAGCCTTATTATGGTTGTCACTTTCGGTGACAAATGGCAAAGTGAGACAAAAATCCTAACTGAAATTTCTCACCTCGTTGAATTTACTGTCCATAATATGGAAAGTGACAATGACAGTGACATTTCTCACTATGGTGAGGTGACAACCACAATAAGGCTGAAGAGCATTTTTGTGTCACTTCGCCATTTGTCACCGAAAGTGACAACCTTAATAAGGCTGAATGTAATTAGTTCCATTCCTCTCTTCTGGAAGCATTTTCTACTATACATTACGAGAAACAAAAGTACATATATTTCTGAGACCAGTGAATACAATAACGATGGAATGATAACTACACTGGAAAAATTGGAAAACGGAAGACCATATATCTGCGGCAAAATCGAACCCACGCTCTTCCTAGATGGTAATGGCAGCCAGAAACTACTTTTATTAAAAAACGTGTTTTAAAGAAAATCAGCGACCTAACACTGCGATATAGAAAAACTTTTCCCATTTAAATGGCTCGAGTTTATACCAACGAGTAGTTGTTTTTACTTAAGGCTCCCATACACAATGCATATAACCAGTAATTGGCGCGATCCACAAATACCGACCCACTCATGATGGAGTCGGAACCACTCGGTCTATTCCAGCATGCTGCTTGCGACCTTGAATGTGAATCATTGTACATAAATCCTATAGTCCTAATTTTAGAAGCTTGCAGCTTGAAACTTTCGGCGAGTACATGTAGACATGTTTTGGTAGAGCAATCGACTTTGAGAACTGTTGCCTGAAAAGTGTTTTATCAGATTTCTTGCTCTCAATTGCTCTATATTTTTTGACAGGTGCTCAACTCTAACATGACGAGCTGCTCTGAAACTCGAAACTAGACAGAAATGTTTGTGTGTCTAACTTAATAATAAAGAAGCCCTCAACAGAGCAGAATAAATCTCGGTAGGATAACCATAGCATATAAGCGAGAGAAAGCTTTTATGAAAGAATCAGTTTGTATAACGTACTTATCGAAGTAAATCATGACCATAAAGACGTTGTCGGTCTTGATTTTTTAAGATATGGCCTTGAGTTAGGGCGTTCTTCTTTTGTTTCCGAGTGTAATACTACTTAGTTCCGGTAGTTATGGAATATTTGAATGATATATTTCATTAAAGCGGACCCTAGCTCTCCATTATCATCAAACGATTTTCACAAAACGAAAATAAAAACGCGAATAGCTTTGTCATTATAGGTCTAATTACGACAGGCTGAAAATAATTTCTTCATTTGGGGTCTTTCTACAATAATATGAATATCAGGTTATGTTCTTCTTAATTTGCAAGAAACATCCCAAAAACTGGATTTTTCACTTTGCTATTTTACGCCCACTATTCACCTTACAGAAAAAGAACGCGGGATACCATGTTCAAGTACGCAAACAGCGTCCCAGCGCTGGGCAATAGTTGCTTTTGGGAGCTACACGAGCACCCGGTAGTTCCAGAGCCCTCCTATCTCGCTTGTAAGGTGGGAGTGAGAGAGATATAAGCAAAAGCTTAGAGTTCGAGTGAGAGAGGTATAAACAAAAGCGTTGCTAATGCTATGGAAAAGTAACTTTTACCCAGCGTTGCTTTATATGGGCCGCACCATAAAATAAGGGACTCTCAAAATCGCTGTTTCGATGCGGAGTAAAAATCTAAAGTCCCCACAAGCGAGCAACGTTACTCAGTTTGTTTAAAATTACTGGCTTATTTACGTGTTTGCAATCACAATTCCACATGCGCGCTCATTTCCATTATTTTATGGCGCGAGGTCTACCGTCGTTGCATCCTATTCAAATTCCAAGATTACAATTTGAAAATTACTGTTATAATTTAAGACGGCAAAATACGGCGCAGAAAGTGTATTAAATACCAATAATATAAAATGTACATTTAATTAACTTTCTGATGCCTGATTTTGTGAGTTACTTACGCAAGTTATACAATGTATAACTTTATTTATGTTAAAGCAAAAATTTTGATCGAATATAAAATTGGCATTTTTTTAATCTGCATCATTATGAAATTTTAAATTATAAATTCCTCACTGCCCAAATATCATACATAAAGCAAAATTATGAATAAAAAATTTCAAAAACTTATTTTCTAAGTATATATGGAAGTTTGAACAATTATATATAATTGTAAATATATTTTAAGAACTTGAAATTTGGAAGCAAAATTAATTTTTGGGCAATAATAGGTAACATTCTTTAAAGGATCGTCAAATTTATTTCGTAATTCTAGCAGAGGTGTTATAAACTATATTCATAAATTTTGAGTAATAATATAAAAAAATTTTGTTCACCTAAAAATTACTTTTTATTGAATGATATTCTAAAATTTTATTTTAACCAAATATTAAAAATTAAAATTAATTTTTTTAAAAAAAGTGTTTAGCCAAAAAATAAGAATATTAATATAAAATTAAACGATATAAAAAGAAATTTTAAAAAGAAAATAATGTGCAAGACATTTAATTATCCCATTTGAACAAACAACCACTTTTACCGATTATATTTCTACCTTTTTTATAGCTTTTACATTGCAGCATAAATTAAAATCATTTCATTCAGTCACAAAGATAAAGTTTCTTTAATAATTTTTTTCATAGTATTCCCAACTGATGGTACATTAGTTCCAGAAGTACTATAATCAAATTTAAATAGATATGGCTGCACATCTGGATAGGAAGTATCAAATATCAAATCCAATTCTGTTTGACTGGGCATTTTTGGCACATAATCATGCCGATTCATAACTTCTGTTATATAAATAACTTTTTCTGTTAATAAATCACTAACTGTTTCTCTACAAATTTGTCTATCATCTTCATTTTCATATTTAATTAAATCTAAACGTACTGTCCATACTTCCCATGGTATACATTCAGCTTGAAAAGGCCATCGACTTTTCTTTTTTTGAAAAAATTCTAAACTAATTTGTCCAGAGCCTGAACTATCATTACTTCGTAATTTTTCACTGAACATATTAATAGCACGCTTAACTGTTCTATGTAAACTATCTGATGTGCAACAAACATAGGTAAAATCAATAAAATCACAATCAACATCTGTATAACCGACGGTACCAATTGAATATGTGGCATCACCAGTGTACATAAATTTACCTAAACATCTATGAAATAAAACAGTATGAAAAATACTGGCTACAGCCTCATCAACCTGTCTGCCCTCCATTGTTAGATCAAAAACTTGAGATCGTGCATTCATTTTGATAAAACTAAATATTTTACTGTAAGCGATTGATTTTAATAGAGCGCTTTGTTTTAAGAATTTTTGTTTTGTTTTGTATTTTTTTTTTTAGAATTTCTGTTACGAATGATTATAATATAATATAATTAAATTAAGTCGTACCCATGTATTGAAAAGTCCCACACATTGTTCTAGTTCGTTCACCAAGCTTTAACCATTTGCTTAAGCCAAAATCAGTTATTTTAATATGAAATGAACTTGTCAATAATATGTTTTCAGGTTTAACATCTCGATAAATAACGCCAGCGTTGTGAAGAAAATCTAAAAATAAAAGTAAATTTGATCATTTTTAATTAAACTAAGCACTTTAGTATTTCATTTACCAATTGCTAGTGCTAATTCTGCCACATAAATACGGACAAGATCATACGAAAATTTTGCGATTTTATTGAAAAGTTCCCCTTGTGGAATATACTCTGACACTATAAAAATATGTAATTTACTTTTAATCTATATAAATCTATCAAAAATCTACGTACAGATATGCAAATTTGATCTATTTTGCCATGAATCAATTTGTTTTACAATAAAAGGATGATGTCCGCAAAGTTTCTGAATATCAACTTCGTCTTTTATTTGTTGCACGCTGTTTTCTTCAATGATCTAAATAAAAATCTTAATGTTAGAAACATGCATCTAAACAAAAAAGCAGTTTTCTATACCTTTGATTTTCTTAAAACTTTCAGAGCATATTCAAATTCAGGAGTTTTCTTATTAACAACCTTGAACACAATTCCAAATGCTCCTTTAGCTATTGTATGCTTAATTGAAAATTCATCATTTCTGCTGAATCTTTTAAAATGTGAAAGAAATATGGCATCAGTGTAACGTGTTGGCCATGTAGTTTTTGAATACTGACGAGAGAAGTTTGAACTACTTAATAAGAAACACGGAATTTAGTAAAAACAAATTTCTTTTTGCTGAAATAAAGTATTTACCGTTTTCTTTGGCTTTTATTATTAAATTTTGGTAGAGAAACTGATGAACTTCTAGAACCGCTGAAGCTCCAATTTAGACGACTGCTGAGACTTCCCAAACTCCAAACAGAAACCTAGACAAACAAATTCAGAATTAGAAGTTTAATAGAAAGTTTTCACAATTTCTTTTTTTAACAAAAAAGTAATTAGCGTTGATAGCATTATTTATCACATAGGTACATCAAATAATTCTTTACTTGAAGTGAAGAAAGGCATCAACTTAAAATCTCGCAGTATGAAGTTTTGTAGTTGTACGGTGTTCTGTAAACTCATGAGCATCGATTTAAAATAAAAAAAAATGGCTGAAGGGCCAAAGAAAAATAATTAGAGGCAGCGGCACCTCCTGAACAAAGTTTCGTCATGTACGTCCTTCTTTCCCTTCTCTTCTGTCGTTTCTTTCCTATAAAACCGGTTTTTTGTACTTTTTCAGTCTCCGTTTAGCACGCCAAAATGTTACTAAAATAAGTTTAAAAGACTCAAACCGATGTATGAAGGTGAACGGTAAATTTAAGAGTAGAGTATTGAATTTATTAAAAGCCTAAACTGCGGACTACAGAAGGGATCGTACCTGGTTTATAATGTTCTCAAACGCTGGAAGCTAGTAAGGGACAGAAACAATTAGACCCTTTCAGCATGCGAATTGGCTGTGCACCAATGAAAAGGCGAAAAATAGAGGTATGAACCCAGAAATATGTTACCGAGGAGGTATATTTTAGCCGATAGAAGCCAGTTTCTAGAGCATTTTACAAATAAAAATCTTTTTAAGCAAAGAATTTACATATTCAGAATTTTTGGTGTAATTTTGAAAATATAAATAAGGGAAAATTTTTATTTATAATGCCTGGCAGGTGTGTTGCCCAGTATTTAGATGATTCAGAGATGTTGGAAGACCTCATATGTTCTTCGAAGAAATAAATTGGTAAAAAAACAACTTTTTACTCAAGGATTATAAGAAGCTATAAGAATTAGGTGGAAACTGATAATTTTCTTACTGTATGGAAGTTGTCCTACATCGGCCCCATCCATAAATCTGGTGATAAATCCAACGTGATCAACTGTAGGCCAATTCGTATCCAGTAATGGAGGAAATAGTCACCGCAGACCACCAATCTGTTTGGGTATGTTAATTACATACTCAACTTACTAGGCAGAGGAAAGGAAGTACCCAGACTTCAACAAGGCCTTCAACGTGGTGGACCATGCAACCTCGTCACTAAATATGGTGTAACATCTATAGCCCTGGAATGGTTGTGCTCGTACCTTTGTAGCAATCTTCGTGTGCGAGTTAATGGTCACGTTATGAATTTGAAGTTACATTCGGTGTCCCTCAGGGTTCGCATTTAGGTCCAACCGTTTTCAGCATCTTTATAAATGACATTGGTGTTAACATCAGGTTAGAATGTCAATTAGTCGCAGACCAACTAGGCTTTTTTTGATAGAATGATCGATTCGCCAGAAGAAATTGTGGCCGACTTTAGATTCATTTGTAGAGCTAAGAATTAGTAGACTGCTATCAGTAGTAAGCTCTAGTAAACATTACGTCTACCATGGACCTAGAAACAAAATAGCCAAGTTGGTGAACCAGTACTACGCGCATGTTAACTTCTTTGGAGGATCCCTTTCATCGTTCTCCGCGAGTGTTAAAAAGTTGATATGGGCGAATCAATTTTGAATAATAATCTTCATGTGTGCAATATGGTACAATATTTGTTAATAAGTGTGTATAATACCGATAAATAAATTAATTTGGAGCTACCAGGAAACAGTAAAATTAATTCATATCGTAACTGATCAAGGACCGACTTTGTAATTGTTCTGCACTGGTAACTGCAGCAACTCTTATTTTTAAGTAATTATATTAAAAAGATTAATCCATTGCATTTAAGATATTGTATTGTATATTAAATATAAATATAAGAAAGCAAGTGTCCAGATTTGAACATCAAGTCAGTAGTGTTTTTTGGTGGGCTACACAATTGAAGTTAATAAATCTTAAAAAGGTTTAATCCCATTCAAAACTTCCTCCAATTTATATGGGAAAAAATAAAGCGAAGTTTAACCATTATAACACTCAAGATTCATTACAACGTTTTAAACTCCCTTTTTATTTTTAGAATCATTTTAATTGAAATTTCTCTCTAATCATTGAATCATCGCCAAACATTAGCAGTTATTGCGTGAGACACAGAAATGATTTGGTAGTTCGTCACATAACAACCTCGTGCTAGAACTAGCCATAATCAAGTAGTTTTCTATCCTACAAACATAAAATTCAAATGATTTTACTAATTCCACTCTATAAAAAATGTCCATGCTGAGAGATGTTGATAACAAAGAACGCCAAACAAAATTCCAAAGTTCTTTTCACATTGAATATTAGATAATGAAAATATCTAATATACATAACGTTCTTCAGTCCGTATATTTGCTGAATAATGCAGCCGTCCAAATTTGTTCATAGGAATTACGCAGTGATTTTTAAAAAAAAATTAGAAAAAAAATTTCTAATACTCACTTTTCGACTGGCTTTTGTCAATTCTGATTGAGATGTATCTTCTCCACTCTGTTGTGACTCTTCAATACGATGCTGCCTATCATTCCTTGTTATCGAGTTTCCCATCAAAACAAAAGATTTTCATTAATTTATTATCGCTTTTTCTACAAAGCAAAAATATTGAGAAAAGTTGACAGAACCATGTCCACTTTCTTGCTTACAATTCTACCAACGCTCAAATATGTATTTTTATCAAAAAAAATATATTGTACTAGATTTGTATGTGTACTAAATAACGAGCAAAACTCCAAGAAGTTTAATTTAAGTAAAAGAATTGTAAAATTTAAAATTTATCATCCTCTTTTTACATGTTTTTAGAAGAGTTTAAACGAAATAATATTTTGTAAAGTATTTAAATTTCACTAAAAGTTAAACAGAATTAGTCAAAATACTCGTGCACTGAGAACTTTTTAATTAAGGTAAAAAAATATTAAAACACAATTTGCGATGCCCCATCACTAAATTTATGCTAAGTTCTAAAACAAGCACGCAAGAAAATGGTTTTAGAAATCACATAAATATATTTAAAACCATTTAACACTTTTCACTTATTGTTTTTAGAATAAATTTTCAAGCATCCCATATAAATAAATATAGTTGATATAATTATGCCAAGGAAGCGAAATAATACATCAATATTTTTGTGTATAATATCGGTAAATACTTTTACCATTAATTAACGACATTTCACAAAACCTTAACGTTAATAAAAATTACTATCAAATTTGGAGTTAAATTTTCATAAGGCAATGACATCTAATTGAATCGTATTGATTTGTTGATTAGTAGCTTATTTTGAACTAAAATTCAGCAAATTACGAATTCAAAAGTCGATGCACTGAAATGGCATAAACTTCAGAATAGTCGCCAGCATCTGCGTCTTAGAATACAAAACTACAGGAAGGGCCCTCGGAGAATTTTAGCGTAGTGAAATTCAAACTGCACACTTCATTGCTCTTTTTTTCACTGAAAATTCACTCGTAACAACTTCTAATTGACAAAAACAAATTCTTTAAACTTTCTTTCTTCTTTTTAATTAATTTTTGCGAAAAACTGTAAATAAATTTTATAGAAAAACTCGTTTTAAAGAAAGTGCCGCGGGAAAATTTGACAGTTAACTAACAAGAAATTGTACCAATTTGACAGTTGTCTGATAGCGATTTCACTACGCTCCCATACACGGATTTTATACCCGAGGGCCTTTCCTGTAGTTCTCTATTCTAAGATCTGCGTCTGTCAAACTTGTAAATATAATTGTAACCTCTGTGAATTTTCCACTGTGGTATTGATAATTTTAGTTGTTGGAAATATGGATTTAAGTCTTGATGAGATAATTAAGAAAAAAGGAATCGGACAAAGAACTGTTAGAAGAGGGTAACGAATAATATTTTTGTTAACTATTTTTACCTTTTTGGTCATAATGCACATCACCATTGCAGGTTTGTGGGTAAAATGCCTCGTCCAAGTGCAGGCGTAAGAAGTATTGAAACAAATGCTAGGATTATGGATGCTCGTAATAAAATAATACAAAGAAATCGTGCCAAAATCCGGGATGCAAGAGAGAAATTAGCACAAATTACAAAGGCAAGTGGCGATGCCAGGCTTCGTTTACAGAAGAAGCGAAAAGATGTCGGACCAAAACCTGGACTAGGCGGGTTTCATACACGGAAATACAAGCCCAAAATGAAGCTACCGCCAAAATTACCGCAGTTAATTAGTGTGCCGCATGGTTATATAGATTATGACAATATGGAAATGGAAGAAGGTAATATTTGTTTGTTTTTTTTTGTTGTGGGTAATCGATTCTATTTCAATGCATAATTACTTTCAGAATATCAGCCAGCGAACATGAATCTACGGAGGACGGTCCATAATGATATGTTACCACCGTTTAGTAGCTATAAACACCTAGATCGAGGAATGGGCCCTGCACCAATGTGGGGTAATGATCCCTTTGACTGCTACGAAATTCCTATCTCTCGTCCGCCAGACGTTCCTGAACCTATAAATATTCGGCGGCAAATTAGAAATCTCTCTCCAGATATTTTACCGCCAAAAGGGATTTTAAGGTAAATCACATAAATATTCATTATATTTGCCAATAAACTTGAACCAGGCCAAACAGGGAAGACAGCCCCCCTTATGCAAGACGGTACATCCCGGACCAAACCTCTCACTTATCCTATGAAATGCAAACTCGCTTAGAACGAGCACCCGATCCACATGCATCTATGGGAATTTTTGCAAATTCATCACTAAAACCGCCAGGACCTGGAGGAAGTTCTGGATATCGCATTGTTGTTAGTAATCTCCACAACAGCGTAACGCAAAGTGACATTAAGGAGCTGTTTGAAGATATTGGTGAACTGCATGAAGCTCGCTTAGTTCGGCCAGGTGTTGCAGAAGTTATTTTTAAATCGTTAAAAGATGCTGAGAAAGCTGTCGACACTTATCACAATAGGCAATTGGATGGGCAACCAATGAAATGCCTGTTAGTCAATCCTAGAGCATCAAATAAGCCAACTGCTCCAGCAATAAAAGCGGCTAAGTAAGTCTTAACATTTAATATTTTAGAGGAAACCAATTATTAATTCTTTCAATTTCAGTCAACATACGTCGTCTAGATCGACCAGTAAAACTCCATTGGAGATTGATATTGATGCACTACATAAAGTTTTATTTCGCAGACATTAGGTAAAAGACTTGAATTTGAAATTTTAATATAATATCAAATTAAATCATTGGATGTTATACATTTGCATTGGACATAAACAAAATAAAAGTCAAAGTATTCGTAATAATTATAGTCGTTTTATTGTTAGTAAAGTAGCATATATTCAGAAAAGGCCGCTCCTGCATAGACCATATTAACACCTTGAGAATCACAGTGGAGCAGTCGACTGAATTACGATTCCCCCTTTACCTTGCTTTCGTAGACTATGAGAAAGCGTACGACTCAGTTAATAGGAGCTTTATATGGCGAGCTCTACGGCAACGTGGACTACCGGATAAAATAATAGAATTGATAAAAGCTCTATACAACAATTCCAAATGCAGAGTTTTTCACAATGGAAAACTATCCGACAGCTTTGAAGTGAGCTCAGCAGAACGACAAGGATGCCTACTTTCGCCATTACTATTTCTTATAGTGATAAACGACATCCTTGTCAGCGCTCTAGATACTAGAACAGGTGGCATACAATGGGGATTGTTAAACCGCCTTAAGGACCTCGACTACGCGGATGATATCTGATGCTGGCCCACAGACACCAGGACCTCAAAAACAAGGTAAACCATTGGGCAACATTGCGGCTGTTCAACGTTAAGGCAGTTCTTTTGTACGGTTGCGAAACATGGAAAGTCACCCAATTCCTCACGGGGCGCCTACAAGTTTTCATCAACAAATACCTACGTCGTATCCTAAAAATCCGCTGGCAAGATAGAATTTCAAATGAAGAGCTATGGCGCCGTGCCGGCCAAAAAAGGATAGACGCCAAATCAGGTGAAGGAAATGGAACTGGATTGGCCACACCTTGCGACGCGGAAACGATAATCTAGCCAAACAGGCCCTTGACTGGAATCCCCAAGGATCCCGTCGAGTCGGAAGACCTAGAACAACATGGAGGAGAACCATATTATCAGAGGCCGCAACAACTGGGAGATCCTGGCCAGAGCTGAGAGCTGTCGCAAAACAGAGTCCGCTGGGGGGCAACTGTTTCCGCCTTATGCCCCATGAGGGATTAAAGGAGCAATTAGTACTATATGGAAGGCAATGTTATAAACCGTCTTATATGGAACAATGTACATAATGATGGCGGGTTATTCTCTGCCATAATCTCTTAGCATAGCAAGGAAAACATATCCTATTCGATCACCGAAGACAGTGTTCTGCCATAGTGGAATTTCTTTTTGTTTGAAAAAAATTGTGGTAGTATAGCATTCAAACAATTTATTACTCATTCTATAAAAATATCTGAAAATTAATTTTCAACAAAATAAATCCAAATTTTAATTAATCACAAATGATCCACCATTGAATTATTTATCTCATTCATCAAAGAATTTCTCTATTTATTGGCTTTTGTTTCTTCTACTTTAGTCGTTATAAATCGAAGTTTATGTGGACTACCGCAAAGCCTGGATGTAGACGAAATAGACGATAAATTTGAAGATTCTTCTTCCACACTCTCGTGTCTAGTTTTGCCATGAAAGCTTTTAGTTATTCGTTTTGGTGGATCAATGAACATTTCCTTAACTAATAAAGCGCCAGGATGATGTGCTGCGCAACTTTTTAAATTCATGCAAGACTTAGTCTTCTCTGTTTGGCGTGAACTAGAAGCAATTTCAAGCGAGAAAGTATCATTAGAAAAGCTTGATTGGGTTAAGAAAGTTGAATCGACTGTTCCGAATTTTCTACGACGAGCATTCAGTTTTGTGCTTGACGATTGTGATTTCACTTCGGCGTTTGTAATGCGTTCTGCTTCAAACAAACTGATCTGTTTTTGAATTTTTGGTATCCTTGGAGGCGGCTCATGCTTTTCCGGTGCATCCAAGGAGTAACTGCTTGGAGTGATAGATTTTGGTTCATCACAGACAATCGGAGGGCATGTATCGATTGATAGTGTTTCTTCTTCATCGTCATCGTTTGTCTGAAATAATAACCAATGGGATTATAAAATAAATAAAAATTGTATTTGATGAGTTTACCATATCAGTTATAGTTGTAGATCCCTTTGTAGCTGCTCCAGTATTTATATCCGAGCTACAACTCAGTGGTGTTATACAATTCTCATCAGTTCTATCTTGAGAAAATACTTCCGATTCGATATAATGCAAATCTAGTTGAGTGCTAACCAAATTTAAATCTTCATCTAATTTTGGGAATAATCTTGACATCTCCTCAGATCCAGGTAGGAAACTTAGACTTATATATAAAAAGTATACAAATATTTACGCGTTTCATTCATTTAACGATTTTTTTATGAAATTTACCCATCACTGCTAAACATACTCGCTGAAACTTCAGTGCTTGAGAAAGGACGCGAATAATGTCCAGAAATAATTGGCGATGATGGTTCTGTTCCAGATAGGGTTCCTGTACTAGTTACACTTGATTGCTCACTCCAGCCTTTGATCGTTATTAATTAATTTTCATAAAGTGAATTAATGACTAGTTTATGATTGTTAATAATTGCTTAAATACTGTAAGAGAACTTATTCGAGATAAAGAGCTTTCAAAAATCGGCAGCATTCTCAAGTTTCAAGATTCAGATTTTGAAAATTATTAAAATAACTGAAATTAACTATGAAAATTAACTTATTAAAAACTTAAACAATAAAAATGAATTATAATACTATAGCTATGGGATATATTGTTGTTTGCTATGGGTTATATTGTTGTTTAATAGATTAAATGAGTGTCCAGACACTGGGGTATCGAGCGCAATGAGGCCGCGAACAAACTTGTGAGGGCCCCGAACTTTTTTGTGGCATCTCATGGTCAACCTCCACCTGATAGAGGACTGAGTAAGGGGCGTTTTCCGGAGAGATAACGCTCTTCTCCGTTAGTTGGGTATGTGCACAATAGGCCTAAATTGGCCGCGGTGCCTACCATTTGAGAAAAACAAAGCTGAAGTCGAGAAAGTATATTGAAGTTATTCCAACACAATCGCACCAAAATCATGGAGACACAATATCTACAAAGCTTATGGAATCTTTAGAATCCGCCAAATATTAAAGGCAGAAACAGATTGGCGCGCCGCCTGCGGAGAAATTAAATATATGGGAAACTCTCACGCAGGCAGCCGCCGCGCCAATCTGTTTCTGCCTTAAACCACAAGCAGCGTTGACAATGAGATCGGGGATATTGACTGTGGAAGGTTGACCAAACGGCGTAAATAATGCAGTCTGCAGTCCTCTGAAACAATAGGGGCTACACGCCATACGACCTTCTAGTGAGGACGAGAGATCGAAAGAAATAGTTGGAGATGCCAGGAAGAGATCATCGCTTGCTGGTCTAGGCTTGCGTAAACGTATCGATTAAGCTATACGCGGCTGACACAGATCAATAAAAAAACACGTCTTCTATTATCACTACACCCATTATTAATGACATGTATTGGTTAAGCAATTCTAAATTCCTCTGTATCTTGATTTGGTATAAAATCGCAATTAAAATAGATCTGTAAAAGTTGGTTCAAAAGAAGCGGAATTAGTGTTAAATCAGTTTCGTTACATACGAGCTCCACTAGAAAAGGAACCCATGTTTGGTTTGATAAAAAACGAAGAAACTTTTTCAACGCGTAATGTCATCGTTCTTAGTTATTGGATAAACATAGATTTTGCGATATGTATATTATGAAGCAAGATATATAATAAAAAACCTTTTCCAATCTGAAAACCAAAAAAATATAACAAACCAAATAAAAAATATTTCCCATGCATTTTTTTTGGACTTTATTTCAAAAAAAAAAATAAAACTAATTATAATTCTATTTTAAAGCTTAATCATTATTGAAAAAAGAAACATCAGCAAAGAAAACATATAATATTCAGTCAATTAATATTGAAACGATATTTAAAAAAAAAATATGAATATAAACTAAATAATCACATTATTCTCGGACTTACTGCACTGAATTGGCTTATCGGCTAGAGAATTTTGTGATGATTCTACCGGCGTTGGTACTGGTGTTGATGGGTATTTTGGCGGAGATGATGCTGGTGTTTTAAAGAGCGGAGCGGTTGTCATTTTTTCCAAAAATATATCAAGTTGCTTTAGCGATAATGCATTATGTAACGTTTCTAATGGACGTATTGGTGGAACGCCTCCGAAACCTTCAAGAACTGCTTAAGAAAGATAAGTGGGCATATTTTTTTTTTAAATTTATTATTTGCTTATATATTATAATGGGATTTAAAATTGAATTAATTTATTTATTTTTTATGAAAATTGCTCGTGAAATAACTCGAGATAAATTTATTTATATAGCTAGAAATGTTTAAGTATAGTATGATATTGTTAAAAAAACAATTTAACAGGATGAGAACTATGTGATTTAAAATTTTATTAAAAGTGCTTCAATGAAATCAAATTTTTTTTTAAGAATTTCTTTTTGTTAATTTTATCCTTAAATTATTATATTTTATTACTTCATTATGAACTTTTTAAATAAACTGTATAAATATCTACATTAAAGTGTATAAAACTCGACATTGAATACCTCAATCAAAGCATGTATACTAGAGGTAAATTTTCTTTTTGTTGCCGACCATTCGACAAGTTCTAATCGAAAGAAATTAAATGATTGAAAGCTTCTAAATACCGTTATGCGGTTTCATAACCAACCTCCATCAAATACCACCGCAATAAATACTGAATTCGGCGGTCGAATAGAAGTCTGGTTTTCTTGATATGCTGGTCGCGATGGCAGAAAAGAGAGACAAAAGAAATTCTGAAGAAGCCCTTTGAAGAAATTATAACAAGCCAGACAAAAAATGGAAAATCTAAGGACCATGGATCTAAGCGAGATTCGTATCGACGATCTCTGTCCCAGATAAATGAGTTATAGTCGAGGCGGGGCCGGATGTAGGACTTGTAGCCCGCAATCAAGAATGAATTCGATATCCCGGTGGACAGAATTCGACATCAGTTCATGGTCCTGAAGACCAAGTCTGGCACGTACTTGTCTTATACGTAAGAGTAATGCAGAGGACTTCATCAGGGAAGATGTGAAGTGGGTTGGAAGATGTAGAGAGCAGATCATTAATAAAGATTCAGATAGAATTGATTGCTGGCGAATACCGCCGGAAATGGTGTAGAGGGTGTAGATTCGACGCCATCGAATATTTCTTGATTGGACGACCAGAAAGAAAACACAATCCAACTTCTTAGAACTATAAGTCTATAGTCATAGCTTGGAGTTTAGTCAACAGAGCAGGAGGACTCTGTCAAAAGCCTTGGAAATATCTAAAGCAACCAGACCAGACTCGCCAAAGCGATGGATACTTTGGTTGAGGTACTCAGTTCCAATAGGACGGTGCCACATCACACACGGCTCGAACTACATGCAAATTGCATACATCGGACTGGAACAGAAAACGCAACCTGTATTTCTAGTCACACTTTTAACGTTGGCAATGAAAAAATCATGTAAGGTCTCTGTCCTAAACTCTTGAATGTTTGAATAAAACTATTCCAAAGATAGCAAACAATTAAATTACCATTTATTATTTAATGGTTGTACCTATTATATTACGATTGTTACCATCATGCTAGGATATATAAAGTAGAAGAGTTATAATTTTGAATATTGACCTAATTTGGTGAATAAATTGTTCTTTTGTAGTTTTACATTTGTTGTTATTATATGTCTAGTTTAAAACTAAAATTAAAAATCTTAATTAATTATTTCATCTTATCTAATTTGCAAAAAGTAATCTAGAGCAATTTACATAAATATAAATGAAAAAAAATGAAAGAAAAAAAACGAATAAAAATCAACAATAATTACCTGATGATGTTGCTGTACTTGGTATCATATCCCTTAAGTTTGGTGCTGATGAGCTTCCGCTTATAACAGCAGTACTAAATAAACTATTTGTGCTAGTGGCCATCTTTTTCCCGAATCCACCGAAGCCCAACATTTTAAAATAGCTCATCTGGCCGGCAATGCTGTGCCGTTGACGACGTGATGACGTTGATGATGAACTTGATGCAGATGTCGTATTTTCTGGATTGTGTATTTTATTGTCTTTTGGATGAGGTATGGCAGGATTTAAATTAGTTAAAGTTTCTGATAACGAAGACGTATTAGCGCCATTGGGATTGGTATTATTATGATGGATAGGCATATAAGCGGTATTTAAAGCGGATATTTTATATATTTTATGATTTAAACTATTATCAGTAAATGGGAATTTATTAATAGTCATGGTATTGAATGGGAAAAATTGAGATTGAGATGCTGCGTTAATGGAATTGGTATTATTTGTGAAGCTATCATAAGTTTTACTATCCTTGCCAAAAAGCGACATTGGACATATATTAGCACTACTATCGGACTGTGATTTGCAAATTCTAACTTGTGAAACGGGATATTGTGGATAACTACTATTACTAAAAGATTCTGAACTAATATACGCTGGAGCGGAACATGATAGATGAAATATATCTACACAAGCATTTGGGGATTTCGAAATTTGATCAGCAGATGAAAAAAGCATTTTATTTTCAACAGAACCTTTTAAATTTGATGGCACAGGTATAAGATCCCTGTGTAGGTTGTCATTGTTGAAATTATTATTAATATTGTCCCCCGCATAGAGGGATAATAAGCATGTGCAGGAAAGTGGTCTTTCATTAGTAGCAAGCGGTGATATTCGATGACGAGTATCATGCTTAAGCACTAATTCAGTGGTATTAGTACTATCCAACGGATTTATGTTAACTGAATCAGGTGTCAATGGATTCATGGAAAAATCGATATCAGACAGGGGAAGTTCATTGGTTGATGAATCAATTTTATATAAAGGTTTTGAACCTGTCACATTAATATGGGCATTACTTATGTTAGCACAATTTCGTCTTGTTTCATATTCTTTTGTTGTTTTTTTAGTATATATACAATAAAGACAATATTATATTCATAAACATATACATTTTATACATAATAATCACACGAAATATATTATGTTGCATATACAGCAAAAACAAGCACATTCATTAGTTATTATTATTATGTTTGTTTTTTAAAATCGAATTTAAAATAAATATTGTGAGTAATATAAATAACGGAAGTGTGATAGTGGAAGAATGGTTTTACGTAGAAATAAAGAAAAATTTAAAGATATCATTAGACAATGATGTCAAAGTTTTATTTTTTTATAAATTGACGAAAATGAATCGAATCATTTAAGAGTGTTAATTAGTTAATTTTTTTTTATATATCAATCAAGAAAGGAAACTCTAATCAAATTGAATAAAATAAAATAATAAAAACAAAATTACACACAAATTTATATGGGCATGCTTGCTTTTTTTTATCAAAAAATAATACATAGATATATATGTATGTACATAGGTATAATTGTCGTTCTTCATACCATTAACACTTAAAACATCACAATCTCAAATATAATGTATGTTATTAAAAAGGAAAATTGTAATATTGAATTAATACAAAAATTGGAGATTTGTGTTAAGAGGAAAGGATGGCCAATTATTATGAAAATTGATATAGAAAAATCGTTTGATATTTTACATATTTATTTTCTGTTATTAAAAAAATGGGCACTGTTATATGAAGTAAATGATATTTGAATATGTACGTACACTTAAAAAGACACGCCTAAAAATAATGTGTAACAGAGTATTCAAAAAGTCGTTCAAAAGATCTTTTATATTTTGTTTATGATAAAATCATTGCAGGTAAACACCGTCACTAGAAGATTGATAAAATACATGGGGAAGAGTTGCCTCCGAGTTATATTTGGCGTGTATGGAATAACGAAAATTCAGAAGAGTTTTGGGAATGCATTGCATTATATTAATATGTTAGCTTCGAAGAATGACCTTTTGGTAAGATGCTCTGCTAACATCCTCAGAACTCAGAATTTTTTGTAGTTACATTGATCCAGAATTTTCTGATAATGTTAGCTCTAATAAACGCATTTTGATGAAGCTACAATACAATACAAAGTGGAAAGTAGCGCTCATAACGTTTGATTCGCACAAGCCAACGACCAACTGGTCAAAATACTCGTAATGTTGAAAATGTCGTAAGTCGAATCTTTAGGACGGCACAAGGATCCCATTCCATTGGATATTTTATGTGTGAGACTAGTGCTTGGAAGTCCAGTGTCTTATAAGCAGAAATGCTGGCAATTTTGAAATCGTTTCAACTAGCGGAAGAAGACAACTCTAGAAAAGAGAATATGGTGGTGGTACCTGACAGCGAACCTGATACTTTGGATTAGAATTAACAATATGCAGCACGGCCAAAAGAACATGGCCGTCCTACAACAAAAACCGAACTGATACCTCCTAAAGCTATCCCGCACGAACTTAGCTAGAGTTATAAGTGGGTATACGCGACACTGGCCAATAGTAGACCATGCATCGAGAATAGCCATTCAACACCGTAGCTGCAACGATGTTTATTAAAATAAATCGTAAAGCAGGACTTCCTAACAAAAAAATGTATGATACACAAATGAACGATGTACAAAAAAATGAACAGTGCACATTTTTGTTATTTTGTTTTATAAAAATGTAAACAAATAGTTAATATCATTGGATTTATCTATGTTTCGAAAAAATACAAAAAAAAACATTGAAATTTAAAATGATAAACTTGATGTTTTTGGTACAATGATTTTTTCATTAGCTGTTCACAATGACTACAACTAAGTAAAATCATGATACATCCATACCTTATGTTAATGTATCGTGAAAATACCCATAAATAAATATATACTTATTAAAATTTAATTTATGTACATATTGCCATTATGACCAGTTAATGAAAAATAATATTATAGTTGTTTCTTCAGTCAAAGACACGGAAAAGACCGGCCAGATGCACATATTTTTAAAATTTTGTAATGAAATAATATATAATAATTAAGAAATTTTGTATAAAATATATAAATATTTTTTAAGTAAGAAAAGTAAATTTTTTTTAATTAAAAAAAAACAAAATCTGTTTTTTTTTTAATTTAAAATGTAGCAATCACTTAAAATTCTCATGAAATGGATTTTAAAGTTATTAAATATTGAATGAAATAAAATAAATCAATTCATGAAAAGAATAAGCATTGCTTAAAAGCAAGCATATTCGCAGTGGAGAAAGTAAATTACCAACGATGCGAAAGAATATGCTTGTTATTGCGAATTTACTATAAAAAAAATATCGTAATTTATTTTAATATAAATTTTTTTTAGAAGTCGTTGAATATTTGTATAAGTTTTACCTCATTTCTGTTTGAATATTTACAATTATAAACATTCCCGATGTTTTGTCTACAATTTTATGTCGGCATTGCTTTCAACAATTATATAAAAACTCAAACGGCGCACAAATCATGCTGTTACAACATTTTTTTGTTTCATTTAAAATAATAAAAAAAACGTAATAAAAAAAAGTGGACACACCAAATCTGGTTAATCCAAACTGGGTTATTAGTAATGAATTTTCCTTTAAGCTTGTATTTTATGCCACAAGGAAAATCCGTTGAAATATCAAATTACCTTTAATTTTTTGATGTCTTTGTTCATAAGACCTTGACCTGGGCTCTGCCTCCGGGCTTAAAGGTCTATTTCCTTCCAATGATCCGCTTTGTTTTGTTTGTTGCGCGGCAAGCTCTTCGCTTAAGCGTTTTGCTAAATCCATTGCTTCATGGCCACACACTGTATGGTGTGCACCAATAGGGATTGGTTTTGATGATTTTAAGTGCCGTGTGCGATGCACTGTTTTTGGTAGAGCACAAATCTCACTTTGTTCTTCTGGAGAAGTTTGCTACAATTATCAACATTTTAATGCTTCAATTTTAAATATGAAACACGCAATATCTACTTCACTATGGCTTTTAGAATTATTTGTTGGGCTATCTTCTAAATTAATATCATTCTCTTCATCAATTCTAGTTGGATTTGTGTCTTCTGGGCTCTAAGTAAAAATAATTACCATAAAACTCATCAAACTCAAATAAATAAAAAAAACGAGAATATTACTATATTTTTAGATTGTGCTGAATCATTACGACTATGTGGACGAAAACCTGGACCAGGTGGAAGATTTTTCTGGACGCAACAATTAACACCAGGACTAAAATGTAATTCAACATGAAATCTCTCCTCAGATGATGGATCTTTAGTTGGATCTTCATATAACATAATAACAATTTGTGACATATAATTCAATTCTGAGACCATAGAAATATATTCCATAGCTCGTCTCCATTGCTCATCAGTAAGAACATTCAAAAGACCACCGAAACGTAGCACAGTTAATAATGAATGAACATGACTTTCACTTGTGAAATATAATCTTGTGCGTACATGCCTTCCTGGGCTTGATACACCATGGCTGTAGCGAGGATTAAGACGATTCACACTTTCATCACCGACTTCTTCAATATTTCTTTGTAGATCAGCTTTAATTTTCTTCAAAAGTGGTGTACAAATTCCTTGGCCAATTGTTAATTTTTCTTGTATTGTTAATCCATATTCTTGTGGTATAACAATATCAGCTAAATATTTTGCATAAATATATAATTCTTCAGCTTGTTCATATTGTAATGTATGTTGATTATGTTGTAAGTCATATTTAATACAATCGTAAATATCAGGTATTTTAGATATGTCAAAAGTTTTGCTTTTTGTTGAGAAATCCTTTTCAATTTTTTCCCAACGTCTACCCATTAAATCCCATGTTTCACCATGATATAAAATAGCATCTTTTGTTTTAGGATCTTCCTTTTTAACATTTATAATAGCTAATAATGACTGTATTAATGAATGAACGTATGCACAACATTTAACTGGATTTTTAACAAAATCCATTGCTTGATTAATGCTTATACTATTGCCAGGATTAATTGCATCACGATCTTCTAGGGTAAAATCTCTATCAATTTGCATAAGTTCGTGTAGGCGATTTTTAGCCCTAAAATAATAATTTTAGGTTAATAAACTTTTCGTGCATACATCATTTTTAAAGAAAAATTACATATTTTGATATTTACTAGAATCACAGTCATTATCTAACAAACCATTAGTATTGGCACTTTTGACCATTTGCACCAAAATTGGTGTAAGCTCTCCCTCTAAAGCGAGAAGACCTTTAGCGAAAGCAGCAGCAGTCATTTGAACTCGACCTTCATCTGAGGCGTAAATCTTTAGGTCATGGCGAAATGTTGAATGGAGTCTGGAAGGTTATAAATTTAAAAAAAAAACAAATTAATTTTTCATTTGAACATTGGAGCGTGTAAAATATTAGTAAAATGTTTTTTTATGTGAAAAAATCAAGCTTAGGAATCACCCTTCATGTTATCCGTCATGTTATTCAGGTCATGGCGCTTGATTTGAAGGAGAGAACAGAATATGATAGGTTAGGGTCTGAGGGCTGCTTGAGAAAATGACAATGATCGTTACGTTTAAACTCTGGGTGTTATACAAGTTCGGAGATACTGACTGTGGAAGATTATGCCACAGTTGAGCTGTTCTATTTAGAAATGAATCCACAAACAATCAAGTGATAATTTTGCAATAAGTCTTCAAATCGGGATTTATTGCAAAACCTATAGCAGATATGGGGAATGATCCTGTATCTGATCATAAATAAATTATGTCCATAGTATTGGACAAAAAAATAGTTGGATGTTCTGTATGTATGTAGTTGTATGTTCCTGAAGTTAAGGATTCAGGAGAGAAGTCAATATTGCTGTTATTTCAAATTTGGTAAAGCAGTTTCGTATGACCTATCAATTTGGTATTAGGAAAAGCTTTAAAATTGTGATTAAGTTGAATTATAATGTAATTATATAAATATAATAAAATCTATAAATAAACAAGTAAACATATATGTACATATATATGTAGCGACACATAAATAAAGCATTCTAAACAGATAAAATTTTGTACATCATTTTTTGTTAAATAAATCAAATAATGATTTTAATATATATATAATCAAAAAACCAACCTTAAAAGTCCCAATCCTTGAGTACCAGAATAATCATGTCGACCTTGACCACCAGGATACATACATCTAAAAATTCTTCCCAACTCCTCAGCTTGTATACGACCTGCAGGTGTCAATTCTCCACCCCATTTCAAAATTAATACCAATGATGGTTCTTTCGGTGTATCTATTATAAAATGAAATATATGTGAAAATAAATTATTTCATATTTACATAATAAATATAAATATTAAAAAAACAATGATTTATGAACATTAAATACGAAAAATGGAACACGAAAATAAAATGAAATGCATGAAAACGTACTGCATGTTAAACCGTTACCGTCATCGGAACTTGAGCCTCTAGGACGACCTCTTGGCTGATATTTCATTTGAACTTTACGATTTATTCCAGAGAAGTGTCCATACCTTTAAACAAATGAATGGTTATACTATAAATAAAAATATTGAATTGATGTTATCATTACATTTCTAGGACACTTTTCAGTTGTTCCAATTTGCTTTGTTTTTCTTCTATTTCACAATCAGCCGCTTTTGTTTGAATTTCTGCAAGAAGTGATCTAGCAATATCTAGAATTTCCTGTAGTTGTTTAGGGCGTTTCAATTTAACATGGCCATGCTTATAGCCATCGTATTTCTCAAATATTTCAAAAAATCTAGAATATGCAATTTTAAGTGAATTACTTTAACATTTCTTTTGAAAGAATTAATGTTACTTAGGATGACGAACTTCGACCTTCATTTTCTGTTTTGGAGTTCTATCACCATGTCGAATAACTGCAACAACACATCGCAATTCCATCATTTTACCAAATGTTGTAGGAACAATCGGAGGATCATCTAATTGAAATGGAACGGACCATGGTATATGGAGGGTTGGTGTTAATTCTCTTAAAATCATATTCCCAAGAATTTTAGCACAATCGTCATAGTATTTATTTGAATTCTTCACAAAACTAAAACCATTTACATCACAGACATACGATTTTCCATTTGCTCTGTAATATTTAAAAAGAATTAATCGAAATACAGTTTTATAGTTGAGATATTTTTACCTTAATAAATCAAACCCGCATACGGTCTGTTTGAAAGCGAGGCAAACTTTTCGTGAAATTAATTTTTCAGCATTATTTAATATAACTGGATAACGTATCTCTTTCCCTTCGCTATCTCTTTCAACTTTACCATCAAGCGCTGGACTTTTTCTTGCCTCAGCATGAGCATAGTCTGGGCCGACTGTATATACCTTAACATCAGTACCTGAAAAATAAACTAAGTTTTAAAAGTAATGCTGGCATCGCTGGGTAGAAATATGGTTTTTTTTGTAAAAAAAATGTATACAAACACCGCATTGAATTGATGAACGTGATGCGTTATTATTTATTTATTTATTTTTTTTGATTGTGAGATTTTCGCTAGCGAATATAAAACCAGTTTGTTTATAAAAATTTACAGACTATTCATTTTGTTTTTTTTTTGATATTATATGAACATGTGAACATGCATAGAAACAAAGAAATTTAATGAATATTTTAAAATAATGTGAAATTAATAAAAGGAAGGCTAAATACTTTATTTATACATATAAATACACCGTTATATACCTTTATAATACAAATTTACACACAATTTATTTTACTGTGCTTTTTGTAAGGAGTAATTCACTAAGAACATATTGGTAAAAGTTATGATTTAATTAAAAAATAAAATTACAAAACAATTATTTAAATAGAAAATTGAAGAGATAATTATAAACAGAATGGAAGAAGCAGCAAACTTAAAAATAAGATGGTCTTATATTAATTATATTTAAGCTTTTTTCGAGCTAGAAAGAAGATAACAAATAGTAATAAGGTGGTAAAGGGCAGACAGTACTGTACAAGTCATTGAAACATCATTGTACTGTATAGTATAGTCATATGATTTAATTATACTTATTGCAAGTTCAACATTAGGAGTTTGAACGAACACAAGTAACTATCGAGTTTAATTGGAAAATAATCTCATTTACAATCCAAAAATCAATCCCAATTTGAAATGACAACTTTAAATATTCTATTCCCAAAAGAACAATATCCTTCAGAACAATATCCTTGATTACTAAACTATCTAATATCTTAACCGGCGAATTTTGCCTATTATTATACACATATATTAAATGGGGTTTTCCTACATTTTGCCTATCTAAGGATATACTATTGATCTAACTATGTATCATCAATGAAATGCTAATATGTAAGCGAATTAAAATAAAATCATTCCCCGACTTTTTTAATCCAACAAATGAAAAAATTCTAGTGTTTTGTATAGTAGTATTTTTGACTAACACCTGTCAGCCAAAGGTGGAGCGCACTGGAGACCTGTAAAATCTCTAAAATGACTTGGGCCACTCACAAAAAAAGAAGGAACAATAGACCCCGAGGAGATATTACCAGAATTACGACAACCATCACGGTCATTGGCCCATGGGGGCACGCTGTCATACTGGGTATCCTGCACCACATCTATAACTTCGGGGAGGTGAATTAGAGGGACCCTCTAATTCATCTCCCCGAAGTTATAGATGTGGTGCAGGATACCCAGTATGACAGCGTGCCCCCATGGGCCAATGTCCGTGATGGTTGTCGTAATTCTGGTAATATCTCCTCGGGGTTTATTGGGGTAAATGGGGTCGACTCTAGCCAGAGCCTGGGGCCGCACACTAGGCAGTTACGTTCTGGAAAATTGAAAGGAGATCTCCAGACTCTTCACAAGGTTATACTGACTGCGTTTGAGATTAGAAATACTGACTGCGAAAGATTGTTCCTCAATCGAGTTGTTCTTGTTATAAACGAATTTCAAGACCGGAGTGTGCGCGAAAAGGGAAACTGCACGGAAAGAGAGTGAGTGAGCCGAGGTGGCTAGTATTGTGTTGCCGGAAAAATATTGCGCGGTTTTGTACTAAGGTGGTTTTTAGAGTGGCGCCTCCAGATGAATGAGTAGTTCACCTCGAGGCAGAATAAGTAACTTGTAGGTTACACCCCTGGCTGCTGGATGAAGGAAGAACTTGCATCTCTTACGAAATCCCAGGCTGTGTGATTGTTGATTTGGAATATGTGGTCGTTCGACCGCCCATCCTCAGTTAAAGATATGCCTAGGATGTTAGGAAACAGCCACTAGATTCACACCGTCCATTGAGACAGAAGAAATGTCGGTGCAGGTTGATGAGATCGTTTAAGAGAGGTTAAATTCCATAAGATTCTTGCGGCCCCAATCAAGAATGGATTCGATGTGCCGTTTCATTGAATTGGACATGAGTTCACGATAAAAAAGACAAGGATCTGGCACGTGACATAGGAGTAACGCGGAGTACCGTCATCAGCGAAGCTGTGAAGTGGTTTGGAGTTGATTGAGGGCAAGTCATTAGTAAAGTTCGGAAAAGTGCGGGTGATAGAATTGACTCTTGGGGAACACCGGCCTGTATGGTGTAGAGTTTAGATTCTCAATCTAGTTCCTTAGAACTAAGTCTATACCAAAAAATTGTAGTTTAATCAGTAGAGCATGGTGACATACTCTATTAAAAGCTTTGAACATTAACGTATTAAAAATCATTTTGCAAGACGTAAGCGTGTCTAGACTCTAGAGCATCAAGATATCAACAATTGAGGAATGTTTTTTTTTAAATGAAAATGGAAAAAGCTCTGATCAATTAACTATGACCAAAAAAAACCTTTAGTTAAAATTAGAAGTCAGGTTTACTAATTATAACGGTTCCTTGAGGAAATTTTGCGTTTTTCCCAGGTAAATACATAATGTGCTACTAATCCGAGTATGTCCAGAATCTTTTCGCATTTCAAAGTATTTGGAGATACATTTTTCTGGAAATCGATGTTGTTTTCGATTATCAATATTAAAGATTTTATTAACAGCAAAAATGTTTAGTTACATTCTTATATCAAACCAATATGAAAGATATTATTTGTTCGTATAAACAGATAAAAAAGAAAGAGCATTTTATATACATTGCGGGTGTAAAAGTATTATTAATAACGTAGTGATCAAGTCTGAATAATGTTGTTTTAAATATCTACATAAGTTTTAAAATTATGATGGACGTAAGAATTGTTTTTGAACTAAGATTTTTCAATAAAAAGAGAAGATTTGGGTGTCATATTTTTTTGATTTATAAATTTTTTTAAAATATATATATATTATAAACTATTTATTATTAAGATATCATTTTATCTATTTTATGTAGCACTTCTTCCATCGTAACCAAAACTACCATAATTATTAGATAAATTACAACCAGATACCAGTTTCTTCTCCAGACGATGTCCTTTCTACCATTCCACTTAATACAGGGCACTTTCTCGCTTCCGCATGTACATATTCAGGTCCTATTGTATAGGCTTTAATATCCATCCCTGAAATATACACTAAGCTTTAAATACTATGCTAGGGGTTAGCTACTAGAAAGCGCATACATGGTATATGAGTGAAGCGAAATCATTTTTTTAAGTACAATTGAGGTTAGTTTACGATTAAATCAACTTATGTTTTTAATAATCCACAAGAAAAATTAATTGATTGAAGATTGTGATAATTTATTTAAACCAATTGAAAACTGTTTCGTTTTTTTTCAGCATCACTAAGGAGTGCATTCGACGATTTAATGATTTATAATTATATTTATATGTTAAATTGTATTTTGTGCGTTCCCTATAAACATATTGAATATTTGCACTCTTTCATTTTGTTGTAAAAAAATATAAATTATATTTTTCGCTAAAAAAATAAAATAATTAAAAATAAAAATTGTAAAAAAGACATTGAGTGAGGATTTATGGATTAAGCTATGTTTATAAATATCGATTTTATTTTAGAAACACATTGAAGAGTAGCGATGAAAGACAAAACACATAGGTAGTTTGATTTTTAATGAATTTCAAAGAAACAAAGTGACAATTTTGGGACACATATATAGAAAGAATCAGTTTTTATATATTTATACCGTTGATACAGAAAGTAAAAATTAATATAAATTGTAGTTTACCAGAACTATTATATCACCTTCGCTGTTTATCCAAAAAATATGTTAGAATATTTGTTTTTTTATAACACAAAACCCATAAACGCATTCAACTTCTTGTCTATATTTCGGCATTATATTTTATCAAAAGAACCTTTCGAAACTATGATTTTAAATGTACACTTGTATCATCTTAGGTATTTAAGAAAGAAATAATAATAACTTCGTGATTACAAAAACAATCTATAAATAATAATAAAAAAAATCGCGCAATAGTTGCGTATACTGTAATAGTTTAGATTTATACATAGCTAATGTTACATGCAACAAGCCATAAAGGAAAAAATTAAATAATAGAATGGAATGTAAAAATCCAAAAAATATATCCCAAGGACTCATCCATCAATAAGTGCACAGCTGTAATAAATTTTTAATAAAAAAAACCAAACCACCACTTTGAAAGTATTTACCTACTTTTTAAAAATACTCACCAAACTACGCAAAAAAATTATTAATAAATTTTTTAATGGTAAAAAGTATATATATAAATCAAATGCATATGAAACTATCCTAAATATTTATGTCATACAAAAATTAAAACTCAAGTATGATTAAACAACAAGTACGGAAAATTGTGTATTTAGAAATAAATATCTTACATTCAAGCATAAAAATAGAGATACAAAATTTTTGTAATTCAATCAAATTAATTCACTTACCAAACTTTTAGTATGTTTTTTTAGTTTCCGTATTTGTTATTTTTTTTATACTTAAATTATTCTATTTATAACCACTATTAACTAAATTGTATGTAACAAACTTTTTTTGTTTACAGTTGTATAACTTTTATATCTGATGTTGTTCCAGTATCTCAAAGAATTTGTGAATAAAAGTTATAGTGTAAATTAAGTAGATTTTTGTTATATTAGTATAAAACTTTTTGGGGTAATAAGGAGGATATACACAAAAGCAAATATAACTATAACTGTCTAATAAAATTTGACCGTTCAATTCAATTAAGATAACTTCACATAAAATACATCTAAAGTAATAAAACAAAAAGATCTACTAAAAAACAGATTATAGAGAAAATATTTAACATTGAGAAAATTGGGTTCACAATTGAAAAATCAACTTCGCGATTTTGATTTATTCAAAAATCCGGTTTTCTTAGAGAAAATATTTAACATTGAGAAAATTGGGTTCACAATTGAAAAATCAACTTCGCGATTTTGATTTATTCAAAAATCCGGTTTTCTAACTCTGTGGAGGCTTATCGAGCACAGCACAAAGATCGAAGATCACACATTTTCCTACTAAAAAATCTATATTTATGTTTCACGTACAGTAAACTGCTTTGAAGAACACGAGTTGAAAAGTTTCCGTGCAAAGTGATTGTTCCATTTGTATTCATTCACAATGTAAGTAGAGTAGTTCACGTGGTATAAGGGTTGTCGCTCTGTCACTAAAACTGTTCAGAAGTGAAGAAAAAAAGAGGTCTGCGTGAACTAGAGCAATACAGAGGGCCAGATTACTGAAAAGTCCCTGGTATGGCGGTATATTCATCATGTTTACTGCAAGGGCAAATAAACTAATATTATATCGACAATTCCAAAGACAACTTGAAACAAAGGAGCACTTTTATTAAATGTTAAATAGCGAACTAACTGAAAATTTGGAGTCTGCTACCAATATTAGAATTGGCAAAGCCATAAATCTTAAAAACTCGAGGGCACGCACATCGCGTTCTCGCGCAGCTGGTCAAAAATGGGTGGCTTGCACTACACCAGGAATTCCTGAAATCATCGTGTAAGTATGAGAGCATAAAGCGATTCCAGAAGACTGGAAGAGAGATTCTCTGCCCTGTACATATCCTAGCGTGCAGCAATTTTCATCGTATAGCATTATTGAGTACTGCGTATAAGACATCCTTAAAACAGGATCGGCAGCATACCTAGAAACATCATAGATCAATACCACTGCGTCTTCACCCCAGCCAAATCAACAACTCATGATTTTTCACCTAGAACTAGGCGAGTTTCAAAACTCAATCCAACACTATTTCAAAGACTTTAAACAGACTTTGCTAGTGTCTCGCGACAACAAGGTAAATCGGATTATCCTTTATTATTTAAGACTACTCCCTTGTATGCACATGGCTAAATGAAAGTTGTCGGGACGAATTATCATTCTACCTACCGTAATGTTGATGAGAATGGAACTAACAAGATGAAGATGAATATAATTATTTCGCTGTATACGGATTGGGTTAACTGGAGAAATAATATAAAAAACATAACTTAGTCAGACAAACGGCATCGTTGCGACAAGCAGATTGAATTTTCTTTTTTCGTAAACAATTCATGAAATAATTTTACAATTTTTACGACGACTTGACCTCGGAACCATTTTTACATAAAAAGCTTAATTTCGTGATCCTTAACCTTGAATCTTTTGATTTGCAAACACGATATCGTTTTCAACTTTTAATAGGTTGTGTACAACAAGTGATTAAAGAAATAAATAAATACGATTTAATTTCTAACGGAAACCCTACAGAACTAAACTAAAAAGCTCATACCTTCTTCTAATTATATTTAATACTTTACTTTAATACTTTAGAACTGGGAAAATAAATAATAATCAAATAAGGTACCATCCAAATTACCGTTAGGAAACAAACCTATATTTGTCCGTAGTTAAAGGCATATGCATTTAATAGCATAAAGATTTAGATAATATTTTAATAGAACTCAACTAGTTTATACCCTTGACGAATAGAAAAGCCTAAAAAGGCAATCTATTGCAAATGCAAGGGAATTAGTAGTCAGTTAGTAGAGTTAATACTAACAGTTCTATTGATCTATTCTTCCCCCAATAAAGAGGACCGACAATGAATATTGAAGGCGCATTTTGATAGTCCACCAAATGGATTTGTTTGAAACAAAGAAATATTATATAAGACAATTCTAATTCTCTGGCAATAAAAACGAATAGATATCGAGAAATTAAACCTTGTGTTTTGAATTTTATAAAAAATTTGAAAACTAAAACTGCTTAATTTCCATTGGATAAAAACATCAAAAATTAAAAAAAATCTTCCATTTTTAATATGTATATCTTCATCTTGAATCCTTCAGCAGAGAGAGGATGTATCTGTTTTTATTATTTGTTTTTTTAAGTTGTAATTAAAGGTATATCTTGTTTTCTTTTCAATAATTCTCATCTTCTTATGTGCATTTTTGGGTGTTATGAAATTTCTTGTTTTTTTACATTAGTATACACCAAAAATAATTTTTATAGAGTGTTATATGTAACACTAAAGAGCTGATGTGATTAACGCTAAAAATTAATTATAAATAAACTTACCATCAGTTGGCATAAAATCCTCGTATATAAAAGATCCTGTTTTGCGAACTCTCGATTCTGGAGAATATACACTACTACGACTTCCAATCTAATAAATAATAATAAACATACAATATTATATTTACTGAAAATTTAGAAATTTAAAAACATTACCTTTCTAAAAAGACGTTGACTACCTCCACCAGCTGATGTTGGATAGTAAATATAAATATTATGATCCTCTGCTGATACTGGTTTTTCAACAAAAGGCTTATTAAATATAATACCATTTACTTCAACATGATCTTCAGATTCAACAAGTTCATGCTCTAAAATAATAATTTCTTAAAATAAAAAGAAATATATAATATTATTTTGTTTATAAAATTACGTTTTGGATCAGGAGAATCTCGATCAAGAACTGCATATCTTGGTATTTCGATTCCTTCACTTTCCAAAATCGCATAAACTCGTCTTCGATCCTTAAAAAACATTAATATTAGTTGTTTTCGACTAAAGGAGTATGTAGAAATTAAGTACATATACCTGAATGTCATACTGCATATGAAGATTATTAATGACATATGGTTTTCTAAGTTGAGCATACTGTATAGCCTTTTCCAAAGGAAAACCTTTAGAATGGAACGATATTAGACAGTCACAAAGTGGCCATTTTTCTACAGGTTCCTGTAATATAATATGGTAATAATTGTGTTTTTGATATTATGAAATGTTTATATATTACTTTTATAATAACTTCTTCAGGAAATACAACCATTTTAATATATTCAAATTCTTGCAATCGTGTTAAAATTTCTTTCATTGGTTTTGATTGGGTTTTCTTCGACATTGCACAAACTCCGACAACAACTTGTTTACCGGAATTCGATGAAACACTACAATCTGAATCCATTCCATCATTATTCTCCCCGCACATATCAATGTCGCCCTGAAATTATTTAAGGTATTTTGTATAAGTAAATATTAATGTTTTGTTTTTTATCTGAAATGTAAAAATTTAGTAACAATTTTCAAGCTTTCAAAATTTTGAACTTAGCATAAAAAAATATTGCTTCACACTATATAGTTCATTCTGAATGTTTTATCTTTATACAAAAAAGTGAATATGTTGTTTTTGATTATGGAAGATGTAATACTTATAATTAAGAAAATATCATTTGCAGAATCAGTAAACTATAAAATCATTGAAGATCACAATGATTGTGTGTTTGTAACATTTCTTCTGTATTGGATTTATGTCTAAGTCTACAATCAATTGTTCCTAAGTGCATGGTTTTGATACAAATATGATAACATTTGCAATAACCACAGTAACGTCCAAACAAAAGGGTGCCGTGATTAAGCTGGCCAAGTTTCAAAGGCTGACCTGTCTCGGTGTAACGGGAGTTAAAGGAACTTATCCGACTGTTGCTATGGAAGCCCTACTGAACCTCCCATCGATCCATATAGTAGTGAAGGAGGACGATCAGGCGGGGCGCTGCGCCTCCGGGGTTATTCGTCTTTAAGTCAGGAGACCTTGTGGATCACCAAAGAATTAAGCTTGCATTGTCCGATATCATTCCTGTCATTTTGCACTTCGTCAAGCCGCTTATGACGATTATCAGAGGTCGATCAGAATGGCTTTACGGCAGGCCCTCTTTAATGGAAACACGGCCTTTTGCTATACGGACGATGCAAAATATGCACGGTCCTTGGCATCACCCCCATGTAGTGATAGTGAAGGGGAAGAGAAAAGTAGGAAGGAACTGCCACAACCACCTAACCCCAACCATTTCCATCGCGACCACACTACGAAGATTTAAATGCCCAAAATGACAAAACACTAAATAAATTATTAGGGCAAGTAAACTAAAAGTAACGACAGAAGTAAAGAAGTTGCAAGAAACAGTTTAGATGGCTTAAAGCACTTAAAAAGTCGATATTAATTAAAAAAATATGAATTCTGTTTGGCGTGCTTTCAAGGGAATTATATTTTGTGAATTTCTATCAGATAAACCAGTATTGATTAACAGGAAAAACGTGGTGTATCATAACGATAACATCATACAAGTGTAAGACCTAGCAGAAGCTCTTACCGCTTGAAAGAGATGTTACTGAACTCACAATATTCTATATACTTGGCACTCTCCTACTATTTATTTCGATCCCCCTTAGATTATCCGATGCTTGAAATGTAAGCTAAGAATCACACAATAATTGCATTTAATGAATATTACCCAGTGAAAAACATTGCTAAGCCATAAACTAACAATAACTGCATTGGAATGGATAATTTAATATTAACATTTCGTCATCTGAGCAATATAAGATATTTGAAAATTAATTATTCCACGTAGCAGCCGACATTAACATGGAGGCATCTAGCTCGTATGAGTCAAGATGGACCTGTTCGGAAAATTCTGTGCGGTAAGATGCATTTTTATTGTTTTTTAAGTGTTGGCAATGTCCAAACTTCGGCCAAAATTAACTGTAGATGCATTTTTACAGCCGCTATCGATTGCAATTAGTTTAAAGCGGTTACCAACGGCAGAGAGCCAGTTTTTTAGTAAGACCAAAAATAGTAATAATTGACGCCTCTGATGTGATAATACAAACATCATCGCGCCTAGAATTGACTGTCATTTGTATGAAAAACAACGTAGTGCAATCTTTTTACTAATAACCCAATTGGTATTTAGAAATGTTGACCTAAATAAATCTACTAAATTATTATAAACGAAAAATTTAATTTGAGATCAGATCATGAATAACAATAACCATGAAAGTAAGAATGTGCATAATTCTTTATGATCTTTTACTAATAAGGGAATGAGATAAGTAATAATAAATGGATTAATTCACAACTATTTTTTATGTAAAAGACTAGTTCATAAGTAAGGCCTCTTTGTATTGTCAACGGTTCCACCATTGAGTGCAGTGTTGAACAGCAAACACTATTCGGAAAGATAGTAGAGAGAAGAGTGAAAGCACTGGCAACTCCAATACACTAGTTATATAATAATAATAAAAAAGATAAATAAAGTGGACACCCTTAAACTAATCGGGATTTTATATGAAAAATAGTTTCTAAGTCAATTTTAATACAAATGAAATTGTTCGTAGGACAAAATTCCATCCAAATATTAATGAAATTGGAATTGTATCCACATTCATAGAAGAATAACAAGAAATATCAAAGTCCAAAGTATCCAAACTATTAAATCAATTAATTTACCAAAAAGTATTGGTAATTTAACAATTAAAAGCAAATTCGAGAAATAATTATATGAGTTCGAAAATGAAATAAACCAATCTGGTTATAAACGAACTCTTATCGTTAATATAAAAACAATCTTAAGTAACAATGCTTTTTAAAAAAGTCAGAATATAATTTAAATTTCATAACTGGTTTTGTTTTCTGCACATTAACAAATCTTTATTCGAAAAAAAAAACAAAAGTGTGTTAAATGAAGATGTTTACTCAAATACATCCATAAAATAAAAGTAGTTCGTCTTAAAATTTAAGATACATACGTTAAGACAATCATCACAAAAACAAATATCGTCATCCTCATCATCATCATCATCATTGTTTGTTATATTGTCAGCTGATTTAATTGTATCACTCTCATTTCGACGTCTGAGCCTCTTCAAGCGCCACCAATCTTTTAACCAAGACCACTCCATCACTGATTTTATTAACAATAATAATAATTAACCTCGTGTGTTAAATCAACTGTTCATTGCACCTTGTTCGCAATTTGAATTTATATCGATTAAAATGTTTTTTTTTCTTATTAAAAAGCACACGAGAGGTGAATGTTATTGAAAATATAAATTAGTTTGAAAAAAAAGAACTTCTGAAATTTAAGTCTCGCTGCCTTAAGCTCTCGACTTGAACTAATCTCGCTAATTGATAAAAGTGTGCAGCTCCTCTGCAGCAGAAAAAAAGGCGTCTATGCGATAACAACTATCTAGAATCAAAATCGCGAAGGTATTAAATAGTAACAAAATGAAAAAAAGAAATATTATTATAACTTTTGTGTATGTACGTATAGTAGCAAAATGCCTAATTTACACATATGTACATATTATATGCTCACGAAGTTATGATGAACACAAATCAAATTCATTTTCGTCATGGTTTGAGTGCTCTTCAGCTTTCAATTTTTGGAATTTAGTTTTAGGAGTATTTTTGGTCAAAAATGAAAATTATTACCAATAAGAAGATGAACAATAAACACGAAAATCATATACGAGTATGTACATCTAAGAAACTAATGAACCATTTCTAAATGAGCCATTATATTTCTCTAGTGTGGAAATAAGGCATTAGAGGTACACGCTAATACTATGCTAGAATACTTTTAGAAATTTTGTTTACCTGCTTATATAAGACAGTCTTCAAGTCGGCGGCGGGGAAAGTTTTGTTTTACAAATTTTATTTAATGAATTTTAATTGCCGCAGTTTGCACAAACACTCATATATATTGACTTGGACAATTATAATCTCATTTGGGGGAAGTTAATGAAAATGCAGGCGAGAGTATCGCCTTCTTTCAAAATTAAACAAACATTGCTTGTGCATGACTTTAGTTAAATATTGGCTATTGAACTCAGTGGATGAATTTCAAGTACAAACACAATACAAAATTTGATAATAAAAAAAAAGTGTTATCTCGCGTTAAGTCTTATTAACTTTTCAAATTATAGATAAAAAAGTATTATTAAATCATTAGATATATAAAGAGACACAAAATAATTACTTAAAATATTTTTAAGAAATTGAAATTTATAAATACAGAGAGTATAACTGTCATGGAAAACAAGTTTTATTTTTTTACGTGGGCAGGTAGGTGACTTGGTAATATAGACTATATGAGGTCATGTGAAAACTTTACGATTTATTGTTAATACTTTCTTTAAAGTAGTAAACGAGTTAAAAATAATTGTTTCGAAATAAGATAACCACTTTTATTAGAAATATATTACCATAAAAATATATTGTGCATGTTACAATAGCGGAGTTTTGTTAAAAGTAAAATAAATTCATCAAACTAAAATATTTATTTTAGACAAGGATGTAATAATAGTTACTATCCAGAATTTAACTCTACTGTTTAATACTTAAGTTACACCAGCATTATTCTATTATTCTGTTGTAATATGAATCACAAATTAATGTTGAGACAATGACCTATTCGCTATTATCGATCTGTTTGATACCTACTTCTGGCCTTGGAGTTTCTCTTTCATGTAATATTCATATCAATTTTGTATATTTACGCTTCAGTTTTGCCAGTGGGTCAGTTACATTGCGGATGTAGGCAATGCCACAATCGATAACAGAACGACCAAATTTAAATGAACTATAGGATCATGAGCTTACTGGTGAAGATATACCAGGGAAAATAATCAATGACTGATGCAAATAAAATACAATCGCTAAAATAGAGGAATCAGCGCACTCACCTGAGACAGTACAGACAAACCTAACTCGAAAAAAGTTGAAAACTCGGCAAACACAGGAAACAGTAAGGTACTGTATCAAATTACTAAAGCACTCTACTAAAAAGAATGCCGCAAAAAGTGCGGATGGAAGGCTGTTGTGCCGCGACGAGGAGCAACTCCAAAGATGAAGAGATTATTTCTTCGCCGCCCTGAATGGTTCATTTTCACAAGAACCTAAAGAAAACAACAACAATGCACGGCCAATAAGAATCACCATTCGTACCCCGTCCAAGACAGAAATAGTAACCGCAATTAATGCAATGACCAATGGTAAAGCTGCTGCTGGAAAAGATGGCATCCCGCCAGAGTTGTTGAAAGCCGACTCAAGCTTCATAGCAGATGTGCTACATCCAATTCTGAAAATAGCATGGAACACCTGTACCTTTCCGGAGGATTGAACGGAAGGTATCATAGTCAAAATACCGACTGGAGAGGCATCTGACTATTATTTACTGTGGTAAAGAAGTGCCGCTCCTACATAGACCATATTAACTATACGACAGCTTTGAGGTGAGCTCAGGAGTACGACAAAGATTCCTTCTTTCGCCATTACTCTTTCTTATAGTAATAAACGACATCCTTTTCAGCGATCTAGTAGGACAGGTGACACACATAGAATAGTTTAAGCCACTCCAACCGGCAGGATTGCACGTGTGTTCAATTTCTAGTGTGTAGCTGAGAAGGAAAGGAAAACTGTCCGTATAATCCACATGATTTCTCGCGGTTAATCGTGGCGTGTCATATCATCCACACACCTACGCGCAATCATCTGAAAATTGGGAATGCAAAGGATTGCGCCCGGGTTTTCCTCTCAGTGTATGGCGACCTATTGTCGAGCCACAGATTCTTTATTATGCTAATAAGGTATACTGGAATTTAAGAGAGTATCGAATATCAAAATGAAATCATATTATTAACACTTAATTATTATAAATCTTTTCTACAAGGAAGATCTAGAAGTTACCAAAAACTTTTATTTATAATTTTATTTGTCATTTGATGTATAGTAGTAACTCACAACTTTTTACAAAAAAATTGGTTTAGTATGAGTTATGTATAATATGATCTTTAAAAAATTTGAATATTGGTGATTAAAACTCTAGTAAAAACCTTTAGTAAATACTAAACAAAAATTGTATTTTATTGAAAGAACATGCCAAGCTTAGGAAGGAACATGTATGTATAATTGATCTGTGTTCAGATTAATTTTTTAAACAATTTTGTGTTATGCATAAAGAGAATCGTTCAGCGTTGTTATCTAAATGAAATTCTACGCCTTTGTATTATTTTCTAATAAACTTAAAGTGACTATAAGCTAAAATCCTCGAAATGTACCAAAAATTTAATGAAATAAAGCGAAATTAAAGAATTCGCAATTAATTAAACAGAAAGAAAAGAAAAAAATTGCGTGGATACTTTTATTTTAAACCAACGAAAAAAAACATTAAAAACACTCCAAAAAAAAGGAATATTTAAGAGAAAACCCATGCATTAAACTAAAAAAAACATAAACTTTTTTTTATCTATTCACCGGATATGCATAAGACGAGGACCTCATATCCAAAGTACGGTAAGCTGATTCTAAAATGGATCATTAAGCAATAATAATAATTACATTTTTAAATACTACTACGTGAAATACAAACCAGTTAAATCTGGAGAGGAATAAACGTGATGTATATATCTTTTGTGTGTATTATGATGACTTCGATTAGGTGAGAACATAACTTTATCCCAGCTGTTTCCCATCTTGCAATCCAAGTCTTTTATACTAATATCGATTTTAATTTAACTATTTTAAGCTCTATAAATTTGATAATGGTGTACAGCTTAATTATATAATAGTTACTGTGCAATTGAAAACAACGAAATGTTTTAAAATAAAGTAACGCATAAAATAAAATTAAATTTGAAAATAACGTATAAAAAAACGGACGAAAAGTGTTTGTTTTTTGTGATGAAAAATACATTGCTTCATGTCTTACTAAAGTTAATTAAATTTGGTAATATAAATATTGCTAAACTTCAAGTTTACTACATACAGACATTACTACCCAGTGAACCAGTGAACTGAAACTAGAAATAACCTATTTTAAATAAGGTTACAATCCTTATATGTACTTCAATACTGTAAATATCTAATGCAGAACTCTCGTGAAAAGGAGCATGGAAAGTTAGTTGTTGAAATTTGATTATATTTCAACCAATAAAAAACAGAAGTTGCCGTAGACAACTGAATAATTAATCTACCTCCTAAACTAGAAACAAATCATAGATCAAAATAGCTGTGTTCTGTGTTCTATGAAGCAGATCTAAGCTTGGGAATCACCCTGTGTACTACAAGAAATGTAATAGGCTTGCGGTTATGAGGAACAGGGAAGATGTGAAGGAGATGGCAATAAGCCCTGCGTTTAAACTCTTGTATGTTGTAGGAGTTCGGGAAACTGACTACGAAAGACAGGAGAGGACAGGACAGAGAAAATAAGTCGAGTGGGCTAATGTGGTAAAAGAATATCAATGGGTCAAAGGAATGGTTCTGAACAATCCATTAACATGGATGGGGACATGTTGCAGGTTTTATTGGAAATACAACAGTACTTCGCTTTGGAAGCATTGAATTATTGTCTTGCATTATCGAAGGTGTACCAAGAACGCAAAGTACTGTCATCAGCGAATCTGTGAAGATGCTTGGATGGGACCGATAGTAGGTCGTTTATTAAGATTGGGAAAAGAGCGGGTGATAAAATTGATCCCTAGGGACACGGAAGAGACAGTGTGACCATAATGGAGCGTCCCGAGAGAGAAATGTCGATCGAGTTCTTTCGAGTTGGGTTAATACGAATAACTTGGGGTTTAACTAACACACCCTGCCCTTTGGAGATATTCACAGCAATTAAACTAGACTCACCAAATCGATGCATACTTTGGTTGGGGCGTTCTGTTATACACACTAAAAGGTGGACCTTTTTATCTGAAGCCGTGTTGTTTGTCATTCAATATTTGTTTGGCTCTAGATACCCCAGAAACCTTTTGTTGATAATCGTAGGATATACAACACGAGGCCTGAAGAAGACTCTGTCTATTGAGTGTGTGGAAGACTTGGGAGCTGGGGTCACTGATATCGAGAAACGGCGAATTCAGTGACAATTGTTCTCACTTGATGTTTGCAAGTGAGATTTTTCTCATTTGATATTTAACGGTGATATTTCTCACTATCGTGAAGAGACAACCATAATAAGGGCCTTGATCAGGGTGAGCTGATTTATATGAGAAGTCAATCCAATCCATGCTCAGAATATTAATAGCAGTACTGAATATGAAAAAGCAAGTTTTCTAAATTTTAAAACAGCGAGAATATCTTTTCTACTGCATGATACATGCATGAGATAAGTATAGATTAGCGAGATAAGTTTCACCTTATCATTTAAGTTTAATAAAACTTTAAGCAAAATGCGATCTATGATGCTTTTATTGAATTCTTTTTTATTTTGAATAAAATTATGTCTTTGAAGCGGCCCATTCACGCAATCTGAATTTCTTTATCTTTCTTTTGCTAGTTTTATTTTTCCCACGTATAACATGACTATTGTTTTCAATTGCAGTATTGAGGTCGTTGGTCTTTGTTTTGAATAAAATCTTGAAGTCAACTTTAATCTCTTTGTTAGAAATAGCCTCAATTATAAATGTGACGCATATAAAACTATTATTGGCGAATTCTCCTATTACTAATAGCCAGATTTAATTTAATCAATCTCCTTGTAATGATTCACCAAAAAATATTCATCTATTAAGGAGAAACAACTATAATTGAATAAATTGCTGCAAGCTGCATACTTGAAATATTTTTTATATCTACTTAAAAAATTCATCTATTTTTGGTGTTAAACTAAAATGTGAATAAAAACAAATTTGAAGATTTTATTAAATCACAGATCATTTAGCGAAAATTTACCAACCCATATTTCACGGAAAGGCGCAAAGAACTCGAATAATTTCATAGTAGGATGGAATGAGGTAAACAAATGGAAGAATGGTGGGGAAGTCTGTCTGCAACATTTCTATTTTCCGCGATCGATAAATTATATTTATAGATGTTCAGATATTATCCGTAACAACATAAATGCGCCATAAGTGAAATTATAATTATATCAAAGCTTGAAACAAAGAATATACAAAATTAAGAAATTTTAATTGTTACAAATAGGAGAGTTTATTGAAATGTTTTTTTAAGGAAAGAAAAGAATATTTTTGTTATCTTTTTACATTTCCGTCATGTCCAACAAAAAATCCAGGACGGTTTGCTTGCTTCAAGTCCTGATAGCCGCTCTCGAGCTCCGTGTACGACATTTTTCTACGTTTAATTTTGTCGGAGGAATTTACTTTCTTAAATGCTGGAATTGTTTACATTTATTTGGTGTAGAGAGAAGCGAATTTGAAACAAAAATTTCACACTTTTGCATCCTAATTTAAAAGAAAATTAACAAAACCTCAATCACATTTCACAAAATTCTCGGACCGAACATGCCGTTTTTTATTATCTCCGCATTTATGGGAATTGTTATCACATTTATTTAGATTTATTAAGTACGGTTTTTACAAGGTTTTAAGACTAAATTTCGTTTTTTTTACACCGCTTACATAATTTGCGAGCAAACGCGACGCAAGTTTGTACGCACGAGACTGCAAAATTAAGCGCCTGCGATTGTGTAGTTTGGTGACAATTGACAATTCACCACGGTATACAGAAACAAGGTAATGTAAAAGAGAAATGTCATTTGAATGCTGACGTCACTCGGCAAGTCTTCCCCATACAAAATCGAAATTGTTGTTGTTGTTTTCTGTATTAACTTGCCGGGTGACGTCGGCTTTTTCTACGATATTCGTACGATATTCGAGCTGTCAGTCTCTTTTACACTACCTTGTTTCTGTATACCGTGACAATTCACTTCGGTGATCAGCTGTTTTTGATATGGGTGGGTTACAGTAAAAAATGTGGATGTAAAAAATGAATTTTTTTTATAAATTAATAAAAATTTAAACGATGTGTGTTTAGTGCATTTTATTATATGCATGTTTTAATAATTTAGGTGAAAGATTTCAAGAACTGAATAAATAATTGTTAATAACAAAAGACGAATGTATGTTTAATTTTTATAACCCTTTCTATGGATAAAACGCCACCTGTCGGAAATCATTAATAAAAGTAAAACTAATACGATAGAAGAAAATATTGAGTTTTACGAGTCTAGCTTGAACTAAATCTTAGAATATAGAACTATATTCTAAGAACTAAATAATTTATAAGTAAAGCCGTCCAGTGCATAGTGCAATAGCCTAGTTTGAAAGATAGAAGAGGATGGGATAGGTAAAGCGTCGGCTTCAGGAAAGCTAGATCGACAACCGATGCTGTCAATGTGGTGACTAGCCGAGCAAGCTAAGAAAAATCCTTTTAAGTAGGACACTGCGAGTCAGACGAGGGAGTACAGTACGATTTGTAGAGCCCCCAAGATGAAGTACCGAAGCTATGCCTCCCGCAAGACGCGATCGCTATCGGGTTCCCAGATGACAAGGGGATCGCGGTAGTAGGAAGGCGACTCGACGAAAGGGAGATATTCGTGAGCGAAGCGATATTGGAGATAAACAAGTAGCTCGAGAACACTGATCTGAGTGATTGAACCAAGTTCGAGGTGTACTTGGCGGGCACAGTGGAAAAAGTTTCCGCCATCAGCCCAGCAATCACGAGGATTCTGCCTAATATAGGGGCCCCAGGGTAAATTGATCCCTTCACTGGAGTATTTAGTTCGCGCTGGATAGAGCCAGCGTGGGAAACGATTCTGGACAGAACGGGTAATAGGAGGGAAATTAACTTTGCATATCGGCTAAGTGCCCTTCGAGCATGCTGTGCATACCGTACTACGTCCAACGAAGCCTGTGTGATAACAGGAATGACCTCCATTGATATACTGGTGGCGGAGTGAAAGAGCATTTACGTCCCGGAATATGCAAGGAAGGAGCCCAAGGCAGTGCGACGGGTGCTAGAGCGTGGCCAGGCCATTGCAGCATGGAAGAAGAGGTGGGGCGAGCCTAGTTAGCGCCGATGGACCCATAGACTCATACCAAATGTGGAGAAGTCCAGAATGCCCGAACGATAAAGAGGACGAGGAGCATGTCCTCTTTAAATGCCCAAGATTTTACGGGGCACAGGGTTGTGCTGAAAACAGCCGCCAAGGCTCAGTTTACACAGGAGAACATCCTAGATGAAGTCGGAGAATGTGGGGAGAAAGGTAGAAGTGACGCTGAAAGCCATCCACCAGAACTTTAAACAATGCGAAGCTCAAAGAGGCAAAGAAATGCCAGGTGAAATAGTAGCTAGATAGCTGATCCAGCCTCGGGACGCAATGACATAAGCCGGTCACGCGGCGAGAATACAAGATAAGGTGGTTGGGTTATAGACCCACAGAACCTCTAGGCAGAAGCTTCTCTGTAGAATGCTCTATACCTTCCGTCGCACCTACAGCTTCTTATATGGACAGTGAATTGGATAGCGAGCTTCGTCGAAGTTACCTTTCACTAAAGAAAGAAAAGGCTGTAGGTTTACTGTCTGGATGCGGACCCCCAGCGGTGTCTCCTGTCTTAGGCATAAGCCTTAGACAGGCGGTCACACATTCCTTGCTGCTAGACCGATGTAAGATTCTCATCACTCTGTCGTTAAAAAAGAATAGAATAAAATAGGATGGGTTAGAGAGTTGGAGGATTGAGGGGGGTGATACAATTTTGACAAGGCTGCCTGCATTCTACGGAGTCTATAAAGAAACAAAAGGTGCCACCACTATTTTGATGGCGTAGTTTTGTATTAGGATGCTTGTCTGGGGATTTTGACTATTCTTGTATAATAATCTACAATAAGTTTGATTTCTTAGCTAGTAGAGTTCGACGTGAGCTCACGATCGAAAAGATATGGCCTGGCACGTGCTTGTCTAATATTGTAGAAGGCGTACGAGCAACGGTAGTGTTCAGCAAGTCTGTGAAGAGGATTAGAGCGGATAGAAAGCAGACAATTTATAACGAAAGGGAAAAGAGCAGATTCGACCACTAGGGGACACCAACAGATATGGTGTGGAAATTATGTTCGACTTGGATGGCGTTGACTACTTAGATTGAACGTACAGGAAGAAAACTTTTATTCAAGTTCTTTGAAACTAAGTTGATTCCAATAACTTGGTGTTTATCCAATAGATCAGAATGGCATACTCTGCCAAAAGCGTTGGAGATATCTAGAGCAACCAGAGCGACCAGAATTACGAAATTAATAGATGCTTTGGTTGAGTTACATAATTAGGCTCTTGTTCGCCTAATTATGCTCGATAGTAGACCTTTTTGGTCTATAGCCTACTGCCCGTCGTGTAGTTAATATGCCGGATTCTCTCTCAGCTCTATAGAGTTCTACTCTAGCTATTCTATCATAAGCGGTCTATAAAGATATGTTGAACGTAGGGTTGAAACTCTACATTTTCTGTGGGTAAAGGCTGTGATGCCAACTGAGCACTTCTTGAGTTTTTTACTTTCAAAGAAATGGAATTCATAAATTATCATCTCATTAGTAAGAATGGATATTAATAGAACTAATTAATCTCTTTTTTTCAGATAGTCCACATCGGGACAAGAGTGGCAAGGGAAATTTTTTTAAAAGTGGTTCGGGTAAATGGTCGCTACAACGAAACTTTAAAATGGTTTCCATTTTGTGTTACTATAAAACTCGATCTTCATTGCGGTAGTGTCAAACATCAATTACCTTGTAGACTTTCAGGTATTGATACCGTGCATCTTCAGGTCTTTAATAACGATTGTTGAATCAATCAAGCAGTTCAAGAGGGAGTAAATTTGGTAAATGACCCACGATTTTGATAAAATGGAAACCTTTGCACCAGAACGTATAACTTCCAACCAATTATTTTTACTATACTATTTTTGATTATCATAAATTAATCAAAAAAGCTAAAAAACGTTATAAAATAAATAAAACTTTAGTCAAAACTAATTAATATTTGAATCTACTTTATCATAGCAACCTGAAAACAAAAACTGCTTAGCAACGGTGACAAACATATTTTATTGTTTTGTCTCAGCAAACAAATTCATCGAATAAACGTGTCTTTTCATTGTATCATTGTAACAACTAGAATTTTATATAAATAATAAAAAATGAGTTCAACTAAAATTTGCATCGAAAAAGGAGCAGTTGTGCCAAAGAAACCATTGGTTATAAGCTCGCAAAAATGGAATTGTCTTTTAATGACTTTAAACAAAAACGAAGATGCCCACCAGCAAGCCGAACAAGAAAGGAAATACAAGGAATACCTTAAGGAAGGCTCTCGTGAAATGATGAGTAAATGGACAACAAATGTCCTTGAAAAGGCAAGGGATTGTAAGCCAATCGACAAGAAGAAGCTAGCAGATGAAAAGTGGGCTCAAGGTACTTACTTAATTCTCTTTTAACATTTCCATTAATTCTAACTTAAACGACTTTTTTTTCCTTAAAGATGAAAAGATATTTAAGCAAATGAAAGAAAACGACATACGTGAAAGAGCAGACCGAATGGTGAAGGTGAAGGAAATGGTGGCAAAATCGTCATCTGGTAATATTGAATTAGAAAGTGCCGCGATACTATCGGAAGTATTGAGAGGGCGCGAAATTCAAAAGAATATTAACATCGAATTTGCGAAACGTGCAAGAGAAGAAGAGCTTAAAGAGAATACAAGAGCGCATATGCAGCTTATTCCATGGATTGAAGAAGAGCAAAGAAGAATAATTGATAAAAGAAAACGCAATGAAGAATTCAAAAACGATTTGATAAAATGTGCCAAGGATAACGAACGACGAAGAGTAGAAAATTCTAGGCGGCAAACGGAATGCGAGAAAAAAATGCGGGAGGAGGCTGATAAAGAACTGAAGGCCCAAATCGAACGGGAGCGGGCGATTTTGCAGCGGAAGAAAGATGCTATGCGTAAAAATGCGCTAGAAGCAATGAAGATGGTTGAACAGCGCCGAATGCGTAAGTATATGGCATAAAAGAATTTAATTTTAACAAAAAAAATCCTTTTTTTTTAAAAAAATATAGGTGACAAAGTTGAGAACGATATCGATAACAAAATATCATCGATAATATCCCAAGGTAAGCAGAACATACAAGACTTAAAGAAAGAAAAAGAAAGAGAAATTATGGAAGATCGAGCTCGACTTGTAGCATTAAATGCACAAGTCTTTGTACCGAAATTCGATATAGAGAAGTTGGAAGACGAACGCTTAAAGAAAGTGGTCGATGAAAGGACTGCGCTTCACGAGCAGCAAGAGCGTGAAAAGGCTCAAAAAGAGAAGATGGTGAAGGCGGCTCGCATTAAATCATACATGGACGAAGTAGAAAGGCAAAAACTCGAAAAAGCAACGCAAATGGAACAACTAAAATGGTCGATAGCAAATCGAATGAAGAACGAAGAAGTTAACAAAGACTTTACTATGAGGAAAAATAAGGAAAAAATGAAGAAAGCCCAAGAGATACATGCCATACTACGTGAACAAGTCCGTCAACGTGAAGAGACTATAAGAAGGGAAATTGAACAAGATAAGAAATGTTCTAATACTGCAGCTGCTGAAGCTGATAAATTCTTCTTTGAATATGCTGAGCGATTATTGGAAGAAGCAAAGAAGAAATCTAGACCAGTATTACCAATAATAAAGGCTGTACAAAGCTATAAGAAACGTAATAATCTCGATGTTGAACTGAAAGAACCAAAACATTTAGTCTCAAATATACCAATTGATAAGCCATGTGATTGCGCCAAACCAATTGAGTGCCCCAAGCCAAATGAGTGCAGGCCATGCGCAGAAGAATGTGTTCAGTCTGTAATTAAATATGATCTTGATGAATTGAAGAAGCTAAATCCCTGCCCATCTCCAAGAGCTTCCTCATGGCCCTAAATAATAATTTTGTTCTTTCTTTCCACTTTTTTTTAAACAAAACTTTTATTTCAAATTATAAATAATAAACACGTTCCTTTCATTCAGAAATTAATACTTTCACACGAATATTGCTGAACTTTTAAATTTTAAACAAACATATGTTTTGTGGTGAGTTTTCTTTCATCATCACAACCTGAAATGAATAAAATGATGTATAAAAACTTTTGAAATAAATATGTATTTGTATATTTATACTTATACCATTATTATATTTATGCTTTAACAGATTTTCTTCGCTTGTATTCCCTGTCTACGGCGATGATATTCATTCTTTCTTTCGGGGTTAGTTCGAAGAAGACTCGATGTAGTGAGTAGCAAGCTGAAGTTAACTAAAATAATATTTCTAAACTAGTCTAGGTTATTGCTGTTGATGAAAAGCGAACCTGTTGAAGCAATCTAGCTTTAAGTAACAAGTTCTCTTCTGATTCGTCATATCGTGTCTCCATGTGTAGATTAAGGACAAATACTAGAGTATCACGTATTGTTTGTACTATCTTTTCCACGTAATTCGTTCGGAACAAGCGTCTAACTAGGTAGCCTCGTGTATATGCTGTTATTACTGTTGCAGCTTCTTCCTGTAATAAGGTTTGGTTTATAGTGAAATTTCTGTAAATTTTGGTTCGAAATGCAAGCAGAAAAAAAGACGGTTAGTGGAAGCTTGCATATTATAACATCTAAGTTTCCAAAGAAGTTTAGCAACCTACAAAAGAAAGTTTTTTCTTTCTGGCGCCTTGAAACTCTTCAATAACTCCTTTTGGTCCACTCTTTATTCTTAAGCTGTTGAACTATTTATTGACTGCCTTAAGAAAGTCGTTTTTGTAAAGTTAATACACTAGAAAAAAGATTGTGCACAGGAGCATAACCAATCGACTATGGGAATATCGTTTTCGTATGGATCGAAGTTCCTGGTCTATAAGCTCGACAAATATTACAGAATCTCAGTTGTATGTGATTTTTATTTAGGTTCGTTGTCAAAACCAGTAGCTTCGTCTTAAGTTGAGGTCTCGATATGGAAAATAGGATGCGGTTAATTTTCCACTATTATTCAATATATTTACGAATGGCCGTACAGGTTCCTCCTCTTTGCACCTGGTATGTGATTTTTTATAAAGGAGTTCTAAGCTCAGAAATCGCCCCTTATACTATCAGTCCGTTTGTCAAGTCATGATGCATTGTCTATTAGTAAGCTTAGTACGAGAATAGAAGAGGATTGCGGTTATGAGGGTACGGGAGGATGTTGAAGTAGGTAGCGATGAACCCTGAATTTGTAGTCTTGGATGTTGTAGGAGTTCGGAGAGACTGACTGCGAAAGATTGTTCCATAGTCGAGTTGTTCTATTTAGAAACGAATTCCAATTCGAGAAATGGGGGCTGCCTGCAGGGAATTAGACGAGCGGGCTCATCCGGTTTTGCGAGTATAAGATTGTCGGGTGGCAGGAGAGCATCAATTTCGATGGAAGCGTAGTAATAAAAACTTGTCAGTGCTGCTACATTCCTACGGTGGCTCAAAGGGTTCAATGGTGGAGCAAAATTCTTCGTCATCGATTAGTTTCAGGTCCCACCAAGGTGGTTTTCGAAGTGATGTGGTCATTCCATAGCAAGTCTTTGGCTAATGTCACGCTTAAGATGTTAAGCTCGGACCTTAGTTCAACACCATTCACTGGTTTTATTGGAAATAAGACAGAAAGTACTTTATTTTGAAGGCAGCAACAATTACAACAATTAAAAATCAAATTACTCTATATATCAAAAAAATTAATTGGGATATAGGGTAAATTCAAAAACTCATCACTGCCGCATCACTGCAGAATTCAGCCACAGGCTTCAATTGAAAGTCTGTGGCTGAATTCTGCAGTGATGCGGCAGTGATGAGTTTTTGAATTTACCCATATTTATAATGGTGATACTTGTGGCTTGCATGCTCTTAAATAAATTGGTATAATTAATTTTGATTGCTATATATCGATCTGTGACAAAAATACAAAATGTAGGCAATCGATTTTTTCCATGCCTGTTTTTTTTTTTAGAATATGTAGAATGAGAAATAGACATTGTTGTGGAGCTCACGCAATATCATTTGGCTCAGACTCGCATCATTGACAGAAATATACAAAAAAAAATGATTGATAAAAGTAAGGAAGATTTCAAATACAACTTTTACAATAGTTACCCTGACACTGGTATTGAATTTACCCCCTTTACTATTGATTAAACACAAACTTTGCTAAGGACTTTTTTTATTTAAATTTTACTTTTCTATATTTAGAGGAAAACTGTCGGGCTTGAAAATCAGACCGCAGTTGAAATAATTTTGCAGAATAAAGCTAAGAAAACGCAAAGAGAAAGAAATCAATTTTGATTTTAAAAGGCCTTAAGAAACTGAAATGAGATATGCAATTCCTTTGCAGATCCACGGGCAATGTTACGTCTAAGATGGTGAGAAGATTCAGCCTTTATTTATAAGAGTAGATAATCCAGGTATTGTCAGAGATAAGACATTATTTCGTCTAAGAAACACTGAAATTGACTTGACTCTTGCGACCCCAAAACATAGTTCACAATTATAAATACAAGGTCTGACGATGGTACCGGACATAAGTTCACAATCATAAATAATCTGATGCTAGTTTTGCAATGTCGAAGTCATACCAGTAACGAAGGGTATCGTAATTAACGCAACTGTGAAGTGTACTGGAGGGGGAGAGGCTAAAAGGTTATTCATATAGAATAGAAATAGGACAGATGATAAAGTTGACTCTTGGGAAACGCCGGCAGAAATAGAGAAGGGAGTTTAGATTTGACGCCATCCAGAGCTACCTTCATTGAACGACCAGAAAGAAGACTTAAACCAGTTGTTTAAAACCGAGTCAATAATAATACCTTAGAGGTTCGCCAACATAGCAGGATGACATGTTCTATCGGCTTTTTTTGAAGATAGGCTCGGTATAACACACACTAGAAGATCGCCCGGGGGACCTTTTGTTTCAAAAGCCGTACTATTTTTCGTTTAAGTCGATGATAATGGGTTTCTATATTCTTTCAGGAACTTAAGAATTTTACAAGAAATTTTCAGTTCGAACGTTTTTTATTGCCTTAGTTTTAAGGATGCTTTGGCGCATTGTTGAGAGACCCGCCTCGTTTTCTGTTAGGAAGAGCTTGCTCGTTTATATCTGCATTATTTTTACTTAATTTCTGGCCTAAATATTAGTGTGAAATCATTAAGGTTCATTTATAATTTTTTTGGCAAAAATATCCCCTATTTTCCTGCAGCAACGATTTGCGAAGTATTGCATTTCTCGCTTGTTACTTATTAAAATATGGCAAGTCTCTGATCTACATAGTAGTAATGGTTTGACACGTTCATTGAATAAGTAAAATTTCCTCTTAATTCTCAACGTTCCTCACCTCTAGATGCATCTTACCCTGACAAATGTTGATCCTTGCCTCAATATTCTTTGATGTACTTTCATCTATAGTTAATACCTCCGAATTTAGCTCTGTTATGTTGTTTTCTCTTAGCTTTTTTATCTTTGCGGTGTTGAATTTTACGCATACCACGTTTATTAAGCAATGCTTTCTTTAATACCTCGTCTAGCACAGTAATAAAGAGTAAAGGAGATAGTAGGCACCTTTGATTTATTCCAGAACTAGGTGTTAAGGAGTAAGAGAAGCTTAAGTTATGCAATACTCCGTATTTCATTTCTCATGGCGCATTTTTTTGCGATATACTATTTTGTCTGGAGTTTCTCTGATATAAACAAGAATAAGTGCCAATGGACAGGAGAACCTAATTACGTGAAACATTGCCACGGTGTGTCGAGATCTTGCTCTAACAACACTATCAGAAACAGGAGTATTATAGAAAGATCAGGTAGTGCCTGTGCAGATCTTGCTTTTTTAGAATCTATAGGGATCTATAGGATGAGTATGAATTTAGAGGACTCGAACTTGTTTAAAATGAAAAAAATACTACTAAAAAACTTAAGAAATACAAAATTAAAAATTCCTAGAAAAAAATAAATAAAATATGATTAATTATAATAAAAATTTTAATAAAAATAGTACAACCAAAAACTATTTAATAAATTAAAATTATGAGCAAACATGCACGTTAGTTAGTTTTAGTTAAAAGACGTTTAAAGACAAAAAAATTATTACAATTTAATCAATTTTATTTAAAAAGATTTACATTTGGAATTCCTATTTTTGTTATGGACTAGAAAATCACTGAAAACTTACTTTTCTTGGCTGTGGTGTTGCTAATGTCCTATCCTTCTGCTTCAAGTCCTCAACGCTAAATAATCTCCTACGAGGACTTGGCCTGTCTGTCTTTTCTGGCGAATCGCTTAATTTCGGTGCATTTGTTGCAGATCTACTTCCCCTTGGTGATTGTACGGAACTACAAGATGGTGTTAAATTCTTTGTCGGACTGCCCGAATTTGATATTTTAATTGCTGTTCTTAATATTGCCTTATCTGAGGACATTTCCTCTAATAGTATTCGTTGTTGCTCCTCGAAAATCTTTTTCATTTGTTTCTGTTCCTCCCTTTGCTTATCTAGAAGGGCGCACAGTCGCTTACGATGATGTCCCTCAATGCTGCGAAAAACATTCTGCAATTCTAGCTCGGCGCCACTTATCGATTTTGGACTATCTTCAATATTATCTATTTTCCTTTGGCTGCTTCGGACTTTATGTTTAATACTTGAAGATGAACAAGTCTTGACAAGGGCGTTCTTATGCTTCTTAAGCTTTGTCTTGCTAGTTAATTTAATGTCATAGGGACTCTTTTTACCCTTAAATACACATGTATTACTAGCCATCCGTGGACTCAACTTTGGCCGGACTGTTTTAGCAACAACAGTAACTTTAGACAATGCAGTCAATGGCGTGGTATGAACTGACTGCTTGCTAGTTGAATTTTTCTTTTTTTTCTTTGGCTTGTCGGTAGTTTCTTTCTTTATTTCAGGGAGTGTATTAGTTTTAGCTAAGTGCTCCATCAATACGTTACTAGGATATTCTAGAGTAAACGAGTTTGAACGTATTAATGGAGGACCCTTTTGGCATGGATGTGCTTTACTAACTAATAATGGCTGCAATTTATGTGGACTTAATGGAAGATCTAGCTTCCTGTATGTATTTCTAGCACTATTTTTTGGTGAATCAATACTTGATCTAGCTGGTGAATGTTTCTCTTTGCCAGAACTACCATCACTGTAGCTCAAACTTAATGTAGGTGAAGTTGGTGATGATTTCTTCGGTGATAGTTTTACCGAAGATGATTGCTTTGGCGTTGTTTCAATGGTCCTTGATTCTAAAAGGGAACTTTGTGCCCATATTGAATTTCTAGGTGTTAAAGCTTTTGGTGATGTTGATTGATAACCTTTTAGTGTACATGACTGAGTATTTTTTGGTGAACATTGAGAGGATTTTGATGATATCGATTGGGCAAGCTTCGACGATGATGATTGAAATGAATTTAAACTTTCAACATCCAACTTTGCACCATTCTCATTGGCTTTATATAAAACACATAAGCTACGATTATTCCCATCTAGAGATTCATTAATTCTTGGCGAATTAATTAATTCATCCACATGTATATCATTTCCATTTGGATCACAAGGCACAATAACGGTATTACTTTGTATATCATAAATAAATGTATCTGATTTTCTGCAATTTTGCAATGCTAAATTACGACGTTTAGGCAAACAATCACCTCCACAGCGAAAATCTCGGGCGCTGAGGACCTTTAGATAATCTTTCCCCACTGGGCCTTCGCTGTCATTTTCGCCTAATGGAATTGTGCTTACCCCCGATTTTAATGGAAATTGTCTTATTTTTAATTTTGATTCTAAGGCACTTGCTAGCTCTCTAATTTTCTTCATTTCTTCTCTTTTTTCAGCTGTCATCTATAAAATGTTCACCAATTTTTTAATTTCAAATCCATTTTGTTTTCAAAATTCAATTTTTCGAAAATTGGATACTTACCAGTGGTGGCAAAATTGGTACACCGTTGATTTTAAATAGCGAGACATATTTACCTTTTTGTTTGCTCATATTTAACGACGATAATAATAAATGTATAAAATAATAAAACGAAATTTGAAAAAAACTAAAATTTGAGCCCCGTCACATCTCACACACGAGCACTATGTTTTTTGTTTTTTAATTTGAAAATCTCCGTTGCCATGACAACATATGTTCCTGAGCAAGTGGTTCTTCTTCTTTTTTTTTATTTATAAATGTGCCTACAGGTGCTTTCTGTGTGATTGGCGGTGGTGAGCTTGAATATTTTTTTAAAAAAACCGCTGTAAAATTTCTACGATTTTGTTGTATTGGAAGAAAAACGTTATAAAATGTCACCGTTTTTACACGTTATAAATACGCAAAATTAATTAAAATATCTTTTTTGAATTTGCTTATAGTTTAAAAATAGTTAGAACGTGGTATAATAAAAATTAACATATAAAATTGCAATAATTGTTTAAAAACTCGTGTTCCTTTAAAGGACGTTAAAAAAATAAAATTACTCAGTTTGACAGATAAAAATGGTGGAAAACTTGTTTTACTAAAGTGCACTAAAATATGTAGACGATAATAATACTCGATTTTAAAGTTTTCCAAGATGTTGATGATAGTTTCTATACATTATTATATGTACACTTTGAGGTACGGTACAGGGGCGGTTTCAGAGGGGGGTAATTGGGTAATTACCCCCCTAAGAATTTTCCTTCGTTATTTATGTTTATTCTTGAAAATTACCAATATTTCAAACAAACAAGTAAAGTTATGGCGAGAGCCAGTATGATTTGTTGCCTGCAAGTTCTCCCCTCGTGTAGAAGCTCATACGATTTTTCACCGAACACCAAAAGGGAATTGCTGGGATTGCAGACGACTTCTGTCTGTTGTGTGTACACTCGTGTGGAAACAGCCTATGTAAACAAAATGAAGTTAACTGCTCAAGCGCCGTAAGAGAAGTGATGACTTTCTTCCTTCCTGGCAATATCGTTTCGTCCCAACCTTCAGTCGTTTGGTAACCTCGAGTTAGGGCGTTGGTGTGGTGAAAAAGGGGCTAAAATTGAAAAAAAAATTCTGCCGCTGCGTGGGTAGGTTCTATTAGGGCTGAATAACCGTTAAATACTAGTGGCAGACATGTTTGACCATTTGCTAGGGGGGGGGTTAAATGGCAACTTCAGCTATGGGTGGCTTGGGGAGGGTGCAAATGGTATTTATGGAATAAAAACAATATCCAAGTTTTTCCTTTTTTAAAATTACCCCCCCTAAGCTAGTTGGCTGGAAACGCCCCTGGTACGGTATCGCCCGTTTGTTGGGAACAATCAAACTTCTTTTGATGTTGCACAGGCTTTATGCAACTGCAGCCGTTGCAGTTTTCTAGCATAGGGTTTAAGTCATCATCATCTTTACCAATTGATTCTACAGTTCAGGTGAGCTTTGACGTGATTTACCAGCCTTTTGCACTTGTCTTTAGATGTAGGGCTGCCCGAGGCCCAATTAGCGCTTTTTGATGAAACAATGTTTTGGAGGTTCTTTCTTTGTTGTAGGTGAGCCAAATCGTCCTAGAGATAATGCAGGCCTTCAGTCAGTGCGCTGGCTACTAACAGCATTTTAGCTTTTCTGACCCCGCCTATTGGGCAGCCGAGCCCCGGGTAGAGACTACCTGCTTGAATAGATAGTCTTTCTAGTTCCCATCTATGTTCTTATCTCCGGGAACCCAGGCGAAACACGCTATGCTTTTTACAGAGCCTATCTAGTACTGCTCTGCTTCGCTCGATCAACTTGAAACCCATCACTACATACTGAATACAGAGCTTTTATAGAGGCTTGGCTATATATAAAAATTCTCCTTGTGTAGGTTCTAGATTCATTGCCATCAGGATCGTCAGCCCCACCGCTTGAAAAATACTTGCGTGCCCGAAAGGTGCCAGGACAATGAACTGTTAGTGGTCTTTAGATAGACCTCTACCCCGACGCCCTCTGGTGTCTTGCTGTATATCTGTAGGTCCTTCGTCATCAATGGGGTGGCTTCCTTCATTAATGCGTTCTACTCAGATAATACCAAGAAGTGACTACCTATGGCAGATCGAAAGAACGAAGGAGCCAACTAGCATGCTCTGCTTCAAGAAAGGAATCTGCTCTTTACGTTCTCTGCCACTGTCCTGCGATGGCGAAGAGCCGGGACTCGTTTTTCGAAGTCGATCTAGCTTGACCAAACAAAAGTGACAAATCTTTAAGGGAGACTGCTGAATCTATTCAAGCGGTTTGGCATACAGAATTGAGGTGTAAGGGCGGATAAGAGTGCAATATGTGAAAATTGCAGCCGCGGTACTTCTTGTGCTCGATATCTTACTAAAAGTAAGAAAGACAGAAAGAACACAAAGACGTAACGATTGTTCCAATTGGATTAAAATCGCTGGTAGTTGAAGACCAGAAGCTGAAGCTGCAGGACTTCCTATTCTTAGCAAAAATTAAATTAAAAGCTATTTCTTAAAACTGAATATGTTGCAGTTTAAGCTATAATTTCTAACATTATCCACCAAAATATAAACTTCAGAAAGGCCAATGCCTCTACGAAAAATTCACTGCAGCACAATGCAAAACTAATAAGGAACCAGAAAACACTTTTCCTGTGAAAGTCACATTGACAATTACTTTTGCGAATAAAACCTTGCATTCAGCATTTAAATGAGCCGAAGAGTAAAATATTAAAACTTTTGCGTTTTCATTTTCTCAAAGCTACCAAAATAGTGACAAATGTGCGCCGTTTGCATTTCATTAACGCTCAAAAAAATTCCAATTCTAACGTCTATGCAAGTGTGGTTGGTGGCAATTTGCTGCAGCCTAATCAAACTAGTCGCCTTTTTTCTGTTTTATTTTGTTATAATAATATATAACAAAATAAACACGCTCATCTTATATCCACCTGCTTAGCATAACATATTGGCGAGCTTTATTTTTTTTTATTTGTATGTTTATGGATAAATCGATTTGAATTTCGATGTTCATTTTTGGTCGAAGATTTGAAGATTTTCGATAGTTTTCGGAATGAAATTTTAATCCAAAAAACGACAGAAGTCATTTTTAGTTACATAATTGTTGCTAATTTTACGGGTTTTTTTTAAATTATAATCTATTTAAGGTATTTTCTTTGATTTTATAATATAAGCTAATATGTTGAAGCCAAAACATGTATAGATTTATTAGTTTATAATCCGTGGAATTTTTGTGCAGAAAGATGTTTTATCTGCGATTTATAGAAACTTATCAAAAATCAGCATAAAGTTTATATTTCTTGAATTTTTATCTTAATCTAATTTTAAACCAGATTTTTAGTTTTATGCATATTATATCGAGGAAAAAGTTGCAGTTTCTGGTTTTACTCGTGTTTTGATAAATTTTTTTTAGTAGAAAAATGCGCAACAATATTAGATAGATAGTGGGCAAATCACTGAAATATTTTAGTTTTGGAAATAGTTTTGCTTTTAATTGATAATCAAAAATAATTTATTGGCTTTGTTGGTTCATTAGACACAGTAAAGATTTGTCCCTGAGAGTTATATGTATATTGTCTGGTAGCTTCAATCACAAGTGGGGTATAAGGAATTATAGGTGTAATAACTTTGCAACTGTCTTTTTGATGCATATTTCAAAGGGGAGCTTCCTTTTGAGAGATTCTTTATAAAAAAAATTATTTTTTAGATTTTTTTTATCTAAATTTTGCCGTAAGGGCCGATCCGATTTGAAGCGGTATGCAGCAATGCAATACAACGATAATTGCTGCATGCTGCGATCGCTCGATTTTTATGTACAGGGCATAGGATCGACATAGACCATTTCAAACGCGAGTGTCCCCCAACTAGTTACTAATCACGTCCAATGCTGCTTGACCTACGCAATCGAACGAGAACCGGCCTTTTTTTAGTTTTAAAAGCATTTATTACCTTTCTATACCTTACCTTGCTGTATTTGGAAAGGTAGAATTTTTACTCAGGCGTACCGTGCTTGTTTTATGCTAAGTGCTGGCGAGTCTCAGGCGTGCTGTGCCTGTTTCAGGTGCCGTGCAGGGGTTTTGACCCCGTGCGTGCCTGTTGCAGGTTAGGAGCGGGCAAGCTTTATTTTTACTCGGGTTTTTATGTGAAAGATGTTATCTGACAAGACCAACACGCGGTTTTATTCCATCGCCTCTATCACTATCACTACCGTAACAGAACGCTACCTTCAGTGATCGAACAGTTCATCATCGAACCAGTCGTCTTGATCGCTACGAGTTCTATGAAGTCAGCATTACGAATGACAGCATTTTTAGGACCTTTCCAACTCTCGCCAATGCCGGGCATCTTGTTTCCAGGACTTTCAGAACTCTTTTTTTTTACTGAAGACGCATTCTATCACGTGGACATATCTGTTTTATCGTTGAGTAAGGCTACTGTGCTGATTTGAGCCTGATTGGCGTATACAAAGCTGTAATGCTTTCTATTAGTAACATACGAGTAATAATAAGATTGTAAACAGAGTTGAATATGCTAGCTTTTTACGTATGTAAGTACGGTCCTCAGATCTGAGAGTTGACGGTCTACTGGCACATAGTCTATTTAGTTGCGACTGCACGTTCGAAATGAACCCTTTTGCATCCTTGAATCTAATTAAATTTGGTTAATGTTGTCAATCTTCAGACTCATTCAGTCTTTCTTCAAATGTGTGGTGCTCAAATTAAAAATCACTCTTATCTTAATTTTAGAAATAAAAATCATTTTCAGAGATTTTGATAGTACCAGTCGATTACAATTTGATTTCATCCGCTGCCATCCATGTTGCATTTTTGTACTGATCTTCGTAACTTCCATTAAATCTGAATTAATAAATTTTTTAGTGAATTTGAATTTGTCACATGAAAAAAAAGTAAAATAATTTATTTTCTCATAGAAACACGCTTATATAAAAAAAAAATTTTATTTTAGGTTCAACTTTTGCGCTGCATTATTTTTGTTTATTTTAATATAAAAATTCCAATCTTTAATACTATGAGAAAATGATAAACGGAGCTGCAATAAAAAACTACTGACTGACCATATCAACACTAAAATTTAATTGATACAATCTTAAAGGTGAACAACTTTATTTCTACCTGTAAGCATCTTACTAACATACCTTAAAATATCCCCACATCATTCTGATTTCAAAGAGGCTGGACGATGGTTTCCTAAATTCCTAATTAATGACGATTGGATGACATTTAATTTTTTCGCATTATAACGGTAAAAGCACGTTGTCTAGACTTAAAGAATTTCTTAAAGGATTTGCCGTCGATAATATACTTGAAGCACCACACCTATGCCGGTTGGTATCCATTCACAGGGGTACACTCTTGAGGTAATTTTCTTGGGGTCTCTTTGCTAAAAAAAAAAAGAAGAAGGAAAAAAAGGCAGAATTCGTTCATACTACATATGTATGTCTGCGCCCCTGAAAATATTATGCAAAGCATGTAATTCGTACCTATGCTCCCCCATTGTTGGGCCATGGACGTGTACTGACAACTAACCAAGTGGAGCCTCTATCCATTTCCCCAGCTCCATTAGTGGTGAGGTTATGGTAATGGTTTCTCACCTTCTCCTTTACTTCTTTTCTTGGATGGTGATGCGTGAGTGAATGTCTTATCCGTGCCGATGTCAGAGCATCGTATCCAGCGGGCGCTCCAGCGGTCTTCGATTACCATAAGCTAAAGGTGTTCACTGTTCCGTTTGTTCGGCTCATATATGCCTCAAATGCCATTCCATAGTAAATGTTATCCATATAGCCCACGAGAAGTATAGTAGGCTCCCATATCTTCAACGTTTGGTTTGGCTTGGACGACTGTTGGCTTGGTGGTGCTTGGTGCCCGATTCCTCATGTATACGTGTTGAACACCGAGTGTGCAAGAGCGGCAGCTTTTTGGTTCGCAAGCTGGTTACTGGATGTGGTAATGGTAACGACTGGGGTCTGGATTGGGTGAGGCTTTAGCCTAGCTGGCATCCACAAGCAGCAGCTAAGGTAGATCTCAATCAGTGCATCGATGGCTCTTGAATGAAATTGTTGAATAACGGTAGCAAATCAGTATCTACAAACAAATTATACACGGTAGTTAAATTCTATAGAAAGCAAAAGTGGTTCCGTTTTTCATAAATCCATATGATTATAAGTATATCCGAGAGGAAGAAGGCTCGGCGTTTTGGAAGGACGGCGATAAGGAGGAAGTTCCGTTAATTGAAAACTCGAATGATCCACTAGTGAGCTTCCGGGTGGCTGTGCGAAAATAATATTTTTACCTTCTTTCGAGTGATTGTGATTTTTTTTTACTTATTTAATATATATTATAAATTTTTTCTACTCACTTTAAAATATCCGTTTCAAGTTGTGGAAATTTTTTGTGCAAAAAATAAAATTTTGGTTGAGAAAGTTTTGAGTTTTGCAAATGGCACTTTTTAGCCAACGATATTATTAAAGGCTAAAGGACAACATTTATTTTCTGGATTATCGTTTTTTTTAAATATAAAAATAAAACTGCGCGTGGAAAATTTTTATTGCTTCAAAAATGATTCCGGTAAGTCTACTTAGTATGAAAATCTTTAAAGTAACTAGATAAATAGCACGGATACGCTTTACTTGGACAAGACTTTGAAACTTGCTTCTTTTTTTTTTACTTTAACAAAAAGGTGACTTTCCATTTTAAGCGACAATTTTCTATGATTTCATTTTATGCTGTTATGCTTTTACCATTGGAGAACCATTTCGCCCCACGGCGAAGTGCAGCTCATGTGTCCGTGCACCAAGGTAAAGCACTATTCAGCTTTTGATCGGAAATTTTTATCGGCAATATGCGATTTATATATATGTGAATTGTTGTTGTATCTATATATATATTTTTTTTCAATAGCAATATTTTTTGGAATGTGACATTTTACCTGGCGGCACTTAAAATAAGTTCAAGGCGAGTAGAAGTCGAGCCGAGATCGACCTCTCGCATTATTGTTTCAAAATATTTAATAAAAAACAAAATAATAATAATAATAATAATTTAATAACTTCTTCAATTCTTCTTTGGCAAAACTTGTCTATTGTTGTTTTTCAGTTGAGTTATGTAAAAAGATGAAATGAAAGTTGTCGTTATTAATTAAAATAAAAATCAACCTTAAATTTAAAAATAAAATATAAAAAAATGTCTAAATCGCTTTTGTCTCAACAAAATTTTTGTTTTTTTTTGCGTTTCTTTCATCGTGAATTCTTTTTCCAAAAACTTGATTTTATTATGGAAGTTATGTAAACTCGCACAGAATTTTATTATTATTTTTTTTTAGGTGTATTTCAAAATAGTTTTTTTTATTTACGAAATAAGAAAAAAAAATTGATTTTTTATTTCAAAGATCGCAATCAGACCACAAAAATTCGTTATTTGCATCCCTGATCGAAATGGTGATAACCAAATTACAAAAATGATCGCGAAAAGGAAACTTGATTGTCATTGGGTGGTGCTACACACGAGACTAATTCGGACGGGTGAAACCGCTTTTATGGGAGAGAAACGAAGTGAAGAAAGGGGAAAATAGCCCATTTCCCCTTTCTTCACTTCGTTTCTCTCCCATAAAAGCGGTTTCACCCGTCCGAATTAGTCTCGTGTGTAGCACCCCCCATTAAGCCGGTAAAATATTGCTGAGAAATATTTTTTTTTTATTTTAAATTTATTTTGGTGTTGTCTGTGGTACGTTTGAGTCAGTTTTGGTTTTTATGAAATTTTGTAAGAATAATATATTATGGGGTATTTCCCGAAAGAAGAATTTAGTGTGAGGGATATAAGTGCGGTTTTTTGTGGGGAATTTGTATACGGTGTTTGAAAAAACCAGTCAAGAGTTTTAATGTGGAATTTCACTTTATTTTTTTTTGGGATATCTCATATTTTGTTCTTGTGAATTGAAATGCAGGATTTTGAAGTGCTTAGAGTAGAAGTTGCTTTCAAATGACTAATGATATCCATCTTCCAGAGACAAGCTATTATGATAGACTTTTCCATAATATGAACATTTTAAAGATTTTTTGTTATATATGTTTTATTTTCATATATAGATACTATCGATAAAAAAATTTGATGCTAAAAGAACCAAACTTTATTTAAACCACTTCTCAGTTGGTGCAATAGTTGAAGCAATGACTCTATGCTACCAGAACCAAAACTCTTGATTGTTGAGAATTGGTCTTAAAATGAAATTTTCTTAAATGGCATTATTTGTGATTTTGGCGATAGCAATAACGATTTGAATAAAGTATAGATTAGGTGATAGGCTGCCTCTAGTGCGACCGGAGGCCCAATTAGTGCGTTTCCGCGACGTTTTGATGGCACAATCTTGGTACCTAAGATTAGGTGGCTCTTTAACCGACCCTAGCGGATCCCTAAAACCATCCTTTGGAGTTTAAAAGTTTATCAGTGGTCTGATCTTTAGTCTGGAACTCTCTTTTAAGTCTTCGTAACGTAACTGCCTAGTGTGCGCTGCCTGGCTTGGGCTAGAGTCATGCATTTACACAGAATTCTCGTGCGCCTTCCTGCAGCTACGGCAATAAACGTTGTGCGTGATATTCAGCTTGCTGCCCTGTGAAATCTCTATGACTAAAATTAAGTGTCGATAATGCAGTATCTAGTCGTTTGGCGAGGAGACTAAATTGCTTGACTAAATTGCGAGAAGATGCTTTATAGCTCCAATTGAATTTGGTCATCACCAGAATTCAGACAGCAATTCTCTACATTAACCATAAAAACTGAAAAATTTAGTTTAGTCACGAATTTAGTCACAATTCGCACAGGCCCATTGTAGATTTTTGCGGATGTAGATCAATCAGGTAAACATACCTTGAATTGTCTGTAATTTAGAATGTGAAATTTTTTTATTTGGAATATCAGAGCTCTCTTAAACACATTCAAATGCTAGCTGAATAGTAGCATTTATAAAATGTGCCATTGCGGTCGATGACTGTTTGTCCTGAATTGTTGTGAGCCATATCTTCTTAGGAGATTTAAAAATATCTTAAACAATTCAAAAGCTTGTAGAAGGAATTTTCCATATAAGTTGTTGTCTACCTGGTTGGTTCATCTGTTGGTTCCTTTTTGAAATTGTTATTCAAACTACACCGTTCAATACTTTACAATGAATGTGTTATTTAATTGAAGAGAGTACACCTTCCGATTATTTACGGAAAACAATTTCATTCAAATGGCTGCCAAAGGCTGGCTTGGCAGTGGCTCATTCTGTTAACCCAATTTTGTAGTAAATTGCCGATTGTTTTGTGGTCCTATTTCGCGAATAGCTTAACGGATGTTTTCCTTAGGTCTGTCGAATTGTTTGTGGATCGTTGGAGTAACAACGATTCGTAATATTTCCGCATAAAAATTTAGCGTTCATGCTTTATGATAAGAACCTGGGTATTTGTTTTTGCAAGGATATTGTTATATGTACGATCCAAGAAAGCTATAAATTTTTTGCCGAGGAAAAATGGTTATGCCATTTGACTTCTCCATTCCTTCCTTCCTTCCTTCTCCAATAAATATTACGATATATCTATTTAATATTGGAAAGAGAATATAAACTGCATTTTGATTTTATGCATACTGATTTTATATAGCTTAGAAATTGAAATTATTAGCCGTGTTCCTTTTCTACTTTTAAGTACTCCGGAGTAACAAATTAATGGAACGCAAAATTTGTCAATTTGAGTAAAACGTATGAATTCTCTGTGAGAGCAGGAGTGGTTCCAAGTAAATACGAGTAAAAAAGAGCAGAAAAGGAACACGGCTATTAAAAAAAGTCAAGAGATTGGTGTGAAATTTTTCGAAATAAGTGAGAGAATGAACTAGAATTCTAGATAGATTCATATGCGTTTAATTACATAGTCGATTAGCTACACAATCATTTTTATACACTTTTGTTTGAAGCAAAAATCAAATCACTCCAAGCCTTCGGAATTTGTTTGGTTTAATAAAAAGAGCTCATTTTAAATGAAATTGAGGGCCTCAATTGAAGTAGCTTTTTCGTTTTCAACTAGCAAATTACATTTCCAAAAAAGTTCCAAACATAACCTTCTTCTTAGATGTAGTATATTATATAATCTTCTTCTTGTAGAACTCGGACCTCTTGAAGTATCTTCTTGCAATCCCCTCTATGTTTTTCTAGTTTTCACATATAATACTAGCTCAAAAAATATTGAAAGCACTTCTTTTGTTTCTTCTTACTTTGTTTGTTACTAAACATTTTTTTTTTTACACATTACCTGAATTTTTTTACAAATCAAGTTCTGACGAAATTTATTATTCCAAGTGTAAACTTTCTTCACGGCCCAAAATTTTATGTACAGTTTCGACACACGTTTTTCAAAAAAAACCAAAAAAAAAAAATAAACCCGGCTTCAGACTTGTCTTGACTTTGAAAATAAATTTATTAGTTGCTAAAACTACAAAAGTAAAAGTTATCAGAAAATAAAACTGGATTTTTTAGAGGCTATAAAAATTTATTTATAAAAAAAAATGTTCTGGGATTAATTTTTTACGGGCGAGATTCGATTTGAATTCTGAGTTTAGATATTTTTTGTGCAGCTGGAAAAAATTAAAGTAATTCGTTGAAAGGTTGATTTTCGGTTTTGATTTTGAAGTCAAATGAAAATTCTTTTAGAGATTCATTAAGAATTAAGGGTGGTGTTAAGTAAAATTCAATTCTTCTAGGAATTCATTTTTTGTGGTTTAACGGATTATGATTCTGCTAGTAATGTGCATCTTCTGTTTACATATCGTCGTTTAAGTCCTAACGTCGTTTAACATATCGTCGTTTAAGTCAATTTTTGGCGGTTTTGACATTTTGATACATTTTGCTAGAGAATCGAAAGACGCATTGTTTCAGCCAATCAGAAACAAGCAAAATCCAAAGTGTAGTTTGTACATAAATTATAAAATGGTTTTGTAATGGTATCTATGTATGTAAAATTACGCAGTTTTTTCACTCTCCTGTAAATTTGCTATTTTTGACTTACGTGGTGTTAGAACTTAAGCGACGATATCTGACTATAGATTTCGGTTGTTTTGTTGTTGTTTATTGGTTGATTGCTTTCAGTAGAAATTCTGGGTAAGTTAAATCTATTCTAGTCATTCTCCTAAGATACAGCTCAGGGGACTCGTATGGTACATAGATGGCTTCAAGACAGAAGTCTGAGGTGTGAGTTTTGGGGTCAGGGTAAATGCTTGACCTTAGTGAGCTGAGTATTCTCAATCAAGTTACTCTTGTTTGGGTTCCGACTGATTGGGGTTTGGCGGCAATGAAAAGGCGGACACCCGGAAGGCGGAATTGGCTAGGGTGCACCCACTACCTGTTAAATGCTATCCTCCTATAAATTATAATTCTAAATGAAGAACCATTTTTTAATTTAGAACGAATTTTTTGGGCAAAAATGGCAGCCATGCACCCATTTACTTCTGTTGGTGGATTTGAACCAGCTCTAGCTTTTTGTTTTGTAATTTCGATGCAGCATTGGAAATCTAGAACATCTTTGGTTTGAAATACTGAATTCTGTCTTTTGTATACATTATGACCCGAAACAATTATGGAGTCAGCCAGCATAGCAACACGGTTAATGTTTACGGTTTAAGTGTTAATGTCATAACTTGCTCTACACTGGGTTAGACTAGGGATGCGCAACTTCATTGAAAGCACAACGGTTTGCATTGGGTATCTATTAGGGTTAGACTGTTTGCTATATTGATACAAGATACTGAACTCTTGCAGGACAGCTCGATAACAGCTTCACGTACTATGCAGAGATTAAAATTTCAAATATAAATAGATTACTCCAGAGAGGTATTCCTCATAAAGCGATAACATATTTTTGAATTGCTTATTTTGTACAGTGGAAGTTTGGGAATTTGAAAAAAAAATGGGTCCAAACTTTGTCTTCTGCAGACCCAAGACATTCCACAAAATATTTGTCAACGTTCCCATCAATAAGATTCACTTTATAAAAAAACAATCCCAATTTTTGGTGGGTTTGTCATTAATATTATTATTATTATTAACAATATTAAAAAAAGGTTTTCTTTTTTTAGTCAAGGATGCATTCATTAATATTGCTTATTCATAAATAATATCATTAAAATGAGAAACTTTAAAGGATTTCTCAAGCGTTTTGACAACCATAGATCGGAAATCGTTTCATAATGAAAAATTAACTCGATGGGAGCCGCGCGCATTATTAAAACAACTCAAGCATTTGTATATTTGCTGAATTCGAAATTTATTGATTTCTTATGCATTTTTGATTGAAATACATGAAAATATTCTAATATTGTGATTTTAATCTTTTTTTTAGTAAATATGATGACGATGGCTGAAGGTCAAAACGCGGTGAAACTCGTTTATTTTTATTATTTGTTTGGTTTTTGTTTTTTTTGTTGTTGTTGTTGTGTTTTGATGACAATCGAAGATTTTTATCAGAATTTTATTACAATTAAATTTTTAGCAATTAATGAATATTTAATTGATTTTTTTTTGGTTTATGTTTTTTTTTGCTGGATTAGAGTTTTTGTTGATTGAGGAAAACTGTTTAATCCCTTAATAATGCGAATAAAATAGCATGTACTGTTAAGGTTAGTAGTTCTGTACGGCATAAATATTTGGACTTTTTTTTGGAAATGTAGAAAAGTAAAGTATATTATGTGTTTATAATTCGTTTTAATTTTTCTGTTTTTTGCTTAAAATTGTCTTTTGTAGTAACTTTATTACGGTCAGCCATATACCATAGAGAAAAAGATTTTACACGCTATTTGGAGAGGAGCAATATTTTTATTCAGAAATTACAAATTGGATCAATTCCAAAATCCCGAATAACATTGTCGAAGCATTGTGAGTTAGATTCGTGAACTTTATCATTTGTAGTAGTAACGCTTTCAGACATTTGAGAAGTAAAAACGTGACCTGAGTTTAAATTGTTTCTAATATAGTTTTTTCTTTTCTAAAATTCATCCTCATATAAGGCAAGTAGTTGTAATTGTTGACACGTTATTTTTGTTTTTAATATTTCAATTACCAAGTGTTAAATATCATCAATCAATTTCCATTACTTTGAAAGATGCATTATTTCATGCTCGTAGAAGTTTTGAGATTTCTGAGTAACGAAATGATTCTGATGTTTGCAGTCTTCTAAAAAAATAAAGTTTTGCCACGTTCTTAGATGAAGCCATATTTTAAATGTTTGTACGTGCATTGGTGACAAGAACGAACGCCCTTTATATTGTTAGTTTAGTGAACATTTGCTTGATTGCTTTTATCCATTTTTGCTTTAATCCACTTAGTTATGAAAATCATTTTTTTTGAATTGAATTCCAAGACTTTAAAAGAGAATCGCAAAGGGAAATTCTGATTTATCAAGTTTAACTTTTGCACTAAAAAAAAAGTCTTTGCACGTCCGTCCGTGACCCACTTTCATTTTCGAAACTACACGTGCTATATCTGAAATTGTAGTTCTCAGTTAGTATGTCATGTTATAATTATCCACGACTCCACAAGTCTTGATAGTTTTAGCTTTTTAAACTTATCTGTTTGATTTATTGTTCTTGCAATTACACTAGCTTTCGACTTTTATTATTAGATTTAAATATTTTTCGGATGTAGTGTCTAAGATTTAACTTTCTTATGCGGCTCTACAATCGGGTTTTGTATTTTTTAGCTCTGCGCGTCTTGGCATACGTCAATTTTTCGATGGAAGTTTGGTCTAACATCTAGAATTTATTTACTAACCTCCTCAATAAATTTCAATCCGGCTTCCGCAGATCCCATAGTTATGAAACAGCTGTTTTAAAGGTAACGACTAATCTGCGTTCGACAAGAGTAACATTGCGATACTGGATTTCTTCTGGATTTCTCTAAGGCATTCGATTCTGTGGTTAACTCGCTCCTACCTTCGAAACGTAGCCAACTCTTTTCTTCTTCTGTTATTCGACTTTTCTTCTCTCTTCTCTCTAATAGACTTCAATATGTTCTCCATAATAATGTTGTATCCTAGTTCCTACCTGTGCTTTTTGAAGTGCCGCAAGGTTCAATTCTTGGCCCTGTTCTTTTTCGCTGTATGTTAATGATCTTGGCTCTGTTATCCATCGCTTTTCCTTTCATATGTATACCGATAATCTACAGCTTAAATCGTCTTGCATATGGAGCTACTATGTAAATTGTTTTGCTTTCATTAATGTCCAGCGCAAGTTTTCGTGACGTCCTCACTCTAATTGGGTGAAAACTTTCTGTACAGCACTTGATATTTTACTAATGATATGTCGTTTGCGTAAGCAGTATTTGAGTGGACTTGTGAAGGATTGTAGATGTTACCGTCTGTCACATCCAAGTATCGAACTACTTTCTTCAATGGTAGGTTGAAAAGTAGGCAGGCCAGATAGGGGGTCCATAATAGATTATTCTAGACAGTATTTCAGGTATCTTTACTTGGGTTACCATATTGGTCATGGTTAACCTACATAATCGTATCAGTTTATTCGGGATATCTCTCTCTAAACGATAAACGAACGATACTATCATAGGTGGACTTAAAGTCTATCAAGTTATTTTTTTATCGTCTGCATCACGGTGAAAATCTGATCACTTGTTGATTCGTTTGTCTAAGGCGTTAGAATGCCATTAGAGAGGTCCGTAGTTCGATTCCACGCAGTCCTCCCACCAAAAAAACATTTCATTTTTAATGCGTTCCCTCTTTTCAGTCATTTCATGTCCTCTCTTCAGCCATCGCCCGTAAACACAATAAGCGAGGAAGGCATGTTCTGCACGATCGCCAAAGTCAGCATTGTGTTACTGTAGTATTTGAGGGGAGCAAGTGAAATAAAACTGCGTGTTATGGCCAAACCTAAATGGGAAGTGAAGTTAGGTAGCATTGCATATGAATGTAAGAGAGTGACCAAAATGGAAGTGAAGTGGAAGTTACATCTACTTCAGTGGAAGTAAGTATACTTCACTTCTGCGTTACTTTTCATTTAGGGTTGGACTTTATTTAGCCTTAGAAGTTCTTTCATTCTTTTATCTCTACTATTATTCTGAGTAATAGATACATCTGAGCTCTAGTCTTTCACAAAAAAAAGCCACACTGGCCTAGGCCTACAAATCTTGATGTTCTACCTATGATCGGTTTATGACTCAAAACTTCTTAATTTACGGAAATAGAAATTGAAAGTATAAAATTGTCATTTTTTGATTGATCGAGGCTTGGCAAGAATGATGACACTGGGTGATAAAAAATTAGTGTCTTACAAGGTTACTCTGTATGTATATGACTCACAAACCATATTTTTTCGATAGGTATATTTGGCATAGTCCAATCTCGACCTTGTCATATTCAGAATTTTTAGTCTAAAATAGTTAACTGTTTTCGGCTTATCAATAATATTTTTAATTAATCGAACTATGTAACTTTAAAATTTGCATTATTTTCACTTAAATTTTCCCACCTATCAAACAAAGCCATAATATCAATAAACAAACGTGCAGTCTATCACCTATCAGGCAATCACACCTCCGATACATGATAAGCAATTTATGTATGTAGATCAGTGACCAGTTATTATGGCACTGCTTCAACTTTCCATAAAAAAACAAACATAGGATGCTGTGTGTGATGTTGCTGTTGGCTACTGATGCTGTCTGGCTAGCGCAGGTGAATCGATGACAGACAAACAAACAGAATATTCGTATTATGTAGTAACACACAACAAATTGCATAACGTTGGGTGATAGCGCATATCAAGTCACCTCTCTGAAAGAAGCCACTCAGGTGACTTCAATTCCGTGTAGATGTGTATATCAGTGCTCCCAAGTAGGTGGCAAGACTTGGATATGAAAATGAAAGTTTTTTTTTTTTGTGAAAATTTTTGATATGGAAATGCCGGAAATTTCGAATATTTATTGATGCTTAAAGCTGTACCAGAATTAATCGTAGATTGGATAATAGTAATGAAGAAGGAGAAAAAAAAATATTTTTAGAGTGCATATGTGGAGGCATCTTCTTTATATTAGCATCTGATATGAGATAACTTGTTGCCTTACATAATTTTATTCTTTTAAGACATAGAGACGAAAATATGGGACAAATCCGAGTGAAGAAATAGGGCAGATTACATATTCGGTATTTAGAGTATTTGATTGTGATTTTTTTTTATGTAAAACAGGAATAGTATGATTTTTATTTCTGTTACAATAACTGAAAATACTTTGCGAATAAATGAATGAATTTTTTACTTATGATACAAGACATACCCATTGTCCTCCAATCGTTGGTCATCATGGAAAATCCATTTAATCCATAAAACTGGTTACCGTCTTTGTGTAATAAAATTTTTACTTCGATTGCGCTAAACAAAGCCGCACATAAATAGGTTGGCAACATTAATTGCACATCACTGTCAACTCCTTCTTAAAGTGGATGAGTCAAAAGCTATGTTTTTATTTAATTTGATATATTCTATTGTTTTTTATTCAAACCACATTAAACAAATTCGACTCGTGCATCGTAACATCTTCATATTCTTGTGGGAGTCTTTTTAGTATTTCAAACCAGTTATGGCTGTGCATTGGGGATTGGTAAAAACGATTTTAAAGAAAGAAAAAACAAAATTCCATAGCATTCAAATATCAAAAAAACATTCCAAATTAATTTATCATCCCCACATTGACTATATCGTTTTCTACAACTAGTAGAAATAATCTAAAAAAGAACGCGCCATTTTTTATTGTTATTGTTGTCGATGCCACCATACCAGCAGCAACGCATCTAAATAATAATCTTCTTTTAAAATATGGAAAATGGTAGAATATATATATATATATATATATTCAAAAGGTAAACGTGTTTATTCTTACTGTAACATTAGCAGATCTAAATACCTGCCGGCCTCCACTTTTGCAAAAATACTTGTACGCAAGGTCGTCAACTTGGGCCTTGCTTTTTATTCCAACCAATATAAACTACCATGAGCAGAGAGGCATTTAGATAGAGATATATATACACCAAGTTGGAAATTCATCAAAGTGATTCACATTCCGGGAATGTTGCCCGATTAAAATCCATATCTACCAACAGAAGAAGAGAGAAGAAGATTTCCTCTTCGTTATTTTTGTGCAAAAGTTTTAGTCTCCAAGATATTTTCTATACTGAAAATGCAAATGAGTCAGATGACTCGAGGCAGAATGGTAGTGTGTGATGAATCTTGATTTTGTTAAATTGCAAAGTGAAAAATATACATACATACATACATGCATATATTCAAGGGGGTGCAGTTTTAAAGTGGCTCATATGTGAAGGGACACCAGCCATCAACAGAATGAATCCATGATGATTACCTTGAATGTTAATGCAGAATTCAGGAATTTCATTTGTCGAACAGAAATAATAAAGGTGCGACCTTGTTTTTAGGTAGGGTAATACAGGTTAATGGATTGTTGATTCAATGAACTTGAAAAAGGGTAAAGGACTTTTTGGTAAACAAGTGCAGCTGCAGTGTTGAATTGCACTTCTAAATGAGTTTTATTGCATTCTTTTAATTTTTTCAATTTGTCGGCTTTAAAATGGTAATTTTATTGTAATTTTCTGTAATAAAATACCGTTTTAATGTGTTTTAAGAAAGATAGTTGTAAACTAAGAATAGTTTTAGTCAGAGCCGGACAATAGTTAACTTTTGCAAAGCTCCAGCAAAGATTTTGTTTAGCATCTAGTCTCCTATTCTACTAGTGAGGCTGAGTGAGAGAGGTATAGGAAGCAGGGAAGCTTGTCTGGCACCCAAGAGCTGCTAATTCCAGACATTGTTTAATAGCGAAAGATTCATTTATGATGACTTTTATCTAATTCAGCTACTAATTCAGCAATCGGGAAATCTTTGCTGACAATAATCAATATCGCTTTTTTTTAGATATGAATCATGATTAGATGGATATGAATCATAGAAGACTGTGAGGAATCATTTTATTATTTTCTAACTGTAAATAATTAACATTGGGAATTTGCGGTATGTTTTTAAATAAAATTATAAAATTAAAATATTACATGGTCATTCAAAATTACAGCCTGAAAGTTTATCTTTGTCAGAATTAGGAAGCAAGATTGCAGGAAGACTCATAAAATCCCACCCAAATAGAAGAAAAATCTAAACAGAAGGTAAAAGTAAGACTAAATTCAGCGAAAGTAGAGCCCCCGACGCAAGTATGGAATAAAAAGAAAGCTACAATACACCTGAATTCACCACGACAGCGACCTCCGAAAATGTTTAAAAGTTAGCTTTACGAGTTTCATCCTTTTGGAAAAAGAGTTCAGACTTGCAGCAGGAGATGCAATTCCATACACCTGGAATAGCCTAAGATATCACCCTAATGCTCGTGGGCAACTTAGAGGCTGATGTCTGGAAAGTAGTACGGGACGTAATCCGAAAACTCCCTATATCGTACAATTCTCAATTCATATCCGGCATTTATCCGGAAAATATAGCGTGGTAGCAGATACAATGGCGGGAGTTCAAGCTATCTTCACGCTATCATTTATCTGCTTTTTGGAATTAACAAAAGAGGATTAATGAAGAACTCAAAAAACTTCGTAGAATCGCAGTATCGCTACAGCAACTATTTTTAGGAACCAAGAAAATTGCCGCAATTCAATTTAAAAGTCACGATTAAGTAAAACTGTTAGATATATCACAATTTTGGTAAACGTTTTGTTATAAATTTTGAATATACTCTTGTTCTCCGATAGGTTTATTTTGCAAAACGTTTGTAAGCAACAGTCAGTTCGGCCTATAGTGGCGTTTTTTATATGCATTTTACTTCTTAATTGTATATTCATTATAAAATATTAGCTGAATTAGTTGCTGAATGAGTGGATTGTGTAAATTCTTTAACTGATAATCGCAATCTTATTTTACAGTTTGAATATTTGTAGTTTATAGTCTGAATTATAATTCCGTGTTAAATTGGAGACTCAGTTGTATATAGCTTATTTTTCTTTAATTTCAATTTTTATAATAGTAGAACTTCGTCGTGATACCAATAGCTGAGACTAGTTATTTTTTATGGGGACATCTTTTAGCAAGTTTAAAACAAAAGAAATAACAAAGATTTGCATGCCGTCATTCCTTTTATAAATCCGTTATTTAATTAATTCAGGGTTCGAATTAGAGATGGGTAACTCAGATCTGAGTCAGCTCAAATAATTGCATCTTTAAAATGAGTCAATGAATCGATTTGCGGTTCTGAACCGAGCTGGTTCTTAAACAGTCACGGGTTTTTCATGTACTACCCGGATCTTATAGATTTTCTCCGGTCCGATGAAATTTAACTCTTTCATAGCATTTCATACCACAAATTTTAGTGAGCTTTAAAGTCGAAATTAACTCTGAATTGAGTTGAGGTGAGAGAACCGAATCGCAACCTTATGTGCAAAGATCCGGTGACATTAGAAGATTCGACAGAACTTTTTTTTTATGATTCTTTTGAACCGTTTCTAGGAGTCGGATTTTTTGAAAGATGAAGACCTGGTGAGTCGGCTCTCGAAAAAGATCCGCTTTGCCCATCTCTAGTTATCGAATAGTTGGTTCCAATGAAAATATGCATATGGAAAACTTTACAAAATAGTACTCAATCTAAAGTAGGGTGAAAGCAACAGATTTAACAAAAAAACAGATATGTTTAATATTGTATGTCTTGTTAAAATTCCACAAAAATGGAATTGTCATTTCCCCACATGCGTGCTCATTTTCCTTTTGATTTGATTCTACTTCAATTGCTAAGTCAGCTTAAAATAAAATATGTAAGGAGGTTGTTCGGCTACCATTACAGAGATTATGGATTCGAGCCCCACTCAGAGGCATGGTTCTTGGCCATTTAACTCTTTCCGCTTTTATCCGAACAGCAAACTCAATGTGACTTCGTATTATGTTTAATTGTTTTTTCTTTTTACCTTTTTTCACTAGACTTGTTTTGCATTTCAGTGCAGGGGAGGCATTCGGCAACCTGTACCCTTGGTATACCTTGACCTGTGATAAATTTTTTGTAGATCCCTTGGAATAGTTGTTTATTCAAACGCTGGACTTCGACTAAATCAGCCTTAAGTGTGCTATTGAGATTCTGTTCCACCATCACTTAGGCATCAATCGCGCTTTGCTTTTGTAGATAAACCTGCGTCACTTTAATATAGTTCAGTTGCAGAGGACGTGTTCTGGGGTTTCTATTTTTGCCTAACATTATCTACATGTGTCGGTATCAATTTTACCCAGAATTGGTAGATGATATTTGACAAGAGCATGCCCTGCAGTAGGGATATTCAAGTAATGCGAATGTTTTGCGAATGCGAATGGGTGTAGGTCGTTTCGTGTCTCGTGGAAAACAAAATTAAAATACGGCAAATTTATAGATTTGGCTTTCAAATATCTGATCGCTCCACCGTCCGTTCCGAGTGAGCAATTGTTCAGTGCAGCCGGCCTTATATATGAGCCCCTTAAGGCCCCCATTCACAATAGCCCGCCGGCAGATAGTAGCCTTTTAGGCCAGGTCAGCAGGTACCGCCCGATGAAGGAGGTACATTACTCAGTCTGACTGAGGGATGAGGACTTGAGGCATACGTCTGACAAGCCGTGAACTGCAGGTGACCTCATGACTCCCTACATACACTCAGGCGAAGGCGACAGTATGTTCATGGCCTCAACGAAAATTTCAGACTGAATAGAAGTTTAGATCTTCAGGCACGGACTGACGATAAATACCCACACATATAAAGATTTTTGTCAGTTTCTTGGACTATACAGGCCCCATCCAGTTGGCGGTGTGGGTGAGTGAGTGGGTGGTGAGGTGTAATTGGCCTCAAGGCGAGAAACCTTCAGGCCATGGCCTGCCGACGGCCTGTATATGAATGGGGCCTTTAGAAATCGCCTCATGGAAATATAATATTCCTCTCTTGAACTTTGACTATTAAATACGAGAAGAAAGAATACCATTACTGTATATAACACTGGTCTATTGTTCTAATATTTTTGATATCCTACTGTAGGTAATAAAAAAATTAGGCCTTAATTTAATTAAATTTTTTTAATGCTGTTCCTAAACATTCGCATTCGCACATTCGCATTCGCGAATGTGAAAAATATGACATTCGTAACATCCCTACCCTGCAAGAAGACCTGTTAAGAATCTGAAACTCGAGGGAGGCTTTTGTTCGACCAGGGGACTCCAGTTATGTGACACCTTCTCTCCCCATATCTGTTATTATTATCCAACTACTGGATGTCCCATAGAAAGGCTCTGGGCCGATAAGCGGGGTCTAGGCCCCTTTTTTTGGCTAGAATCATTTTCTTTGAATCCTTCGAGCTTTGGTATCCACTTCAGGGCAGCTCTGTTAGGGGATGTTTTGATTTCACTATACTTGAACTAATGGATTTTAGGGCTGTGTGGTTTGTCTCTCGTTTTAGGAAACAGATCACTATGGTGTAAACGTCTGCCTGAAATACTGAATGGGATTTGCTTTAAGGTGTTGCTGGCGTGCATCTGGGTCCGTAAAAACCTACTTCGGTTGCTCCTTCTTCGGTTTTGGAGTCACCTCTACTTCCACCATTGCAATTATGTTTGAAAGTTAACTTTATTTCACTCTATGATTGTTCTAATTTTGAGCTCAAGTTTTCTACATAGTGTTCTAGGACCAATAGTCCGGGGAAATTAGCATTTTAAGGAGACAAAATTCCAAAATGGCTGAAAATTGGACCACAGCTTCCTTGGGACTTTTTAAGAAAACAATTTCGGAATCACAAAAAAAAACAACATGGCCGCCGGAGATATGAGTTTTTGGCAAAAAATCACTCAAAAACTGGTTTTTTCGAAAAAAATTTTGATCAGTCAATACGAAACGTTATTGCCTACAAAAAAGCCCCTTTGTCATTTTTCCAAAAACCTAACCCTTTCGAAGTTATTCAAGGTCAAAGTTTCCAAAAATCACATTTCGGCCAAAAGGTCAAGGTTTTCGAAATAAATTCAAGAGGGGTATTTTGTAGGCAATAATGTTTTGTATTGACTGATCAAAAATTTTTTCGAAAAAACCAGTTTTTGAGTGATTTTTTTGCCAAAAAGTGATATCTCCGGCGGCCATGTTGTTTTTTTTTGTGATTCCGAAATTTTTTTCTTAAAAAGTCCCAAGGAAATTTTCAGCCATTTTGGAATTTTGTCTCCTTTCGTGCGTTTTTTTTTTGCTAATTTCCCCGGACTACAAGTACTACTTTGATTCGTTGTAAAAAAATTATTGGAGGGCCCAAAAAGTTAATGCTTACACAAAACAGTATTGGTAGATTCAGCCTTGCATAATATTATCGGGCATAACAGTTCCCTTCTTGCGTCTATCTTACCGACCATTCATTTTCTAGTTGTGAGTTTCCATTTGTCAAACCAAAGAATTAATTTTTTATGTAAGATATTTCCAAAGCTATCGACTACTAAAAATTACATCGATTCAAGAATGCAGTTTTGAATGATATTGACCAAAAAGTATATAATATAAACAAATCAAAACATACCATGACGATCGCCACCACGTTAGATGACAGGTAAAAAACCTAGAGAAAATATTATAATTTATTACTAGGAAATTTATAAATTCTTAAACGATAACATAAACATAAAAAATTAAAACAAAAACCGGAAGCTAAATCCTTGAAGCAAAGTGCTTCTGGAATAGGAAAATACGTCAACTATGTCTCCCACGGCTCAATATACACTTTCCGACATCTTTATCGTCACAACCTTCTTCACTCTATATTGGACGGGAGAATAAATAAAAAATAAATCCATTTTAACTCGGTCAACCTGATCTTGAGAAAAAACCATCATCATCATCATCATCGAAAAGTATAAGACAACCACAATATGTAAAAAAAAACTAACAACAACAACGTCTCTAAATACTGGACACAATACATCAGAAATCACCTAAGAAGTTGGCAACCTTCGAGGGGATCAAATCTCTCCACCCATTACACTCCGTGTGTGTCCGGTCATCATAATAATTTTGGGATTTTTGACTCTTAATTTTTTTTCCGTTCATCATCATCATCATCACCGCCGTCGTCGTTGTTGTCCACTGACAAAAGACTCTCTTTGCGCGCATCTACCTGAAGTCTTTCCTTCATATTTGTGAAAATGTGTTCAATGCTGCCAAAAAATATCAAATTTTTGCCGCATTAACTTTTAAACCTGAGCCCATCGGTATCCACATCTATTGTTTCTGGGACTGTTTGGTTTGGGTGAAAGTTATACTGGATTAACCTTGCTGCGTCGCGGCTGCGCCCGGGAGCTCAGGTGAGTGCGCGCATATAGTAGCATTCAAAAAATGTTTACCTCTTATGTCGAATGTGTAGGAAACACGCCTATTATTTACTAAATTGCTTACCACTATTTATTTATTTTTTTTTCGGTCTCTACAAAAATATTTTTGCAAAAATCACCGCGGTTATTTCTTCGGCTGCTGCAAGGTCTGCATCTGAATGAATCTTCTTCGTGCGCGCATCAGCTATAGTTGTTAGCAATGAAAACTTTAGCACGAGTTCATCGGTGGTGTATCCATCCATATTTTTTTCTATGACATAATCATACTAACAATCAATGGAAATGGGTCTTGCATTGTGCATATCGTATTTTATTTATCTTTTGGTTGTTTTTTTCTTGTTGTTATATTATTATTATGAAAAATGTGGATATCATTATTTGTGATAAATGATCTGTTAAGTTAATTTGGACATGACTTTGAAAGCGAATTAGAGATGTGTTTTTTTTGCGCTACCATCATGATGATATCTTGTATATACATATATGCTCAAGGAAATTAAAATATTGATGGAATTTAGGTGTCGTATTTAATTTGACTCTAATTAAAATGTCATCGGGTGTTGATTGACATATATTTAATCGGATAACACTTTAGTGAATATGGATGTTGTGTGTAAGATGGATATCTTCGTTTTTATTACATGTATTATGAGTTTTTTGTTGCTCTATGGTCAATAAAATGTCAAAATTTTAACAAAAAAAATTTGCAGCAGTAGCAAAATTTGGACAACAAAACCTCTTTTATTGAGAGTAATTTAGTTATGACTGCAATAATGAACAAGTAAATTATTTTATTGATCGATTTTGATGTACGAATTATTGCATGTGAAGAATAATTATAGCTCGTTTTAGGCAGTGTACAAAATGTGTTTTACTTACACAAGTGTTTGAGCAGAACCTCTAACCTTATCATCAGCGAGCTGAAAATAGCCCAGGTGATGTAAAGGTCTCATCTTGCTTAAATTGACAGCAAAACTTGTTTCTATACCACCACAAAAAAGACCCCATCATTATCATGGGCCTTATGATGGTCGTGTATGGCTTTTGACTGTAGATTGCATGTGAATCCAGAGTCTTTGCAGCAGATCAGGAAGCTTTGTCAACCTTAAAATATTAGTACCGATCAACGAGCATTTCAGATACCTTCTCAACCGATCGCGTGCTTCGAAAGAACCTCCCTCGTCAGCGGATTGTCAGGCCGCATGCCTTAAGGGTAAAACTGGCAGAAGCAACTCTGCTGAATTATTTAATTGAGGATATAGAATACGACTGACGCCTCTGATTATGCAATCGGAGGAGTAATGGAACAATTCAACAATCACCTGTGGCAACCTCTAGCTTTTTACTCCAAAAAGAGTAGACCCGAAGTACTCTAAATTTGATCGCGAACTTCTTGCCATTTATGCAGCTATCAAGCATTTCCGTTATTTTGTTGAAGGACGCACTCTTGTGACCTATACCCTATACTGATCACAAACCGCGCTCTTCACACAAAGACCGAACGATTGCGTCGACAGACCAACCACTTAGACCGATTCACGAGATGGCAAAAAAATTCGTTACTGAATTCGTTCCATGTTTCGGCATAGCCCTTGAAATCACAACCGATTGTGGTATGTAATTCGAATCGAAACTCTTCAATGAAGTTGGCAAACTACTCGGTGTTCAGTGAATTAGGACAACCGCCTACCATCCGCAAGTAAACAAGATGGTCGAATGGTTTCACTAGCAACTGAAAGTTGCCTTAGGGCATGTTTAGACGCTTCGCTCCCACGAACGTTCCTCACTAACTTTGTAGACGAAGGGGGAAATGGGGTGGCACTTCTCATCATCCCCACTTCCCCTTCATCAGCAAAGTTCGTGAGGAAAGCTCCTGGAAGCGAACCGTCTAAACAGGCCGTTAATGGCAAGAGACAACACAATTGTTTGTAGTGAAGACTTGCTCTTCATCATGCTAGGTATCCGCACGCCAATCAATACCGAAGAGCTTGTCTACGGTCAGAATCTGAGACTCGCCATTTCGATTTCCATTCTAACTGATGAAAACCCAATAGAAAACTCACAATTTCTCACTCGACTTCGTTCTCATATGCAGAAAAGATGTTTTTCTACGCCTCTGTTAGAATACAGCCATTCTGATATTACTTTTAGTTACGGAATTAGCAGCATTCCACACCCGTGTGGAATATTCATTCCATCACTTGTTATGGAATGACTACTAGTGGCGACATCTGTTCCTCGTAATCCAAGAATATGATTTATTAATTAAAGAAAAAAAAAGATTTATAAATTAAAGGAAAAAGGATTGTTTCAATAAATAAACAATCAATGATGTTCTGCTAGAATATTTTTGCTTTAAATAAACTATTCAATTATTAAATTGCAGAAAATAATAGCATTTTTTTATTAAATTTTGTGGCGGCCATCTATTAACAAATTATTAAATTACAAAATTGTTATGAATGAACACTCCCTACTAATATGTTATTTAGTGTTGCTGTGCCTTATACATTATATTTTTGACAGTAGCTTTACATTAGGTATGTTTTTCTTTACAAAATATTAATAAAAACCTATTAGAGGCGTAGAAAAAGTATAGTCTGCAACACGTTTTGAATGGCATATTCCGCACTCGAGGACCGCCACTTGTTCACTTCCACTTGTGCGGAATATGCATCATTCCAAACTTGTTACAGAATATACTATTACATGCCAACATCCCTGGAGAACGCCGATTACGTATTCATACTAGTCGACCGTGCGCGGGAAACTTTCGAACTTCCATATGAAGGCCCATACCAAGTAATCAAACGTAGGTACGAGTAAGTGGCAACTTCATACAACCAAATTTTCAAGTTTACGCAAGCCACAGAAAACAAACTCCCAAACGAACAGAACGATCAAAAAAACGCCATCTAGATCACCGATTATTGAAATAAAGTAGCTTAGGCTCCCGATTATCATCCCAGAGGTCTGTGGTTCGTTTCCACTCCGAGAGATGGTACTTCTTCTTTCTACTTGTTCCACTTAGATTCCATCTTTTTCGTGAGCAATTCCCTGCACGCTCCCGTCATAGCCTATAAGCAACACAAGCGAGGAAGCCATCTCCTTCCTCTTCGATCGCTGAACTCGTCGTACTTTCGCCGCAGGGATCGGGTGAAATAAAACCATGGGTTGGCATTGGAAGTTCTTTCGTTCTACTCTCTACTATCTTTCCGGCTAGAGCTTATTGTTCGACATTGCACTCTAGATAGAATAGTCGACAGTACAAAAAGTCTTACCTCAGATGTCAAGTCTTTCACATAAGAGAATAAGATATTTGTAGGCCGGACTGCTTGAAGTATTTCTAAAGTTAAGCTAGTGGATTGTCGCTTTTTCGATCTTCCGTAGGTAGTAAATACATCTTTCACTGTTTGAGGCACGTTCCGATGTTTTTTTAATTGAGAACAACAATTTCTATTATACAGCAAAATCCTTTCCAGAAACAGCGTTCGAGTTCCTCTTTCAAAATTAGCACAACAACTTTGAACCCACTATGTATTAATCCGCTTATTACTTTCCGTTCAAAAAACAAGAAATTGTATCCGCACGCCAATCAATACCGAAGAGCTTGTCTACGGTCAGAATCTGAGACTCGCCAATTCGATTTCCATTCTAACTGATGAAAACCCAATAGAAAACTCACAATTTCTCACTCGACTTCGTTCTCATATGCAGAAAAGATGTTTTTCTACGCCTCTGTTAGAATACAGCCATTCTGATATTACTTTTAGTTACGGAATTAGCAGCATTCCACACCCGTGTAGAATATTCATTCCATCACTTGTTATGGAATGACTACTAGTGGCGACATCTGTTCCTCGTAATCCAAGAATATGATTTATTAATTAAAGAAAAAAAAAAGATTTATAAATTAAAGGAAAAAGGATTGTTTCAATAAATAAACAATCAATGATGTTCTGCTAGAATATTTTTGCTTTAAATAAACTATTCAATTATTAAATTGCAGAAAATAATAGCATTTTTTTATTAAATTTTGTGGCGGCCATCTATTAACAAATTATTAAATTACAAAATTGTTATGAATGAACACTCCCTACTAATATGTTATTTAGTGTTGCTGTGCCTTATACATTATATTTTTGACAGTAGCTTTACATTAGGTATGTTTTTCTTTACAAAATATTAATAAAAACCTATTAGAGGCGTAGAAAAAGTATAGTCTGCAACACGTTTTGAATGGCATATTCCGCACTCGTGGACCGCCACAAACTTCCACTTGTGCGGAATATGCATCATTCCAAACTTGTTACAGAATATACTATTACATGCCAACATCCCTGGAGAACGCCGATTACGTATTCATACTAGTCGACCGTGCGCGGGAAACTTTCGAACCTCCATATGAAGGCCCATACCAAGTAATCAAACGTAGGTACGAGTAAGTGGTAACCTCATATAACCTAATTTTCAAGTTTACGCAAGCCACAGAAAACAAACTCCCAAACGAACAGAACGATAAAAAAACGCCATCTCGATCACCGATCATTGTAATAAAGTAGCTTAGGCTCCCGATTATCACACCCGAGGTCCGTGGTTCGTTTTCACTCCGAGGCATGGTGCATCTTCTTTCTATTTGTTCCACTTAGATTTCTTCTTTTTTTTCCGCAATTCCCTGCACTCTCCCGTCATAGCCTATAAGCACAACAAGCGAGGAAGCCATCTCCTTCCTCTTCGATCGCTGAACTCGTCATACTTTCGCCGCAGGGATCGGGTGAAATAAAACCATGGGTTGGCATTGGAAGTTCTTTCGTTCTACTCTCTACTATCCTTCCGGCTAGAGCTTACTGTTCGACATTGCACTCTACATAGAATAGTCGACAGTACAAAAAGTCTTACCTCGGATGTCAAGTCTTTCACATAAGAGAATAAGAGATTTGTAGGCCGGACTGCTTGAACTATTTCTAAAGTTAATCTAGTGGACTGTCGCCTTTTCGATCTTCCGTAGGTAGGAAATACATCTTTCACTGTTAGAGGCACGTTCCGATGTTTTTTAATTGAGAACAACAATTTCTATAATACAGCAAAATCCTTTCCAGAAACAGCGTTCGAGTTCCTCTTTCAAAATTAGCACAACAACTTTGAACCCGCTTATTACTTTCCGTTCAAAAAACAAGAAATTGACTGAAAAATTATGATCGCTTTGGATCTTTGGACCAGAAACACTTCTTGGCTATGCAAGTTTTCCATTGGCGATCATTCGACAACTTAACGTGTTTAATTAATATTCATTTCTAATTAAAAACAAATCAATTTTTACTTTCGAACAACAAATCTGCATTAACGCAGTATCTTCGTACAAAACTGGAATTATTCTACGACGCATCTCCACTTTGCATCGGAATACTAAGCAACTCTTCAAATCGCAATGAAATTAATTCAAACATCTTCAATTCAACCATCCGTCCATGACTGACCATCTACCGGTCGGTAATCAAACACTTAAATTCATGTCGGGACCAAATTTTTACTTTCTTTATCCGGTAAGTCATGCGCATTGTGCATACCTATTAGTATGCTTCCTCTAATAATTATGCTGCCGATGCCGACTTGTTTCGTTCTTTCTCTCGTGAGCAATAATTGCCACCAAAAAAAAACTTTTATATTAGTTTCAAAGCACGCCTCGTCTAGAAAATTTTCTAGTAAATGAATTGAGAGTTAGCTTGATGTGCTGATTGCTTGATGGATACTCTACTCTATATTGAAGAAAAGTTTCATGATCATGACGACGACTTTCGCACTTAAAATCGTGTTTGATTGGTGCGCGATTTTTATATCTGATTTTTTTCTGTTTTAGTTTATAGAATATAGTATCTTGACAGAGACGAAAGTCAGTTGAGAGTTTCTTTCGAACCACTTTCCTTAGCTGTGCGCGATCATTTCCATGCACGGACATGATTTTTTCTTTCATTCATTTGCTTCATTCACTTTCAGTGATTTTACAAAAGAAAATATCTGGGCCATGATTTAAATTCACGATATAGTTTCAATTCGCAGAGAATTTCGAATTTTTATTATTTTTATTTGTTTTGTGTGTTTTTTAGTTGATCATGAAATTATTTTAAAGAATGCCGAGTGATTTTGAATACGTGACTAACATTTATTTGGCCAGAGATCGTCAACACTCTGAAGTGTAAAATGTAGATCCAAACAAATAGAGTGTATGTATATAAAACAAAATGAAAGCTGACTGATTTTATTTCAACCAATAGAGATGATGTCAGTAATATTTAGTTATTGAAGTATCCGTAATGTCGTTAGAATTGTTTGATAAAAATCGTTTTTACATCATGAACCAAGGTTATAAATTCACACATGTAAATGCAAACCCTTTTGCAGCATCTGCACCCTTAAAGTTTTTGTAAGGTATATATTTTAGATCCAATCTCTGCCATGCAAAGGCCAAAAGACCTATCTGCAAAATCCTCGTTTCGAGAAAAACGCGTTCTAAATTTTTAAAATACATGAAACCGAAGCAAATAAAGCAACTTTTCAAAGTGATAACTTTTAATTAAAAAGTACAATCAGTATGAGATTTTTTTTAAGGATAAATCTGAATATTTTATATCAAAAAATGCATACAAAGCCATTTTGACCTATAATGCATATAGCTCATTTGTCCTTTGCACGGCAGACCTGTTATATTCAAGTAAGCGATCATTTCTGTATTTAAGCTTCGAAATCTTATAAGAAGAAAAGTTTTTCAAATGCCTCGTGGCTGATCCTAGCCAGAGTCGGACAACTGCTGAAAATGTTCATCTGTCTCTCTGTTTTATTTTTCTCCATGTCCCCAATTGGTCAGTGACTTAGCTGCTGATCGACAAGATCGTGGGAATGTCTTTCCACGGAATCATTAGGAGGCTTCTGGTTCTTGTAGTTAGGCCAAGCCTTTCTAGTCTTCTTAGCCGTTTTAGTTCTGTTGTTAAACAGTTCCATCTGGAGTTGCAATGGAACGGAACTGCATGATGGTATTAATCTTCATCACAGCGGCTTCTCTACGTTCTCCACTGGTGTTTTCACAATATTTGTTCCTAAACTGCACTGATAAAAAAAAATTCTTGGCTTAAAGCACTTTTTCTTGAACCAAGCAACTCATGTTTTGGATATAACGAAAACAAAATTGTCTCGGGATAAGCAATACTCATAGTCTTGGTTTTATTGTCTTGGATGAAGACAAAAGTTGACTTGAAGTAAAAAAAAATACGAAACCAATGATTTTATAATTTAAAAAAATTCAAGTTCTAAAATCGGTCTTAATGGTTGTGATACATTATTAGAACTTGAAAGTGCGGTAACCGAAAGAAGTCCGATGAATTAAGAATTTAGTTTCTTGAGTAAAAAAATAAACAATCTTATTTCGAGAAAAATATATCTTGGTCGAAAAATATAAGTCTTGAGCGAAGAAATACGATTGATTGGCTCAAGAATTTCCAATGCCTTACCCTGAGACAGCATTCTCATGTTAAGACTGAAAAATTTTTTTACTCAAGACAACGAAACGAAGACTATCGAATTGCTGGAATCAAGACAATTTTTTTATCAGTGTAGCAAATTCATCTACCTTCTTGCTGCCGTCCATATTCCTGTGACCCAGTATCCACTGAAGAGCGATCCTGTATCTCCGAGTCAAGTAAGAAAGTTCCTTTTGACTGGTTTCGACCAGGTTGGACGTTACATAGACCGCGTCTAGAGCCTTGATTGCCACTAACAGCTGGTTTTTGGCTAAAATCGAAAAACGGCATACAGCTGTTTTTCTCTTAACTGTTTTTACTGTTTTAGGTTTAAAAAATTTGGGGTAAAATAAAAACGAAAGAAATATGTAACCAACATTAATATAAATTATTTTGGTTTTTTACAAAGTTCCCTTTTACACGGCCAGACACCGAACAGACAAAACAAACGTAGAGGCCGGACAATAAATTTTAAATCAGACTCTCAGCGAACTTTTGAACAAACATTTTAACACTTCCTGCATTGTTGTTGTTCCTAGGACAAGAAAGCAAAAGTTGATTCAAAAGAGAATAAACGATTACAGTTAAATTTGGTCTATTCGGTGTCCGCTCATGTAAAAGCAGCCAAATGATTATGAGGATGATAACGCCGTATGAAAATAATATAAAATTATATATTAGTAACCAACACTAATGCAGAGGTTTTTAAATATAGAATAATCATTTAATATTACATATTGAGTATTTAAGTTTTTTCTGTCCAGAGTAGCTCTTATACAAGGTGGAGCAAAAGTAATGTGATAATGTGAATGTAACATAATGTTTTGCAAATGGCGTCAAATGTCATTGTGGTCCATTCCGCCAATGATTGAGCCACTGATCAAGACGAAAACAGAAATTCGCGAAATATTAAAAGAATTTAAGGCGTTGAATATGACATATTGGACTTTTCTGCTCTAAACATACTTGTTAAGACAGTGGAGCCCCTAAAATTAGGTGTCGACAATCTTAGTCGTGAGTAAGCAACGTTGGTGAGCGCTGAAAAATTTTAAAATTCAGGTTCAAGAATTTTTCTGATGTTCAAAAAGATGAATCGTCAGTATAATTCGGAGGATCAGATTTCAAGTGGCTAAATGGTGGAATTTACAATTTTCAAAAATACTGGTCAACGCACAGAAAATTTCCAAAAATTCGCAATTTATTGTATCACACGAACATCGACGGATGTTAAAAGTGTATTTTCGGTATGCACTAATTTTAGCACCAAAATAAGATGACGTCTTTCAAACAAATCACATCAAGCGCTGGTGTTTTACAGGAAGTAAAAATGTATAATAAAATATTATTTAAAAAAAACTATATATTACTTGTAAAATTAGAGAAAACTCGAAAAACAGTAAAAACAGCTGTTATCAGCTGTTTTTTTGAAAATTAAAAACAGTAAGAGCTGTTTTTTGTAAGCCTGTTTTTGAAAAACCCTAGTATCTATAAGCCATAACAGCGTCGAGAGGATTCCGTCCTGAGGTTTGCGTATCACCGTTCTGCCGCTGCCTAAGTTGCTGTGGACGATTCTAGTTTTAAGCATGGCAGAGAGCAGCTGACCAATACCATTGTGGATCCGGAATTCGGGTAGGTCCAACTGGATGGCCTTGACGTTGGTGTTGTTGAAATCGCCTTTTATATCCAGGAAGGCTGAAACAGCAATTTTGAGTTTCCCATATTTTATGGCGCGGGGTCTAGATGGTGATACGGACAGTGGTAGGGTTGACGTTTTTGTATCGGAAGCACACCTTTTGTATGGTAAAGCATTAAAGGAAGAAAGCTGTTATTGATAGATTTTGAAAAGGAACGATTCTATATTTTGAGCTAATCCGCGCACTTTCGTATAAACAATGATTTGATGTTTGATAATCTCAACTTTGTTATATCCAGTTCCTCACCGTTCATCGAGATGTTACGTGGTAATGCTTGCCATAATTTAGTTTAGAGTATAATGTCTTAAAAATTTGAACAAATTTCTTATTTTCTTTTGTGAATCTTTAAATCATGAAAACGGTTTTGTATTTTGTGAATATCCTTAAATTTAAATCAGCGCATTAAAAACACTCGAGGTTCTAAAACTGAAATCCAAACAAGCACACATTTTTTCCTCCCGATAATAATAATAAATTAATCTGAAAATTCCATAATTATAATTGTTTTTCAATTCATTGGTTTTTTCTACAACAATAACGAAATCCGGATTAATGAAATTAATTTTAAAATTGTCTGTAACTACGACTATGTGCACACACGTATATTATACTCTATATAAAAAAGTCGCTCAACCAAACAGACCAGATTATGGTGCTCTCGCATATATATGTGGCTGACGGATTCGGGCTACTATCCGCATCAGGAACATATCAAATAGTACTCGCAAAATGGTAATATGATATAATGAATTGTGTAATGAAAATGAGATACGCCGCGAAGAAGACTGGCCGCCATACACAGCAGCTCCACTGTCTGTCAATATCCCCACACAAGAGAGGGGGTGCTGTGTGATGTGAGTGAGTGTGGTCTCCTTTTACCCCCAGTATTTTAAAGAGAAATTTCACTTAATATTTATTTCTTTCGACATTTTTTTATAAAAAGTTTTTTATTTTTTTTAAATGATGAACATAAAACTATGCCAATGGAGTTTTGTTGTTTTCTTTTCTATGGTGGATGCTTGTGCTGATACTAGAGTGCTGATGATGGTGTTGTTGGCGTTGCTTCTTATGTGCTGCTGGTTTGATCGAAAGTTATTTGCTTGCATTGCAACCTAGTGAGGAAAGTAGTAGAACAAGTTTCAGTTTCTAGCTTCCTTCATGTTTAACTTGTATTTGAGTACAAAATTGACTTTTAATGATGACTTTGAGAATTGAAAGTGTTTTTTGCTGGAATCTTGTAAATAATTTAATGAAAAGTTTAAATAATTGTCGTTTTTACTAAAGTTTCTCACCGCTTGCTGGTTTTAATTTTATAATGATAAACAGAGAAGTAAGAAGAGTTTATCTGATCGGATCTCCGTCAAAAATATGTTTATAATACTCTACCTTCTTTTGCTACATTTATTGCTATCTATTGAATATATTTTATGTCGGTTTATAAGATTTACACTGTACCACAATTAACAAAATTAAAAAAATAACAAAGTTCCTTTTCTCATGGCTTTTAATTCAAAAATATTTTGTAAGCACTATAAAAATAGGAAAGTTGATGGTAGAAACTTCATATTTTTTTCTTTTTTTATTTATTAAACAGGGTGCTTACAAATTTAAAATCACGCCAAAAGCTATTTAAAGGCTAAACTGTTTTCTTATACTTATTGCTATTATTGCATTTATTAGCTTCGAGATATTATGGTTTTATGTGCTTGGAGTAGCTCTACAGTAAAAAATACAGCTTCGTTCCTCTTCTTTAATGTCGTTTATGGCTTTTTATTGAAAGATATTTTGTAAGCACTATTAAAATATGAAAATTGATGATAGAAACTTCATATTTTTTGCTATTTTTATTTATTAAACAGGGTGCTTACAATTTTAAAATCACACTAAACGGAATTTGTTAGCTTCGAGATATAATCCTTCTATGTGGTTGGGATATCTGGAAGTACGAGTATAGGCTTAACTACTTGCGCCAAATTTGGAGTTTACCTGTTCATTATTTGAAAAACTTTAGGAGTGGGACCTATCATATCAAAGTTTCTTCAGATTTTGATGGATAGAGTTTCGGAATAGATAGTTTTATCGTAGATGTCCCATATTTATTAAAGTATTACTCATTTTTTTTATATAAGTTTAGGAGACACTTTTGTTACTAATGGTGCATCGTGTCATGGTACCGGTAGACTTACTTCAAAGTATTATTGAATGGATAGGACAGGTTACTCTCCCAGAACGTAACAATAAAAATGTGCGTCTTCAATAATAAATGGGAGTAAAGGCGTTTACACATCTATTGAGATACATAGACCATCTATTCATCTGCACCATCATGCAGGTGTTGGTTTCACTAAAACATCGCGGTCCTTATAGTGATCCTCACATTTCAAGTATTTAAAACCTTAATTCATTGATACTAATAAGTTGACTATACATATTTTGAAATATCAATATAAACGAGTTTTTGGAGTACATATTGGTTTTGGTGTAAATCCAAATTTGTAAGCACTCTGTTTAATAAATGAAAATATTAAAATTCATAAAGTTTACATTATAAAATATCCTATTTTAATAATGCTTACAAAATTTCTATGAGTTAGCAGTCATAAATGGCATGAAAAGAGGTGAATGTTGTTTTATTAAGAACTTGAATTTATGTCATTATGAAAAATTTTAAATTGTATTTTAGCCTAATCATAATCAGTTAACTCCTTATGGTTTATAGCCAAATTTTTGCGCGTGCTAGTTTCTGAAGGTTCAGCTATTAGTCGAATAGTTTTTTACAATAGGTATTCTGAAAAAGGTAGAAATATTTCAAGGAACCGAAATTTTGCTTAACACATCTTGTCTTCTACAATATCTCACCGAACTAAGACCACTAATGGGCAGACATTGCACTATCATATCGCCAATGACATGACTGATGCATGGTGTAAAACAAAAAAAACATAAAAGTTAAAAATATTGTTCTAAAAACACAAAAACAGTAAAAATCTTTTCCACAATAAAAAAAACCAACTTATTTTACAAATCTGAATCACATACTATACTTGTTATAGAAACCGATCAAGTTTTTCTGGTATGACTAAACAAATAAGTTGATTTCTTTAACAACAACAAAAAAACTAATTCAATTTTTTTCCTGTCACCACTATTAAATCTTAAAAGTCAATTTATTTTCTTACCAAATTCTGCTTGGTGATTAATATTACCTACTGACAAATTTTAAAAAATATTTCAACAAAGCTGTCGTGCTTGCCATATTTAGATTTAGTCATATTAAAAATTCTTGTTAATTATTCGATTAGAATTTTAGGAGATCATTTTTCATACTATGCTAAATAGATTGTTAAAAATTCCGTTAAGTCGAATTTATTTCACCCAAAAAAAGGAGGATAAAAAATTAGAAATAATTAAAATATCTCTTTAATCACGGAAGTTATAAATTTTTAGTAAGGATTGGGAATTTGTTTTTTTTATTAAAGATTTTATGAAGAAGAAGAAATAAACGAGTTTTTATTATTATATGGATTTTAGTTGAATTTAGTTTTGAGATTTTTTTTATAGAAATACGCAAAATACCCTACTGAATAGTAGAAATAAATCCTGATCTAAATTGACACGTGATTTCTTGTATTACGAGTACATTACATCGGAATCAGCAAAATTTTCATCTCCCAGAAAACACTCGAGAAAGTTTCTCACAAGAACGTTTCTCGCTCTTCACAAAACCTGAAAAAGGCTTAAAATTTCTATAGAATTTTATAACTTTCCAATAATATTCAATGAGCTTCTTTCGCTAAAAGTCCAAGATTATTTTATAGCTAAAATCAATGATTGGGTCTTGTTGCCGCCTAATAACACAAATAGACTACATTAACAATAAATTTTCCACGCTTCACGACCTCCTTATTGAATGATGATGAGGAATGCAGTCAGATAACATTTGACTAAAATTATAGTTTTTAGCACGCTTAGGTACATAACGCATGCATTTGTAAAGCATGCACATCGGATGGCGTTGAATCTGTATCCCATACCATTTCGACCGGTGTTCCCCAGGGGTCAATTTTATCACCCGACCTATTCCTAATATTTATGAATGATCTGCTCTCAATCTCTTCCAAGCTTGTCTCCATGATGGTGAACTCTTCTCCAATTCAATCAATTGAGGCATGCAATTCATTCTTGATTTTTTTAAGTACGGGGTTAAACCATTTGTTGGGCACTGCTGAATAGGAGACAGAATTCCGACTTTACGTGGAAGGTGACGAGACGACCACGCATGTTCACATGATCTGGCTTAGAAGAAGTACGATTATCAGAGAGCTTCATGTTCGGTCTTCTTTAAAGATCTTCTTGCCGTCATCTGCATTCTTGGACTAAAGGCGTAGCGTAGTAGGGGCGGCCCGCCCCGGGCGGCACCTTTAGGGGGCGGCAAAATTTCACAATAAATGCAATCTTGTAAATATTATTTTTGTCGCACCTACGATTCGGACCGATCGGAATTTTTTATTACTTATACTGTGACGAAAGCGGGGAATCCCCTTCTTTTAATTGAATGTATAATAATGACATCTTGCTCATTGTAGCGACTGGCAACACCATCTGTACTGACTTGCAGGGATTCCCCGTATTTTGTTTTGTATTTGGATTGTTTATGACTAATATTCAACGAGAATGACTTCTATCATATAAAGAATAGTGTTCAATATTGTACGAGGGTCGTCTCAATTAGTTTCCAATTAGGTTCCACTATTTTTTTAAAACCGTGTCGTTGGCGGGAAAAATCTGGGTGTCTCAGGCAATTTACGTCTGGGTATAGTGGCAGCACTGTAAAATTTCTACGCGCGTGCGTCGATCGATCCGACAGTCAGGCTTCAGCCACTATGGAGACTCCACTCGCTCTTACCGCTAAAACACCAAATAAAGCGAACGTTTCAAAGGGGTGTTGTTGATCAATTACCTTCCCCATGGGACCACGATCACAGCTGCACGCTTTTGTGGGGTGTTGCAACGACTCAGAAAGGCGATCCAAAACAAAAAGAGAGGAAATTTACAAAAAAAACCGTCCTATCGCTCGGCTGAATCCAGATAAAAAATTTCATAACAAAAAAAGGGTTTGACCGAATGTTATGCAATTTTTTTCAGGGCATGTTTTCGTTAATCCGCGCCGATTGGCACCTCAACAAAGTCAGTATCATATTTGGTACTCGCGATACAAAAATCGCGAACTTCGTTCAAACAAAAAAAACGGCTAGACCGATTTTTATGAAAATCTTTTCAGATTATAACTTCGGTAATACGCGTCAGCTCAATGAACCCAATATCATTTTTGGTTCGCGCGATATCGTGCAGGTACAAAAATTACTTACGTCATCTAAACAAAGAAAACGCTCGACCGAATTTTATGTAAATCTTTTCAGATTCTAACTTCGGTAACTACGTAGCTACGACCGGCACCTCAACGAAGTCGGTATCGTTGTTGGTTTGCGCGAAATCGTGCAGCTACAAAACTCGCTTACGTCGTTTAAACAAAAAAAACGACTCGAACGATTTTATGAAATTTTTTTCATATCATATATATTTCAGTTAATAGCTTCGATCGGCACTTCCAACGTGCAGGAAAAACTGACCATATACGTACGCACGCACACACACGCATACTTCTTCTCAAATTTTTGCTTAAAATATGCTATTGGGACCTTTAAAAATGAAAATAAGTTGAAAAATACGATTTCGATTTTCGGACCGATTACAATAACTTTCCTATAAACTAGGAAGTTAAAAAGAAAATTTTTCTTCCGCCCCGGGCGGCTGACACCCACGCTACGCCACTGTGCTCATCAGCTTTTTGATAATTGATGAAATGTTATAGCCAGTTACGTGCCACACGATTTGGCGAAAAGAAATTAAATATACCAAATTTTTATAAGTGATTCGGTTTTTGAAAAGGTTGAAAACAGGAGATCAACTGTAGATAACATTCGACAATAATATGTAAAAACGATCACTGTCGAGGAATTAAAACTATGCAAACTGCGCCAAAACTTGAATTAAGTGAGATTCGAGGTAATGCTGTGTTAGGTGAGAGTTGAAGAGATTCATCGACCATTAGACGTTATAGCTTTTCAATGTGCTCCTCTCAATACAATTGAGACTAGCCATAAAAAAATAGGTAAAAATTGATTAAAATGGAAAAGGTACTCTACCATCACGGCAACATCTTTCAAGAAACTTGTTCCCATTTACCATTTATATATTCTAAAATACCCCAATATGCAAATTGAATACAAATCAAATCAATTTTTCTTTCCATTCAAATAAAACCACAGATTTTATGCACCTTTTTCACAGCAGGAAGGCAGCTAGCGCCATCAAATGTACTCATTATAGCCTTATGACACTGGCTTTTTCGTAGGCTGAAAATGCTGCCTTGGCTAGGCTGAAAATGACGAAATCTGTTATACTGTGTGACGGAGATAGCATGTGAGAGTAAGAACGATTGTCTGATTATTATAACAGATAGTTGTGAGTGAATACAGAAGGAATCCCCCAATTCGCAACCCCCTCACGTTGTAATAAGAAAAATATGTCTTCCCCGCCTTGAAATTACTATTGGGACATTCAAAAATCACCGTCAACACCTCAAAAAAATTTTTTGGAACGATTTTACTCCGGAGCCCCAATTCTAAACATTTACCCCTTCACTTCAAATATATCTATTGTCACTTCAATTATATTTATTTCCACTTCTTATATATTTATAATCACTTCAATTTATTGTTATTCACTCACTGTTATAAAAAGTCTAGAGATTCAGCAAACTGTTATAAAAAGCATAGAAAAAAGAACATGAATCTCATTCTTTTCCTATGCTTTTTATAACAGTTTTCTAGACTTTTTATAACACTTAAAATCCAGCCAAGAGAAGTTTGAGTATACTCCTCTCACTCTTACATATGGGAAAATCTCCTTTGAATTTTTTCTTTCAGGTTTCAGCCTAGCCAAGGCAGCATTTTCAGCCGACGAAAAAGCCAGTGTCATAAGGCTATTAGCATGAACGATGTAATTTTCTTACACTCAAAGCTGCTCGTTTACCTCATTTTAACACACAACAGCAGAAAAAAAAATCCGCGTCAGAATAGCGCCCCGTTAGCTACTACACATTGCACAACATTATCCAAAGTGTAGAAATATCCAGTAACCATACCATTAAACGGACAAAGAGATAAATATCTTGCATAGATTTTTCACACGACCTTTAAGATGTTTTTCACCGATCGAAATAATTCCAAGCTGCTTCCATCCATCGTTAAGACCGACATATCTTCTACCGACATCTACTATATAACTTGTAAGTGAAGCTTTTAAAATTCCAAGACAAGTGAGATTCAATCCAGTTTTCGAAGTTCAGTTTAGACCCAATATATACACACAGAGAGTACAAAAAATTTCAAGTTGAGCCTGATCCGCAAAGCTGTTGGCCATCGACAAAAGAAAAACCGCAACCTGCATTTTATAGTTGGACGAATGACGATTTAGCAGAGCTGCAATACCCACGCCATCATGTTCTTTTTAAAGGTGCATGCATACCGCTCTATGGAGAAAAATCTAGACCATTGGACCAACAGACCAGCACGCGCAACAACTAGGCCAAAGCTGAATACGGATTGATTGGAATGAAAAACAACTCTTTGTATCTTTGAATTCTTCTATAATTTCTAACAAGACGATGTCGTGCAGCATGACTACCTAGAGCTTTAGCAGCGTAACGTCTGCATAACACAAAAGTGACGTCGCTCGAAACAGCAACAACAACAAAAAATAAACCAGGCTTACAGGTGTGTGCCGCGCCGTTAAGTGAAAGAGAAAGTTCAATTTAATTCGCGTGTAAACGAACTTGTAACATCCGAGATTTTATCGCGCGGTGCATTAAAATTTAAAGGAGTCACTTTAACCCAACGCACACCACTGATTGGAAGGTTTTTAAGTGGATCCCCGCCAGCGTTCCGAATTCAATTGATGGAACATCTACAGATCATGGATTTCCATCTTTTTGCTATTTCACAATTTTCCCATTGATCATCAGCTAAACTCTGAACGGACACAGTTCAGGCTGGTGTACTCGATCAGCACTTTGTTCGTTCGTCATCTGTCACGTTTTTTCACTCTATCGTGAATTTTACGTGATCCAGGAAAATCCATCAGTTATTGAAATCGACGAAAGATTCGATCCGTTCTCATTACGCCATAGTACCAGCAAAAGACTTTGGCGTCTCCAAGAAAATTTTGAGACAATTTTGGCAGATGATAGATAAGCCATCTGCGAAATTGTAGGCCACTCGAGCACGGCGAAGTTACACTTTTTACAGATTCAATTTGTGTGAATGCGTCTGCGCAGTCTCCTACTGTGTGGCTGCGCGTATTGCTCAACATTCTGTCGGGAGATCCAAATTTGTTATGGGTTTCGTTTCTTTTTTTGGACGGTTGTGCTCCAAATTTGTTTAAGTAAGTGCTGAATTGTACAAATATAAATCCGAAATTAAAGATGTGCTAATTTCTTTGCTTCACGCCCAATTAAGTTATCTCTTGTTGTATAATAGACGCACCGTTATCGGCATCGGCAGGTGAAAAAAAACGAGAGGAGATTTTAAAAATGTTTTGGAAGTTTTTTTGCGTTTATTGTTTATGGTCGTGGACGAGCCGGATGCATGTGAGGGGGAGGTTGGTTGGTGATTGAAGCAATATGTTTTTGGTCACGATTAATTGGTACGTTAGTAATGTTTGTTAATTGTGATTGACATAGCCCTCGAGGTAAACGTTTTATGAATGATGTTTTTTCAGGTAAAAAAATATATTTTGTTAATTGGCTGAAAGTGTTACAAGAACGTGATGTAAGTGGAGATTTCATTTAAATGATGATAAAGATTAATTTCGATTTTGGATTTTGGACTGGCAATTTAAATATTGTGAAGAAATTTTGATATAACTTTGTTCTTCATCGGGACTTACTGTCAACAAAATTTCGTGGAAAGCTTTAGTACGCCAGCTTGGCGTTATTCCTCATCCATTCTGCGGTGGTAGAGTTTGATCATACCAGCAGCAGTCAGCCTGTCCTTGCGAAGCTTCCCTCGAAAACCGGCTTGAATTTGCCACCTGCCTTTTCAATGACGACGTCAATGATCGTCTCCTGCAGCTGTGCCAATTGCTCAGGGGGTGGGGTTAACCCTAAACGTCGAGATGAAGCCAAGCTGCTTACCGCCTAGCTAAAGGTGGGACGAGTGGGTCCTTTCTCCATCTTGGTTCTCTTCTGTTCCGGGCGTTCCGGAATTCTTTTCAGCTCAGTTTTTCACAAAAAAAAACAACATGGCCGCCGGAGATATCAGTTTTTGGCAAAAAAAATCTCTCAAAAACTGGTTTTTTCGAAAAAATTTTTTGATCAGTCAATATGAAACGTTATTGCCTACAAAAAAGCCCTTTTGTCACTTTTGCGAAAACCTAACCCTTTCGAAGTTATTTAAGGTCAAAGTTTCCAAAAATCACATTTCGGCCAAAAAATACTTTGAATAATTCGGAAAGGTCAAGGTTTTCGAAAAAAATTCAAAAGGGGTATTTTGTAGGCAATAATGTTTCATAATGACTGTTCAAAAAATTTTTTTCGAAAAAATCAGTTTTTGAATGATTTTTTTACCAAAAACTGATATCTCCGACGGCCATGTTGTTTTTTTTTTGATTCCGAAATTGTTTTCTTAAAAAGTCCCAATTTTCAGCCATTTTGGAATTTTGTCTCCTTTCGTGCGTTTTTTTTGCTAATTTCCCCGGACTAATAATCCCTCGTCCATTTCTTATAATTCATCTTAATAAGTCTAACAACCTTTTTATTACTTTCAAACAAAATCACCTCAGTGACATTTAAACTTACAAACCAACTCCAAAAATGTTCGTATCTATTGTTTTTTGTCCAAAAAATTCGCTTTATTTTCAATATAAATTAACAATTGTCCAAAAATCCAAAAATCTTTTTATTAATATTGTTCCACCAAAAGGTCACTTACCCACTAAAATCTAACCTTTTTTCTTCAGTTTACACCACGCTGTCGCAATTTTATTGAATCTAACCGTATTTACTACACTCAGTAAAATATAAATCTTTTAATCACCTCATAAATATTACTACTGATTTACAATCTGCCATCTTATTTGTGCCTTTAAAGTGTGCTGTTGTTGCCTCTGAAATTTGCCAGACTCGTGTCACCAATTGTGTAATAGTCTTACAAAAAAAAATCTATTTGCAGTGCTTTCCGGTGTTCCTCAAGGTGAACATCTTGGTCCAATTTCATTTTTTTCGCTTTGTTTTTATTTATTAATGATAAATAAAACTCTTTAAAGCGATTGGAGTTTTATTTGTTGTTAAATTTATGCCAATGAAATTTTTTTTTGTATGTTTTATTATTTCTTGATGTTTTTTTTATTGGGGTCTGTTTTTTGTTTTATATATGGCGTTTTTAGAATGAAAAGTGTTAAAAAGGAGCGATTTATAATAATAAAAGAAAATCTGGTTTTGCTGTTTTATATTAGTAACGAAGATAGTGTCGTTTTTATTTAATTATTTTTCATAGAAGGCTTACAATGTGAAACAAAAGAATAGCTTCACAAAGTTCAGGATAATGTAGCCTTTGTAATCGCTTTTATATTACAAATTAAGAAATGTACGCGTATATATGCATGCAAATCTCCGGTAATATTGGAGTTTTTTTTTTTACAAATTTCTACACAAATCGTGATTACTCTTCAATTTTTACATAGACTCGTCGATGACCATGAAAGACAAATGACTACGGTTGTAAAATACGTTTCCTGGGTTGTTCAGTTTTTAGCAATAATCGTTAATCCATAAATTTGTTTACTAACTTTATAGTTCAATCTTTTTTGTACTATAAATTAATAAAACTGGTTAAGGGAAGAAAATTTACAATATCAAAAGAAGATTGGCTTGAAAAATGAACTGTAGGCTTATAAATACTAATTGTCGGCTTCGGTGGCATTGGGACTAAGGCATTAAACTGCCATCGCATCACAGGTTATTGGGTTCGATACCTCACAGCGATAATATCGTTCGTTTTTTCGCTTCTTTCCTCACATAGCTCACGTAGACGACCTAGTGATAATGGTGTCAGGAATGGTTCCAACCGTGATTAGGGAAATTATAGAGGTAGGTTTGTCAGTAGATCCGGGCAAAATAGAGCCTATGCTATTCACGTGGAAAATGAAATTTTCCAGAACTCTGCGAAGCCTTTTTGAATATAGAAGCTTAAAACTTTTCGACAGTAAAAGCTTTGAAAATTTTTAAATGAAAACTTTGAAGCTTTTTGAAAATAAAAGCTTTGATGCTTTTTGGAAATAAAAGCTTTGAAGTTTTTTTTAAAGAAGCTTTTTGAAAATAATAGCGTTGAAGCTTTTTTAAGAGAAAGATTTGAAGCTTTTCGATTGTAGAAGTTTAAAGATTTTGGGTAATAAAAGCTTCGAACATTTTCAATTATAGAAGCTTTAAAGCTTTTCGACGATAAAAGCTTTGAAAATTTTTAAATGAAAGCTTTGAAGCTTTTTGAAAATAAAAGCTTCGAAGCTTTTTGAAAACTTTTATTTTATTTATTTTTTCATGCAATCATGCAATAGAGTTAGCCCTTCTAATTCAGAAGGTACACTTCTTAGCTGGGCCAAGAAAAATTTACCAGCCAGTAGCACTGAGATAGGCTCAACTAAAGCATGCAAACATATAAATTGAATATGCAATCCCGAAAAGGTCACACCTCGCACATTTTTATATGCGTGATGTGACCCCCGCGAAATTGCACATTCAATTAAAACAGAAAGAAATGCAATACACAAAGAAGCGTGCAAGAAAAGTCAGTCAAGTGAGACTGAAAAGACTCCTTTTAAGGACGTCCTTACTAATGATCACGTTAAAAACAGCAATATTTCTATTCTAGGCTCGAATCCGCCGTACTTCGTGTTAGAGGAGTTGGTGTGTAAGAGAGGTGGCCCTCTCAAATTGTATCCACTCTCTCTTAACGACGCACGGCGATCCAGAAAACCTGAGTCGACCTTTCCATTAAGGAGCTGATGAACAAATACAACATTGGCCACCTCACAACGCCTGCAAAGAGAGATTAAGTTGAGTAACTTAAGTAGTAAAGCTTTGATGCTTTTTGAAAATAAAAGCGTTGAAGTTTTTTAAGAGAAAGATTTGAAGCTTTTCGAATATAGAAGTTTAAAGATTTTCGGCAATAAAAGCTTCGAACATTTTCAAATATAGAAGCTTTAAAGCTTTTCGACAATAAAAGCTACAAAAGCAAGCTTACAAAATAAAAGCTTTGAAGCTTTAAGGTTTCCAAGTACTTTTACACGCCATAAGTCTATACGTTAGGTTCCTACAAACCTCCAATGCTTTGACATATGAGATAAACCAATGTTTTGTTATGAGGCAAAACCAAATGCCAAAGCGCCTAAGGCACAGATTTTACATATAAAATTTTAAAAGCTCTGAAAAGCTCCCGAAGTTCAAGCAGGTGAAGCGTACATTGTAGTTGCGCCTTAACAAGGTCAGAGGCATTTCTTGCTTATCCCTCTTAAATTTGCATTTCTGATAATTTCCACAGAAGGCTTAGAGTATAATTGGACCACAGCTTCCTTGGGACTTTTTAAGAAAACAATTTCGGAATCACAAAAAAAACATGGCCGCCGGAGATATCAGTTTTTGGCAAAAAAAATAACTCAAAAAATGGTTTTTTCGAAATTTTTTTGATCAGTCAATATGAAACGTTATTGCCTACAAAAAAGCCTTTTTGTCATTTTTGGGAAAACCTAAGCCTTTCGAAGTTATTCAAGGTCAAAGTTTCCAAAAATCACATTTCGGCCAAAAAATACCTTGAATAATTCGGAAAGGTCAAGGTTTCGAAAAAAATTCAAAAGGGGTATATTGTAGGCCATAATGTTTTGTATTGAGTGATCAAAATTTTTTTTTCGAAAAAACCAGTTTTTGAGTGATTTTTTTGCCAAAAACTCATATCTCCGGCGGCCATGTTGTTTTTATTGTGATTCCGAAATTGTTTTCTTAAAAAGTCCCAAGGAAGCTGTGGACCAATTTTCAGCCATTTTGGAATTTTGTCTCCTTTCGTGGGTTTTTTTTGCTAATTTTTCCGGACTAATAAGCCACTATTTTAACGGAACTGCATAGTAAATAAAATAGGACCATTTTTGACCTAGTGTAGTTGTTCCATTTAATAATTGAGATAAAATCTAAAACCCATTGCAATACCACACTCATCTACAAATTCATTTAAGCCCAATCACAGTAGATCGTTAGTTTTATTATTAGTTTGTACTTTTCTGGAAAAACGGTTTCCTACACCCATAACAGTTTTCCGGCAGCAAAAATTATTATTAGAATTTCAGATGATGTTCATAATGCATCTTGACCTTAATAAAAATAAAACACTAGCCGCCACCAAGGCAACTACCTACACCACGTATGCCCTATCCGGCAAGTTACCTAACTGAAGGTTACACTTACAAGTTGCAAGTTCGAAATTTTTTATGTTTGAATCATAAAAGGAAGTAAATATGTTTTTGAATCAACGAACATTCTTTATAGATTTGAATTCAATACTTTTATGAAAGCGCCTTATTATACCTGAACAGGAATTAATATCCAAGAATGTTTGGCCAAAAACTTCTATTTATAATGTTGACTCACAAAACGCTATACTGATCCCATATGATCATGTTAAGAAATGCCAACATACTGATATAATGCGGTTTATCTGGTTTGACATATTAGTCATAACTTTTGCATTCTATTGCCGCAATAAAATGAGGTGAGCGCCTTTGTAGCCCCAGCACTCAAGCTAATCCCCGTGTACGTTTCTTAATTAATTTCTTTGAATAAAAAAACGAACTAACGAATAAAAACCCATTTAAAGAACGCCGTTGCAGGTGCCTGATGGTGATTTCAGCAATCTTGTATCTGTCTTGAGTCAAGACATTTTCAAGATATTTCTCAGTGGACATCTAGACAGGTAGATGAGGTGCGATGAGGAGTATAAATATATAAATGTGATATTTCCATAGGTTAATACCAACCAGCATTGGCCAGTTCATCTATTTACACACATCTCATGCAGTTGTTGCGAAAGCTGCACAAACTCTCCCCACAAAGTGCGAACCAAATTTGTCCAGTCAGTCCCCATATGTACACTATATCGGGGATGGAGCCGGATAGTGTACGTATGTAGCGCGCATTCCACGTTTTTACCTCCGTGACCATATTTCTGTGATACCTGCGAAAAGACGATTTCATTCGTTGCCATTCAAAGCGAACGCGCGCTGCACTGAAGCTGAAGTTACGCAACCTTCACCATCGTTGGCCGAAGAGAAGCGCGGATTTCACTTAAGCGTCCGGATTGCCGGTCGAGCTGCATTCCAAGCAATTTTCATACGCGAACTTTGTGTTTATGCAACAGAGTCGCGTCTGGTGCGCGCAAGTCTTAAGGGCTCTTTTTCTGTCGAAGGTTTTTTAAGCTTGTTTTTTTTTGGTTAATTTTTTGTTTTTATTTTTGAGTGGTTTTGAATTTTGACACCTGGAATTAATTCAAAAACAATTCGTACTTACTACAAAACTGCACTTGAGATATCTGATCCACTTTTTCAATGACACGAGGCGAACAAAAAAGTCGCCAAAAAGTGAAAATATTCAATGCTTTCTCTTTTAGGGTCAATTTGGTCTGTGTGCATTTTTGTTGATTTGATTCGCAACATTTTTTAGTTCCTGCTTTTAGATGATGCCAGACTTTTCGTTTTTCAAATTGATCTTTGAATTGGTTAAAGCTTTTTTTTAGAGTTAAACGTTAAGAGCTGAACAATATTATGCTAATTGAGGCGAAGAAAGAGATACAATGAAGCATTTAAGATTTGTTTAAGATCGATTACTGAGTATTTGAAAAGGTCATTATCGCTTCGTTTGTACGTAAAATATTTGTTTAGTCTATCTGGTATGCAAATTTATCAATCAGGAGTGGTGTTCTGTGGATATTCTTTTAGGATAAAAGAATAATCTTAAAAACAAACAAAAACTAATGTAAATCTTAATTAGCATCTGCACAAACTTTTATCTCAACGTCTGTTTGTAAAAGTCTATTTTGAAACAAACTTTATCAAAAACTTTTGAAGACTTCATGAAAACACACACACATTCCCACTATACTGCGTTCGTCATTATGATGGAACATAAACCAGTCGAAATTTATTTGGCGCTAAAATAACATTTCCGTTTGGTGAAATTTTTCGTGTGATGTAATTTTTCGTTGAGTTTCGGATGTGCACGCGAGAAAATCACACACACATTTTTTTTTTGTTTTGGTGCTAGCTGCATTTTGGTGTGCATTTTGGGGGAACGTAAATTTTTGTAATTGGCAGCGGTCAAACACCTTTTGACTTCGATAAAAATACGTTATGGAATTTCAAGTAGATAACAACAAAGTGGTTTAAAGGAGCAGTTACTTTGAGTAGAAAAGTGTTGAAATTGGTTAAATTGTGGTATGAGGACATTGTGGTTCGACATTGGTCTCGACTGAATAGCACAGCACGTCTGGATTGTTGCAAATTAATGAAGACATCGGTAACCGTAATTGTGGTTACACTGTGATTGCGGTAATGGTTTATTGGTTATTGAAATATGAGAAAGCGTTTTGTTATATGTATATAAAAATTTGATATGTCATGTCACTATAGTCGAAATAAAATTAAGCGATTTTTAAAATGTTTCGAATTATTTTCGATTATAAATTTTGGTAAAATCATATTTTTTTAAGCACTGTAACAGTTACTTTCCCTTTCGTGTGCGAGGCAAATTTAAGAATATAAGCCTCATAAACGTTCACGTGCTTATTGAAGAGTCATCGGACGATGAAAAAGCAGAATTCTTCGAAGTTGTTGAACGGAGGTTGATTCCTGCCCCACGTATCATCTTTGGAGACTTGAACCCCAAAGTAGGCCGGGAGACAGGCGGTATGTTAACACCATGAGATCACTAATGACAATGGACAACGAATTATAGAGATGGCAGTAAGTAAGATCGTGGATATTGGACGGACCAGATTTGCGTGTATCCATAAAGCCACCTGAATATCTCCTGATGGAGCCACTCGCAACCAAAAACACCATATGAATTTATTCTTAATCGACCATTCCAAACGCGAGTGTCGTTTTACCAAGCGTCCCCCAACAAGTACTAACCCCGTCCAATGCTGCTCCACCTACTTAATAGAACGAGAACTGGTATATTGAGTATTTTTTATGTGGAAAACCAAGATTGTGAATCACCCTTTGTACTACCAGTCTACCATGTCGTTCAGGTCCTGGTGCAATATCTAGTAGCAAGCTTGGTTTGAAGGATAGAAGTGACCGCTATGCTAATGGCACCTTTTATGGTCACCAAGATATTTGCCCGTTTTCTTCGTCCTATACAATTTTTTTAAGCTCAAATTTTGCTTCTTTTAGTCTAGACAAAAATTGTGAGTGTATCCTGCTTCGTTTGGGCTATTCCGTGCCTCTTTTATCGATACGTGCCTGTAGCGGCCTGCATTCGAAAAAGTCGAATTTTTACTCAGATCGTGTCTCATTTGGGTGCAATATAGACGTTTTGACGCTGTGCATGCCTGTTTCAGACTAAGAACGTGCGAGTCTTATAGGGGGTTTACACTGACGCCCAAAACATGTTTTATGAACCAGTCGTTTTGAAAAGCTCAAAAGTGTTGACACTGACTTGACGTGTTTTAAAATGTTTTCAAGTGTCAGTTTTGATAGATTCAAATATTCGGAAGTATTTTTTACCGTGAAATAGAAATCGAATTTATATTAAAAATTTTATTTCCATCTAGTTTTCGAAGAAAAACTTGTAAACAATATAAATCACTTCAAATGTTAAAACTTCAACTATCAAAAAATCAAAAATGACGTGCTGACTACAGCTGAGCGAGTATTCAGCATTGTCAGCAAGTGTTTTATACGTGTTTTATTTTAAAACATGTCAAAACCTACTTGTTTAAAAAAGCTCCCTCCTTATAAAATATATGGGTAAAAAACATGTTTTACCCTGTTTTGCACCGAACTTTGAATAGCTTTTTAAAACATGTTTTGGGGGCCAGTGTGAACCTCATATTAGGCCATTCATACACGAGGGACCAAAAGCTTTTTTCAGGCAAGGGAGGCGTGCGGAGATGCAATAAGTGGAGAGTTTCGTGCTCCGGTGGAGACTTTTATGCTCCTGCCTTTGGCCTGCGCACACGGAAAGCATGCACTCACACCAATAAGAAATCAATGCTTTGGCGATGAAAAAAAAACTTTCAAACAGTAAAATTTTGTCAAAATTTGTACATAAAGCCTAGTATGCTGTTGAAGCGAAATTTTAGTTTGCGTTTTGGATATATATCTCTACACACGAAAAATAATTGGAGAATAGAATGGAGAGTTTACGTTAAAAAACTGTTAATTTGAATACTTCCGCTTCAAAATCTTAAAAAAAATCCTATTTCCATTTCAATCTACTTTTATTTAAATCACACTTGTCACTTTTTCACTTCACACTTGAGTACTGTCAAAATTTCGGCCCGAAATAAATATTAAAACATTATTTCGGTGCGAAAAAAGTCTCCACATAAGCAGAGACATTTACCGTTATCCCGAAAAAGTTGTGATTTTTCGTTTGAACAGCGTACTGCTAAACGAAATCGGAAGCGAAAATTTCGGTGGCACTTTTCGCGTGCGTATTTTTACATAGAGTTTGATAGGAAATTTTCATTTCGCTTCAACAGCATACTGTTAACAGTTAACAGTATGCTGTTGAAGCGAAATGAAAATTTCCTATCAAACTCTATGTAAAAAAACGCACGCGAAAAGTGCCACCGAAATTTTCGCTTCCGATTTCGTTTAGCAGTACGCTGTTCAAACGAAAAATCACAACTTTTTCGGGATAAAGGTAAATGTCTCTGCTTATGTGGAGACTTTTTTCGCACCGAAATAATGTTTTAATATTTATTTCGGGCCGAAATTTTGACAGTACTCAAGTGTGAAGTGAAAAAGTGACAAGTGTGATTTAAATAAAAGTAGATTGAAATGGAAATAGGATTTTTTTAAGATTTTAAAGCGGAAGTATTCAAATTAACAGTTTTTTAACGTAAACTCTCCATTCTATTCTCCAATTATTTTTCGTGTGTAGAGATATATATCTAAAACGCAAACGAAAATTTCGCTTCAACAGCATACTAGGCTTAAGTCCTAGAGACGAGATGTCAGGTGTTGACGAAAGGTGGGCGCGCTTTAAAAAATACTGTCATTATTACTGCTGACGCAATCTTAGGCAGAAGTCGGGAAAATCGGAACTCGGAACCACTGGTTCGATGATGAATGGTTAGAAAAGAAGAAGATGAATGCCGTGCAGAAATTTTTGTTCTAGGTGACTTCCTTCATGTGTTATAATACTTAGTGTTTATAGTTAAATATAAATCCTGCCACCGATGAATGCCTTTCGCTTAAATTGTTCGCGCTGCACCTTCTGACGTTGATTAAAACTTTTACTATAATCCATTTAATTTTCTTACAATCACTTAAAACAAAACTGCCAACCATTCTATTTCAAAATGCATCACCTTCAAAGTAATAAATGCTCTCAATTACCCTTAAAATTACAAAATTCTCGCACCTCTATTTAAAAAAGTCCAAGGAAAATGCTTTTAATCCCATTAAACTCCGTAAAAATTATGTCAAATTTCTTCCCAAACGACCATCTGCACCACAAAAAAAAACACCAATTGACTTGTCTGCCATGTTAAGACATGACATTTTTATAGGATTTTCCTCAATTTTCTTCATTTGTCAAAACGATTCTTACCTCATTGCACGCATCATTACAGGTAGATTACACAAGTCACCAAAGCTATAAACTTGCGATTGCAATCTTTTGTGGCGATGACGACTTTTGTACCATCGAAGACCTTTGCACCATTATCGAGGAGGATGTCGTCGTCGTCTCGGGCTTTGCTTGCTTAATTCTGGATGAAATAAAATATTGAAATTATTGTTTGAATGCAGTGAAAAATATCTTCTTTAAATATAATTTAAAAATTTTCTTTTTGATGACGATTTTTTTTGTGATAAATGATGGTGAAATTTTGCGATGAGTAAAACGTGAATTAATCATATTTGCATGTACATATTTTGTACGCCTTTGATTGTAAGTGAATAAATGATTGCATTTACGTGAATGTTTTGTATGCCATTAATTAATTATTAATAAAAGGTGTGATTAATTTTCTTCAATATGTGAAAGTCGTGAGTAATGACGTTCTTTTTAGTAACAAATAAAACTATTTAGTATTCTAATGCCCACTAGGTGTCACTTTCACGTTTAATTCTATTATTTCAAAAAATAAAATATGAAAATGTCACGTTGTTCGTGAAGAAACTTTAAAATTTTTGATTAGTGCTGATTCTTTTATTTTTACAAGACGAGACAATCACAATTTTCTTTAAAAATAACAATTTTCTTTAAAAATGTTTTTTCACAAATCACAATTCTTTACGTCTGACACTAAAAAGTTTCGAGCTTTCAACGAAACTTTGCCCTTGAGTTATGTACAGGGCTACTTTGTTCTTCCACTTTGATGTTGGGATGTAAACTCCTCTTTAGGTGCAACATTTTTTTTTTGGAAAACAAAAAATAGTACGTAATAGCGCTTAAAAAGGCGAAAAATATGAGTTTTGGACAATTGAAATCGGTCACCAGTTTTTTTGCAAAAAAAAATAAAAGCCGCGTAATATGGCCATTTTTTGACATCTAATTATAGGGACTGTAATTATCGTAGAACCTTGTTTGAGGGCTTATATTGTGGCTTTTGTAATAATAACTTTTCGCGTAAACCGCAAAAATGTAAAAACAGCTGTTTCTGGAAAAAAGTTTGAACGAGAGCAACAATGGTCCTAGAGTTATTTTGAAAAGTCTTATTTATTCGCAAAAAGTTGCTCTACAAACCCATTTTCATGAAATGTATGTGAGGTTTGATTTAATACCTTAAAAACTCGTTTGAAAACCCTGTTTTTATACGCTTTATATTAGCTTCACCTGTATGTATGTATGCATGTATGTATGTATGCATGTATGTATGTATATATGTATGTATGTATGTATGTAGACAATTAATGCAACTTGATTTTCACCCACTTGCATATAACCGATCAACTTCAAATTTTGCACATATGTATAGTTCGCGTGACAATGCAATCTGACAATTTTGTGAAATAATCAAGATGGGGGTTCCAAGATGGCGGCCGAATTTTGCTATTGTGCTCCCCGACCCCCGACATGGGTATCAAATGAAAAGGTATGACAAGTAGAATACAATTAGCTATGTGGGGTTACTCAAAATTCAAAGTGGCGGCCAAAACAAAATGGCGGACTACCTTTTACTTTACAACCCACTCGATATGGTTATCAAATGAAAGGAAATGACAAGTAGAATACTATTAGCTCTGTGGCGTCATTTCACATTCAAAATGGCGGCCAACTAAAAATGGCTGACTACTTTTTTCTTAACAACACCCTCGGTATGAGTGTCAAATGAAAAGGTGTGACAATTAGAACGCTATTAACTGTGTGGCGCGATTCCAAATTCAAAATAGAGGTTAACACAAAATGGCGGTTTACCGTTTTCTTTACAACGCCCTTGGTATGGGTATCAATTGAAAGTATATGACAAGTATAGTACAGTAAGCTGTGTGACGTCATTTTAAATTTAATATGGCGGTCACTACAAAATGGCGGAAGACATATAATAGACTAAAAACTATAAAATAAAAAATATACATAGTTTAAAAAAAACTAAAAAATACGATTTTATTTTAAAATGAACTAAAAAGTAAAAAATAATTTTGAATGTAATGTTTTATTGCTCCAGCCAGAATATGGAAACAACCTACCTTTCGAAATGTAAAAAAGCATGCGGCGCTACAGAAAATCTCCGGTGTTAATAAAATAAGAATATAGGAAAAGAGTCCCACGCTGTTTTACATTTCGAAAGGTAGGTTGTTTCCATATTCTGGCTGGAGCAATAAAACATTACATTCAAAATTATTTTTTACTTTTTAGTTCATTTTAAAATAAAAGCGTATTTTTTAGTTTTTTTAATTTGTATTAAAAGTTCCACTTATTTTTGAATCGTAAATAGCAAAAAAAACCAAGGCAGCTGAAGTATTTTGGAGATGTTAAACAAGTTCAGAAAAAAGGACCTTAACCACATACTTTTTGAGTTACTGTATGTGGGAAAAAATTTGTTTTTTTTAAATAAACCCTCTTATTTCTGTTTTTTCATCGTACACTATTGTTTTTATTAATGAAATGAGAGCCGCGTTCCTTACTATTACAAAGATACCTTATTTGTGGAAATCGACCGTTGCTTCATTAGCTTTTTATTCTAAATCATTAAACTACATTTTCCCCCAAAACCAAAATTCAAAACGCCCTATCTCGAAAACGGGCAGAGATGGCCCCCACCTTCTTTTTGTTTTTGTCTACTATCTAACATTAACCGCTTGGCAAGCCAGGGCGGGACACCCTGTGGAAACACGAAGGAGTGATTTCGAACCACGGACCTCTGGGATGGTAGTCGGCCGCCTTAACCCCTAGGCTTCCCAGATCACTCGTGGCTATGCGTATCCGCTACACATGGCTTATTAAAGTCTAGTTTGGCTTTCATTGTGTCAGTTGTCTTCATCTTCACATACATTTCCTTGTCTCTCTTCTCCCAGTGGGAAAAATTGGGAGCGCTACTCAGGGCAGCTTATTTTCAGCGCTGTTAAATATGCTTCCGAGGGAGCATAACTGAAGTTTTCGTCAATTTTATAGAAAAAAGAAAACGGCGATTAACTTGGTGACCATAAAATGTGTGTATAGTCAATGGACCGGCTCTCGTTCGATATGGACGACAAGCAGCTGTGGACGTGGTTAGTATTAAGTTGGGGGCACTCGCGCTTGGAAAGGAAAAGGCAATAATTGTAAATGATAAACAAAATAAAAGCTTTTCGATACCCGGATCACATATCCACAGGCGTCCATGAAAATTCTTTATTAAAAAGCTTTTTTATAATGCTCCTAGAACGCTTTTGAAAGAGCATAAAAAGGGCTACTCCTCTGCAATGACATGCAATGTTAAAAAGTATATGGAACTGGTATGGGAACGGAAGCGCTGTAAGCTTTTTAAGGAGTGCTCAAACAGCGATATTGGAGCACTCCATTTCCCACTGGGCTCTTACTTATTATAGTTGTATTGAATTAGGGTCTTTTACTTTATCATCTTTCCATTTTCTCCCTTCTGGCCTTGAGCTTCTTGTCTGATATGATGACTTTCGACGTAAATCACAAAAAAAAATTTTCTTTCCAATCCTAACGGCAACATTGTCTTCTTTTTATGGGCATGTATTTTTGAATTGATACATTACCTCATCTTTTTGGTTTGGTGCTACTGTAGGCGAGGGATGCTAATAGAGCCAAGCCAACATGATCATGAATTCAGTCCATATGACGCCTGCAAGATTGAAATTATTCTGTATGCATTCAACGAGCTAAATTAATACGACAGTACCACACAATGGGCGCGTGGCAATATTCAACATGTTGAACAACGAGATTTCAGCGTAGTTTACTTGAAACCGAAAGCTGAGGAGACTCGGTTTGGTGTTGTGAGATCGGTGATATTTCCACCACTGCTGAATAATGCCACGCAACCTAGTGCGTAGCGAAAAAGAAGAAGCTTCCTGTAAAGGTTGCTACTTGGCAATTGTCAAAACCAAAAAATGAATTTATTTGAGGATTTACTTATAGATATTCGCTGAAATTCGCAATTATTCACACTACTACTATTCACCACTTAAATTATTCGGTGCAGCTGTTGAGCTCACCACATCCCACCACAATGAAAACTGCCACAGTTCCTAGGTGAAGTTCGTTGCAATGTTGAATATTGCCACATTTTGTCAAACAACGGTTGCAACGGTTCTTAACATGTTGAATATTGCCACGCGCCCAGTTGATATAGTTGAAGACATATAGTAAGAATTTGACTGATTCTGGTCTTTCCAGAAATGAAGGAATCTTAAACGTTTTAAAAATCGTGAATAATGCACAATATACACAGCTACATCGGGTCACAAGACAAATAGATTTACAAGTTATCGACATAAAACAACAAAATACGTCAAACTATTCTTGTTTTAATTTTTCATTTTTTACATAACATTTATCTTTTCCTGTTTTTTGAAAAAGAATATTTGAAATATAATTAATCAAATGGAAGAACATTCTACAGGATTGAAGTGAAGGAACTTAGACTCATCAATTTTTAGAGGAGGTCATCTTCCTTATTAAAGTTATCTTGAAGCTTCCTGGTTAGACGCTTAGTAAAATCAAAAACATGAAAGGAAAATTCTTTTTTAATAAAAAAATTATTTACCAGAACAGAACTATTTTTTTAAAAATAGAAATCTCGCCCAAAAAAAAATTTATGCAAATAAAACTTTAAAAAAAAATAATATTAATAAAAGGATTGCGTAACCAATAAAATGACGTCTTATAGACCGCTTAAAATTAGCATAAATTCCTTCGAAACTGAAAACACATTATACAAAAATTTCTAAAACTCATATTTCTTTGATAGAAAATCTCCATCGGCAATAAATTATCTCTCATCATTAATAGTTTTTAGCGAATGAAAATGATCGCGCCTAACACGTTCCAAAAAAAAAAAAGATCGCGGCGAAATATTGTCGCGTCGACCTTTTCGCTTTGGAAACAATTTTGCCAACGCATACACAATATTCGCTCTTAGGTAAGTGATCTAAGGCGGCGAGACAAGGTCAAGCCGGCTTTGGGTAAGTGTGTGACTCACATAATATGGGCATCAGATCTCTCTCTAGCCCCATAGAAACTGGGTCTTGTGTTATCATATCACGAAACACAAAACGAAACTAGTTTTTCCGTTATTTTTCTTCTCTATCTGAAATCCGGCCACTAAGGCAACCCGTTCTTAATTAAAAATGGCAATAAACAAACGCGAGTGTAAATTTTTTTTTATATGATATAATAAATGTGGCCACCTCTGCTTAAGCTGTGGAATGGAGGATGATCTGCATAAATGTAATCCAGCACGCAGTCGAGATCTGCATAAATAATTGTGGAAATGCCATACTGAGGTAAAGATTACCATTTAAGACCGGGCTTGAATCCTCAATGGGAAAAGTGAATGCTGGGCGAAGGTATCCATATAGCATCATTGTAGAGCTGCTGCTGGTGGGCCCCATTACCCGGGGCAGCCTTGCTAATTGTTAGTAATAATTAGAAGTGCCGCGCGATAGATCATCTCTCTTGGGCAGCAGCAACAATGGCGGTTAATATTTGGTAATTCTACCCATTTTCCGACCATTGTGGGCGAGGTTAATTATGACCAAAGCAGCTAACCTAACCTATTCCCTTCCGTTAAGAAATGCATCCGGTAACACTGTGCAATATTTCTGGCTTTTGCAGCAAGGTCTTTTCTAGAATAGAATCTGTAACTTTCAGTTTCGTTTGCTAGCGGAATGCTGTCTTCGACGTGGTGGTGGTGGTGGTAGCGATGGTAGCGAACGTCCTTCATAAGTCGAGATTAATTAGTTTTGAGATTAGCTCAATATCAAAGAAACTTATTTTTATGCTGATTATGCTGAAATTATGATGATGAGAATATTTTATTGCGAAGTTTATTTCTAGGAGATTGTGGACCACAATAGCTTGACTTTGTAGTGATGAATAGGTGTTTTGTGTTAATTTTTGTATATTATTTAAGGTAAATACAAATTTTTGATTTAATTATTACGCAAAAGCCAGGATTTTTTAATTTCATTATTTTTTGTTTTTTTTTGTTTTTCTCTTTCTGAAATTCATATTCTCACCACCAAATTAACCACAAAAAAAATCCATTGCGTTTTAGTCTTTAACAAAATTTATCTTATCTCTTAAATGACCAATTTAAATAAAATATTGAACTTTTAACCTTGACCGTCTCTACTTTAAAAAAAAATATTCCGACAACTTTAGACTGTGGTAATCGAATTAATTTCTATAGAATTTCAAGATAGGAAACACTTATGTATATCCATAGAAATACCAAAGGAAAACGAACTTTTAGAGGAGAATGAGTTCTATAACCTCTCTCTCATCACAATTTTTAAGCAAACTTGTTTTTGAATTTAGATGTCCTGTAAATATCTTATCGAAATTAATGTAGGCGTTCTTAAAATCTCCCACAAACAAATATTCACTGACCATTGAACCAAACAATTTTTTTCTTCTCTTCAAATTAAATTCATTAATAAGAATTACAAAAATAAATTCCTTTTTTTCGATTAAGTTCTCTACAATATTAAAAATATATATTCTTTCAAATAATATAAACCCACTCTATTTTTGGGGCGCCATTATCATAAATATTCAGCTTTTGTCCTGGCACAATATTACGTTTTAATTTTTTTTGTTCTGTTGCAAAGAAACAGGTTATTGTTAAAAGTTTTTAAATTATTTAGTAGTAAAAATAAATATATCCTCGAATCTAGATACATAATACGAAAACTAACCTTGCAAGGCTACTATCAGTTAAGACTACTGACCGTATTCAAGAACAATATATGGTGTGTTCCTAAAAAATATCTGAAAAAATAAAGCAATTTTTTTTCTATATCATATTTATGTGGTTATAAAATTTTATTTTATACATTTTTTCGTTAATTGTTGTTTGTCTGCTAAAAACAAAGAACGATTTGGAATTTAGTATCATATTTTTTTCACGGAAATGGTGTTTATCATCAACAATCTCATTAGTTTTTAATTTATGTTTTGAAATCCTTATTTATTTTTTGTAATTATTTTGAAATTTTTATAATTTGCAATATTGTAAGAAATATTCAAATAATTGATACTACTCGAGACTAAGATTTTTTAAAAACAAACAAAAAAAACAACTCGAACAATTTTTATGAAAATCTTTTCAGATCATACTTCCTTTAACACGCTTTGAACGGCATCTTAACGAAGTCGGTATCTTTTTTGGTTCGCGCGAAATCGTGCTGGTACAAAAATCACTTACGTCGTTCAAACAAAAAAACGACTCGACCGATTTTTATGAAAATCTTTTCAATTCATATGTCCTTTAATACGCTTCGAACGGCACCTTAACGAAGTCGATATGGATTTTGGTTCGCGCGAAATCGTCCTGGTACAAAAATCACTTAAGTCGTTCAAACAAAAAAACGACTCGACCAATTTTTATGAAAATCTTTTCAGATCATATTTCCTTGAACACGCTTCGAACGGCAGGAAAAAATGACCACATACGTACGCACACACACACACACATACACACATATTTCTTCTCAAATGTTTGCTTAAAATGCTATTGGTACCTTGAAACGTGTAAATACATTGAAAATTTCGACTCCGATTTTCGGACCGATTACTATAACTTCCTACTGGGAAGTTAGTTAATGTAGGGTGTTACAAAACTTTTCAGTTCATCTTCAGTTTTTTTATGTGAAAGTCTAATCTCAGGTGTCACCCCTTGTACTACCAATGTCGTTCATGGTCCTTGGTGCCATGTCTAGAAGTAAGCTGCGCTCGAAGGATAAGATACATTGGTCTTGGGGGTGCATGAGGAGATGGCGATGAAGCTTACGTTTGAACTCTTAGATGTTATATGAGTTCGGGAATACTGACTGTGGGAGGTGGTTCCATATTCGAGTAATAGAGTAATCGACGAATTTCTAGACTGGTGTGTGGGGGAAAATAAGGGATGTAATAATATTTTCTTAATCACGAAATATTTAATTATTCCATCGCAGACCCTTTGTTGCTTCTAAGATGTTAAGAAATGGATCAACTGTTAGTACCACCACACCGTCCACACAGACGAAAAAAAGGTGATTGATGTAGACTTGATAAGACAGTACATACTTCTTTTTCGAGGAATAGAACCCAACACGAAATTCGAGAATGAGTTCGATGCTGATTAAATTGGACAAGAGCTCACGATTCCAAAAAGAAGGCCTGACATCTTCTTTTAGATTATCGAAGGCTTTAGAGTACTATCGTCAACAAAGCTGTGAAGTGGGTGTAATAGGCACGACACACACACGCATTTATGACGAAAATTCATCATTAATTAGGAATATGAACCTCATAAATTAGGAAAACCGATTAGGCAAATTTTGTTTAATCTAGTACGAAATCTCAAAAGAGAGCCATCTGTCGAACGATAGATCATTTTAAAAAGCCCGCTTTTAGGCGTTTTTCCAGAGTCAGATGATTTTTATTTTAATTTTACTTGAAAATTAATAAAAAATATTACTTTTTTCCATATTAAAAAATTAAATATTACTTGTTTCCCTTCCATTGGGCCAACAACGTACCAAAAATATAATTTTTTTTTATTTTTCGTTCTCTGACATTTTTCACTACACCACAACTGTCATAATATAATGAGGTATTTTAACGTGTGTCACCCCGTAAGGGCGTTCGTCATAAAATAGGAATTTTCGTCATATTTTGATTGCCGTGTGTCGAGGCTATAAAAAGATTTAGATTAGATGATTTATAAGGGTTAGGAAAAGAGAGAATGATAGATGTGACGCCTGGGTTTAGAATCATCGTCATTCAATACTATCATAATTGAACCGGGAGAAAGAAAACTCTAAATCCATTAGGGCAACTTCTAAAAGTTTCTAGGTCTAATTCAACTGGAAGTCGAACATCGAGGAAAGAGTAAAGAAAGGCTGTATAGATTTCTACGCCTTTAAAGACCTTGCGAATTGGATGGAGTCTCAAGCCAAAGATGTTCCTGTGGATGTACACAGCCGTGGTACGTCGAATTCTCACGTACGATTCGCCTGGTTTGGTGGCCAGTGCCGAGCAGGAACTATAATGACACAAAAATTGGGAAGGGTTCAGAGGTCGGCAACAATAGTGGCGACAGGGACCATGAGAACATACCCTACAACGGCGTTGTTGTTCTCTTGCAAGTGCTCCCTCCCGAACTTCACATCAAACACCTAGCCTCGTGCGCAGTGCCCTTAGATTGAGGGAATCCGAGACCTGGACTTCAAAACCCTGGCGTCTTTGGATTTGCTATTTGAGGGTATGCTCGCCAAAATCATAGACTACCTTCGCCCTAAATTGACCTTCAGGAAGTATGATCTACGGATATTCACCGACGCTTCAACGAGTTGGTAGGCAGCCCAAAAGGCGGGGTAAAAAATGCTATTTTTGACTACCAAGGAGGAGTGCACTGGAGTCCTGTACTATTTCTATCTGACGGAGGAGGCTCATGGTGGTTCTTACTGGTTGAGATGTCACGCTTTCTTGCTGGAGTCACATGTGCGAAGTGTACGATTGATAGTCACGAAGTCTTGACACGAAATATTCCCTTACCTTGCGAGAGTGACATTTTCACCACGATCATTTTCAGCGAAAAACGGGCCGATTACTCCATTCGTGGATAGAGCCACCCAAGCGGTCACCTTTGGGCTGTGCAGTGCGCGAATGGTTGGCTTTAAAATACGCTTTTACTGCACGATCCTCCTGTACTATTGCGACATCGGGACTAAAAAACAATCGCCTGCTCCTCAGCGCAACGGTTTTACAAATATTCAAATTTGAAATCATAAATCCCACGAAACAACCTGTATAAGAAAGGGTTTAGGTTTCATAGATAATATGAAAAATGCAATCATATGAAAGTTGGTAAATTTGTGTAATAGATTTGAAGCTAATTTACTCGATATTCCAAGTTTGCGAGTTGAATCCTTTTTACACGTGCCCTTTCAATTAATACTGCAGTTTCAAGAATATTTTCAAAATTTAAACTACTAAAAAATTCGATTCAAGTTCATTTTGAAGTGAAGACACAATAGAAAGGTCAATACCATTTCTTAGAACAAAAAAAACAAAATAAGTTAAATTATCCGTGATATGGAGATTACGAAACCATTCTCACAATGCCCAGTACCTACTCATCTATTGAAGCGTGCACGACGTTCAAATTGATATTTTCTAAGTTTCGAAGCATTTAACATATTTTTATGAGCCGTTAAAAAAACTATAACGACGTTTTCTTTAAAACCTTTCAAATGTTCAAAAACTGTGTACACCACTTCCGTTTAAAAGACGCGCTCACAACGAAATATTACTTTGTATTCATTAATGGTAGAATTTTCATTGTTGTTTAATATTAACTGTTATTTCTTCTCCATTCCTTTCTTCTTAAAAAAAATATTTGTTTTTTTTTCACCACTGATTTTTATCACTTTCTTTATTAAGGTTGGAATTATATAACAGTAAGACGACGGTTTTGGATTATTGTTCGTTCTTTTCACAGTACTTGATCGAATGGCGCATGACTGTTGTGTGTCTCATACTAATTAATGTGTACATCAATTGAAATGTCGGGTGACATTATTAATTTTTTTTATATGTATATAAGAAAATAATCTTGTGTAAGACGAATGGTCGATAATCAATGTTTATTAATAATTTTTTTTTAATGTCAAACAGTTATGAATAGTATAGTGACATTTGCCTAGAATATTAATTTGTGCTATCTGAACAGAGAACAGTAACTATAAATTAGCTTCTTTCTTTTTTTGGAATAAATATAAACAATATGCAGTAAATGCGAAAATAATACCGGTTTATTAATGGGATTTGCATAAAATGCAGTTATAGAATGTATTGGAAAAGAACAGTTACTGATTGCGTTTTATTGCAATTTTATACGGATTTTTATATAATATTCGAAATGATGACGCTTTGATTAATTCTTTTTAAGAATTCTTATGCAATTTTTTTGGTAAAAACGAAGGTATATTTTTTTTAAATTTATATTGAGATTATGTCAGAATGAAGTCAGCTATTAACTATAAATATTTAAATAATTATGTAATATTGAATGCTTTCTTATCTCCTGTTTTGTAGAAAATATTTTTTTTATTTTTTAAAATGAAATTTCTTTTCTATATCTTGAAGCACAATTCTATGATAAAAAAATAGTGCAGTTTTGAAAATCTCTTGTTATTACATACAGTCAGCGTCAAAAGTGATGCAACACCTAAACATTTTAACTTTCGCATTGAATATCTTCGTCATGTAAAAACGGAGAATAGTGCTTAATATCTTAAAATAATGCTATATTTATCAAGAAAATATTTTATAAAAAATTTCATTACAACTATTAAAACAAAAAAAATTGTTAAATTTTAAACATAAAATTCCACTTTTGACTGATAAATGTATGGATTTTTTACAAAATGAAGTATACAGTTTTTTTTTGTTTTAATAGTTGTAATGAAATTTTTTATAAAATACGTCGTTGATAAATAAAGAAAGCATTGTTTTAAGATATTAAACACAATCTTCCGATTTTACATGACGAAGATATTCAAGTTAAAAATTTTAGGTGTTGCGTCACTTTTGACGCTGACTGTAGGTTAAGTTAGGTGTAGGGCTGCCTCCAGTGCTGCCACAAAAAATTCCTATACCTAAGGTTTGATGGTTGTTTGAGCGACTGAGGCGGATGTTAAAGCTATTCTGTGGAGTTGAGGAGGTGTATCAGTACTCTGACCTTTAGTCTGGAGATATCTTTCAACTGCCTAATGGGCGTTGACTGTCTTTATCGGGGATTTACACAGGAAATGAACGAGTGCTTCCCTCTCGTTCGTCTCCCGGTAACTACGGCAACATATGTTTTGCGGGATACCCATATTGACAGTTTGGTTTCTATTGGTATGATGACCGTAATTCTGGCAATATTTCTTCAGGTTCTTTTTAAGAGACCCATTGTAGGATTCAAGCTTCTTGCAGCAGCTCTTTCTTCTTAATTTGCAATTCTCGTCCTCCGTATTTTTATGTTAAAAAATCAAGCTTATAAATCATCCTTTGTCGATTATGTCTTAGTGCTATGTCTAGTAGAGCCCGCGTCATAAAACAAGGGAATCTCAAAATCGCTATTTCTATGCGCACTGAGAGTCGACTTGAAAAAAGGCATATAAAATTCACTTACACCATTTTTCATAAAACAACTGCAGCGGCTAATGGCAAAAAGTCAAATGATATTTTGTGAAATCAAGTTTAATTAAAATATGAAAAATTGTTCCTAATTATTAACCAGTTGAGAAATACGCGGAATTAGTTAGTTGATTTTCGTATATTAATCTCAAAAACCAACTCGAGCTTCTTTTTTTTTTTTATGTGGAAGACTAGAGCTCAGGGAAAGCCCTTTGTACTGTCGACAATCTATTTTCTTCGTATAGAGTGCAATGTCAAACAGCAACCTCTAGTCGATAGATAGTGAAGAGGAAGAGAGAAGTAGGAATATATTCTACACTTGGTGGTAAATGACAGTCACCATCCCACTCATAATTACTGACATTTTGTAGTTCATATAATGCATCGAATTTATGATGAAGTCATGCATCCAAAATTGATGAAGACATGTTCTATTCCTACTCTATTATTGCTGACTTTTTGACAACTGAAAGAAAATCTCTAACAATGAAAGTTTTTAAAAGGAACATTTTTTGTATATGCATAATGGATTTATGTGTTTTGAAAAATAATTCAAGAAGAACATAAAAAAACTCATAAACACACAAAATATTATGTTCCTCACCTTAAACCCTCTTTGTCTAAACTAATTTAAATTCATCTGTCGTATAAAACCTAAACAACTCATCCTTTAACAAAAATATTAACCTTTAACAAAAATATTTAAGCTTCATTCCCCTTCAACATCATTGTGCATTACGCTACACACTAATTTCTAATGAATGCACCTGAGACGTGCAAGGTGAATTGCAAAGTATTGAAACGTGAGAAACATTTTTTTTGGCAGAATCTAGCCGCAAAAAATTTTTATGGATCAATAGCGAAGTCGTCGTAGCCTTCAAGAAATTATTAACACAAATTTTTTTTCGGGCTGATCTAAAATTAACTGCAATTATACCCGCAGATCACGCACAAATTCCTTATTAATTGCTATGTAGAAGCGGTTGTGCACAGGTCATTTTTTAGCAGGTTAATTGCAGGTTCGTTAACTGTTTTTTGATGAACAGGAGGTACGGGTTTCAATTGCAATCAGATTGTGGTTTTTTGCTAGAAGTTACTAATAATGGATGAAATTTTGGCATTTTATTTTTGTGTGGGGTTTTTTTAAAGGGAAAATTCAATTCGATTATCTAAAAGCCTTGGTTGAATTAAATGTGTAACGATAAAAAGTATAAGGATTAATTGCAGTCTGATAATAATGAGTTTTTAATGTAATTTTTTTCTGAATTTTTGTAGGTTTAATGAAAAACAGGTATTTTTAGTCTCCCTTTAAGATATTTCACTAAAAACAACTTATGCAAAAGTTTTGGCGATGCACAGTGGGGCAATTAGCTCATTTTTTGGACCAGCGACAATTCCCAAGCCTGGAATTAATGAAACTTAAAAATTTTTTTTAAACTATTCGTGATAAAATTGCCTTTAATTGTATCGAGCCAGAATTTTGAAATTTTATAAATAAAGATGGCTAATCCAATATGGCGGACATAAATATGGTAAGAAAATTAAATTTTTTTCGTAAGATTCTTTAAAATTATTGAAATTAATTATTATTAATTAATTTTTGGTTTCCAAAAAAATCCCCAAAGTAACAATTTTTTAAAATATTAAAGAATCTTTTGACAAAAATTTAATTTTCTTACAAAATTTATGTCCGCCATATTGGATTAGCCATATTTAATTTTCAAATTTCAAATTTCTGGCTCGATAGAATTAAAGGCAATTTTATCACGAATAGTTTAAAAAAAAATTTTTAAGTTTCATTAATTCCAGGCTTGGGAATTGTCGCTTGTCCAAAAAATGAGCTATTTGCCCCACTGTGCGATGGTCAAACTAAAAGAAAGAAATTTCTTTAAATTTGGAAAATTTGTTAAGGAGTGAAGACTAGTCGCTAAAATGGACTAGCAGAAGAACGCATTAAGCCCTTGATTACTGGAACAGATTGAAAAAGGAACCGATCTAAAAAAAATTCAGAAGTGTCCCTCCACATATATGTAGGTACTACCGACATCATTTTTATCTATCATACAACTCATCCAAGAGTTCCTATCCAATCCTTTTTCTATCATTCGAACTAAGCTTGCTACTAGACATTGAACCATGACGTGAAGAACACGACAGTACAGTGTGACACCTCCTAAGCTTAGACTTCCAAATAAAAAAAAATTGTAAAGAATTACTTCATGTTTGGCAATTTCTTATATTTTACACTCGTTGATGTTTATGCATATTATCTCGGATTATGGATAAGGGTAATGCTTGAATCCTGATTTTGATAATCCTAACTAATGTGTACACGGCCGTTAAGCACATTATTCGATCTGTTATTCGTGACATAGAGCCATAACTATTAGGCTGTATTTTATATTGATATAAAAATTGAAATTTCGTTTCGATTGTTTGACACGCATTGCGGAAAATCGAAATAACGCACAAAAATTAAAACCAATTAAAAACGAAAAGTTTAGGTTAACTTATAAAACAAGTTTCAAAAAATAACGATGAGTAATTAAGAAACAGACGTTAATAAAAATTAGGAAATTAATATCACAAACACCTTGAAGATATTTTCCAAACAATTCTTCTAAATTTCTGTAAAATGAAAATCAAAATTTATTAAAATTAGTAAATACAGGAATCACAATAAATTAGTTTAATATTATTGCACACCTTTGTATGTTTTTGCAAATAAATCGTGTTAGTTTTGTTTAGAAAAAGCTTTTCAAAGGTAAAAAACAAAACAAAACTCCAAAGACAAAAGCGCTACACACAAAACTCCGCGATGGAACAAAAGTGCATTGTTAGGTAGCCGAAGATCGTACAAAAACACAATAGGCAGTTTCTCAAATATCTTCGACCTGTAGATGATATCTTTCGGTGAAACAATGAAAGCACAACCTGAGATATATATACCTTAAGACTCCATAGCTTTGCCAAGCTCCCATCACCGGGGGTATGGATTCTCTTCCGAAATAATATTCAAGTGCGGATATGTAAATTTTATTTAATGGTATTCTGCATGGACGGACTGCGGCTCGAAGGTAGCCAGCTACTACGTTTCTTATGCAATTCTGAGATGGTAGCTTCTACATATAATTTTCGTAACGATGCTGATTAACTTTTAAAGTGGAAAACTACTCAGGATTCATTTAATTTATGTTGAGTGTTTAGGTTTCAATTAAAATATTTTTTTATTTGTAATTCAGATTAATTGAAAAGAGGTTAGAAATTTTATTTTGTAATATAAAAAAAAGAACAATGCCTGTGTTGATTTGCAATTGGGGTTGAGTGCCAAGCGAGAATAATTTACGAGGAGTTACTTAAGCTTATCTAATACTGAAAGTAGTAAGGCAATTCATGTTTCAATCCTATCGAAAAATCACTATTAGAGCTTTTATGCATGGATTAAGCTTTATTAAAACCAAATTTAATGAGCATGCGCAGAGTAGAAGACCGCTCGATTTTTGGGCTAAGTGGATTGATCTCGCTAGACTCCTACAGCATCTAGGAGTTCAAACGCAAAGTTCATCGCCTACTACTTCAGCACCCTCCAGACTCCCATTAAGCCATCTTGTTCTCTATTCCTTCGTTCGAACCAAGCTTACTACTAGACATTGCACAATGACGAGTACGACTTGACGGACTGATAATACCAAGGTTGACTTGGGTTGGGCTTTCACAAAATAAACTAAAGCGTTGCTTCTGTCTAATAGCCTTCGGGGCACTACAAACCATACAGACGTTCTCCAAATGAGTGACTTCGTTGTGAATACTTATATTAAGCTGAGAAAAATTAAATCATCATTTGATGACTAATTAAGAAATTTGATCTTTAACTCTTCCTCTGGCAGTGAAAACTTATGTTACTTGATGAGTTCTATCAGAAAGAATTTCACTTCGTCCACAACTCCCTCTTCTATTTACCAATTGAAGGTGATAACAGAAACCAAATTCAAGTGCGATTTACTAGTATCTCTGTTTGCTTCGAATTCTTCTTTGCTTGACACAACGTACTAGCAACGCACGCCTCCGAATCTACCACCTAATAATGGAAAGAGTTTGGCTTTCGAATGTGTATAAATGTCGTTAAAGAGCTTGATATCAATAAATCCACTGGGCCTGATAATATATCGCCTATGGTCCTTAAGAAATTGCGCCTCAATTTTGGACAAACCACAAACAGTGTGGCTGTAAACCAGAAACCTCTATTGAAACCCTTCCTGTGGTTCGAACAGAGCACCTCAATCAAGTGTTCATCACTACGGTGACCCTGACCTAGTTGCTCTAGATATATCTAAGGCTTTTAAGCAGAGTATGACAACCTGCTCTGTTGTCTAAAATTCAAGGTATTGGTATGGACCCAGTTCTGAAGAATTAGATTTAGAGCTTCTTTTCAATTAATGTAGTATTTGATAGAGTCGAATCTAAGTCCAACCCCATATCTGCCGGTGTTCCGCAAGGCTCAATCCTATCACCCGCTCTTTTCCCAATTTTTATAAATTACGTGCTTGAAATTCCCTGTAACCCACTTTGATGAAGACGATACTCTGCGTTGCTCCTATGGCTTCAATAAAGTAAGACAAGCACGTGCCAAACCAAACAGGGATGTCGAACTCATTCTTGAATGGGGTCGCAAGAATCGGGTTGAATTCGACGCCTCAAAAACGACGACCCGCCTAAAAGCACTCGCTGTTTAAAAAACAAAATTGACCCAACTAAAAAAACAAAAACAAAAAATAACTAAGCGGCCAAAACCGACCGAACTTTTTTTCAAATTAAAAAACGACCCTTTTTGTTTATCTGATAGTGTAACCTCAGGTGTCACCCTTTTGGCCTTATTTTGGTTGGCGAGTTGAAAAAATGACAGCGCCGTTTATCGTTCTCATTTTTCGTACCATAATTGGCGAATGCAGCGACATGACAGTTTTCGACAAAACCTTATCATTGTTGTCGCTTGAAAGTTTTTAGACATTTCTGATAATTAAAAAATTTATAAAATTACATTATTTATTCAATCTATTGAAAAAATATTTATTCAATCTAGTCACTTGACAGTCGTGAAAAACGCAGCTTTGTCTCTTCAAAAGCCAACTGTGATACGCCTGAAGGCGTTTTTCTCGACAAATGTCAGTTTTTTTCGAAAGCTATGATTCCGTTTTACAGTCGCCGCGCCATTTCTCACTTCAAGCGCCAACCATGATCAGACCCTTTGTACTACTAGTCCGTCATGTCATGTCGCACACGTCATAGTGCAATGTCTAGTTACTAAGCTTAGCTCGAAAGATAGAGAGAGATAGGATAGATTAGGGGGAGTCGGGTGCAGTGTCTCCATATGTAAATCGCTAAAAATGTACCGTGTAATTTTTCGTCAATTTTATTCAAAAATTTCACTTTTTTGATAAAATTAATTTTTTTTTGTCCATATACAAACAAAAAGAGTTTTATCAAAAAAAAAGTGGAAGTTTTGAAGAAAATTGACGAAAAAATACAAAAATTCATGATTTTCGATTCGATTTTTTCCACTTTTTCAAGTTTAAACATTTTTTCTTGTTCACCATCATAAAGTGCATAAAAATCCTACACTTAAATTAAAAAGGAATCTCATACGATGATGCAATGCCCAAAAGTTATTGGCCAATCAATTTTCAGTTTTGAGGTTAATTTTTGACACTTGTGGTGGATATTTTGACTTAAAATTTTTACGAGTTATTGTTCACATTATAAAGTAAAATTTTCTGAAAATTTCATCAATTTTTACTTAAAACATCCAAAGTTGTTACCAAAAAACCAAAATTTAGCAGTTTCTTCAGTTTTCAATTTTCTTTGAGGTTATGTGTGTAGATTAAAATTTCATTTTGTAACCGCTGACAGGTAATGTCATAATGAACAGCCTCAATTTTTTTCGCTTTCTTTGGACCTACATATACCGATAAATTCTCATCTATATTTAGAAAGAACGACCAAAATGGTAGATTTTTTACAAAACGGCCCATAATTTACGTAGCGGTTGCAAGAGAAAAAGTTCATTTTGTATAGTACTCGATGTAACTAACATATTGAAGAAAAATTTTAGACTGGAAACAATTCCCTTTTCACTAAAATTTGATGCTTATCTGACTCCACTATTAGTAAAATCCGTAAAAAAAATTTTTTTTCGATTTTTTGGAAATTTCTAACCGAAAATTCGATTAGTTTTGTTCGTTTTGTTAATTTTGTTTTTGTTTTTTAGGAGTAGAAATTTTTTCCGCCACTTTTAATTTCGTGACCCCCCCAAAATAAAATTCTAGATCCGCGCCTGATAAGTTTACACCATAAACCTTATTGGTATCACTTATCAGCGTTTGTGAGACTCCTTGGTTCCATCGTGGTCCATTTTAATATAATCAAATCTAATCCTCCTTCCTCGTTCAATTGATTTGTACCTATGAAATCAATCGGTAAATTTTTAAACTTTGTATTACGAAATTGTTATATATACGAGTAGGAGGAAATAGTTTTAATGTAAAAAGTGAAAAGTTTTTCTTAAAAGGTAATTTCAAAGATATGGGAATTTACTTTTACTTATGTTGTATTTTATCTTTCTCGTCCTGATTTAAATGAGTTTGATTGATCACGTTTTAATTCCTTAAATGACTCTTTGAAATCTACTGAACATTCACTCTAACGTCAAGGCTGCAGAATAGTATGTCAAAACATCATCACCGGAAATATGAAAAAAAAGTCTCCAATCCCTTGTCCATTCTATCAATCAATCATAAATAAAGACTTTAATTGCCATCAACCGTTGATATTTATATTTCACTTAGGCATAATTTTCCCCTTATTTGGGATATCACCCAATAAAAATCTTCCATTAAAAATTAACCACACAAAATTATTATAAAAACAAACTCTTCTAGTGTAAATAATTTAAAATAGCTTCTATAGAAAATCATAGTCTTTACGGTCATTCAAACCAATTAAATGCCCACATTGTTGCCGGCCATCAGCTTCTTGAAAAACTCTTAAAGAAAAGCCACCATCCATCAGCAGCACACAGCCAGTGATCTCTCCTCTCTCTGTTGTCTCGTAAAAACAGAAAGGTGTGAAGCAGGTGTAATATGCTACCTCTATATTGTATTTATGTATACAACAAAATAAACTCTCGAATGATCATTAAGGAGTTCATTTATAAAAGATTTCTAGAAGGCAAAATGTTTATCTGCATTAAGGAAAAATGGCAATTTGCGGTGTCTGCGCGTGAGAAATGCGCTCATTCAAAAACCGTGGTCGTGGTTCAGGTTTTTTTAATACACCTTTCGTTTGTTGCTTAATGAGATTTAACAGTGAAAATTTTTGTTGTTGGTATTAAAATTAAAAAGAAAAAATATGAATTTGAAAAGTTTTTTTTTTGATGAATAACTAAAGATGGATTTTTAATAATAGAAGATTTAAATGGTAGATTTCAAGGGTATTTTGTAGTTGATGTTGCAATCGGTAGGTAATAGTTTATGTAAGGTGTTGGGTTGAACACCCGCACAATGACCATCGGAATGCCATATTATGAATGCGAAGTTATGTTGTAGTAGAAAAAAAATTGCCCAAAAACAATCAGTTTCAAGGAAATATGCAAGTAGAGAGAAATTTTGCGCAATAATTTTGGGATTCTTAAAATAGAAATTTGACCTAATGGTGGATGTGAAGATCTTGACACCGTGAGCTTTAAATGATTTAAATTTAATTTTGGATGTACCTAGTCCCATATTACGTTTAAGATAAGTCACTTTGGATAAGGTGTTTTAAATTAAACAAGTAACTATGAAAGAAATGATGACTAAATCTTATTGTTAGACTATTCAATAATAGTCTGAAAAAATATTAATTTAATTAATACTTCATTCATAAATTTTGTCCTAGTATTTGTTAGTCTAAAAACACACCCACAACTTTAAATTTTTGTATTTTTATATAAAATATTGATAAGAAACTGTCACTCTTATTCAGACGATCTTTTATTAACGTTTTTAGGCATTTCTAAATTATACTAACAAAGGATGCAAATAAACGTGCAGGTTCTACCAAAATATGACGGATTAGAACGCTCACATTTCCACAAAAGATTTTGGGTGTATTTTTTCAATCGCATTAATGGGACTATCCAGTGATTTTTGGTCTAAAACCGAGTTTTTGAGGATTTTTTTTATTGCATATTCTGATGGACTGAAATGACCTCTATCATTTAGCGTTTTCAGATTTTAAAAAACGACGTGTTTTTTCGTGTTTTTTCAATAGCGTGCACGGCGTCAAAAGGCGCTCGGCACTCAGCGTACGCCACTCGGCCTTTTTTTTAATTGTTATTTAAAAAAAATATTGTTAAAAAACAATTTTTATAAACAATCGAGAACGCTTTTATTGTTTACTCGATAACAACAATGTTCACACAAAATTTCATGTCGATTGGTCGAGCCGATCAAATTCTAGATATTCCAGGTAGAAACAACAGAACGTCACACTTCAAAGACAATTATCTCAAAAGTTTTTTTTTCAAATTTTTATCAACTTCTAAGCGTAATAACAGCGCGAGTTTTCAACCGATTTTAATTTTATACAGTGGAAAATGTTCGGAATTTAATATACATAGAACAAATTTGTCTGGTGGATTTTTGATTTATGAAAAATTCACAAAGTTATAAACAAAAATTTAAAAAAAAACTCGGAAAAACCACCATTTTTGGCCCATTTTTGACTTTTCGGCACATATTCGTGGATTGTTGATAAACAAAAGATGATATCAAAATTCTGCCAGACAAATTTGTTCATTATTAATTACCGAACATTTTGACGCCAACAAAATTAAAATCGGATAAAAATCCACGTACTTATTATTCGTTAAAGTTGACCTATTTTCCAATTGTTATTTAATAAAAAGTTGTTACAACTCGTAATTTTTTTTACAAACGACCACGATTTTGTTGTTTACTTGATAGCAGCTATATTCACACAAAATTTCATCAAAATCGGTCTATTAGATAAATTTTTAGCCATTTCACTGGATAGTCCCCTTAAGTAGAGAAAAATGCAAGACGATAGTGCTCTACACAATTAATGTACAGGGTCTCCTTCAGGACTCGTGAGGTGTATGATAGTGATGAGCAAACGTAAGAACAAGACAAGACTAATATAGTCTTGGTTTTGTTAAGTAAGTCTTGGTTTTAATCTTGCGAGTATACTTAATACCGGCTCCACACGTTGGTCCCAACGCTGGTACCAGCGAACGTTGGCGCAGATTCCGACACGCGACGGCCAATCTCCAATGCTCACGCCAACTGCAAATTTCTCGACCCACACGTTGGACAAGTAGCATTAAAGTCAACCTTGGTGCCAACGTGTGGAGCCGGCCTAAGTCTTGGTCTTGATCGTGGTCTTGATAAATGTGCAAGACCAAGACAAAACAAGACAAGACTGCAAGACCAAGACTATTTTTGTTCATCACTAGTGTATATCTAAGTCCCTCGAAGAGCTTAATGTTAACATATGTTCAGGACCTGATAATTTACCCCTAAAGCTCTAAAGAATAATTGCGAATCATCTTTAGCTAAACCTCTGCACAAACTCTTTGCTCTTTCATACATCTCGGGAGTTTATCCAGACGCTTGGAAATCCTTACGTATTCAGCCCATACCGAAAAAGATGACTATAACAATCCGTCCACCGGAGACCTTTTAGTATGTCTAACTGGTTCTGGTACACCTCAGCCAAAGTTGGCTAGTTTGCTCGCTCTAAATATATATCTCCAAGGCTTTAAATAGAGTAAGGCTTTAAAGAACTGGATCGAGAGTTTTCTTTCTCTTAAGGGAGCCTTGGACGACGCCAAATCTCTGGCGGTGTCCCTCAGGGATCAATTTTATCACCCCTTTTTATCTAAACTTTATAAACCACCTACTCTCGGCCCCATCCAACCCACCTCACAGTTTCACTGATGATAGCTACTCCTACGCCTTCGCTAATGCAAGACAAGCGCGTGCCAGATCTTGGCCCAATGATCGTGGACTTATGTCCAACTCAGTCAACGGAGATATTGAACCGATTCTCGATTGGAGCCGCAAACGAAGTACTGTCGTATTTCCAATGAAACCTGCAAAATCTCCCCATCCGTGTCAGTACAACAAGAAAAGACCACATATTCCAAATTGTTAAACAAACATCTCATTGCTTGGGTTTTCTTGATAGGTGCAGGTTCTTCCTTTAGCCATCGGCTCTTGCTGTAATTTACAAAGACTATAGTGCTGCACACGAGACGAGACGAGATTTGGCCCAGTCTCGTCTCCGTCTCGAAAAATTTGGTATTTGCAGATCTCGTCTCGATCTCGTCTCGTCTCGAAAAGTCTCGAATTTCACTGTCAATAATACAAATTGCTCAGTCTTCTGTATTTCGAGAAATATCAATATGTGCCACATTAATGAAATTGTATACTAATATTCCTTATCGTCGCTTAAGTTCTAACACCACGTAAGTCAAAAATAGCAAATTTACAGGAGAGTGAAAAAACTGCGTAATTTTACATGGATACCATTACAAAACCATTTTATAATTTGTGTACAAACTACACTTATATTGGATTTTGCTTGTTTCTGATTGGCTGAAACTATGCGTCTTTCGATTCTCTAGCAAAATGCATCAAAATGTCAAAACCGCCAAAAATTGACTTACGTGGTGTTAGAACTTAAACGTTATATTCCCATGCTAGTCACTTCCCAGACGTAGACACGTAAATCTGCCTTTTGCAGTGGCACCATGGCGGGGTAGAGCAGGACAGTAAAATACCTCTTCTGTTTTGGAATGGACTCTGCATTTAAATGCTTACGGAATGCGTACTCTTCGCCTTGTCTCCGCAGCCTGCTCAAGACATGTATTGGTGCCGAATGTTGTGCTCGTCAAAGAGCACAGCGTAAAAATACTGAAATAGTTGGTGTCGATACGATTTTAAAATGATTGATTTCGAGACCTCGAGATGTCTCGCGAGATCTCGAATGGTAGTCTCGGTCTCGTATCGATTTTTAATCTGGAGGTCTCGTCTCGATCTCGTCTCGAAAATCGAGACGAGACAAGACGATTTCGACACAAGTTTCGTCTCGTGTGCAGCACTAAAAGACTACATTTGGCCTCACCCCAAATACAATTCTCTTATTTGTAATGGAGCTTTGAAGAACACCTTATTGTGGTTAGATAAAGTACAAAAAAGGGTCCCAAACTTATCAGTGACGAGGCCATTTGACCCACCGTAAGAATGTGGCAGCTCTGACAAAACTTTAACATTACAATCATAATGCTCTCTTGCCTCCACAGACATCTTATAATCGCAACGCCAAATTAGCCAACTCGGCACTACTGCTCCCCTTTTCACGCACTCTACAAACAAGGAATTTTTTCATAAATAGAACAACTCAACTGTGGAACAAACTCTCGCAGTCAGTATTTCTGAACTCCTACAACATCCAAGAGTTTAATCTCAGGGTTCATCTATTCTATCCTCCGTAATAAGCTTCTTACTAGACATTACACCAGGACCGACCAACGACAGAAAAAAAGATGAACTACTATACAGTGGCCAGCAGAAATGATTTCTTATTGACCTAGAACTCTTTATTTAGAATGTTATTACAGACATAAAGCGTATAATCCGTACTGTTTTATAATATTACTTTATTTTATTATTTATTCTTTCCACTTAGCTAAAAAATAAAAAAAATTCCAACAATGAATTATAATATTTTTATTTTCTTCTATTTTTAGCTTCCTAAAGGAGCGGGATGGCAGATATTCTCACTTGTGTGTTTGTTTCTACTAATTGAAGGTAATTTTTTAAAAAAAAAAAACAAATAAATTAAAACAAAACTAACTTTTAAACCAAAAAAACAACAATTTATTTTAGAAGCAAACTCGGAAGCTAGAATTGTTTGCTACTACACGAACTGGAGCGTTTATCGACCAGGAACAGCCAAATTCAATCCACAAAATATAAATCCTTATTTATGTACACATTTAATTTATGCCTTCGGAGGTTTCACAAAGGACAACACCTTAAAACCATTCGACAAATATCAGGATATAGAGCAAGGTAATTTGTTTAAAATCATAACTGTTTAAAAAAAATTTCTAACCACTCACTAAAAAAAATATTTAAAAATTTGTAGGAGGGTACTCGAAATTCACGGGTCTTAAAACATACAACAAAAATCTTAAGACATTATTAGCCATTGGAGGATGGAATGAAGGATCATCCCGCTTCTCTCCGCTCGTAGCAAATCCAGAACGAAGACAACAATTCATAAAAAATACTTTAAAATTCTTAAGACAGAATCACTTTGATGGTTTGGATTTGGATTGGGAATACCCAGCGTACCGTGATGGAGGAAAGCCACGCGATAAGGAAAATTATGCACAATTTGTTCAAGAGCTCCGATCGGAATTCGATCGGGAATCATCTAAAACAGGACGACCTAGGTAAGAAATTATTTTATAATCACTTACAAATTATTTAATTATTATTTTCATAAAAAAAAGGTTGCTACTTACAATGGCAGTACCAGCTGGTATCGAATACATTGGAAAAGGATATGATATCCCAAAGCTGAACAAGTACCTTGATTGGTTCAATATACTCAGTTACGACTACCACAGTGCTTATGAGCCATCAGTTAATCATCATTCGCCTTTATTGTCGTTAGAAGAGGAGTCGGAGTATAATTATGATGCTGAATTAAATATTGTAGGAAATCTAGTTTTTAAGTAAGGAAATCAAATTTAAAGAATTCATATTATTTTAGGACTACTCTGTGAAATTTTATCTAAACGCTGGAGCTGATAGAGATAAGATGGTTCTTGGTATTCCAACTTATGGAAGGACTTACACGTTGGTTGATGATGAAATCACCGAGCTAGGTTCACCTGCTGATGGTCCGGGAGATCAAGGGGATGCTACAAGAGAAAAAGGATATTTGGCATATTATGAGGTTTGTGTTAATAGATTTAAGCGAGTTTAATTAAGGCCGCGTTCCCATGGGCTGCATGCCGCACGGCAGAAGCTCGTCTTCGGCTTGCCTTCGTGTAGTATTCGGAAATTTTCGTGAGAGGCTGCAAAAAGCTTGCCGCATGCCTGCATCTCCTCGTTCACATGGGTGCATCTGCTGGTTGTCAAAAATCAGCTGTTTTGTGATTTTGAAAAAGTGAAATGGATTACTTTAAAATTAAAAAAAAATTGTGTTAAGGAGTGCAATAGTACTAATAACTAAATATAAAGAAAGACAAAGTGACAAAAAAAGAAAATTAAGAAAAATACGGTTTTGGAATTTTCAACTTGACAGTTCCGTGATTTTGCAGCACGTTCACATGGACTGCATGCAGCAAGGCAAAAGCTCGAACTTGACAGTTCCGTGATTTTGCCGCATGGATAAGAGATTTCCTCTTTCAAGGCCCTCGTAAGTACAGGCCTGGAAGCAGACTTTTTGGTTGTGTCTGTGCGCGGCCAAAATCGTCTGACAGTTGTGGAATTAACATGGCCGAAGCCGTACGAAGCAATTTTTTAACTTTGGTTTTGTAATAAAAAGTGGTAAAATATTGTATTTTATCACTTTTTAGTGCACACGGATTATCAGTGATAAGTTATTTAGTGATCTGAGTCCATAAATTAAAAAAAAATTAGTGGTTAAGTGTATTTTAAGAGTGTTAATTGATTAGGTGACCATTTTTGTTTACAATCGCGGTGGTTTTATCGTGTTAATTTAGGGAAAAGGTGTTGAATTTGTGTAGTAATGGAATTAAAAGTGAATTTAAAGTAGTTAAAAATTATTATAGAAGAGTTATTAAAAACATAAGTGCAAGTACTACCACACAACATGAATAACAATAACTTTTTCACTTTTCCTTCACATTTTTCTGCACTTATGTTTTTAATAACTATCCTATAATAATCTTTAATCACTTAAAAAGCACTTTTTATTATGTTACTACACAAATTCAACATTTTTTCCCTAAATTAACACGAAAAAACCACCGCGATTGTAAACAAAAATGGTCACCTAATCAATTAACACTCTTAAAATACACTTAACCACTCACTTCATTTTAATTTTTTTTATTAAATCACTAAAGCACTAATCACTGATAATCCATGTGCACCAAAAAGTGAAAATATACAATATTTTACCACTTTTTAGTGCAAAAACAAACTTAAAAAATTGCTTCTTATGGCTTCGGCCATGTTAATTCCACAACTGTCAGAAATTTTTGGCCACTTTTCAGCTATGTTAGTATTAGTTAGCCTGTCTGCTTCCAGGCCTGTACTTACGAGGGTCTTGCCTCTTTGCATGATTTTTGCAGCAATGCTGTGCAAGAGAGAGAGCATGTGCCGAGACAGATATTTTTTCCTGGCCAATCAGAGAACATTAAGAGCTTTTGTCGTGCGGCATGCAGCCCATGTGAACGTGGCCTAAGTCTATTTTATAAAACGGGACACATGGGACTTAATACTATCTATGCGGCAAATGAAGCTAAAACGTATTCTCCATTTTCCTATAAGTCTTCTAGTTTTGCAACTTGTATGGGTCTTGTTATTAAAGTTAACAAAGCTAAGCAAAGATCTGATAACATTGTACAGCGTCTCAGCAAGAATCCCAAAGATCTTAGGTTCCATTCCCACAAGATAAGGCTGTATCAGATCCAAAGCAGAAAAGCAGAACCGTCGGCAGAGAATTGTTTCTATTGGCTTACGCTGGTCAAGTGACAAGAAAAGCAGAAGAGAGTTCTGCCGCTGCTTTTTCATCTCAAATCTTAATTTTGCTGCTTTGCAAAGCAGAATTTTTTGACATTTCAAACATCTTTCACTTTGCAAGTTGTTTTTAAATGACTAATGCACGTGGAAAATTGAGAATTTATTGTTGTGTAATATTTTACGACGAATTTATTATTATTAAAGAATAATTTACAAAGAATTTAGGGGGCGTCCATAAATTACGTGAGGTGTTTAGGGGGGGGAGGGGGTCGAGCCGAATCTCACCAAATCTCACGTGGGGGAGGGGGAGGGTCTCCGCAAATCTCACGTAATTTTTTTCCGCAAGAAACAGTGTAAAATCGCGAGAAAACTGGGTTAAATTAATAGTACAGGTAAATTAAGCCGAAAAAAGCGATATAGCGGAAATAATTAGGTACAGGCTGAAAATTGGCAGAGCGCTTCTTTTTATGCTTTTTAATAAGGGGTTATAAAGTCTACCGATTTTCTACTCCGAGAAGCCCACTTTTTAGGGGGTTTTAGCCCTCAAAATGGGTATTTTTCGATTTTTCTGTATTTTTTTTGCAATATTTCTTAATATCTTTTTGTTTTTTTCAATTTTAAGTACAATATCTGTAAATGAGAAAATCTTTAAAATCGTCTTTTCGGACCCGCACTTAGATTTCATTCACGAAAATCTTGGTGCAGTATCAGATGAACATGGTGAAAGGTTTTATCAAAACATATTGCAAATAGAGAAGGAATAATGAATCAAAAGTATACGTGATACTATTACTATATTTCGACTCAATAGCAATTGGGTATAAAAATTTTGCACTGCCATTTACACTGTATTTGTTCACTGTTTCAAATATCATCCAACTGGAACATCCAAAAAAAAGTAAAGAAAATAGTTTAAATATCTGGAAATGAAGACGTGATGAAAAATTCTTATCTTTTTATACAATGGTCTGGGAAAAACTGCGAAAGTAATGTATGCATTGACTTATACCACCATTTTTGGACAGATTGCGACCCTACGATGAACTAGTGTGGGGGTCTAAGCTTAAACAAAACAAAAAGGCCTAGAAGCCCAATTGAAAAACCTGGAACCTAATGCGCTCCTAAGAATCTCAAGTGCATAATGTACCCAATCCTACTGCAATCATAATAGAATATTTGAAAACAAACAAATAAATGCAGCGCATGCGGCAATGGCTTTACTCGCGGGCTGAAATCCGATAACAGGCGGACAAATTTATTTCGAATTCGCATTGGTGGAAGATACCATTTTCTTATTTCCGAATTTCATGACTTTCGAATCGGATTCCAGGATAACCCCCCGGGTTTTTTACCTAACGATGACATATATAGAAGAATGCTCCGAAGTTTGTATATCTCCAGAGTCATAAATGGCTCTACCATTACTATTCAAACAGTCAAGTCGTTACTCTCTAAAAACGAATCAGTGGATGCCAAAGCCAACCTTCGTATGTCAATATATTGTAAAATTCTAAATTTTTTTTATATTCCATATGCTTGCTCTACAAATACACGAGTTTTCTGTTCTCTTGTTAAGAAATCATTATCCCTGTAAGGCACCCTGAGGTTGGTTTCCAAAGGGTAGGCAGAATCACCTGCTAAATGGTAATCCACAGGTATTGTAGTTTATATTGGGTGCATGCCGAGTTGGTGCTGTTATGATTTTGTTGTACTGTTCTTCAACACAAATTATGATTTCTAAATGCAATCAAGCACAGATTAAGGTATTTACACTAAAAATACGCATAATAGTGTAAATCCTACAAATGTTTTAAAATTTTAAAAATCTCACGTGAGATTGAGGGGGGGGAGGCGGTCGAGCCAAATCTCACGACATCTCACCAAGGGGGAAGGGGGGTCGAAAAATCGCCAAAATCACCTCACGTAATTTATGGATGTCCCCTTACTGTGAAATACAAATTCTGCCGTTGCTGCTGCTTTACTTGGATCTGATTCAGCAGGCAGAATTCTGCTTCTGTTTCTGCTTCTGCCGCTGCTCAAAAAGTTGGATCTGATACAGCCTAGATGCTTAAATTTCAAGGCTGTTTATCATTTCCACAGACATTTCACTGCCCTTTTCATTCCGCTTTGTTTATAGCATGGAGAATATACAAGGAGGAAAAACTCTTATGGGGAAATTGACAGGAAATGGATGGGTAGAAGAAACTAAACTTCTAGTTCATTTTTGGCCAATCGGCCATGTTTTTTGGGGTACATTTGACTGCAGCGCCACCAATAATCAAACGAAAATTGACAACACGGAGTTTTATCTCCTTGTATAGCCTCCATGGTTTATAGCATAGCGAAGGTACCAGTTTTAATTCCATCACTAAAGACAACCAGCATTTGCCGCAGAAGTACTTGAATGGTAGCAGCGCCGCCGGCCCTAGGGTAGAGTGAATGGAGCGGTCGCTCTAGGCGCCAGGGGCAAGGGGCGCCGAAATGAATGTGAAAAACAATTTCGAGCTAAAAATAAAATTTTGATGGCGCCTTTTGCAATAAAAGTTGATTTTTGAAAAATTTGGCTATTATTATTTATTTAACACTAGCTTTCGCCGGCAATCTCGTTCGCGTCGATTTTGCAGTGCCGGAAACTTTGGCGCCTATGCAGAACTTCGCCCATAACATTTTCCCTTTTTTCCCAAAAAAAGCGCCAAACAGGTCATTAATTTTGCAAAATTTGGTGTCCACTGTGCAGCTCAAAAATGCACACTTCGGGGCGCCTAAAAAATTGAATAAATGCATTCCGGCTTGAGACGAACATCAGCAACATTAAAAATGGCTGTATTATGTTTTTATCGTGGCGACTCGACTAACATTGATATTATCCTCAAAAGAGCCGCTGCTGTATACAAGGTGTTTCAGACTTAAATGCTAATCGGTTAAGGGGTGATTCCCGGGAGTATTTGGTGAAAAAAGGGAGGGGGCTATCGGCACTATCCCCTGATAGCCAAGGTAAATTAGCATTTTAAAGAGACAAAATTCCAAAATGGCTGAAAATCAAAGTTTCCAAAAATCACTTTTCGGCCAAAAAATACCTTGAATATCTTCGAAACGGTTAGATTTTCGAAAAAATGAGGCAATTTTTGTAGGCGATAACGTTTCGTATTGACTGATCAAAAAAAATTTCGAAAAAATCAGTTTTTGAGTGATTTTTTTGCCAAAAAGTGATATCTCCGACGGCCATGTTTTTTTTTTGTGATTCCGAAATTGTTTTCTTAAAAAGTCCCAAGGAAGCTGTGAACCAATTTTCAGCCATTTTGGAATTTTGCCTCCTTTCGTGCGTTTTTTTGCTAATTTCCCCCCAGATACAGGGTTACGTTTTGAAAAGTTTTTAACGTACTTAAACTTTTATAACTGCTATACCGATTATCGTAGAGCAACATATTAAGGTAATTAATCCATTATTAACCATTTTTTCTTTCGTTTCGAAAACCTAATCGGAAAAAATATATTCCCGATAGAGTGAAACTTTTTTACCAATCTATTTGAAGTCCTTAAAGAGCTCTATTTAAATCCCTAATATTGCTCGCACTACAGGTAACGCTATCCCCGAAAATCTGACCAAAAAGAAAAGAGTTGCGTACGATTACGATTCACTTAGACAAACTTAAATATTTAGATAGAGCTCTTTGAGGCCTACAATTAGAATGATAAAAAATGTTTTCACTCTATCAGGCTCTCCTTCGATTATCGGTTCACGTTTCCGGTTTGAGCTGATAATTGAATACGACAGCCGGATCCGATAGTCGGATCGGAGCGATTAACTAGCCTAAAGCCGCAACTATAATAGACGTGGCGTTCCCAGGGCTCTATGATGAATGATTGACTATAATAAACGTACATCACATGTACTTGTTTTCGTTAATGTTTCGTTAAACGTAGTATAACGCCGTCTTATGGGACCTGGATCCCAGTTGACGGCGTTGTCAAAATCCTAGAATACCTACTTGTTGTATTCAGACTCAAATTCATCGGTGATTATTATAGCCGATTGTACGTCAAGGTCTACGGTGAGAGATACGTACGTGTATGTTCGTTAAAAACGTACGTCAAACTACGTCTATTATCATCATCATAAATAGCTCCACAGCCTGTTATTGGCCTTGGCTTCCTGCAACATCCTCCTCCAGAACTGTCTGTCCCTGGCTTGGGGTCTCCAATTTCTTATACCTAGGGTTCGTAGATCCTCCTCTACGCTATCTGTATATCTCTTTTTTGGACGTCCTGTGCCTCTGTGTCCGTCTGGTCTCTTGTTCATAATAATTTTTGTTATGCTGTCATCACTGCTACGTTCAACATGTCCTGCCCATCGAATTCTGCTAATTTTTATAGTTTTTATGATGTTCGGATCTTTATACAACTGATACAATTCGTGATTGTATCTTCTCCTCCAAACACCATTTTCGTTTACTCCTCCATATATTGTGCGCAGGATTTTTCTTTCAAAGCACCCCAGGAGGTGTTCTTCATTACTTCTTAGTGTCCAGGTTTCGGATCCATACAGTAGTATTGGCCTTATAAGGGTTCTGTATAGTTTAACTTTAGTCCTCCTTGATATGTTCCTTGTTAAGAAGTGTTTACGTAGCCCAAAATAGCATCTATTTCCCAGCGCCAATCTCCTTATGACTTCTGCCGTCGTGTCGTTATCTTTTGAGATTAGCGTCCCTAAGTATATAAATTCTTTTACACTTTCGATGTTATATGTATCAATGGTCATATTCTGGCGATCATTCCGTCTTTTAGAGATGCACATATATTTCGTTTTCTCTTCATTAATTGCTAGTCCGAATTTCTTTGCTGCTCTTTCTAGCAATATGAAGGCTTCTTTCATTGCTATGCTGGATCTGGCTAGTATTACGATGTCGTCAGCGTATGCCAACAGTTGTACCGACTTGTTGAAAATACTGCCCGCGGTGTTAATTCCTGCGTCTCTTATCACTTTTTCCATAGCTACGTTAAATAGTAAGCACGACAGGGCATCTCCTTGTCTCAGTCCTACTGTGGCGTTGAATGGTTCTGACAGCTCTCCTTCAATTCTTATTCTGCATATAACCTCTTTCATTGTCATTTTGGTCAAATCTACGAGGTGTTTGGGAAATCTTAAATACTCCATAGCTTTATATAATTCTTCACGTTTTATTTTATCATACGCGTTTCTGAAGTCTATGAATAGCGAATGTATGGTAATATTAAATTCATTTGCCTTTTCCAGGACCTGCCTAAGGGTGAAAATATGATCTGTGGTGGATCTTCCGGGGCGGAAACCGCTTTGATAGTTTCCCAGAGCTGCTTCTGCGTAAGGCTGCAGTTTAACGTATAAAATATTTGATAATACTTTATATGCTACGTTCAATAGCGTGATACCTCTATAATTACGGCAGTTTAGCTGATCTCCTTTTTTGTGTATAGGGCACACAATGCCCTCGCTCCATTCCGATGGTATTCGTTTCTGGGTCCATATTAGTGTTACGATTTCATGCAGGCTTAATATTACGTTTTCACCTCCTTGTTTCAATAGCTCTGCTACGATGTTATCTTTGCCCGGAGATTTGTTGTTTTTTAGCCTTTTCACTGCGTCTTGTACGTCTTCTAATGTAGGCATGTCTCCCGCTAGTTCTTCTGCTAGTTCCATGTTTTCTGTAAGGGGTTGCTCCTCATCTCGAGCTAGCAGTTCTTGAAAGTGTTCACGCCATCTAATTAGAACTGATTCTTTGGTACTTAAGATCTCTCCATCCTTATTTTTGCACATGGTTATTCTGGGCTTGAAACCGACTCGTTGCTCCTTTACTTTTTTATATAGTTTCCTGACATCGTTTCGGTTGTTCGCTTCTTCTATTTTCAACATTTCGTTTTCCCAGTACTCCTTTTTCTTCGCTTTGTGCACTCTTTTCTCCTGTCTCCTTTTTTCTTTGTATGTCTCAACTGCATTTCTCGTTCTGTGTTTCTGTATCATTACTTGATATGCTATATTCTTTTCCTGTGTTACACGGGTACACTCATTGTCGAACCATTCATTTCTGCTTTCACGGGGTTCGTATCCTAGAGTATTTGATGCTGATTCTTTGATTAGGGTCTTCAAGTTATTCCATTTAACTTCTATGTCTTCGGCGTTGTGATTATTTGCATTTATCACTCTTCTATTTATTTCTTCCACATATTCTTCTTGTTTTGCTTCTTCTTTTAATAATTTCACGTTAAATTTTCTTTCCCTGCGGTTTCTTCTTTCGTTTAGTGTCGATATTCTGCTTCTGATTCTCGTCCCAATCATATAATGGTCGGAGTCGATGTTTGCACCACGATATGATCTGACATCTAGTACTTCTGAACAGTGACGCGCTTCTATAAGTATATGATCAATTGAGTTTTGCGTTCTTCCATCTGGAGATCTCCAGGTTACCTTATGTATATCTTTTCGCTGGAATCTTGTGTCTGCGATCACCATATTATTCATCATTGCAAAACTGATCAGTCTCATACCGTTTTCATTTGTTTCGTCGTGTAGACTAAATGCTCCTATTGTTGGTCGGTATGCACTTTCATGGCCAATTTTTGCATTTGCATCTCCTATGACAATCTTTACATCATGTCTAGGACAGTTTCTTAGCGTCCTATCTAAGGTTTCATAGAATGCATCTTTCGCTTCTTCTAGCGCATCTTCAATCGGGGCATGTATATTTATTATGGAGTAATTAAAGAATCTTCCTCTTATACGTATTCTACATATTCTTTCATCTATAGCGTCAAACCCCATTACTAGATGTTTAATTTGTTTTCTTACAATAAATGCCGTCCCAAAAGTATGATTCTTCTCGTTACAACTATAAAATATATTGTGCGTTTTTTTCTCTAGGATCCCCTTTCCAATCCATCTCACCTCTTGCACTGCTGTCAGGTCGCTTTTATATTTATCTAATTCGTTTAGTAGAACTTTTAGTCTGCCAGGTTGATACAGTGTCCTTACATTCCAAGAAAAAATTCGTAAATCATGGTCCTTAATACGATATCCGGGTCTTCGTTGTGTGGTCAATCCTATCCGAGGCTCTGTTGTAGGTCTCGTGGCAATGTGGTAATGCCAGGACGGGTTGCCAGCCCGTCGCTGGTATGCGGGAATATAGCGTCCCACCCTCGCCATACGTCTATTATAGTTCAGGGTTAAGGGCGCCGAAAGTCAATCTCGCTCTATCCTGATCAAGGGCTAGGGCCGGCGCTGAATGGTAGCTTACAAAAACCACGGGACGACGTAGACATTTTTAACTTTTGTTCTGGCTCTATTTTTTTCTAAGAGCTAACTCCTAAGCAACTAAGATGTACTCATAAAATTTCTTCGATAGAAGACTATATTTTCCTTGCCACGTCTTTCGTTTCGTTTTACATAGAAAGATCACTTATAGTCCATTCATTTTATCCGTACTTTACAGGGATCACTTCTAAAAACTTATGGACGGTATCTATTGATTTATTAGCGACTAATTCTCAAAAGTGAATATTTTATACTTTTACCATTTTCATTTCATCACTCATATATTTTATGATTACACAACTTCTATAATTGTTATAGTAAAACATCAATTCAATCTTCCCAAAACTAATCACAATTTCTTCTAGATTTGTCAAAACCTACGAGAGGACCCTGACTGGACAATTGTTCAACCGAATCCAAAAGCAATGGGACCATATGCATTCAAAGGAAACCAATGGGTAGGATATGATGACGAAGCAATAGTTCGTAGAAAGGCTGAATACGTTGCTGAAAATGGTCTTGGTGGAATTATGTTTTGGTCAATTGACAACGACGATTTCAGAGGTGTATGTGGTGGTAAACAATATCCCTTAATCGAAGCTGCTAAAGAAGCTCTACTCGACAGTTTAGGGTACAACTTTATATCATTACATTTTAAAAATTTTGATAATAAAACAAACATTTCAGATTTGGAGCCAATGAAGTATCACAGCCCGTTAAGCCAAAGAAGCCATCTCGATCAAGAAGTCGTCAAGGATCTGCAAATCGTAACAATATTATTAACGATTCAAATTCGGAAAAGGTTATTATTACAAAGAAGGAAACAACAAGAAGAACATCAAACAGAAGACGAACATCAACAAGAGCAACATCTGCACCAACAACTTCCACGACACCAACATCTTTGTATATTGGTGGAAGGACTACAACACCAGAGCCTCCAACTACACCAGATCCAGGAGCGGGTAAATTGCATTAACATTTTCTAAACAAAAAATCGTTTTGTTCATCGATTTTTTTCTTACAGATTTCAAATGCGAAGAAGAAGGTTTCTTCGCACATCCAAGAGATTGCAAAAAGTATTTCTGGTGTTTAGATAGTGGTCCATCAAATTTGGGAATAGTTGCTCATCAGTTTACATGTCCATCTGGTCTTTTCTTCAATACAGCTGCAGATTCATGTGATTTCTCTAGGAATGTTTTGTGTAAAACTAAAACAACAACAGCAAAGTATGATTAAATAGACATAGTATCTTAAAAATTTGTATTAAACACCATATATGTATTTTAGGCCAGCTAAAGCAGCAACAACAACAACTACCACTTCTACAACAACTCCTTCACCACGAATAACTGCAGCAACAAGCAGAAATTCTTTCTTTAGAGTATCATCAACAACAGAAGCACCAGACGATGAAGAATATGATGATGATGAAGAAGAAGTTGGTGATATTAAAGATGAAGAAGATCCTAGAGTAATTAAGGAATTGATTGATCTTATTAAGAAAGTCGGAGGTTTGGAAGAGTTAGAAAAGCAACTTCTCCAACAAGACGATGGATCAATGGTTTTGAAGAACTCTAAAACTGGTCAAATTTCTACAACACCATCTCCAATCAGCAAATCTCTTTACAGTAAAGTTCTTAGTAGACCAAACAGCCTTAACACACTGAAAAATCGATTTGGTCCGGGCAAATTAAGTGGAAGCACAACAAAAACTGTCACAGATTTTGCAGAAACTGAGCAAGAAACAAATGTTGAGAAGAAATCATATTCTTCAGTTATTCGTAATAGTCGTCCTGGTCCTCAAAATGATGGTATTGACAAGCTTCCTGAGTTTGAAGGGTTCTTAAGAGAAAAACCAAAATATGTGACAATTCAAAGAACTCGACCAACACTTTCTGCGCAATCAGATGAAGATGATGATGATGAAGAAGAGGCAGTTACTGAAGAGGAGGTGAAAACTGTTACAAGTGCTAATAGAAGAGTGTCAGTTGATCGGACAACTGCATCACCGTCTTATATTAATATTAGGAGAACCCGACCAACTACAGCGACTGCTGAAAGTGATGAGCCAGTAGTAGAAACTTCTACAGCTGAATCTGCTCGCGGCACAGGAAAAGTGTCTTATCAGTCGTTGAACAGAGGAAGGCAAAGCACAACTAGTCGAGATGATGAGGAAGACTCTAGCTCTACGTTAAGCACGGCTTCTAATAGGTAAGAAACAGATTTTCCTACTCAGGGTTATAGATGTTTTTATAAGTTTCTATACAATCGATTGGATTTTTGTATTAAGGTACTACTACCGGAAAAACGACCAAAAATAAGCATTTTTTTAATAATTTTTTTCTCAGCCGCTATGTTAGATATTATCAAGAAAAATTTTTTTATAACATTATTAGTCCTTAAAGGTTATAAAAAAAATGTTTTAGTTTATTTCTATTTTTTGCCAATAAGGTAGGGGGCGCTGAAGTCAAGAGCTCAAAAAAGAGATAGTCCGATGAGTGAGAGATAATCTCAGAATTGAGAAGTTTGCAACAAAAAATTCGAACGGGATTTTATAAAGGAAAGTTTCTTACCTTGTAATTTACCACAATTAGTTAAAAATTAAAAACAAAAAAAATGGTGAAAGTTTGAAAAAAAGTTTGACAAAATTGCATTTTTTTTCACCCTTTTTCACTTCCCAAATTTTTTTTTCTTAATATTTTTTTAAAATGTGGTAAATTACAAAAGGGTATACCTTAACAAACAAAACGCACCCAAGTTTATTAAAATCGGTTCAGTAGATCCTGAGATTAACTCTCACTTAGTTGAAAAAATGCAATTTCAAGAAAAACGTGTTTAATGTTTTGGTTCGCTTTATCCCTACTAATATTATAAACTCTGTCTGTTTGTCTGTTACGCTTTCGCGCCTAAACCGCTTAACCGATTTTGATTAAACTTGGTACAGAGATAGATTAGACCTTGGAGAAGGACATAGGCTACTTTTTCTCCCGAAACAAAAGCCTTAAGGGGTTGAAATAGGGTATGAAAGTTTGTATGGGAGTCCGTCATTATTGAGTCATTATTTATTAATGCCACCCACCATTTGAAACTTCAAATTTTGCACACATGAGTAGTTTTCTTGACAATGCAATGTGACCATTTTGTACAAAAATAAAGATGGCGATTTCAAGATGGCGGCCGATTTTTGCATTTGTCTTCCTCGACCACCGACATGGGTATCAAATGAAAGGGTGACAGGTAGAATACAATTAGCGGTGTAGCTTCCAAATTCAAAATGGCGGCCAACACAAAATGGCGGAATACATAAAATAGACTAAAAAATAGAAAATTTAACCGATCGACTTCAAATTTTGCACTAGTTCGCCTGACAGTGCAATCTGACCGTTTAGTAAAAAATCAAGATGGCGGTTACAAAATGGAGGCCGATTTTTGCAATTGTGTTCACCGACCCACCCACATGGGTATAAAATGGAAGTGCATGACAGGTAGAATACAATTAGTTGTGTGGCGTCATTCCAAATTCAAAATGGCGAATTACCTTTTTCTTCATAACCCTCTCAGTATGGGTATCAAATGAAAGGGTGTGACGAATATAATTCAGTAATCTATATAACGTCATTTTAAATCTAATATTGCGGACACCACAAAATGGCGGGAGATATATCTATATACCCATAAAAGAAGGCAATGAGTTTTCCGTTTGCTCTGGTTGTTTGAGTCAAAACGCTGCGCTTTCAAACAACTAGAGCGAATGGGACACACGTTGTCTTCTTTTATGGTTTTGACACTACGAAGGCTGTCGACTATAAAATGCTATAACTTTTATGCTATTACGAATTTCTTTATAAAAATGAACTAAGCTATTCTTCATAGTATAAGGAATCGAAAAATGAAAAAAAAATCGGTTTTTTGAAATTTTTCCCGGTAGTAGTACCCTCCAGTGGTGTAACTTTTTTTCTATTACGAATTTTTTTATAAAAATTAAGTAGGTTATTCTTCATAGTATAAGGAATCGTAAAATGAAAAGAAAAAAAATCGATTTTTTGAAAAAATTTCCCGGTAGTAGTGCCTTAAACAATTTTTTCTCATCGAAAATAATCACAATAATTTCGTTTTTTAATTTTAGGTATAAAACAATCGAAAGAACGAGATATTCAACAGCTGCTCCAGACCTTGATCCGAACTCATCTACTTTATCAACAAGTGATGATTTCCAGAATGATCCCAAAAAGGATGAGCAATTACCATTAACGGTACAATTTTCGGATCTTAATCAATACACAACAACAACAACAACACAATCACCAACACAAGATCTTGATGCAACAACATCTCGAATCTATTCGAACATAGCACGTAAAACAACATTAGGCTCAAGAGCCTCAACAACAATTCTTACAGAAACTACACCAGAGCCAACAACATCAACAACAATTCGTGCTACAACAACTACTAATACTCCTACAACGAGCTATTCCATAACAAATACTCCCAGCTATAAACAAAATCCACAAAATGATGACCTTCCCTCGACGCAAAACATATATCAACTAGAAACAGAACAGCCACAAAAGTCCAATACGGTAACTGGTACTGGGCCAGATGTCGATGGGATCGAAACAACATCTCAGACAGACAATAACACAGACGATACAACAACCCTTCAGATTAATAAGCACAAGGACGAGGTAACACTGACTGATAATACGGTGGAAGTAGATAGTAGTAGTATTTTGCCAAAACTTAATTTAACTAATTTTAACACAAAAACGGAGTCTAGTCTGAACAAAACTGAATCTAGTTTAAGTAATGTAGACAATACTGTGACGGTAACTAGTACTGCTACAAAATTAACAGATAGCACAGAAACTACAGCACCAACTTTTGAGACAACAACAAAATTCCTTGGCACTGTATCCAGTCCAAGACCTTTTAGTCTTCCCAATCGAAGGACCCGTCCCACTAGTTCAGCCCGTAAACCTACTACCAATCCTGAATCCAATAATACTAGCAGTTCTAGTACTGATACATCTGCTACATCTATCAGAAAGGTGAGTTCCTCCACTAGCTACAACCATAGTAGTACTTTTAGTAAAACACAAAACAGTAGAAATTCCATAGAATCAAGTAGAAAACAAGTAGCTAATACACGGGTTAGTAAAGATGTTGGAAGCGTTAGTAGTGTGGTGGCGAATGCCATACCCCCCGAAAAACCATTCGTTTCAGATACACAGCTTGATAATACTTTAGTTTACGATCCTAGTGCAACAACAATTAAACCGTTATATTCGTGGAAGAATACTGCTCGCGGAACATTCCGTCCTTGGCGTGCAACGAACCCTGCTCCCACCCTTGAACCCTCAACATCCGTTCCTCGTCCCAATCGGCCAAGAGTCGATGCATCTGTGTCACGTAATCGAAATTCTGGATTGCGTACTGATGATCGACAATCTACCACTCAATCTGTTAGTGAAGATCATTCTAGGGCGTCTTCATCGCGATTGAGCGGTAGTAGTAGTAGTAGTAGATTAAGTAGTGAAAGTGGCCGAAGTCGCTTCCAGTCTCGCGTTACAACCACCGAAAAGGTAAGTGAAACTTCTGGTGCTGAAAATGTTGAAAGAAATCGACCAACTGAACAAATTTCAACAAGTACTGAAAGTATTGTCAGTACTACTCCAGAAATATCCGCGCAACAAGCATCAAACGAACAAATAATTTCAGATATTGAAAATAAATACAAAAATATTTCTCACAAAGGCAGTCGAGTGACACTTTCCAATTCGGCAAACGCAACGATCAACCGATCAAACATTAGCAGAGGTTCTGGTCAAATCAGCTCAAACACAGCAGCAGTAAATTTAACTCATGCGAAAACTGAAGCAACTTCAGCAAAATCAAATGGAACTTCAATTTCAACGACTTCAGAAAGTTCAGCTAAATCTGGTGTGAAGACGGAAAGTACCAGGATCACTATTGGCACTGGTCTAAGATTCGCTCAGGAGATAAATAGCTTAAGCGATGTCAACATTGAAGGAAGTGATTTGGCACATGCTAAGAAAGGTAAACCATTAGGTTTTAGCGTTGGTGGATCTAGTGATGAACATAGTTCGACAGAACAAACTGGTCGGCACGTCAGTGATTCAACAAATGGAACAACGGGTCATTCTAAGCAAACAAAGATTATTATCGGAAGGCATAGGATACAAACGGATTCCCAAAGTTCGGCGGAATCTAGTCAGACTTCAAATGGTACGAAAATCGCCATTGATGTAAATAAATGGCAGGAAAACTCTGCTGGATTAGGTGCTGCACAATCAAGTGCCGAAGTGAATAATACTTCGGTTGAGTCTAATAAGAAAAATCAAGGAAGTTCTGCTGAAGCTGGAATTGGTGAAGGAACAAAAGTTGCTTTTGGAAGAAGTAAAGTTCAACTAAGCTCTGAAGTTAAAGATGGTTCTGCAGAGTCGCTACATACGACTGGAGATGGAAAGGTCAACTTTGGAACGAATATAAAACAAACAACATTTGGGGAATCCGAAGCTGCTTTAAAAACAACTAGTTTTAGAGCAAATTCTGGATCAAGCCAACTTCATACTAGTGGTGAAGTGAAATCTGGTTCGGGCGAAATTTTAAGAGGTGAAACTAGCGGACATTTTGGTCATAGTAAATTTTCAATTGGAACAAATAACAATCAAGGTTCACAAGAAAAAATTAGTTCGTCAGAGGGCGCTGTCGGTGGTGATTTAACACTGAAACGTACTCAATACGGTTCCGGTAGGAATACAGGACAGGCAAATTCTGAAATAAAAGTCACATCTGCCGAATCTCTTGTTAAAGCCCAAGAAAATGTTGGTGCAAGTAGAAGTGGTGTTGCGACAGAATCTGGATCAAGCAAAACAAGTTTTGGTTTCAGTGAACAGGAATCAAGCTCAAAAGGTGGAAATATTTCTGCTGAATCAAAGACCAAATTTGGGCAATCTAAAACAAGCTTTGGGACAACGTATGCAAATGCAAATTCTAGTGAAAGTTCTGGTAGTTATAGTGGTACTAAAGGTACTTTTGGTAGTTCTAGTGGTACTAAAGCTACTTTTGGTACTTCTAGTGGTACTAAAGCTACTTTTGGTACTTCTAGTGGTACTAAAACTACTTTTGGTACAAACAAATCACAAAGTGTTTCAGCAGAATCACAAACTGAACAGTCAGGTGTTAAAGCAACAGGCCATATTAAAACTAATGTATTAGGCTTAAGCAAAGAAGTTAATAGTGCCGAAGATAATGCAGCTGAAGTAATTGACGAGGAGGATAATAAAAATGTTAAGGTATCATCAAGCAAAGATAGTAAGTTAACGTCTGGCGAAAAAAGCACTTCAATTGAATCAATTTCTGGTACTAGTAAATTTAATCGGACTAAAACCGCATATGGAAAGTCCTCAACTCCAAAAATCTCCGAGGTGAAGAAGGACACTTCAACTGAATCAGCAGTAAATGGTACTGGCTTTAATTTCCAATCACAAATTTTTATTAGAAAAAAATCACAAGAAGTAACTTCGGCAGAAGCAATAAACACGAATAACACAAGGAATATAATTCAAACTAATATTAATGCTGGAATAAGTTCAGAAAATAGTTCGGCAGAGACATTAAATAGTCAAAAATATGGTTTGGGTAAAAATAAAACACAAGCAAGTTTTGAGGTTTTAGGTGCCGAACGAAAGATTGGTGCATCATCATTTGGTTTTGGGAATGTTCAAAAAAGTTCGTCTGAGTCTAAAGACAGTTCTACATTCAAAACTGGTTCAACTAATTTTGGAACAGTTAGAACACAAACAACAAGTCAATTTGCAACTACAGCATCAAGCGCGAAAAATACAAATGCTGGAATTGAAAGTAAATCACAAACTAGTTCAGAATTATTAACAAGTGGTGAGAGAAGATTGGGCACAACTATTGGTTATGGAAGGGCGCCGCATTCAGATGAGTCGACAGAGAAATCAGGACAATTTACAACTATATCTGGCACGACAAATGTAGGAATTGGTGTAACCGAAAGTGCAACAGAGTCCCTTCAAAAGGTTGAAGCCAAAAACAAAGCTCAATCAAGCTCTGAATTTATAAGTGCCGAACAAAAATCTGGTGGATCAAGATTTAGCTTTGGAAAAGCACAGACAAATTCTGCGGAGACTGCAGGAGGGTCATCTACTTTTAGAGCAGATCAATCTACAGCCGCAATAGGTGCAAATAAATTTGAAAGTTCGACAGGGTCAAACTTGGCAAATATAAATAACGAAAAATCATCGGCCGAACAAAAAATTGGCACTTCTACATTTACTTATGAAAATGCGAAAACAAAATCAAATTCTGCTGAAGCATCATCTACACTGCAAGCAGGTCAAACTTTAACCACATTGAAGGCGACTAGTATAGAAGCTGGAAAAGTCGATAGTGCCACAGAATCAAACCTGAAACAAAGTTCGACAACTAGTCAAAATGATAATTCAGTCGATATCAATGTAAACAGTGCCATTAAATCTAAAAATGCTAGTCAAACTACCATTGGTACATCGCAAATTGGTGTACAAAATGGAATCAATCTGAGCAAGTCAGGGGAAGTAACACAATCTAATCAAACAACGAGTATATCTAGTCAAGATGCCAATCAACAAACGAAATCGGTTCAAGCTAGTCTAAACATAAATCAAACCGATAAAAATTTTGGAATTGATGCATCTATTAATAGTTCGTTAGATCAAAAGTTAAACAGTAATCAGAATAGTGAAGAAAATAAAGACAACGCTTTTAAAACAAATCAAGAAAGAGTTAGTTTCGGCAGTGGTGGTACATCGCAAACGCAAAGTGGAAGCCGAACAAGATTCCAATCACAAAACACTGCTACAGCTGCAACGGCTTCATCTGGAAGCCGTTCATTTAACAGACAACAGACACATAGTAGTAGTAGTGCATCAACAGCCGTTCATAATAACGATGAAAATAGCCTTGTTTCCAAATTTGGTCATACCCAAGTAAAGTCTTCTTCAGCTCAAGCTGAAAGTAATGTTGGACGTACAGAACAGAAATTTGCAACATCATCTCAATCTTTTGAAAGTTCGACAAAAACAGGTAGTGGATCAACAAATCTGCATTCTAGGGGAGAGGCACGCTATACACCTGCTCCTTGGCAAATTGTAAGTAAGACACAAATACCTGGAAAAGGTACTTTAGTAATGAGACGTCGACCTGTAGCAAGAAATAATACAGATGAGGCTGTAAATAGTGCGAATACAAACAGTGAAAGTCTCAGTATAGGATCAGCATCAAGATCATCTAGTTCAGAAAGCAATGTTTCACAACAAGAATCTGGAATAAGGAAAGAAACGAATAGAGTTGCATTTGGTGCAACTAGATCGCAAAATGTTGCAACTGGTTCTCAATCTCGTTTTAGAGTAACAGAGGGAAAATATTCTTCAGGAGAAGCTACAGACAAAGAAACTAGCAGTGAAGTTGGTCAAAGCAAGATAAGTTTTGGAACGAATACAGCTTCTTCAGTTGGATCGAAATTGGAAACGTCTAATCTGAAGGTTGCAGAGCATACAGTTTCGGAGAATAAAGACAGTTCGGATATAAGTGAGGAAGGAGCTAAAAGTAAGATCAGCTTTGGATCAAATATAGGTTCGACAGGATCTGGACTTAAAACCTTTGGTCAAGGACAAACAGGTTTGGAGAAAAGTAAAAGTAGTTCAACTGAAATAAACGATGAAAATTCTACTACAGAGTCTAGTCGAACCACTGTTGGAACTAATAGACACCGTGAAATTTCTGCCAGCTCTTTAGCTGGATTTTCTGGTTCAACAACAAAAGATGAAATTACTAAAGATGGAAAGGAAAGTTCGACAGAAGCAATAAACGTTGAGACTGATCGTACCAAGATTCAATATGGAAACAATAGAAATTCGTCTGGATTTAGCATCAAAGAACATACTTCTTTAGATAGTCAAAATATTTCAGCAGTAGTAACTGAACAGGGAACAACAGGAACAACCAGTGCCAGCAAGATCAGTTTTGGAATTGAAAACGGTTCAACAGAATCTCAATCTGGAGCGAATACACTTAAAATTAAAGAACAAACACGTCAAGAAGCCAAAACAAGCTCAGCAGAGGTAACGAACCAAAATACCAGTACAGAAACTGGTAGTATAAGTTCTGGAACAAAAAGATTCCAAGGTTCAAAGTTTGGATCATCTAGATTTGGACTAAAAGAACAAACGACATCAGACGGTGAACACGTTTCTGAAGAAATAGCGAAGGTTGAAAGTGGCAATGAATCAAATAATACCACAACTACTTTTGGAACAAGCAGAGCTTCAGCAGGGTCTAGAGTCGGGATTAGTGGTTTTAAAGCTAAAGGGCAAGCGACTTTGAGTAGTCAAAACAGTTCAACAGAAGTAATAGAAGATGAAAGTAGTAAGGAAACAGGACGAGCAAAGATTAATTTTGGAGCAAATCGAGTTTCATCAACATCATTTGGCACAAGAGTTACAGGACAATCGGTTTCAGAGAACAAATCAAATTCAGCTGAAGTAACAGAGGAAAATACCAGCACTGAAACAAGTCGTACAAGTTTTGGAGCTAATAGATTCCATGGAGGCTCGAAATTTGGATCATCTAGATTTGAAATAAAAGAACAAACGACATCAGAAGGTGAACATGTTTCTGAGGAAGGAACAAAGGTTGAAAATGAAGCAGATCACAGCCAAACCACTTTGGACACAGCCAAAGCCTCAGGAGGAACTAGAGTCGGAATCGGTGGATTTAGAGCTAAAGGGCAAACCACTTTGAATAGTCAAAGCAGTTCAACAGAAATAGCGGAAGGTGAAACTAGGAATGAAGCAGGTCAATCAAAGACTGCTTTTGGAACAAACAAAGTTACAACATCATTTGGCACAAGAGTTACAGGACAATCGGTTTTAGAGAATAAGGCAAGTTCACGTGAAGTAACTGAGGAAAACGCCAGCACTGAAACAAGTCGTAAAAGTTTTGGAGCCAATAGATTCCATGGTGCTTCCGCAGGTTCGAAATTTGGATCATCTAGATTTGAAACAAAAGAACAAACGACGTCAGAAGGTGAACACGTTTCTGAAGAAGTAACAAAAGATGAAAGTAGTAATGAAGCAGATCGTACCAAAATTACTTTGGGTACAACCAAATACACAGCAGGATCTAGAGTCGGAATCGGTGGATATAGAGCTAAAGGACAAACGACTTTGAACAGTCAAAACAGTTCAGCAGAAATAACAGAAAGTGAAACTGGGAATGAAGCAGGTAAATCAAAGACTACTTTTGGAACAAACAAAGTCTCAACATCATTTGGCACAAGAGTTACAGGACAGTCCGCTTCAGAGAATAAGGCAAGTTCAGGTGAAGTAACTGAGGAAAACGCCAGCACAGAAACAAGTCGTACAAGTTTTGGAGCCAATAGATTCCATGGTCCTTCCGCAGGTTCGAAATTTGGATCATCTAGATTTGAAACAAAAGAACAAACGACATCAGAAGGTGAACACGTTTCTGAAGATGTAACAAAAGATGAAAGTAACAGTGAAGCAGATGACACCAAAGTCACTTTAGAAACAACCAAAGCCTCAGCAGGAACCAGAGTCGGAATCGGTGGATATAGAGCTAAAGGACAAACTACTATTAGTAGTCAAAGAAGTTCAACAGAAATAACAGAAGGTGAAACTACGAAGGAAACAGGTCACAGATTTGCCACAACATCTGGTCTGAAATTTAAAGGACAATCAGCCTTGGAGAACAAAGCAGGCTCAACTGAAGTAACAAACGAAGATGTCAGCACAGAAACAGGTCGTACCACATTTGGAGCAAATAGGTTCCACAAAGCCTCAACAAGTACTAAAATTGGATTGTCTGGTTTCAAAAGAAAAGAACAGACAAGTTCAGAAGCAACAAAACAGAGTTCCGAGGAAACACAAGAGGAGGAAACTAGCGGCCAAGTCAATCGTACTAGAATCGGTTTTGGTGCACATAAAAATTCAGCCGGAATTAGCGGATCTAGTTTCAAAGTTAGAGGACAATCAACTGTGGAAACCAGCAGCAACGATACAGCAGAAGTAACGGATCAAGAAACTATCAAGAAAAATGATCGTGCCAAGATTAATTTTAGCGCAGATCGATTCAGAGGATTTTCGACTGCATCTGGAGCTGGGTTGTCTAGTTTTAAAATAAGAGGACAAAGTTCTTCAGAGGAAGCAGGAAGTGGTGAAACTAAAACTGAAACTGATCATGCAGAAACTAGTTCGGAATCTTTTGGAAAAGTTAAAGCGGAAGGAGTTTCAACAACATCGGGAATTGGTTTAACTGATCTTAAAGTAAAAGGGCAATCATCAGAAGTTGAAAATACATCAACAACAGAATTATTAGAGGAAAACAATAATAATCAGTCGACAGATCACTCGAAGATCACTTTTGGAACAGACAGTGGTTCTTCAATAAACTCCGAAATTGGCTTTAAAGTAGAAGGTGCCAGCGTTACAGGAAACAAAAGTAGTTCAGAAGTTACATCAAGCCAAGAAAATACCGAAGAAGCTAGTCGAATTGGAGGTTTTAAAGCTGGTTTGTCTGGGTTAAAAACAAAAACTCAAACTATTTTAGAAAACAGTCAAAACTTAACAGAAATATCTAAAAGCGAAGTAAGCAACAAATTCGCTGAAGCCAAAACTTCTTTTGGAACAAAAACATCCTCGTCGTCAACATCTGAATCAGTTGGTATTTCAATTGGTGAACAAGCATCAATAACAGATGACAAACAAATCGCAGAACAGATCATACACCATAAGAATGATCATGCAGATTTTGGTGCGAAGAGAATACAAGGACTAGCAACGGCATCTGGTGCTGGCCTTAAAATTAAATCACAAACTTCATCGGAAGTAACACACGAACAAGAAGGTAGCAGCCATGAGTCGAGTACATCGACAACGTCCAGCGCTGATCTTAAAATTAAATCAGAAACATCATCAGAAGTAACACACCAAGAAGGTAGCAACGAATCGAGGACATCCTTTGGAATAAATAAAGCAAAAGGATTTTCATCTCGAATTAAAACAAATTTTTCGGGAGTTCAAACTAATCAAGAAATAGACTCAGAGAATAAAACTACCACAGAAGAAGTAAAACATGAAGAAACAAGTCATGAAAATAGCACCACGATCACTTCTGGTAAACATAAATTTCAAGCAGGATCCGGACGGAAAATTCTACGAACGCAAGTTTTTAGATCACCAGAATCGATTTTAGAAAAGAATACAACTTCAGCGGAAATAAATCAACAATCAGGTTTTAAGAAGATCGCTTTTGGTGCAAAACGTTTACATTTGACGACTTCAAGTGAAAATACATCGTCATCGGCTGAAGTTAATGATATAAAAAAATCCGATCATTCAAGCGTAGAAGTTGAGAGTGAGATCAAAGTAGAAGGAGCTGATGTAGGATCAACAACAAGATTTGGTAAACCAATTCTTAATATTAAACCAAAATATATAGCAACAGTCCCAACCACAACGACAGCAATTCCCGAAACAACTGAAATTGATCATTCAGCAGATTTTACAGAAACACCTAAAAAAATTAAGCTGCCAAATTTGAATTTTAAACAACGTGCACAAAATAATGGATTGCTTCTTACGACAGAAAAAATAGAAGATGTAGAAGTGTCGACATTACAGCCATCAACTAATTCAGCTGAGCTGAATGACACTGAAACAACGACTGAGAGTTCGACACGATCTACTCTCTTCAAACCAAAGTTGGGATTAAAATTCAAACCAAATCGTCCTTTTACAACTACACAATCAACAACGCAAATATCAGAAGATGAATCTGCTACTACAAGAACGTCTGTTTTAAAGTCGAATATAAATTTGAAATATAAGTTGAATCGTAGTGAATCTACTACTGAAAATAAAACATCTACTACTAGTTCTACTACTGAAAATAAAACATCTTCAGCTGAATTGAATACTACTACTAGTGAAACTACAGAACGAACAAATCGTTTTAAGCCAAATTTAGGACTTAAATTTAAACTTAATACTAAAGGATCTTTAGAAACGACAACAGTTGCATCTACGGATTCTGTTGAACAAAATGAAGTAGAAACAACAACTGAAAGTGTTACTACTACAAGACCACCACTTTTTAAGCCAAATTTTAATTTAAAGTTTAAGCCTAATCGTATCGCGACTACAACTGAATTTGTGCCAGAAACAACTTTACCATCTACAGACACAACAACAAATTTGCCAGACTCCAATGAAGCTGTTCAAGTAGCAGCGACTTTAAAGCCTTTAAGTTTTAAAAGACCTTCGTTCCAGCCAAAATTTAAAGGATTGAAAACGACCACCATTTCTCCAGATGTTACAACAACAGCTGAATCAGAAGTAGCAGAAGTTAATGAAATAAATGAAAAAATATTTGAAGAGTCGAAAAAATATACAGCAGCTCATAATGCGATTCGATCAACCACAGGACATCCCCACGACTACTCTAGCAACAATGAAATATCTGAAAATAAATTTCATACTTTAGATTCAAACGTAAATCAACGTGGAAGTCCAGAAACGGAAGGGATTATACTTTATAATCGTAAAACTCACTGGGAAACACGACCTGGATCAAGTATTGGGCAGACAGACTCTCCCATAATATATATTGGTAAAATAGAACCAAACCCCAAGTTATTTCGAAAAGCAAAAACTGTAGTTGGTAGTCAAGAAGTAACTGACAGCAGTAATGAAGCAACAACTACAGAATTGCCTGTTGAAACTAGTGCCGAAGTAAATGGTGGTTCTGTAACAGAAATTCCTTTTCACGAAGACAGAGATGATGTAAGTACTGAAGACGAAAATCTTGAATCACTTTCAAAAGCTGAAACACAATCGATAACATTATCAAAAAACTCCAAAAATAGGAATCATTTTTTTCGGTTGGCCGAGCCTAATAAATTTTTAAGACAAGATCAATTAAAACTTGTCTCAACAAGTTCGGATACAATAAGTCAATCAAATGTGACTGATACAACAATAAATAATGATTCATTACCAGAAACTACCGCTACTACTATCCTCAATCCCATTGAAGAATCCTCAACCCTTCTAAATATGAATTTAGAAAATGATTCAGAAACAGAAATTCCTTCAATTCCAATAACTGACAAAACATTAACAATAGATGAAACTGACTCAATAACAGATAAATCAGACAATGATGACTCTGTAACTGAATCAAATTTAATTGAAACTACTACAACTAATTTCCTTTTTTCCGGAACACCAATTAAGCCAACTTCTTCAATAATAACTTCTTCAACGATTGATGAAACCAATAACATCAACAATCATCAAGGTGGTGAATCAACGTTATCAACAAGAACAAAAACATCGGGAAAAGTAAGTAATATAAGACCATCATCTAGACGTCCATTATTATCGTATCAATCGAAAAAATCATCAGCAACAATTGATGATGAATCAAAAATTGATTCTGATTCAAATGATGAGATACAAATTAGTGGTTTAAGTCTTACCCTCAATCAATCAGCGGAAACAGCACATGAATCTGAAAAGAATTTCTCTAATCGTCGTTTATCACAAAAAAAATCAAATGTTATTTTAAATGGTTCAAAGAATTTGATTAATACAACAGAGAAATCAGTATCAAGTTCTTTGGACAATCTTATTGAAAGTAGTTCAGAAACGACAGAACTTCCAACTGGAGAAGTTGATGCTCAAACTCTTCGAAATACATTAATATTTTTAAAAGGCCCCGGTTCTGAAAATAAACAACAAAACTCATCCACGGAAGAAAGTTCTAGTGAAGAAATATCAAATGAAGTTCAAATTCTTTCTGAATCAGTGCGTGACGTAACTGCTGATCCTGCTGATAATACAACAGTAAGGAACACATTGATATTTTTAAAAGGTCCAACACCATTTGATACAACATCATCACCGAGTACTGAAGATATTACGACTGAACCAAATTTTGATAGTTTGGAAGCTACCGAATCACAAATTGTTAGTGAAGATGAAGATGAAGAAGTTGAAAAGGCTACTATATCTGTATTAACTCAACAAAAATCAACAACAGCAGAAAAAAGTGGCACTGATGAAAATACATCAACAACAACAAAACGGTTATATTCTCCTATTAAACGCCTGAGAACAACAACTGAATCTTCAAAAGATGAAGAAGAAGCAAGTGAAGAAGCAAATGTTCATGAAAATAGTGAAAGTAAACTAAATTCAACAGAAAAACAAAGCATAAGCAATACTGTATCTGGTGGTAGAAAAACTTTTTCATCGTTAGCACGAAAAGCTATAACCAGTAAAAGCCAAACTGTTGAAACTGAAGAAAATGTTGATGAATCTACTTCGGATGATTCTGCAGTTGAAAAACAATCTGGTTTAGCTACAAGAAGACGATTTGGAAAACCACAATTAGCAACTGCTTCAACCAAATCTACAGCCTCAGAATCAACAGATCATGAAAAAGATGTTTCAGCCGCTGAAGATATATCAACAAGCAAATCTTCATTTTTACTTAACAGACAACGTTCAAGAATTGCAACTACAACTAAAGAAGAAGGAGATGAAGAACATCACAAAGAAAGTTCTACTACATCAGGACTACCTCGAAGACCATCATTTGCACTTTCAAGACAACGCACAACAACAACAACAGCCACCTCTGAAGAGTCGGAAGCAGATGAAGAACAGCACGAAGAAACTTCTACTACTTCAGGATTACCGCGAAGACCATCATTTGCACTTTCAAGACAGCGCACTACAACAACAACAACAGCCACCACTGACGATTCGGAAGCAGTTATAGAAAACGAAGATGTTTCATCTACAAAAAAACTCCCAAGCAGACCATCTTTCTCACTAACAAGATTTCGTTCTGGAATAAATTCAACAACAAGTACAACAGTAGCTGAAGAACAGGAAGAAGATGATCAAATTTCATCAACTATAAAATCATTTTCTAGACCATCATTCTCCGTTAATAAATTGCGTTCTAGAAGTTCTGCATCTACAACTACAACTTCCGAAGCAGCCGATAATTCGGATGATGAACAACAACAACAACATGAAGAAAATGAAGAAACATCAACTACTAAAAAATCACTCGTACGTCCTACGTTACCAATAAATCGTTTCCGTTCCAGAGTTAGTACTACTACTGAAGCACATGAAGAAGACGCGGAAGAAAATGAAGAAGCGGATGAAAATTTGGAAGTTAAAACAACAACAAAGACCGCCAATCGGTTTGGGACAAGAATAAATAGATTTGGTACAACAACTACTAAAGTTGTTGAAGAAACGGAAGCGAAAGATGAAGAAAATGTAGCTGTAGAAGAAGAAGCAGATACTGTTACAAAAAGGACATTTACAAGATTTAGTAAATTAAATATAAAATCAGGAGCAACAGAAAAATCAGATAGTAATAATGACACTGAGCATGTAGAAGACACAAACGACACTCCTACACGTAGACCCCTTTTAAGGCCTTCACTTGCACTTAATAAATTACGTTCTGGAGCATCTTCGACCACTGAAAAAGCTGGTGAAGAAGACGATACTGAAATTGAATTAACTCCGACTACGAGAAAATCATTTACAAGACCGTCTTTCGCAGTTAACAGACTAGGATCTAGGTCAAGCACTACCACTGAAGAACCAGAAGGTGATGATTCACAAAATAAACTTGACGAGACTTCCGCTGATGATGCTGAAAACTCTGAAGTTACTCCGACTACAAGAAGATCTTTTACAAGACCATCAGTTTCGATTAAGAAATTACGTTCTGGAACAAGCACAACAACTGAAGCATCTGAAATTGATGATACACTAACTAAAAACGAAGAAAATGTTGTTGAAGAAGTTAAAACCGAAGTGAGAAAACCTTTTGGAAATTTTAATAATCGAAGAAGAGTTTTAATTAAATCTAAATCGAATACTGAAGAATCTGATTCGAAATTGAAGATTTCTGAAGAACCTAATGTGAATGAAGAGGCTTTAGTCAAACAAGAAAGCGATGATGATGATGATGAAATAAAAGCCCAAGTTGTAAAACCTTTTGAAAATTTTAATAATCGAAGAAGAGTTCTCAATTCAAAATCAAAAACCACTGAAGAGTCTGATGGAAATGAAGCAACAACATTAAGACCTTTTGTAAATCCTGCGCTATCGTTAAACAGATTACGATCAGATTCGAAACTAACAAAAAGAACCGATGATGGAGAAATAAATAATAATAAAGATGAAGAATTAAATGAAGAACTTTTAGATACAGAAGAGAAAACTTTAAATTCTGCTACATTACTCACAAGACCATCTCTTTCACTCACCAAAATTCGACAAAATAACTCAACAATTACAAACAGTACCGACGATGAAACTCTCGATACAAATTCATCAAACAAAAAGGACGAATCAAAAGAACTTGAAGAAGATAATCTTGAAACTGATACAGAAATCAAAAAAACTTTTGCTCATGTAGAAAATAGTAAAGGTGCTAAAATTAATGAAAATATTATTGATGAATCAATTGAATCAACAGAATCTTCAAATGAATCTGATATAAATATCAATAAAATTATTGATTCAGAAGAAAATGATACAGAAACTGATACAAAATCTGATTTAGAAGAACATGATTCAGCTTCGGATTCAAGTACTGAATTAAGTACTGAAATTGATTCGGAATTATCAAAATCAAGTTCTGGATCAACAGATTCAATATCAGATTCTGAATCAAGATCAGATTCTGAATCAGAATCAATTGAAGATAATTTTGATTCAAAAACTGATATAACATCACTTTTATATGATACAACAACACCATCAGGATTTTCTATATCAACCGATATGATTGATGAATCGAATGAATCAGGAACAGAAAGTATTGAGTCAGAAGATAGTGTAAATAAATTATTGGAAAAATCAACAGTACTTGGAGAGCACTTTAATGAAATAAATCAGACGGAAAGTGAAGAAAATGAATCTAAAAATGAAGAAAGTAAAGAAACATCTTTAGAAGTTAAGGATGAAGATAGTGTTAGTGTCAAAAAAGTGGAACAAAAAACTTCTTCAACACAAGGATTGAGAAGATTTCCGAGTGTTTTAGGGAATCGCTCACGTCCAGGATTAAGACCAACTCCTTCCATTAGTAAGACTGATGAAAGTGAAGATGACGAAAAGGAAACAACATCTGAAAAATCTGAAATAGCAACAAAACTTCAAACTTCTAGAACTTTTGGACGTGCTGGTATTTTGGGTAATAGAAATCGAATTGGACTTAAAACTGCAACGCAAATAAATGAATCGGAAAAAAATACCACTGAAGATGAAGATGTTCAGGATGAAAAAATTGAAACAACACCAACGCGACGTCGTTTTGGAGGATTAAATAGACCAAGTTTAGCAACTAGAGTACCAACTAAAACAGAGTCAGTAGTCAAAACAAACGAAGGCGTAGGTCGATTAAACCCAGCCCTTTCACGTCTGAATCGTTTTAGACCAACTCCAAGAAGTTTTGGCGGTGCTGCTACCAAAACCACAGTATCTAATGCCGACGATGAAGAATTAAACGAAGAAGAGCATGAAGTTGTTGAAAATAAACCCATTCAAAATTCAGCAGCAAATCGTTTTGCACCTTCTAGAAAACCTTTACTTTTTGGCCGTAATCGTTTAAATCTTTCAACAACACTACGAACACAAACTGATGCGAATCAATCAGAAAATAAGACTAACAGCGAACATGAAGAAGTTACTGAATCAAATTCAAGACAAAATCGATTAAAATCCTTCAAGAATCGTTATTCCCAATCCAATTCTACCATTGCTAATACTAACGAAGAATCTGTAACGGATGAAACTGATGTTGTTGAAACATCACATTCTAATTCCACTGAGTCAGTAACAACAAATAATGTTGAATCAATTTCTAAATCTGAAAAATCTGAATCGGATTCAGAATCTGAAACGAATGGTTTTATCGGGGAGGATGGTAAAAAGGTAGATGTCGATGGGAGTGTTGATAATGGTGAAAGAACGTTATTAAGCTCTAATCGTCGTTTTCAGTCAAATTCCAGTTCTTACGATGAATCAAATAATACGAATTTCACCGAAATTGAACGCACTACTAAAACAGTCAATGGTCGTAGGGTAAGAGTATTAAAATTAAGACGACCAGCTGCTAATGCTACATCGGATGAGATTGGTGAACAATTAGGATCGGGAAGGCCTTTTATTAGGAAAATTATTCATAGACGTCCGTTAAATGATACTAGCGATAGTATTGCTGATGTTGTTGATGAATCAAAACCCGGAAGAAAGTTTAGAAAAGTTTTAAAGGCTGTTAGACGATTGAATGGAACTATTGTTGAAAATTCAACCAGCGAAAATGCTAGTACTACTACTACTACAATAAAGGAATCGTTCAAACCGATTTCTTTGGGTGATGGAAGAACACATTTGAAGAAAATCGAAACAGAAGTGAAGATAGAGTCGGATAGTGTGAATACTACTACTGAAGAACCAGTTTCTAGTAGTGAAAATAGTGTCAGTGATGAGTCTATTTCTTCAAGTGAAGAAACTGTTACTAGTAATGAAGTAACCAGCGAAGAAAATGTAACAAATGAAGAAACTCAAGCAGAAAAGAACTTAGATACAAAAGAGGATACCGAAAATAAGATTATAACATCATCCGAAGAAGATGAAAGAGAAGGAAAGAGTATATCTATTGAAGAACGAAATGAAAAAGAAAATGCTACAGTAGAAACTGAACAAGAATTGAAGAATGATACTAAAGAAGAAGATGAAAAATCTGAAAGTAGTTTAGACACAAATAGCGAATCTGCGATTTCAACAACAAAAAGTAAATTATATGCAAGCCGCAGACCATATAGACCAACAAAACCATCTGTTAGTGCAATTACATCAACCGAATCAACAGCTCCAACACCAAAAAGTTATGTTCGAAAATACAGTAGTAATTTCAATTTACCAAAACCACCATCAGAAGTTGATACACCAGTAATTGTTACTGAAACAGGAGGAAGTTTTGTTCGACCTTTATCAGCGACGCGAAATAAAATTCATAGTAAAATAACTGGTCTAAAAACAAATGAACAAAATGAAGATGAAGATGATGTAGATGCTGATGAACCAGAAGATGAAAGTGGTGAAGAAGACGTTGATAATGCTTCAGAAATTGAAGAAAAACCTGAAGAGGAAAATAAAATTATTAAAACTGTTAACAAACATTATTTCGGACTAAATCGAACTAATACTCCTATTGGTGTAAATATACCAAAACCGGATCTGGCAATAGTTAAGGATGAAGCACCAAGTGAAGAAACTACTGAAGAAGATGAAAGTGGTGAGGAAGAAAGTGAAGAGGAATCACCATCGGTAGCACTTTTTAATTCTAGGATTTATAATAATGTTAATCGAGTAACACAAAAACCCCCAATACCGATTGCTAGGCTAAATCAAGGCGCTGTTGTTAATCAAATTCAACAGCAACAACAACAACAACAACAGCAACAATTATTACTACAACAGCAATTACAAATGCAAATACAGCAACAGCAGCTTCAACAGCAATTACAACAACAACTATTACAGCAAACACAATTACAACAATCGCAACAACCACAAATTATAAATTCACCAACAATTGTTGAAGATGCACATGAAAATCATGAATCTGATGAGGGTGATAGTGAAGAAGATGATGAAGAAGAAGGTAATGATGAAGAAAAGAATGAAATTTCATCAAGTCCAAAACCGTTTGCTGGTTTTGGTGGTAATAAGCCAATATTAACAAATGGACAAATTACAACAACGACAAAAACTCCTTTAATTAATCGACCAGTTAGGCCAACTAGACCAACAAATAAGCCGCGCGTAGTTAATCGTCCCATATTTACAACAACACATCCTGCATCCTCAAAAACTGGTAATACACCACCCCAATTAACACCAATTACAACACCAACATCCTTTAGATTAGCTGTTACAAGATCATATGAACGTAAATATTCCCCAACATCAACTGAAGGTACACAACAAGATAATTCATTAATTGAAGATTTGAATGTTGATGCATTAAATGCTCGTAATAAAAAAATATTTGAAATAACAAGTAGAAAACACACAACAGTTAAACCAAAATCAACAACAAAAGATACTAAATTATACACAACTGATATAACCGATACAACATCAATATTAATGCACACAACACAACAAGAACAACAATTATTTGAACAACAACAAGAACAAGAACAACAACAACAAAATGTTGAGATATTATCAACGTCATCTATTGGTGAAACAATAAATAATTTTGATACTAATTTACAGGAGAATATTATTGAAAATGGTGTTGAATATACAACAAGCCGTCGGCCAATTACATCAACAACATCCAAAATGACAACATTAACGCATATTTTCGCGATTAGTGATGATGATGAAACAACAACAGAACGTTCTAGTACTGAACAGCCAAATACAGAGAAGAATGAGAAATTAGTTGAAATAAATCGTGTTTTTGAAATTTATTCTAAAGAGAATAGATCGAAATTGAATGGTAAAGGTCATGATAATGATGAAACATCAAGTACAGATTGGAAGCTAGAACAAAATGCAACATTGGATAAATTAGGTGAAATAAGTCGAGTTAAATTTGTTAAATTAGTTGAATCTGATTCAGGTGGTAGGAGTAAATCATTGGAAGATGGTGGTGAGTTAGTTATTGAAGGGCGTAGTACTGTTGCTGATTATACACCAACAGAACCAACACCAGCAATAACAAAATCAACATCATCATCGTCAAGCTTCCAGCCAGTTAGAAATTCTTTACCAATAATTGATGATGCTGAAAATGATGAAAAATCAAAATCAGCCAGAAAGCTATCATTACCAGAACTGATATTTAGTGTTGAAACATCAACAATATCATTAGAAGGTTTATTTGATAGCTCAAGAAAATCAAAAAGTATTGAAACCGAAGAGGTTGTTGGTCCAGTTTATTTAGCATCGCTTGGTGAAACGCAATTTTCAAATTCAGTTATTGAAACCCCACCATCTGGAATTCAATTAATTCTTCCTGAATCTTCAACAACACCGACAACACCATCGACAACTACTACAACAACCACAACAACACCATCTAGTACTACAACTATGGAAGCACCAATTGAAACAACTGAAATACCAACTTTATTACCAAAAACTGATAAGCCAATCAACTATGTACGACCATTAGTACCATTATTACGGCCAGAATCAAATGAATCATCACCGCTAGTCATCTCGATTGCAAATTTAGACAAAGTAATTCTTAGTAAAGTACCAAAATCAGATTCAAGTGTTGCATCCTCTGGTGTTATTAGTACAGTAGTTGAAGCACCAAAAACATCCAATATTGGTGTGAATACCCTTAGTAGTACTAGTACTAGTACCAGTAGTAGTAGTAGTAGTAACGATAGCAATTCAAATCATACTGAAACTGTTGTTCAAACACAAACTAGTTTTAGTAGTGAAACAAAAGTAGTGCGTAAAAAAGTGCCACGTAAATCGAAACACTCTAGGCGTCGAACGACAAAGAAAATTGAAGATTCTACAACAGAATTACCATTAGGATTGTAGTTTATCTCTATTGAAGAAAGAAAAGAAAAAAAGAAAAGAAGCGCGCCTCATACATAATTTCTTTATTATTTCTTTATTTTTTTTTCTCAAATAAGCTTATATTAAGTAAAAATCGTTGCCAAATCGATGCGCTTACCAGTTTTATTCTTTAAGTGAATGGTTTTTATTTTGTTTAATTTTAATTTTTAAGTAGATAAAACTATAGAAAGTAGAAAATTCTACTCTAAAAGTCAAGCCATATTACTTTTAGTCGTTTAAGCTTTTTTTTCTTTTTGTTTTTTATTTTTTTCATTTCATTTCCTTTTTTTTATATTTTTATTTTTTGGGCTGTTAGTTTTATTTTTTTTAATCAAGGATTGCGCATAGTCCATACATGCATACAATATCTAGCCAGAGTCTAGAATTCTAGTCTATTTAAATCTTTACTGTGGTAGTTTATATCAAAAAATGTTTTGTGGCTTTTTAAAACAAAATAATTTTTTTTTATTCAAGACGCATTCTTTCTATTTATTCTTATTGAAAAAATGCGTCTTGGCTAAACTGGTATAATTATTATAAACCCGTCTTGTTTTCTTTTTGTCCTTATTTTTTTTTTTTTTTGGATTTTGCAAATATTTTTAATCTGATTTTGCAAACTTTAATATTTTTTTTTTCTAAATAACATAAAATATTATTATTTTCTTTTATTATTATTAATTATACTTTTGTTGTAGCTGAGTTTTAGTTGTAAGAAATTTTTTTAGATATTTAATTTTTAAGTTAAATATTATAAATGTAAAAATTTTATATTGGCATATTTTGTGTTGTTGGTTCAATGTCACAAGTGAAACTTTAATTATTATTTTGTATAAAAAAACACAAGAATTTATAAAATAATGAAATTATTGTAATATTTTGTAAGTTTAAAAAAAAATGTTGTAACATGTCTCAATTGCAGATTTTATTTGTATAATTTGTTTGATTGAATACATGTTTTTTTTTATATAAGTTTTGTACAAAATTACACAATACATGACAAACATACTATATTACATATATTATTGTTCTTTTACACAATTTTTAAAAAATAATGATAATTAGAGTTATTTGTTAATTTACAAATGATTTCAGGTAAGATTTTTTTTAATATGGTCATTTCAAATATGATTTATAATTTATTTGAATTTTTTCAAAACTTTATACCTACACATTTTTGCCAATTGATTTGATTCGTAATATCTATTTTCAATTTAATTGTAAGTAAAGTGGTGCAGAATACATATTTCAATGATGAAACTCCATGTATACTGAAAACACATGCCAAATTTCAAGCAATCGATGTGAACTACAAATTAATTTTTAAGTAGCTTTGACATCGTTTTTACTTTACGACTCATTATCGAAGGTTATTTTTGAATTTTTTTGACTAGTCTGCATGACTTACTCCCAAATCAACGTTTTGTCGACTCTTGCATTGAGTTTTAAGAATATTGTACCCTATACCTCTATGCATTTCTTCAACAATCTATTCCCATTGCTTTTTTAAATGAAATTCAGTTCTTTCAAAGTCATATCTAAATTCTACACCTGTCAATTCCTTCACTTCTTCTTTATATCTGTATAATCGACCACCGAGAAAAATCTTTAATAATTTCTCTACCAGCATCTCATTTTTAGTAAATCAAGGACTCACTTTAGACGTTTAACAAAACTTTCAAAAAAATGGCACAAGAATTTTCATTTCTAACAAAAAAAATCAAAAGGCAAGAAAATCGATTTTATATTACAGATTATATCAAAATTCCACCTGGGTACAAAATTCAAATTCATATCTTTTGAAATCAACTATTTCCAGTACTTCTTAAACAAAATACTAATTTTAATATATTAAAATTATATAACTATACAACTTCTTACAAAACTACAAATAAATTCCTTTAACTCATCCGCAGAAAGATCTCAAAATTAGATCCCGATTATGTTCCTTTCACAAACCTGTATTCCGAAAAAATATGTCTAGATTCTAATCTATCTTAAATATTTGCATTTATCTCCAGCACATAAAAAATAATTACAACACTTTTATGGATCGAAATTAAAAATGTTCTTCAGACTAACGGCTCATTTAAAAAACCGTTATAAAACCAGTTAATTAATTTAGTAAACCTACATTAAAAACAATATCAGCATAAAAACTCATCTAGATCTGAATTTCTAATTAAAATTCCTTCAATAACCTTGAATTTGCAAAACTTATTAACTATAAGTTATCGCATTAATTCGATCTTGATTTTATATTATTACAAAAAAAAAAATTGAAAGGTTTAAATTAAATGGTTAAGCGTGATAAGTATTGCAAAATTTTACTGTTTGTACTATAATTATTCTTCAATAACGAAAATTCAAAATTAAAACTTATAAAACAACTCTCAATCACCCTAAACAAACAAACAAAAAAAAAATACAAAACTAGCGCGACTGCACCTTATTTATTAAAAATTAACAAGTTATCAGTCGTTTATCTCTGGATAAAGCATTCATAAAGGCACATTTATATCAGGCCACCAGAATATAAATGAGCAATTAAAGATCGCGTCGGATAGTTCACCAGAAATTTTACAGCTTAACAACGTAACGATCAAAGTTACTTCACGGAAACTTATTTCTTGTTATCATCGAAACATCGTTAAATAACCGCCAAAAACCAAAATACACATACGAAAAAAAAGTACTTTTGAAGAAGAAAAAAAAAATGGAGGCATTTCGGAATATTATTTGCATTTAATTAAAAATTGTTCAAAACAAGATCACAATAATGAAATTCACAGGTTAAATCATAATCTCTTTTTCTGGATGCGTAAATTAGGTATTAAACTGGATTTGGAGGAGTGTGTGTGCGCTTCTTTGTATTTAAGTAGGTTTTGTTATTATAATCGATATATTTACCAAGTCTGTAGATCTTAGGAATCTTTTCTATTCATATAAAAGCTTGATGGTGTCTCTAAATCCCGGTATGCAAGGCTCAAGGAATTTGCTCAGGAAAACTTCTGCATTTATTTCCCTAAGAAAAATTGACAGTTCAGAAATTTTGACAGTTCCTTTTTTTCATTGCGTACATAAATTGTTTTATGAGTGTTTGGAATAAATGAAATTGTTTTAATTAATAAGGAATTAAAAAAGAATTAAAAAAATAATAATAAAAATTAATAAAATGTTATTTTTAGTATTGCGGAAAGTTCCTTTCAATTTCAAAAAACAGCTGACATGTCATGTACTCATGAACCGTTAAAATTCCTTCAAGAAATAAATGAATCGACACTTATTTCTGAAAGAAAAACTAAAATTTTATCAAAAGCGACATCTGCTTGTCACTAAAAAACACGATATTTCTGGTGTGAATTTCTTGACTCTAGCATACCGGTTGCAGAAATCGCTCCAGAAAATATTTCTGAACGATTTCTTGACCATTTTTTTTTACATAGGTTTAAGATAGGCAAAGAAATTTCTTGAGCCTTGCATACCGGGCTTAAGTAAAACAATTTTTTTGCATGTCTTCAACTTGTGCGAACCACTGATCTGGTGGAAGATCCCCTTTAACTACCAGCATGTGGAACTCGAGTCTACGATCATTTAATGAGTGGAACTCGAATCTACGATCTCTGGAATGGCAGCTAAACGCATGAACTTTTTGCACCAACCAAGCTTACTCGAAACTGTAGTCTACTATCATAATAACACTGTTCCACTGAAATCGATGTTTTTCGGCCTATACGGTATATCTAATTCAATTAGAGAGAGCTTTTGTTTACGAGGACACTAGAACAGCCAAGGGTCTGTAATTGTAATATCTTATTACATCCAAGATTTTAAGCATTACGGACTAGTAGTACAAAAGGTTGACTCCTAAGCTTCTTCGTATCACAAAAAAGCATAAGTTTTAACACTATTCTATTTATCGAATTAGTTTTACTACTAGGATCTGAACCATGGCATGGCCAATGGCATGAAGGACTAGTGGTACGGCAAAGACCTATCTTAAGATGACACGTTTAAGGTACTACTACCGGGAAAATTTTTCAAAAAATCGATTTTTTTTTCTTTTCATTTTACGATTCCTTATACTATGAAGAATAACCTACTTAATTTTTATAAAGAAATTCGTAATAGAAAAAAAGTTACAGCACTGTAGGGTACTACTACCGGGAAAAATTTCAAAAAACTTTTTTTTTCCATTTTTCGTTTCCTTACACTATGAAGAATAACCTACTTCATTTTTATAAGGAAATTCGTAATAGAAAAAAAGTTACACCACTGTAGGGTACTACTACCGGAAAAAATTTCAAAAAACCGATTTTTTTTTCATTTTTCGATTCCTTATACTATGAAGAATAGCTTTATAAAGAAATTCGTAATAGCATAAAAGTTATAGCATTTTATGGTCGACCGCCTTCGTAGTGTAAAAACCATAAAAGAAGACAACGTGTGTCCCATTCGCTCTAGTTGTTTGAAAGCGCAGCGTTTTCACTCAAACAACCAGAGCAAACGGAAAACTCATTGCCTTCTTTTATGGGTATATAGATATATCTCCCGCCATTTTGTGGTGTCCGAAATATTAGATTTAAAATGACGTTATATAGATTGCTGAATTATATTCGTCACACCCTTTCATTTGATTCCCATACTGAGAGGGTTGTGAAGAAAAAGGTAATCCGCCATTTTGAATTTGGAATGACGCCACACAACTAATTGTATTCTACCTGTCATGCACTTCCATTTTATACCCATGTGGGTGGGTCGGTGAACACAATTGCAAAAATCGGCCTCCATTTTGTAACCGCCATCTTGATTTTTGTACAAAATGGTCACATTGCATTGTCAAGAAAACTACGCATGTGTGCAAAATTTGAAGTTAATCGATTTCAAATGGTGGGTGGCATTAATAATTTTCTACTCAATAATGACGGACTCCCATACAAGCTTTCATACCCTATTTCAACCCCTTAAAGCTTTTGTTTCGGGAGAAAAAGTAGCCTATGTCCTTCTCCAAGGTCTAATCTATCTCTGTACCAAGTTTAATCAAAATCGGTTAAGCGGTTTAGGCGCGAAAGCGTAACAGACAAACAGACAGAGTTTATAATATTAGTAGGGATAAAGCGAACCAAAACATTAAACACGTTTTTCTTGAAATTTCATTTTTTCGGCTGAGTGAGAATTAATCTCAGGATCTACTGAACCGATTTTAATAAACTTGGGTGCGTTTTGTTTGTTAAGGTATACCCTTTTGTAATTTACCACATTTTAGAAAAAAAATTAGGAAAAAAAAATTTGGGAAGTGAAAAAGGGTGAAAAAAAATGCAATTTTGTCAAACTTTTTTTCAAACTTTCACCATTTTTTTTTTGTTTTTAATTTTTAACTAATTGTGGTAAATTACAAGGTAAGAAACTTTCCTTTATAAAATCCCGTTCGAATTTTTTATTGCAAACTTCTCAATTCTGAGATTATCTCTCACTCATCGGACTATCTCTTTTTTGAGCTCTTGACTTAAGCGCCCCCTACCTTAATGGCAAAAAATAGAAATAAACTAAAACATTTTTTTTTATAACCTTTAAGGACTAATAATGTTATAAAAAAAATTTTCTTGATAATATCTAACATAGCGGCTGAGAAAAAAATTATTAAAAAAGTGCTTATTTTTTGTCGTTTTTCCGGTAGTAGTAGCTTAAAGTATTTATTTTTTTAATCAGTGTTAAATAAAAAGACATTACTATTAAAAAGTACAACAAGGTAACACAAAAAAAACCTAAGATTATGTACATCAGTTTTTATAGTACAAGAATTTAAAATGATATAATGCCTATGTCATGTTCCAACTTTACTCTTCACTTGATCAATTCCAACAGAGATTTTAAATTTCTTTCAGATTCATTTCCTGGTACTTTTCTTAACAATACCATCACTTTCTTATACTTGACAACAAAACATTCCCACAAAAAAGAGCTCAAATTGGATACAAAAATTCCATCTACATTGTCTAGTAATTGCGCCTTTAACAATCTATAGACCTGCAATATGTTTGTTGCACGATCATAATACACACCACTAATTGTGCATTGCTTATAACTATTTCAAAAATGTCTTCTCTGCCCTAGAGGCCCCATTATGTATTATTAGATATCCATGAAAACAGAAGACGCAACTTCACATATGTGGATGGGATGAAGAAAATTTTTCTTTAACCATCTAATATCACGCCTCTTTTTCATAATTTCCACTTTTCAAACCAGTTTTACACCTCTGGCGAAATTAAGATTTTTCTGTTATGTAAAACCGAGTTATTATTGTTGTTGATGCCGAATGGTCACGTTGATTTAAACCCTATTATCATTGACATTGATGTGCTGCAGACGAGGTCGTTCATGCATTTGATTCGGAAATCAAAATTAGCCAGACGCGCAGAAGCATTGATAACATCGTCTTGTTGGAAGGAAGGCCTCTTAGAGGAAGCCAACAAAACTTACTTTGAATATTTTTAAAGGCCCCCGATTTTAAATTCAAAAGACATATCATCACCACATAAATCGGTATTCGGTATTTTTTAGTTTTGTAACATTTTTAAAGTAATTTACGAATTAAATATTAGATAAAAAAAAGGCAGACTTTAAATTGTCTTAATTTACAAGATATCCGCAAAGTATTTTGCAGTGACGACGGTTTCCGACTTTTAAGTGAAAGTGCAGGTGCCATCTTCGTCGTGCGCCAAACGAAAGTATAAATCGATGTTATGCAGCCAGAATACATATATATGGATATGTCTTCTATTCAACAACACCGGGAAAATCTTTCTTTCTGTTGTTTTATTTTATTTTAAATTTATCTAAAAATTATTTTCCATTTTAAAAAAAAAAGTTTTGGCACTCCAAATTTCTGCTTGCATTTCTTGCTTGACAAATCGATCATTTTGTGTAGGACAAACGGGTACGATTCAAACCCGGCGCATGCAAATGCGTTTAAGCTGAGATACTTATATGTAAGCGCACGCATTTTAAATACACGCCAACGTATATTTAACAAACAATGCTGATTGTGCTCGATTACAGGTATTTTGTAGGCAAGACAACTTCAGGTGAATAGTAAAGAGATTTTCTTGTTGTTGTTGTTACTTGACTCTGAGAAAATTTGTTTTTTTTACCATTGCATAACAATTTTCTGTAGAAATTGAAAGTGTAGTTTTGATTAGTTTGAAGTGTTTCAAAGTTATTTGTTGTGTGATTATAGTTTTTTTTTTGTAAAAATAATCGTGGGTTCGTAATAATAAATATAATAACTTTAGAGAGATTGAGGAAGAGATTGATGTAACAGATTGAAAGGAAACTTGTTAGTTTAAATTCGTGAACGAGAACAATTAAGTTATTCTTTTAATAAATCCCTTATTTTGTCAAAATCTGGATTGATTGATTGAAGATTAAAATCGAAGACTATATAGTGCTTAGATTTTATTAATTGGCTTAGAATGAAAAAATGATCTGACTATGAATGAATTATTATAATCTTTAGTTATTTACAACTTCTGCTTTTGAAGAATATTTACGCAACTTTGGAGTTGTTTTAAGATTTTTTCCCCCCCTATAGTTTCTCAAATATGTCGACTTTAAAAATTTATCTGACTTATGATATTTATGTCTAACTAGAAAGTTCAACTTCCTTTCTTCCAATGGCGCTACAGACCATATCAAGCCTTGGTCTCCTCTAAAGATTTCATCCAGTTTGTACGATTTCTAGCGGCTTGTTTCCACTTACGGTTTCCTAGGATCATATCTGCGTTTCTCGCTAGTGCGTCTTTCCATCTCTTTCTTTGTCTACACTAGTTTTTTGTATCCTTGTCTCGTCCATTCTTGCAATATGCCCTGCATACCTAACTTAACTTATTAACCTTGATGTAAATGGCTAATTCAGGTTTCTTATATATTTGATGCAATTCATCATTGTATCTACTTCTATACATCTGTCACTTTCGTTAACCGGACCTAATATTTATCTTAGGACTTGTCTTTCAAATCTATTAATTTTGTTCTCCAATTAGCTTCCATATTTCACTTCCGAAACAGAGGAGCGATCTAATAAGTACTTTATATAACATCAATTTTGATTTCCTGTGCACGAAACTTGATTTTACCCCTTGCCTAGTATCCAGATCGAGTGAAATTTCACTTACTTTTCACTTTCGTCATTTCACTTTGCATTAGCCTAGGATTAGTTCGGTAGTATGACAACAAGATGTCATTGTGATAAATGTTATATGTAACTGACACTCTAGGATATTTATCATTCAAAATGGCACGATTTCACAAGTGTAATCTATGTTATTTGGATACAAATTTGATAGTAAATATTTTTTTATTTAGAAATCTAGTGCGGAGAAGATTAATCGCAGTAATGATGCTAACAAGACAAATCAAATAAATTCAAAAATAAAACTTCCTTCAAAAAAAGAGAAAAATACAAATATACGAATAGAATTGAAAAAAACCTACAATTTCTATATTTTCCATGTTTAAATTTGATTTTTTCAATTTAATTTTTTTTAAATAACCGCAACTAAAAAGCCAAACATGACAGACAGTCGTGAAGTGAGGGTTCGTGGTCATTTCGCTGCGAAATATTGAAACAGCGACACCTGTTCATCAAATTTTTAACCTGTAAAATTTCTCTCGAACTGGATACTAGTAAGCGAAACGTTAGCGAAAAAAAATTTCGCTGTCATTTCACTCACCTTTTTTTACAGGCATTTAAGATAGGAAGTGAAATTTCACCCGATCTGGATACTGGCCTTATTCTAAATTGTGACCAGTCATAAGTCACAAGCTTTCGAGGCTCGTGCTTGTCATTGAGTTTGATTTTTGTGGCTGTTTTGGTATTCTAAGCATCCGTTTGCAGATTGTCTAAATATTGACTGCAAAATTAGAATACCAAATTGCCTCAAGTTGAGACTCGCGACACACTTGTGATGGCGTTGTGACTAGTGACTGCTTTTACATTACGGGTATTAGTATCTTTTTCTGGGCAAAAAAGGGCTCTATTTGCCTGTAGAATACGTTTATCTATTTCCTCTTATTCCTCATTTTTGTTAGTAATCAAGGATCCAAGGTAAATGAATTTATCAACTATCTCTATAATATAATCTTCGATCTGAAAAAATTTCATTGATGTCTTATTCTGTTAGATCGAGACTGTATCATAAGTTTGGTTTCGTCCTTATTTATTTGTAGTTCTGTTTCCTCACTCGATTTTTTCGACGTTTCGTATGATTGTTGTACTGCTTGCAGTGAACGTTTTACAATCATATCGCCATCATATTTTAATAAATGGAATTGATTTGTTAATGACAGTGCCAATGCTTTCCATATTTGTTCTTCTTATAATTCATTCTAAGTTTTTTTTTATTAATTTCACTATAATTATTAAAGCCAAACTTTTCACATTCTTATTTTCATTGACAAATCGTTTTTTTCAAGCATCTACTAAGAAAATCTCCGCAATTAAATCTTTCATTCTAAAGCCGGAGTTCGAACGGAATTACGTTCCCCATATAAAATACACGTAAAAAGATGCACGGAATTCCGTTCACCAAATTTTTCCGTGCCCTTTTTGTTTTATGAGTACGCAGTTCGAACGGAAAACTATTGGTAACAATTTAGCTTGTGCAATTCTCTAACAGGTGGCTTGCAGGGAATTGGAGACTTTTTTCCGTTCATGTTTGAACAGAATAAATGTTAGACAATTATTCCGTGTTGTGTGTTAGGTAATTTTGACAGGACGAATGAAAAACAGCTATTGCCGTCAGTTCGTGGTTTTATATGTGCGCTTATTCTCAACTGTTTAGCTTTTCTCCACGGTATTCTAGATGCAATTTTTTCGTGTAGAAATATTTACCAAAAATGCTGAACGGAATTCCGTGCGAACTCCATACTAGGCTTAAACATCGAAATATATTTTGACAACTCATCCCTACAAATTCCATCGTACCTACCATTTTCTTCATCAGAGTCATCTATTACCTACCTGACTCAGTAAATTTGCCAAATTTTTGACTACAAACTAACTTCGGACGCTATCAATAATGGACTGGGTAAGGCTTATTTGACTCTGCACACACAATCATCATAACGTCAGACAAACCATTTGCGTTTGTGACTGATCTGATAAAATTGACCACAATTGTCATCATTTTTGTACATATGTATGTCAAAATATATATCGCACCCTTAGAATGAAAGTGACCTAACTCAAAATTCGTGTATCTTCTGAGTTTGCTAAAAGCCTACTCTAAAACTCCGTGGTTAAGAAGAGCCCGAATTATGAGTAAAAAAAGCACAGCGTATACATCAACAAAAGTGACCGTTGATATCACTATTGCATGGATACTATACTCTTTTGAAGACTTTCTTGCTCATTTCCCACAAATTGCAATTTTTGGGTTAGGTCAGTTTCATTCTAACGGTGCGATATGTCAACAATAAAGTATTTACTAAATTCCCAGGCTTTATATTTACCTCATTCTTTTTTGAGATATCAAAAAATTTTCCTAGCTTATTTTGCGTGCATGCAACAGACTCTGTAAAGCGGCCATTTGCAAGTGCAAACTGAATTATTATTGGACATTTGCCGAAAATTGTTTTCATTTATTGACTTGAGTGCAAAAGCAACAAAGTCAATTGCTTGCACAAATTGCAATATTGACAGCACCCTTCTTCGTCTGTTTGTTTACCATTTTAATATCTAAAACCTAAGCGCTAACATTTAGTAGATTAGCATTATAAAAAAAACCAATGTTTCTCTTGGGAAAAACTATATTTATTTTATTAAAACTGAAATTGTGGACAGTGGTCTGTCAGCAGAAAAAAGTTGACTAAATGAAATCATATTCAAGTCGGGACACCATTAACGGTATTAAGCATAACTTATGAATTTAAATGAAAACACTAAAATAAATATATTTGAAATTATTCATAATGATGGATTTTGAATGAAAATATGTTAAAACTTTGGAAAAACAATTTTTATGGATTAACTTTCGGATTGATGCTGATTGAACGCTGCATTCATCAGGTAGATCTGCTATTTGTGGCTAAATTTAGAAATTCTGTTCTATTTATACATGTTCCAACTTTGTATAAATGTTAAATATTAAAATTTTGAAAAATACTATGCAAAACCTGTAAATTTGTTAGTAATTTAGATTGGTTTGAAAATAAAAAAAAGATATCAAGATTTAAATTCTGATGATTTTTTAAGAAAAATAAACCGAAAAAATAAAGCAAGTAAAAAAATTTAAATTATAATTCAGTTAGCAATTTTAGTTCCAACGCAACACAATACATACTTACTTTTTTCTCAGATTGTATATATGTAGATGATGATTTATTAAAAATTATCCTATGCTGTGCTAGTAACCAAAAGGCTCAACCGTACAACTCTGTCTGATCAATTCTCGCCATCAAACAGAGTTGTTCGATTGTTCAAAATTAATCCAAATAAAATAACCAAAATAACCAAAAAACTAGGTAAATTATACAATTTAAACTAAAATTTTGTTTTTATGGGAATGTTGAGTAATTTGGCACTAGTGGCATAATATTCCCTTAAAGATTGATTCTTACAAGTTTTTTTTCTGTTTACATTAATTTAACCCATAAATGACCACTTGTTCTCGTACGTAATTTTATCATCTTTAATACAAATTTTTGTATTGCTTTTTGCTAGTTGATAATGCTTGATCTAACTTCCAAGACCTCGAGACTAACTAAAAAAAAAATCCATTCGATACTCTCCATAACACTTATTCACTGACAATAATTTTGTTCGAAAATTTCATAAAATTTAATACCCACTGTTTCTTAAACACTTATACACGGTTTCCATAAAACTATGGAAATAAATCCGGATTTGCATAAGACATTAAAATTACAAATTAAGTGTCTTCCGAAGAAATCGTATAGTTGACTCAACTACAAAACGAGTACACTCACTAATAAAAATCTTTTCATTTTTATGTTATGAATGACTCACTAAAAAACTAGTTGTGAAATAAAACATAATTTTGTGGCCTCATGTTGCATTCCAATTTTAAAATATTCTGCATATTTTTGCTGATTTACATGATTTTTTATTTTAAACCAATTTTTTTTTTAAATTGGAGTGCAATTTTGAGACTCGTATGGCGTGTTTATCTTGTAATACACCCACAACAACATTTCATCACATGCCTTCCTTCTCATTAAGCTACATGTGAGTAGTTTTTTGTTTATATATTTGCTTCTATCAATGCTGAGTATTGGCTGTTAATTTATGCACAAACGTTGTTTAACTTTCACTTCTAAACCGTATGGTTTTTAACATCCTCATGTTTAGTCTTTTTGTTTTGTAGTAGATGATCCCATCTTTTCCAGATGAATTTGTAGCTTTAATTAAATGACAACCGAAAGTGAATGTTTAGCTTCAATAAATTCTATGATTTTATGAGCTTAGAGCATGGGTATCTTATTGGGATTTATCGAGATCTAGCCGGATTAGCTTGTGGGATATTGTGAGGGTCTTTTATAATATTAATAATATTCTTCTATTCTAATATTCTCACTCTTTGTTTCGATTTTGTTTGCGAGTTTAAAAATAATGCTCTGTGCCATATTTCTTCCCTTCTTTATAAAATCCTGACAAGAAGCGTTCCATAGTGCCTCGATCGAAACTATTCACGGTAATAATATTTTCTTCTTCTTTCATAAATGCGGAACTTCCCAAATGTTGATCTTGTACAATACGTTCACTTCTAATCCTTAAAAGATTCTTATTTTTGTTTTTTATCCTCACCTTTTTAATTTTACATATATTTATCCTTAAACCGATCTTGTGACCCAATTCATCAATTTTAACCTCCATGTGTGACCATTTCTCCTGCGAGCAAAAATATTTTATCAGCTTAGAGGCAACATTCTCAAGCTGTTCCGAGAATAAGATCACGCTTTTTATTTCTTTTGCATACTTTTTCCAGGACTACGTTAATTATTTAAAAAAACAGAAGTGGAGATAGTATGCAATCTTGATGTACATCGGAAATAATGGTTAGTGGCTCCAATAGTCTGCCATTGTGGGACGCGTTTCATTCGTTTACTTTAGAAAATTCACTGTGTTTATGATTTTAATGTTTTTAAAATTTTGAATGTTTCTCGAAATTTTCCGTATGCATTCGGATACGGAATCGATGAAAAGTACTCGAGTAAAGATTCATGAGTAGAATCGAAAGAAAATTACGCAATGAGTACTTTTTCTCTTTCAAATGTACTCGATCCCTTGAGTATCGATGAGTTTTTTTTGACATTTTGATTTTGGATACCCGAGTAAAAATAAAAACCGGCCTTACAAAGGGCGAACACCGGCCGCTTGGCTTTTTAAGGGGCATATGATGGCCGTAGAGTTTTTAACCATTTTTAATGGGAGCACATATGGCCTTACGACGGCCAAATTTGACCAAAAGATTTAAAAGGCCAAGTACTGAGCTGTAGAAACGGGCATTCGACGGGAAATTTGAGCCAAAAAAAGAATCTGCACCAAATGTATTGTTGAATGTATTTTATGGGAACTTCATCATTTTCGTTATGTACAATGGTTCCTTCGATTTATCCTACTTAAAGATATCGATGCACAAGAGCTCGCCAGTCGTCGGTTTATTGTACGCGAAGTGTGTGGTGCGTGTTGATTTATATTTTAGTGGGAAATTTTGTTATTTAACGGCTTGAAAAAAAAACAACCGAAAAAAAATCAATTTAATTGCAGTGAAATATATTTTCTTATAGGAGGGCGAATATCCACGTTGCTGCCACTGTACCACCGTCGTATACCCGTAATAGCAACCATACGGCCGCCGTACCACCGTCGTATGGCCGTTATTGGAACTGTAAGGCCGTTGTTTCACCGTCAATCGCCCCCCGTACGGCCGTACTGTCCTGCAACGAGCCTTCTGTTAACCGCCAGATGGCCGAGGACTATGTTTCAATCACAGTCGGCATTTGCCCGTTCATTTATTTTTACTCGGGTACATGGAACAAAAAAGGGCGCATTTGCCGTTCCTTGCTTTGGCATTCTTCTTCTCTTCCTTTGGTGTGGTACTTGGTCCAAAGGTACCGCGGCCATTCTCTTGGCCTATTGTTCTACTTGCTTACTTACTGATAATTTTCAACGAATAGTTGTCTTATACCTGCGACCTGCCTTAGCGTATGCATTAATCGATTCCCGGGTGGGACAGATTACAAATTCTTTCCCAAAAGGAAAGTGGACAAGCAAATTGGAGCTCTTTTATCGCACAGAAATTTCTATGCTTTTCTCTGTATTGCACGACGGTGGATTCCAAGTTGATTATTAGAGAGGGAAGCATACAAACTTCTACGCGATCAATTTGTCAATCAGTTTCAATTTGCGTTTGGGATGTAAACGGGCCCAAACTCTCCTTAATTGAGGCAGAAAAATACATATACATGTGTAAAGCATTTTTATAGAAAATATTCACGACGGAGATAAACTTACAGTGAGCTTGACTTCTGGCCTATAAGTAATCATATGAGTAAAAGTACTCTGTCGAGTACTGACTAGAATCGAAAGCGAAATACTAATATGCAGGCCCGGCTTAAGGCACGGGTAAGCTGGGCAGCTGCCCAGGGCGCTGTCGAAAGGGGGCGGCACTGACGAGTTTAAATTTTTAATTTATTCCTAAGTAAAAGCAAGTAGTCATTCAGGAATGAAATTCGAATTCAATTGTTTACCTGGCATTTGTAGTTATTCTTTTTTTTTGTTGACAAATTTTGGATACCCAGGTTTTTCCTATTGGGGTCCCTGAATCCGTCTTATATCTGTGTAACCTTTCTAATCCCGCTTTTTCCACGTTTACACTTCGCTTCGAGTCCAGGGGGTCAATTCTGGTTCGGTGTAGTGAAAACGTGTAAACAGTTTACCCGTTTGCACCGTTGTTTGCGATTCTTACATCGTGCAAACATGGTAATAACTGTCAAAAACTTTACACGTCTAAAAAATGCGTGCAAAAGTGCAAAGTAGTCGTGAAAACTTTTATCAAAAAATATTAGATTTAATTTGATAAACTGACACTTGACAGTTTAAAAATCAATTCAGCCTTGATTCAGCACTAAGTTTTCACGAATGCAACGAGAATCGCTTTTTCAGGTTCAGTGCAGTGAAAAAGGTGTGTAAAACGTCAAGTGTAAACTTTTTTTTCACGTTTTCACTACACCGAACCAGAATTGACCCCCAGTTCGCTTTTAAGACAGGTGGAACAAACAGAACCAGAAACTAGGGTGGGCCAAAAAAAGCAATATTTTTTTAAGTGATACACGAAAAATTGTTAAAATGGGAGTAACAACAAATTTTCTTGCAAGGAGAACCCTGGAAAATGGGATTTAAGGATGCCTCGTCGAGCTTTTAGATTTTTCATAAGAATCACATAGAGAAAACTCCGCGTGATGTTAGTTGTTTACATAGCTCTTCTAAAAAACGTTTCATGAATATGTCTTCATAACAGTTTTGTATCGAATCGTATGCTCTACAAAAAAATCCTTATAATGATTTCGCTATATTCAATAGTTTACAAGTTATATGCAATCAAAATTCATTTATTTAACTTTAAATTTAACACTTTTAACTTGAGATTGTTTAATAATTTTTTCTCAAATTTTTTTTGACTTTTCGTATAATAACGGTTTCTTATGTAATCTTAGTATTTGTGATGTGACCAATAAAAAAACAGTTTATTATTACGTTGTAGTAAATATTTTACCATTATTGAATATACCAATGGTACCATGTCTTTAGGGGGGGGGGCGCCAAACACTTGTTTGCCCAGGGCGCCAAATATCCTTGAGCCGGGCCTGCTAATATGAGTAAAGAATCGATTACCGATTCCGAATCGCTATTCACAACCAATTGAATCGAATACCGTCCAACAGTCTGGTTAGGGCATATACACTGAAGTATCCTATTCCAAACACTGTTTTCTTATAATATGAATTGTGGTTATAGGATCAGTACAGGAGCATTTTTTCTTGAGCTTGTTTTTATCTGAATACGATTTCTACATGACTAATGATACACTACAAAACTGCTTTACAGATTGAATCGTCACACATAAGAGGATTATCTTTATGTGTCTTCAATTCGTTTGGTTCGTATGTGTCTAAAACATGTTATAAAAATCCAAAACCACACAATTTCACTACCCAATGCACCTATATTCAAACGAAACAAAATCTGCATGACTCCTACTACACTGTAAAAAAATATGTAAATTCACAGCGAAAATGCACAGTAGGTATAATTACAAAGCGCGATATGAAATACTGAGTTACAACACACGTTTTATAATATTCCTATACATTTTAGAAGAATTTCACGTTGATTAGGAATATTCCTTCCTAATAATATGTATTGTAAATTTACAAAACTGCTTATGAATAAAACTTCCAGTACTGTTTTGGAAGTTTTTTACAGTGTAATGAAAATCTATTGAATAGTTAAATTATAAGACCTATAGTAAAACTCATTAATTTAACCTATAGTAAAACTCATTAATTTTACTTTAAACTAAAATTGTGATAAGGTCCAATATTACCACACATCATAATCGTGGTTAAAAGTTTCCAATCTGTTAATTAAATTTTGATTAGCTTCTTTAAACTCAATCTCTTACCAAAACTGTTTAGCTCTTATGAGGAATATCATATAAAAAGTTACTTCTCGTATAATCTTTCACTTACAAACATTTATGAAAGGCGGTAGATAATAACTAATCAATTATTTATTTAACAAAAAAAAAAGAAAGATGAATAGCCATAGAGATAGACAGATGGACAGACAGTCCCGACGGATTGATGTTTTAAGAGAGAGAAACTTCTTTTAAAACTTGTCTTGATAATAAAGAAATCAACTTGATTATGTCATCACTTATTTTTTTTTAATAAAATAAACAAAATAGAATTAATTCGTGATTCTTAAACCAAAAATAAAATTGAAACTAAATTTTGTGAAAAAACCCAATCAAGTCTTTGAAAAAAAAATTCGCGTGATTCATAATAAAATTTTATGGTTTTTTTTTAATATAAAAAAATAATTTTTGTTGCCATTCACTTTTCACAAAAATCCATATATGATGAATGAACAATATGGAGTGATGAATGCTGGGGGAATGGACTTGGAAATTTTGTAGTTCAAGATCAATGTAAACATCCATAATATCCCCGTCCACTAGTTGGCAATGAATTTAAAAAAAAATGGATTATTCTTATATATATTTGGATATGTTGTAGGAAGGATTATCTGATAAAAGATAAGCTTGTTTTAATGATTTTAAGTAATAAATAAAAAACCGGATTTAAGTAAAAATATTTCACAATAAATGAAAATAAATTAAAATTTAATTATTTATACAAAATGTGAAATTTGTGAAATAATAATAATTCATTTCGTATTAATTTAATTAATCAGAAATGTTTTTAAATATATTTATCGTTAAGACCATGCTAAAAATGTAAAATATCAACAAAAAAAAACACAAAACAATGCAATAAAAGAAAAGAAAACACAATTTGAAACAAAAATTCACTTTCACTTAGCTTTAAACAATTCAATTAAAAATTTTCTCATCAAAAATAAAAAGTAATTATTCAAACAAGAAAAGAAAAAAAAAAGAAGGAAAGCGTAACGACGAGCTCCTTTCTTTTAGAAAAAAAAAGTGAATCTACACCAAAAAAACAAAATAGAACAATAATTTATTTGGTCACGTAATAATTTTTTTTAACCTTCATAAACGCGACATTCAAGATTTGTTGCTTTCCAATTCAGTTTCTTAAGAAATTAATAAACTAAAAACAAGAACTAAAAAAAAAACTGAAGCATCAATAACTTCTCAGCCATGAACATATCCGTAGCCCGCGCATGCTATCCAAAAAAAATATTAAGTTTAAATTTCCATAATTGAAGATGATTTTAGCATGATCTAGACTATTCACTTCCATACCACATTCCCACATCACATCCGTAATTAAAAAAACACAAAAATTTCTTCCGAAAAAGAAGATCGTCAAGGTTTTTTTTTTTCAAAAAAAAAAAAAACCTCTATAAGGCAAAAACAAAAACACAAAAAAAAAACAAGAGAAATATTGCAAAACTGAAACTGGTTGTTAAGAAAAATAAAATATTCTATACAAATTATGCAAATTGTATTAACAAATAAAAAAATAAAAATAAAAACTCCTAAGCTTGATATTTATGGACATCGAAACAAATAAAACCAGGGTTCTTTATATGTAGAAGCTTTGAACCCACCGAGGACAGATCACAATATATGCGATGAGATCATGAAAACGCACGAAAGGCACTAACTGGAAGACGTAAGGAGAGAATAAAACATAATAAACACATAACAAATATTAAAAGACCAGAAAAACCAGATCAACGCATTTTTTTTTATAAAAAAAAAAATGCAACTGGAGCCCCAGACTCAATGTTAAGGTTGCACAAATGACACACTTTTAAACTGATCCAGTGCACTTACATCACTTAAGTGCAGCACTCAACCTTCATTGTCGTACTATGATATTTTTTATTATTTTTAATTTCATTTTTTAACTTAATTTTTTAATTAAAGTTTTTTTTTAAATATATTTAAGACATTGAACCAACAATAAAACCACAAAACCAACAAAATCCTTTATAATTTTATTTACAAAAAAAAAATTTATGATATTAAATATTTATAATCACTAAACTAAAAATGAATTAATTAATAATCAATATTTTTTTTTATTTCACTCTTCTTATTCAGACACGTCCAACCTCCCGGTTACCGATTACACGTCGTCCTGTGCTGAGCGTTCGAAGAAGATTAACAACAACATCGGCATCGTCAAATCTTCCAACTGAATCGTCGTCGTCAGTATCTTTAGTTGCGACAGTTGAAAGCTCAACATTAGCTACGCTGTCAGCGACAGGAAATACAAAATACACTCGTCGCACTAGACCAACTTATCTAACATCAACAACATTTAAGCCAACGGAAATCAAGACAACCTACAAGACAACAGCAACGACCACAACAAATAATGACTTAGCGAAGCCTACACAGAAGCTAGTGATCCGCAGAAAATTCGGAAGGCCAAACAGTAACGCTATAAGAAGATCAACAACAACACAGCCATCTCCAGATGAAATCGGTGAGTAGAAAAACAGAAAAAGAGTGCGCATAGAGAGAAGAAGATCATCTTCCAATCACACACGAAAACATTTAAAACCCATGACATCATAATCACAAAAACGATTAACAACAAAAATCCAGAGTAGACATCTTCGCAAAAAAAAAAAATACGACACCTGAGAATGGGTTTTTTTGATGGAACGTAGATAAAACACGTTTTGTCCAAAGATGAGCAGCACAAGCACAGCGCGATGATGATGATGATGATGATCGGGCCTTTATTTGCTCATGGCGATGCCATCAAGGTGATCAAGCCGTGCGCATCCTATTCACTTTGGTCATGTCAAATGGCTTCTATTAACACAAGTGATTGACTTTGTTTACCTGATCATCTTGTATACCTTGTAACTACATAGTTAAAATTCCCAATATATGCTGCTCCAACCATTCGAGTCACATGAGCAGCACTTAGCTATAGTTGCAATTAGAATTGTGCAATGTAGCAGCAGCATTCCTTTCTTCGTTTTCATCTTTTCCTAAGGCAAGATTAAAGGAAGATTTTATAATCATCTTCTGCATATTAAGTAACCGTCATCGTCTGGGAGGCATTTATCAACTTCAGGCAAATAAGTTGTCGTTAATAGATGGGGAAATTGCAGATAAATTTTTATTGTAATTGTTTTTTTCCTTATCGTGTTTTTGTCTGAATTGATTCAATACTTTCGGATGTTAGGGAGAAAGTTAACTTGCCTGAATTATGGCCAAATGAATCATCCTTACTATATTTGGGTATTGAGAAAACAATTTTTTTTATGAATGAAGGAGAGATACATTTAAGACCCACTGCTGATGCAGTTTTGTAAGGTCATTTTTTTTTTAAATCTTGGTGAGATCAAAATTTAATCACCATAATTTTTGGGAATTTATTTTGATTGATGAGTAACGATTTCAGATAATTTTAACTTGATATACTTGTAATCATCGAAGACGTTGAAGATCCTTGTTAATTTTTTTAATTATAGTAATATTCGACTTGAAAAAAAAACTTTCCTGAATAATTACACAACAGTCTTTTAGTGGTTTAGTCTTTCTGCTCCTCCATAGTTTGCAAATGAGACTATATTAGCTATGGCACAACTTCTCGTACCATTTTTTAAGATTTCTGCGGGTATAGCATCTGGATCTGCAGCCTTATGATTTTTGAGTCCCGCTACGGTATTTCAGTTTACCATTTACTATTATGGTTACTTTACCATCTATAATTTACAAAGTCAGAAGCTTAACTCAAATAACCAAAAATAATAATAAATTGTTGATAGCATTGCCGGAATTTACCAATCCACCTAAATTCTTAAAAATCATCGCAAATTTTGTCGCAAATTTTGTTTGGCAAATGTCGCTTATCTTCAACTACTGTCTTACGTGTTCCCAATTTCCACTACAATGGTGGTACCTATTCTAAAACAGTTTCCCTATTACAACCCTTTGATTTTCATCCAATTAGTCTTCTATGTTTCTTGTCGAAAGTATTCGAAAAAGTTTATTTTAAGCAACTTATTTCGTATATTGAAGAAAACTGTCTTCTTTCGAAATGGCAATCTGCTTTGGATCCGGACTGGACTCCGTTAAAATCCAGAATAAACTCTCTGAGTTCATATTTCTACGCTATGGTGTTCCTCAAGGCTCTATTCTATTCAGGAAGCTTCACTCTTATTTTTCTTTCTTTCTCTCTTATCTTCTCTTCACATTCTTTTATCTTTTATCAATTATTAAAATATTTTATTTTTTCTCTTCTTTGTACAATAATAAATACTAGTATCGCCCATTGGTCGAAATTCGGCCCTCTCCCTACTCTTCTCTCAATCTGTTCCGTTAAAGTTTGACGTCTACGCATTTCAAATAACTCAGTAATAATTTAATTGAACTATTACCACTTTTTAATTTCTCCATCGGTTCTAAACAAAACAAAATTGTTTTGAAAAATTGTAATTAAAAACTACATTATCATCTAAAATCGCATCTTTGAACAGAACTTTCTTCATTTAAAAAGCACCATCGCTTACCGTGATATTTTGATAATAATTTACACTTTGTTTTATTATTTATTTTTTTTAATTAAAATTTGCCGGGACATAAGAATCTCCACAGAAAGAAACACCTTCGCACTACGGCAAGAAAAGTGGCACAACTCAAAAATTGGCTGTTTTGAGTTATTGCCGCGAGGTGACTGTTGGCACTTTTCTTGCCGTACTGCGATAGTATATGCATTTATTTCTAATCTAATTTGTTGAAACAAAAACAAAAACAAACAAAATTTTGAAATGCCAATTTGATTTGTTTAAAAGCGTAGTGAAAAGGAAGTACGGAAAACTTTCGCTATAAGCAATCTAGGCTCATGAAATTTAGTCGATTCACAAACCTTAATAATAAATTTTTATATTTGCCTGTTTATATCGTCGGTCCAATGGTAAACTAACCTATCTGACATTTTGGAATTTTTGACTTAACAAAAGACCATAGTCGAAGACTAATACAACTGATTTATTTGAATATTTACGGAAAAAAGCCTGATTTTCAGTCATTAATTATATTTTGTTTTGCGTCTCCCAAAATTAAGGAATTTTCAGATAGACTAGTTTACTATTGTACCGACGATATGCTAACCGTAATTTCTACCTTATATTGTTGTTGTCCTTTTATCATTTTATATTGGGAAATGCAATACTCATTTCTGAGTGGCAGAATTGAGATAAATGAATTATTCTTGTTTTGTGCACACCTTTACGACTCCGACTTCCATATAAAACCAGTTTGAGGAAAATCGGTTTAGTGGAAGTCGCATAAAGTGCTGTTCAAAAAAAGTGCTTGCGTATTAATATATAGATTATATTATATGTATATTTTATATATTAACCTCAAACAAGCTATATTTTCAAAAAAATATTCACCTTACCTGTTGCATTGCTGTAGCATGAATGCCGATCGCAGTCTAGTTACTTTTTGATCCATCATCCAATGCCGCCAGAGCCCAAATCGAGCCTTGGTCTCCTCTACGGCATTTCTCGAAGTTTGACGTCCCTTGGAGGCATGTCTCCAGTTGAGCATTGCCTCTGCTTTAGGCGTCACTAAACCTATCCCTATCCACCTGTTCCGGATGTGTCTACTGATCATTTTCTCGAAAATTTGCTGGTTTGGAATACAGTTGTCCTCCATCCTGATTACGTGTCCATCTATTTGCCTCTATTAGCTTTTTTTCATTTCTTTTTGTAATTCCAGCCCCAAGGTAGACTGCTTTATCGACTATTTCTAGGTTGTGTTCGTCGATAGTTATATTTCTTCCCTTTCAAAATTTTCCAGCTCTAGATTGTTGCATCACATTTGTTTTTTCTTAGATACTTTTTGATCACCAACTGTTTTGTTCGATACCCCATTTCCATCCTCAAACATGCTTCATAATTCATCGTTCATGGAAGGACTTGTCTTAATTGCCAAAAAACTGAACAAGATTCTGAATTACAACCTCATCGGAATTGACGTTATACCAACTAATAGTTTTAAAAAGCATGAAACAAATGAAAGTCCGACGGTATCAGATTCAAAGGTCATAGCTGGGACTTTCCACATAAAAAATTCTTATGACGTGTAACTTCAGTTTGCTCGATTAATCCCTTGATTTTGGTATTATCAATTCGGGAGGCTTCTCTGCAAGATGCGTATCAATGAGATCAAAAGCACTACGACGAAATTTTTAAATCATTGCTGGCGTATACCGTCGTTCGATAACTTTATTTTCAAAAATATTAAACTGCGTTACGGAAAGCGGGTGAAACTTTGTCTTATTCAATTTTTTCAAATGGAAGGATCATTCCATTTTGTCTAAAATCTCAATCTCATTTTGAAATTACTAAAAAACTCATTAATATCCATACCATAAAATATTTAAATTAATTTAAAAAAGCCTGTGTCTTTTTAATCAAAATGTCTGTAACTAAAACTGCTCTAATCGCAATAAGTTCGTTAATATCATATTTTTCTGTTTATATATATTACTCATTAACTATTTACATATATAATTACTGGTAACTATACTACTTATATATATTTACTAGTAAATTCGTAGAAAACTAGAAAAGCATGTTTTTATATATTTTTTTGTTAAATCACGTACATAACAACACATGATTGACATGCGTAGATGGTATATTCCAGGACAATATTATCATCTACATAACCATAGTGTACAAAAAAAATCACAATTTGCACCAACAAAAAAAAATAATCTCATCGCTAATAAGACACCAAGTGCACAAAACTATGTGTGTAAATACTTACTTGAAATTATTTTCCTACCCCCAACAGTTTCAACAACAATTGACCCACCAATCAGGACAGCAAATCCGCTATTTAGGCGCAAGTACACCTTTACAACAACTCTTGCACCTGCAACAACAACATCTGATATAATATTTACAACTGATATACCAATTGGACTAACAGATATACCTGATGATGTTGATCAAGAAGCAGGTTCAAGTAGCATCCTTGTTCATGATAGTAAATTCACAAATAATCGTTATAATCAAATTGGTGAAAATTTGGAAGATGAGCTAGTCGATGCTATTAAGGCAATATCGAATGCGCCTATACCTGGTATTAGTAGCACAACAACTCAATATGTGAAAACTACGAAGAATCCTAAAAAGAATTTAATTGAAGAGGATAGCACTGAACAACCAATAACTAGACGTATTGGAGTTGTGTCAACAACGTCTACAACAAGTACGATTATATCTTATTTAAAAAAAAATTAAATCACTCCAGTAGTGAAGTGCCAAATTTGGAAAAGTATAAAAAAATATTCAAAGTATTTTGTTTTAAGTTTTTGTTGTATTATAAGTGAAAATTGTTGTTACTACTGGTTTGATGTGCAAAATTTTAAGTTTACAATTTTTGTTTCGTTATGATGTTGATGTTATTTATTGATTGTGACAGGAAAATCAATTGCAAGACGTCCACAGAAGACAACAACAACGGCTGTTCCGCTTCCGAAAACGACAATTGTTAGTAGAAGAAGACCGAAAAAGCCAGAAATATTTGACAAAATCGACACCAGACAATATTCAGGTAGAACATATAGACCAATTTTAGACTATGACTACTATGACGATGATGACGTACGAATTGTTGGTAAAACTAGTTCACAGGTAAGCATTATTATAATATTAATTTATTGTATTTATTTTATTGAAGATCTTTAAGTTTTAGATTGTAGTGTTCATGGTTAAACTATTTAATTTGTTGGAAATTATGAAATTAGCATACTATGATCATACTAAGGCCTTGTGTATGTAAGCGTTTGACAAATAAGATTCTCAGATATTTTTATTTAATATTGAAGTTCTCAAATTTAGCCTTTCCACTTCCAAAAACACATAAAAAACCAGAAAGTTTTCCATTGTTTCAGAGCCTATATTCATTATTTTTGCAGTGATGAAAAGTCAAAATGTATCATTGATCATCGAGGACATTCTTCACTGTGATATATGATTTATGATGTAACATCAAATTCTTTTGATAGGTGTCCATTAGCTCGCACCCCCTGCGAGCGCAACCATTCATGGGCTTTAGATCTTACACCATTTAGACTCAGTTTTTTTAGCAGGATTTTATGGTCCACCATATCGAAGGCCTTGCTAATAAAGTCTGTGTACAGCGCATGTACTTCCTTAACATACCCAAACAGATTGGTGGTTGTGGTCATGGATCTAGCCCCTAACACCAAAAAAAAACCCGTGCTTCCTAGTAACTCTTAATATTTTGAAGGCAAAGGTCAGCTGTGGTAAGACTGTTTACTCCAGGAGTTTAGGTAACGTTGGCTGGATACAAATTGGCCTATAGTTGATCACGTTGGATTTATTACCAGATTTATAGATGGGGCTGAAATAGGACAATTTTCATAAAGTAGAAATATTACCAGTACCATGATTTGTTTAAAATATGTGCGATAGGTTCACGCAGGTCCACAGAACAGGTTTTAGAAAAATATTTGGTATTCTATCAGGTCCAGCAGCTGTTATTGTTATGCAGGTCGCTTTACGATAATCAGATAGCTTTCGACTCTATTAAAATTGTTACTTTTGCGACCTGGATCGTTGACACAAACGCTCATCCTATTGGAATATTAATATCGTATATTAATTTTTTGGTCCATTTCGCCAAGCCCTCATTTATCCTGAATTGGATCTGGCCATGGCGAAGAAATCATTTACCCTAAACTCGTTTATTCTTAGCTTAAATTTTACACAACAAAAAAACTGTTTAATTTTATCGATAAGAATAAAATAAGTTCTTTAACATGTTCATTGTTTACGCCTTGGCATCATGGCCACTGACAAATTCAAAACCAGTATTTCAGCAATTCCCGACAACAAAATAAAAAATTTCAACACTTCTTTCTCTTTAAGTGTCTTCCATTCAACATCTACGTTTGAAATTTAACCTTCGCATGTAAGAAAACGAATTTCGCCTAATGAGTGATATATGATCCAAAATCCAATGTTTGCCTCTACAATTACCAAAAAAATTTTTGCCTCTACAATTACAAAATAATATGATGAGTTTTGCGTGACTAGTTTATATTTGCAAAATTTTTATTTCAATAATTTAAACAAGTTTTTGCGGTTCCCTGTTTTGTAATGCTGCAAATAGAAAAAGTTTAAGAAATATGCCTTACAATAATTTAAAGTACGTGTAGTCAATTTTTCATAACATGCTGACTTTTGCTGGATGGAAACTAATGGGCTCGCGTGATCAGTGAGTCTTCTGATGACTGTTAGACGTTACCACCTCAAGGGCTTCAATCTTTCAATCAATTTTAATTAACTAACTTCTTTTAATCACATTAAATTTTTTACATAAAGCAACATTTAAAAATCAATAAATTTTCCAGTTTCTTACCATACAGTTTGATAGTTTTTATGAAATTTCCTAATCTGAAATCTAAGTAGTGAAATCTCCACCTTAAAGTGCACCAAATAATGCAATTTTACTTCAATTACAAAGCGAATGCTTACATACACTCTACGAACGGCCATAATATCACACCAAAAAATCTAAAACTTAAGGCTTCTAATAATAAATTTTAAATTAATAACTACGCCCTCATCTTTTTCATCCATCATAGGTTAAAGTAATTCTCCATGGTCCAGGAATCATTGAGTGTTTGGATCAAGGAAATTTCCCCCATCCATTGTCGTGCCGGAAATTCATATCCTGTGCCAAGATGGAAACTGGAGGCGTTGTCGGATGGGAATATACATGTCCGAAAGGATTAAGCTACGATCCGGTGGGTGGAATCTGTAATTGGGCAGCTGGTCTAGGATGCAAAGAGTAATTTAAAATTGATGCATTTTGAAGAGAATTGGAGATTTTTTTAAAACGGGTTCCCATTCCGGAGATGGGATGATGATGCGAGCTGAACGAGTAGTTTTAGCTCGAAAATCTTATGAGGACTGATTTTATTTTATTTTATTTTTTTTGAGATTTTATGCAAATAAATAAAAAAATGTTAAATGTAGGAAATTTTTTTTTATAATTTCGCATTTTCTTCTTTACTGTATTATTTTTGTTATTATTGTATTACTTAAATTTTAATAGTTAAGATACATTAATAAGGCATTTTTATTGTAATAAAGTCCGCGTGTGTAATAAAGATGATATTGTAATTAAATATATTTGAAGTTTTATTTTTGTTGCTTTAGTCATATCTAAATACAAAATTTTATTTAGGTGGTTTCTAATACGGGAGGAAGGACGCGAAGAATTATTCGCATACAAAAAATAACAAAGCTTACAGGCAAGGATAATTATTATATCGTTATCAGCAAGATGTAACACTTGAAGGAATATGTTACAGTACAAAAGGCAACTTACTAACATTTCGAACTAATTCCGTAAAAGGTGCTGCTGAACCTTCTTAATATTTCTTTTGTAATTGGGAAGGTGTGTCTAATTAAATGGCCGTCAAATTACTTAAATTGAGGCAAATAAATTTGGATAAAATCGCAATAGTCATAGTATACGGATGACTTCAAGTGAATGATAGAAAGTTTCAAGACTCAAACCAAGTAATAAAGACTGAAGAATTTGGTGGAGAGATCTAAAATACAACTACAGACACAGTAGAAGAAACTAGATACATTTATGTATATACATAAATAAATATACGATTATGTATATACATAAATAAAATACGAAAAATGGCTTAATGAAGAATGCATCGCAAAAGAATAATGAGAAAGAATTATTGAGCGTGAGCTAATTCTGCACGAAGAAAAAGTTTTTTAATAACTACGAGGTTTGAAGACTGGGCTTGACTCTTTGGCCCGCATTAAAAAATTTGATGAAGATCATAGACCCTGTACAATTTTTTTCTATATGGACGACAAGAGCTCAGAGGCGAGCCCTGCTCGTTTGTTGTATTAGGGTCGAAACACAGTTGCCCTTAAAGCGACCCTCTCAGCGCTAGATCCCGGCTCATCGGGTATTCAAATGCAACGAAAAGGCGGATGCCCTGGCTAGACAGACCTCTGACATTGCATTCATTGGTCCGGAACCGGTTATTGGGACATCCACCAGTTTGCTGAAAAGGGGCCTTGCCAATCGGACTTTGATGAAACATACCGAAAGTTGGAGGTGCGCGCCTGGACTGGCCAACTCTAAGCGGTTTCACCCTGAAAAGGATTGTTGAGGCGCAGTAGAAATGTTGCCAACAGACCGAAGTCAGGACCGAAGCCCCAGTTGACTGGGATCACCATGGCGGCAATGGTAAGTTTTTTAACGAGTCCCTGCTCTAACAGTCAAATCTAGCGGCGACACTAGGCAGACTGCTAAACCTGTTCAGCCAGAATCTCGCAAAAGAAGAAAAATGTTCATCTTATGATAGTTGAAAAAAATTTTGGCTTTTTTTACGTCTTTCCATTTGACTCATAACAATCCTGTAGTACTGCATCGGAAAGCAAAGTGACCTCATGATAACATTATTCCATCAAATGAGGTTCCATTTTGCGATTCGACTTCCAATTACCCAAGCGTGAGTTATTTAAGGTCTCCAGCAAATTTACACTCGTATAAAAGCGATTAAAGCACAATAAAACATCAAGAACAGGAAGAAGTAAAGATTTACACCTCACCACCTCTGTTGCGGACGACACTGCTGTAGTAGATATTCAAATCATAAGCGTTAAGCCGGTTAAGCTAGTATTAATATCACACCGAAGCAACAATTCAATCCCAGACTTTAGGGGAATGTGTTTAAGGCGCGTACACACCGGCCCAAAGACGGCGAACGAATGGGATTCTTTTACATTCGTTGGTTCTAAATGGACGGCTTAGCGAAGGCTAACGAAGGGTCGTTGGCGCTCGCTTGCAACCCGTAGCGTAGCGGAAACATCAAGAAAATATGCCATTCGAGCGAATGCGGTGCGGACGGGCGTTGAACGCAAACGAACATTTTGACAATTCTGGGGTACCAGTAGTTTTTAGTTATTGCATTATACGCACGTTTCAATAGATTTCTTATACCTAATTTTGATGTGATTTTCATGTAACCGTACACCACCTCCGCTTTCGTTTCATTTTCCTTACAATTTCATCAAAGTATATGAAATATAATTTCCTCGTCGTCATCCATCATCCTCTTGATGCAACTAACCCGTATACAGGTCCCAACGAACGTTTGATAAACCAAGAAATGCTTATGGACGTATCTCCGAACGCCAACGAACGTTCGATAGCCAACGCCGAATATCGTTCGTGTTGGCCTTCGTTGGGACGGTGTGTACGCGGCTTCAAACGATGAATTTGTCACCGATGATTCATTGAAGCTTTGAAAAAGGTATGTTTAAAACGCATAAAATGACGACGTTCAAAGTTACAAGGTGGGTCACATGTCAATCCTAAACGCTATAAACTGCAAACAACAAACCGCCAAATTTGGGAAAGGAAACGAAAGCTCAATTTGAACTAGATCGTCATTGAAAACGAAGAAGAATTTACACTAAACAAAAATAGAAGCAGTTGATGGCCAAAAAAAATAATCAACCATCTTTGCTTAAAGCCTGCACGATCCTCCACTATTTGAATTATTATTTATCGTATCAAACTATGAACGGTAAATAAAAGTTCATCATGTTAAAATTCGAACAAAAAAAACAAATTTTAATTTAAAGCACAAATAATTGATATTAGGGCATTCATTAATAAATATGTTAGTTTGCTTTCTTTTTCAGAAAGAACACATAAAATACTGTTGAAATACAAAATTTTAAAAAAAATGTCCAAAAACGGCAGCTCATCTTTCTTTCGGAGAAACATTTAAATAATCTCAGTGATTTCTCATTATTATATTAGGTCTTTTCTAAGAAAATTTAAAACGTTCATAAAAACATTGCGTTTTTTAAAACAAAATAAAATATTCTTCAACCTTTTCAATTTCTCGGTAGTATGCGACTTCTGCAAAGCATCCTAAATGCATCGTTAACAATTTTAATTCCTGTTGTTTTCACCTTTGTAACATACATAATCATCAAAATCATTTTGTTTACCCTATGCAATATTTTTGGTTAATCCAACCCAGCTTAGCTGCTCTTTATAACCAATAAAAACATTTTAAAAACGCTTTATAATAAATATAAATAAAAAAAGCAAAAAGATTTAATATCAGCAATTCTCTAATCAATCGAAAAAGAGTCGCTGATTTCTGTTTTGTTACTGACGCGTTCAGGTGTCAGTGACTTGAATTGATTAAGAAATGCACCTTCAGCTAATTTAGCATGAATATATAAATGAAGTAAATGTTAAATTTACGTTCAGTTTTAATTAAAACTTCGTAGCAATATATCAAAGTTAATTACTAGCTAAAAACAAACAAAATGAATCCAGTTAAAATCGCTTTATGTTTGTTGCTCGTTGCAGCGCCAGCTTTAAGTGCTTCACATGGACACCAACGTCCACGTCCAGAAAATGATGTTTCTTACTTATCATCTCATGTTGAGAGCAACAAACAGGATCGTCATCAACAAGTTACTAGAAATAATATGCAACGTCTTCCTACTACATTGTTGGAGCGTGCACCAAAAGCAGCTGATATCCTCTTTATGCCAAAGGAAGACCTACAGCGATTGCCAGTTGAGCAAACCGTCAGCACTATCAATGATGTTTGTAAGTTTTATAATATTTTTAATTAATAAAAATATATTTTATTCTTGTTTAAACTTTTAGGCAATGCAGCTTTATCAACAGACTCGATTCAACCAACATACACTCCACAAAAGGAGCAAATACAAATGTACTTGATCACACAAAACGGAGAAATTTCTGCCAATCTTAATCAACCACAGGAACTACTAAATCATCCTGAATTGAAACAAGGACAAAATCTTACAGTATTTATCACTGGCTTCCTAAACCAAAACTCTAATGGACACAATAACGTACTAGAGCGAATCAAGGCCGCTTATAGATGCCGTCGAAACGAGAATTTGATTGTCGTTGATGCTGCTCAACAAATTGATAATGTCTACTTTTGGGCATCCTATGACATTGAACGTGTCGGAGAATGGATCGGAGAAGCTCTTATGGAAATTACAAAGCAAGTTCCAGTTAATAAAGTTCATTTAGTTGGACACAGTGTTGGTGCTCACTTAGCTGGTGCTGCAGCAAGAAGGTATACACAAGCCACACACAATATGGTGCCAAGAATCACTGGATTGGACCCTGCTAAGCTCTGTTACAAGCAACACCAAGCTCTTACTGGCCTACAGAAGGGAGATGCTCAATTTGTTGATATTATCCACACTTCCCCTTATGGACTTGGACAAAGGGAACCAAGCGCTGATGCTGATTTCTATCCAAATGGGTTAGTATCTACTAAATTCTGATAAAACAAACCAATTGGTTCATTTGCAATTATTCATTTTTTTTTCTAGACCTCAAGCCCTTCAGCCAGGAACTCAAGATTTGGTATCCGCTCACGAACAAGCTGTAAATTACTATGCTGAAACTGTTGTCCCAGAGAACGAGCACAACTTCATGGCACAGAAATGTAACTCCATACAAAATCTTCAGACTTTCAAGTGCCAACAGGAAGAAATTCCTATGGGAATTGCAACTCCATGGAATATTAAGGGTAATTACTTTTTAGAGACTAGGAATACCTCACCATATGGACAAAATGGCAACGGTTCACAAAATAGTTGTTATAAATATTAAAATGATATCAAATATAATATTGTGATTATAAAATAAAATACGGAATCATTTCGTAAGATATAAAAATGAAATTTTTTTAAAATACTTTTTTTTTTATTCTCTGATTGTAATCATAAAAGCGCACTTTGGTTTTTTGGATAGTTTAAACCTAAAACTCGTTTTCAAGATACAATAGTTTAAAAATAACCTCTGGTTATCTACAACTTCTTTGCTTAGATCTTCATTGATTCCGTTTATGATTTATGGATATTTCAATCTATTGCCACTAACATGGTGATATTTCTCAAGCTTTGCAGATTGTCTGTAATCTTAGGCGCATTTTCGTATTCAGTGCAATGAAAACTGGTCTATATCTAAACCTCACTATGTTAAACTTTAAACCCCACAATAATTTATAACGAAATAAAGAAATAGAATTTTTTTAAGCGCTGTTTTAAGCTCCAAAACTCCTACTGAAGACTGTTCTACAAAATTCTTGGAGAAATGTACACGTAAACCTAGCTATCTTCGCAATCATGTTGCTTAGAATGCTTAATAGCAAAAGATATATGTAACTTTTTCATAACGAGGAATCTCATCTGAGCCTCCTACGGTGACAATTACGACAGGTTTGACCAATCCTAGCTCCGTCTTCAAAAATGATTGAAATTCTTCAATATTCAACAATGTTTGAGAGTCTTGCGCGTGTGTATATGCTGTTGACGAGCTGTGTTTGCCACTTCTAATAGCAATAAATGTTGGCCCAGAGCAACTTATAACTTTGGAAATTATAGCAATACAAGCCTACAAAGAAGGAAGGGCTAATAAGCATTACATCACGGGGGTCGTTCAGCTTAATTTAGCTGCTACTGTTCGTGGCATTTCTTCGCCTTTCTCTATTTCTCACGGCTTCTTCTAGCCTTAACTTTCTGTGGATGGCCTTCAGCGTTGTTTCCACTTTCCTCGGACCTCATCATGTGGCCTAGGATGTTTTCCGGCATTAGTGGCGCCTCGGCCAGTTCTTCTAATTCCGCCCTTTCATCGGCGAATCTCGAGCAGGTAAAGAAGACGTGCTCTGCGTCTTCTTCCATCGCTGGGCATACCGGACACAACGGTGAAACATCGTGCCCAAAGCGGTGGAAGTATTTCCTATACCCCCCTGTCCACTCAGGAACTGCGTGAGGTCGTAACTCACTTCCCCACGATCCCTCGTAACCCATATTTCCACATTAGGGATGTCTGTGTGTCCAACGACCCTTTACCGACTCGTCCCACTTCCATTGCCATTCCCTTACGTTCTCGCAGCGCGCAATCTGCCGCCGTACCTTTTTTGGCTCCCCTCTGCCGTATTCTGGGTCGTAGAGACGCATCCCTTCTCTCGCCAGAATGTCTATGGGGATCATCCCCGCTATCATGCACGCCGCATCGTCGGACGTGGTCCTGTACGCGCAGCAAGCGCGAAGTGCACTTAACCTATAAGCGGCCCTCCATTTCCTGCAGTTTGCAGTCCTGTTTAACGCTGCTGCCCACACTGGTGCTTGGTGCTGGAACCATAAAAATGCACGAAGAAAATATTATATAATCCTTTTATTAATATTACTATAACCAATTCCCACACAGGTCAAAAGCACCTTCGATGATCCTGGTAATGCATCATCAGCATCTTCAACTTCAGGATTCTCCAGCTTAAAAGTAACTGCAAAGAAATCTCGCAAGTGTTGAAGAAAATGAATAGTGTAATTGGAAAAGGGGCCTGCATTATGAAAAAAAGAGATTAATTTAATAAGAGCATTGTTTAAATAAAAAACCGTAAACTTGCCAGTTAAAAATTTCGACACATTTTTTTGTCCTAGTGCCATATAAAGTGCAACCAACCACTGAAAAGTGGAGTCAACACATCCGCCACGATAAATTTCTTCTAGAAGTCTATGTGCACCTTCTTTTCCTAAATCTTCAGGAACCGAAGGATTTTCTTCCTGTGGATAAAAATTAGTAAATTGTTAACGACTCTGGCAAAATTTCAGGAAATGGCACGCTGTCGGCAAATTTTGGAGACGAAAACATGAAGATATAAGTTTCGTCCCGTATATGCAGAATTCGCATATGGCCGGAATCTAGCTGTTGTAAAAATAGCATGATTTCATCAATTAAGAAAATTCGTTTTGAATAGCCACATATGCGTTTTGCATGTAGAGTTATGCATTTTCGAGCAACCACCAAAGAATTCGTGTGCATAACATTGCTACTAACTACTGCAATTTGCCTAAATCACTTACCTCATCTTTAGAATTTGAAACAACTTCCGCAGAATAGAACATCCCCTCAGTTGTTTCAGCTACAAGATTGATCCCAAATCCTGGACTATTTCCAGACATTTTACCCTTACTTTGATCTGTGTGGATATACACATCTGGTATATACTTGAGCATAACACCCTTCGATGCTTCAACTACAAACAGGATAATTTTAAAGATTTATAATAAACGAGTCATTTGAAAATACCTGTCCTATTCGCCATAGCAGGGGATACTTTAGCTGCGTAGACAGTACCACGTATTCGTTTCACCATTCCTGGCTGTAACAGTTGAACCGACCTCAGAGTTTTCCGAACTGGACATTTAAATAGAATCTCACCTCCTCCTTGAGGCTTTAATCCTCTCTTAACCACCTTAATTATAAGATCATCATCTACTATGAATCTCTTTACCACAGGAAAAGCTGATCCTTTAATATGGTCTACTGAGGGACTATCTTTGCTATTTGTAACACCGCGTAAGGTCATGTTTAAAGGATTTTTACAAAATGGTCCAAGCGCTAGTAAGGCATCTAGGTAATAACCTGCAAATATTAAAAAATTAGATTTTGATTTTGACTATTTTAATGTGTAATTTACCTATGCCTCTTTGAACACAACAATCATGAGTATGTGCGCCACCAAAAAGAAGTCCAGGCTTAAAGTATAACGCAGTTCCAGCATTATTTAATTCAATTTCCGTTCCATTTGTGATTTTGTCCAAAAGACGAACTAAACTTATCTCGTATTCTCTAAGTCCAGGCTCAATGTCATTACTTCTAATTTCTATTATCCTTACTGGTTTGCCACTCAATATTGATAATACTAGTCTTTGTTTTAGAAAATTACTTCCTTTGTAAATTAGTAAATTATTTTCTTTCGATACTGGGGGCATCTTTTTTGTTTACATTCACTTTGAGGTGATGGCGCACGTGGTCAATTGTCAAATTGAATATTTCTGTTCTTCTTCTTTTTTAGATAAGGTAGAATTGGTAGCTGAAACGTATATAGTAAGGTCTATTTAAATTTTTCTTTAAAACTTTAAAAATTCACACTTTATTAATTAAATTTTTCACTTTTATTAAAAGATTTCTTCACATTCACAAAACACAAATAATTTTCCATTTTTGTATTTTATTATAAATTAAAACCTTTTCGAACTTTTACTTCTGGAACAAACCTACCCTGAGGCCGTTTGCCAACATACCATTTCGAATTTTTTTCATTTCCCAGGGCACTTCGATATTCTAAAGTGTGCCAAAATACCAATTCACACATTTCAATGACAATTACAGTTTTTGAGTAAAAATGGACGAAAAAATATTTGTGCTAGATTTTATAAAATTGTTTAAAATTTTATGTTATGTATTATGATTGTTTATTCTTTTGTTTATAAATAAATGATTGAACTTTATCCTTGATTTCATTATTTTTTTAGTTCTTCCTGCTAAACTAAAAAAAATATACTAAAATGATGACTGCTTGCGAGTGTTTAAGACCAAAAGATTTTATTAATTGGTGACGTTATGTTTTTATATTTTAACTTTTCTTTCGTGTAATTACAAACACCATGGGAACCAATAAATTGTATATCGTTTTCCAGTTAATGTTAAAATGGTCAGACAAGCATATTTGGGTTTGAACAGCAACATAGTGGATAAAAAAATCATAGCTTTCCTCTAGTGTAAAAGTGATGGAATAGTTTATGTTTGCATAATATATTTCTCAAAACATTAGCTAAGCAATAAACTGTTATTTTAAGTTACGTATTTTTGCATTTCCTTTTTTCCATAATTTATTGTTATTTACTTGTTGGATTGATAAAATTTATTTAACGGCTTCCCTTGATTAATAAAAACTGAAATGAGTTATAATAATTTACTCATTTCCATAGACGCAAACCGTCGAAAATCAAATTAGTAGCTTGAAATGAGTTTTCCATACAAATTGACGTTTGAATTGCTATTTTGGCACAGACCCTGAAAAAACTTACAAAAACGGTTTGGACCTTGGATCCGTTATAAAATACGGTTACCTCAGTGAAATAAAAAAAACTGTTTCTATCATCAAATGACATTTCATAAAATAGTGTCAAAATAGATCGCTTTTTTGAACAATCTTCTTAATTTCGTGCTTTATAGAAAAAACATAACTAAAATGTCCTATACTACTGCATCCGATGAAGACGTCGTACCGTGTCCATATAATTCCGTACATCGAGTATTGCGAAAACATTTTCAACGTCATCTAATCCGATGCCGGAAGAGTCACCCTTACGTTGAGCTTATAAAGTGCCCCTTCAACGCTGGCCACTTGATTCCTGAGCCTGAATATAGGGTAGGTATAAAAGATTTGAATTTCAAGATTTTATTTAGAAAAAAAAAATAATTCCAGCATCATGTAACTACGTGCCCCGATAGAGCCTCTATATCTAATTATAAATATAATGTTAATCCTGAAACTCCCAAGACTGAGAAGGTTGAACCATCTGCACCGGAAAAAGTCGCTTGCGATGATGATTGGGATGATGTTAATGTGGAAACGTATAATCCACAAACGTATGTGAGTAAAGCTCCAATAATAAAGAACGTTGAAAGTGGTGGACTGCCTTCGGAGAGACGGCATATTCACCGGGAGGAATTAAGACGTCTTCCTAAAGAGGAACCAGAAGATGAATAGCTTGTTTGATGGATAGTTCATAGATAGAGCGAATAATGCAAATGTTTCCTTTATATATTTTCATTGTTTTAATTACATATGTATGAGCGAGTTTTCCATGATAATTGTTCCCAATAAAAAAAACTTGGTTTGACCGTAAGAATCTCAAAAAAAATTTCAATTACTAATATTATGTTTTAATTACTTACTAACGACTCATTTAATTCAGCTAGACACAAAAAAACAATTAGGCAAATCATGAATGGTTTGATAGGGAAGCTGAGTGATATCAGTTAACTAGCTAGACTTGTGGTTTACATAGAAAACGAGAGCAGCATGAGAGAATCTACATCTTCACAGAACGAGTTCCGAGCTATTCGATGCTCAGGTGACATAGTAACCAATTTGAATGAAATCATTCGGCAATTAAACAGCGTGGAGCCAGCAGAGTCCTATGAGGACTGATTTCACGAGAACATTTTTTTTAATCGTTGCGACATGTACGGTCAGAACACACATATTATGTATGTATCAAAAACCAAAACATTCAAAACCATGCAAATCAGCAACGAATCAAATGTTCGCTCTGAACCGGGCCAGTGTGGAATGCGAGTATTTTGCTTTCGCCAGTCCCCTGAGCTCGTAGTCGATTAATAAATTAAAAAATAAACCAACAAAAAAATCAGCATAGATGGGACGACAAACAATATGTTGCTCCAATGTGAACGATCCCACATAAACCCTACAATCCTAATCATGTTCAGAAGGCTCCAGTGGATGGTCAATCACCAGAGAGACAGGTTGAAAATCTGGAGTGTACATATGTAAATACGCACGTACCGTAACTATCTCGCACTGATGGAAGTGCGATCATAACCTCCTCTTGGTGGCCACTAGAAGCTGTCCTGAAAGGGATGGGCTAATATGATCGGGTCTGCCAAGCCAAGATGAAAGGTTATTGTGTCGAGGGCTACATGGCAGTTAGTAGGTTTTGCACTGTCGTTTAACGAAAACCAGGCGCACTCAGTTGGATAATGCCGTACCATGGTACGGAGGCTCTGTCAGGATGAGCCTTCACCTTCCTACCATACTCATTGGATTTTTATACACTAATTAAGCTGGGGAGGGCCAAGGCAAGGAGGGGGTGGGAGTTGGAATTTAAGGGTCCCCGGTGCTCACCTGAGCCCCGCTTTCGTGAACCCTTGCCAACAGACCGTAAGCAGGACTGCGGACAGGAATTCGGGAAGCCTTAGTTGGCCGGGATCACTATGACCGTGGTACGTTGTTCAACGAGACGCTGCTCGAACAGTCAAGTCCAAGCGACCAACCACCGAAGGCTCAACTTCAAGGTGCACTTGGCGAGCACGACGAAGAAAGCTCCCACCATCAGCACAGCACTCGCAAGGTTTCTGCCTAATATAGGGCCCCAGAACAAGCCGATGCGTCCTGCACAAGAGTGATTAGTTCGGTCTTATTATATGCAGCGCCAGTGTGCTGGGCAGCGGCATTTGACAGAATGGGCAATAGGAGGAAAATAAAATCTGTGTATCGGTTAAGTGCCCTTCGAGCATGCTGTGCATACTGTACCACGTCCGACGAAGCAGCATGCGTGATATCAGGAATAATCCTTATTGATATACTTGCATCGACGGGCAAGGGGTTGTACGACCCGGAATATGCTAGAGCGGAGTCCAAGGAAATGCGACGGACTCTGGCGGGCAGCCAGCCCATGTAGGAATCTGACATTACTGTCTGGGTACCACCGGGGTATCCTGTCGTAGGCATGGAAGCCTTCGACAGGCGGTTGTACATATTCCCTGCTGATTCAACCGATGTAAAATTCTCACCACCGTCTCGAAAAAAATGGAAAAAGCCACTAGGCAGACTGCCGAACCTGCTCAAGCGGTCTGGTCTACAAATATGAGGTATAGGGGTGAAGTACCTTAGACCAAGCTAGTGGCTGCGATACTTTTCGAATGAATACCTCACCCAAAGAAAAAAGGCTTCAGTGGAAGGACACGAGACCCATGACCGAAATGGCAGACAGACACGACAAATTGATGGCCTATTTGGTTAGATCTGAAAATCGATAATGTAATTCACAATAAGCTTGAGTACAACTCATTTCCAATAAAAGAAATGTCACTATAGCAGAAGCTGTAAAATTAAGCATATCCAACCCAAAAAGTCCACTTCTTATATTCAAAACTGAGGCGGCGGATATCACCTGTAACGATTCAAAGTGGGGAAGCAAGAAATCCACGAGCACATGCGCAATCCGAGTTTTTGATGCACACTCGTGAGCGCGCAACGTCAAGATAAGATTTGTTTAGATTTTACTGCTTAAGTGGAGTGGAGTAAACAATTTTATCTCTGTAAGCACTTTCATTCTCTAGCGCTTTATTTCAGTAATGTAATATGAAACCGGTATTTTTATAAACAACAAATTTTGTTTTTTCTGTATACATTACAACCCAACGGAGAACTCAAGTGGCCATTTTGGGAGCTCCTAAGGTTTGTTAAAATTCCTTTCCTAAAAATCTGCCAGTAAAACAAGTCTTTGACGCACACACCGATTTTATTAAGAACTTAAGTGCCAACATCAATTATAATGAATATACATATATATTTAATTAAACCCACATCGCGCGCGAAAATGAGCATCTTCTTTAAAAAAAATATAATAACCATTTCTCTTTGGTATAAGCAATAAAATTACTTCATTAAATCTGAATTTAGGCGCTTCCTTTCCGCTTGACGAAAAGCCTTCCTTTCCGATGGTTTCAATCCTGTCGCCGATCTTAGCACTGGGGCAGTGGTAGCGTACACAGTAGGATCATACGTTGGAGCTTCATAATCAGTCCAATCCTCGTTGGTTTCAATTTCTGGATGTAGAGCCGGTGGTGGATCTGGAATCCTCGAAATACCGCTATCAACTACATATTTATAACGTACAAAAGATGCCCGATCCTCACAGACAGTTACATGCCACTGTAATTTTAGGAAAGTGTTTATTTTCGTGATTTTGGGAGGATAAAAAAGGTACTTACGTTCATTTCCGGCTCATACACTAAATGCGTTACGTTGAATGGACATGTTATTTTTTTGACTTCGGGATAGCTCTTCCTGCATTTCACTAGATGAGTCTGGAAACGGGATCTTAATATCTGATGGGAAATGTTGTATGGACATTCGAGTAGATCATTGGAACTTGGGGGAGGTGCGCAAGCCATTTTAAAGTAATTAAAATATTACTAAAATTTATTTCAGTTATTTTATTAAATTCGAAACCACGTCAGAAACCTTCTACTTGTTGACTCCAAGTGGAAAAAGCTTGCAAATAAACACTCTTGTTTGGAGAAAGTTCGGCCTTGAGTTGAAAGCTCTCTGTCAAAAGCTTTTTACAAAATATAACTTCATAAGGCATTAGAAAGAATTTGTATAATTTTAAGATTTTATTTATAACTACTGAAAACCTAATTTTTAATATTGAATAAATTATTTCGAAGAAAATTTTGACTTTCACAGAAGTTATTTTAATTTATGTTATATTTTGTGTTGAAATTGCATATTCTTTTGTGGTTAGTAATCGTGTTAAAAAATAAAAATCCATTATACGTGGGCTGCTGTCCTAAAAAAATTTAAATACAAAATTATCTAGAAATCTGTTCTGTTAGAAAATCTTTAATAGAAATTTTTATATATTTTTATAATAAAATTGTCCTACCTCTCACTAAGAATTTCACACCTATTTTTCGAAATTGCAATATGACACTTGACGTTTAAACAGGCAACACTAAAATAAGTTTCGATCTTCTTCTGTAGTAATCCGTCGTCGAAAATGGTAGGTTTTTGATATTCATAAAAATAAATCTGTGTTTTTCTTCATCATCGTGTAAGAAATTATCTTTCAATTACATAAAAACAAATCTTTAATCATCAATTAATCTTCCAATAATAAAATTAATTGGATTACAAGTGATTTTGATATATTATTATTAATTTTCTTTCAGACGAAAGGTACTTCAAGTTTTGGTAAACGTCATAATAAGACGCACACTTTGTGCCGTCGTTGCGGACGTTCATCCTATCATATTCAAAAATCAACTTGCGCTCAATGTGGATATCCAGCTGCTAAATTGAGATCATGTAAGTTTATAGTAATTTTATTATGATTAAAAGTTGAATTTTACTTTCGAATATGGAAGCGGAAAATGTTAGTGAGTGAGCGCTAGTGACAGGTTCTGGACCACATGAGCGGCTTTTTTTTTAAAAAAATGTGGTGATTATGATAAATAATAATGGAAAGTATGGAGAAGAAATATATCTTAAGTTGAAGGTGCGTTTCAAATTTGTTAGTTTCGCCGGGCGAACGATGTTTACATGCGCTTTCTAATTCTTCTTAAATGGTGCTACAGTACTTGTAGGAGTCGGGTCTCTTGGTGTCTTTTCTTGCAGTCGTCTCTACGTCTTGCTAATTTCCTCGAGTTTGTTATACGAAGCTTCTTGGTCGCCCTATGCCTCTTTCCTTGAGTACCATTGAAAATCCTGGCTAGTGCTGTTTCTTTGGAGACTCACAACAGGACCTAGCCATCGCAGCCTGCTCAATTGTAAGTGTGTAACTAGATTTATTTCATTTTACATTTCTTCAAGGTCTTCTTTCGTGCGACATTCATTTTGGTTACAGGACCCAATATTTTTCTTAGGATTTCCTTTCGAAAATTTTTAGCTGATATTCTGGCCTCGATTCCCAGATCCGGCGGATCGGACACTCCCGCCGCAACTGCTGATCCGCAACAATTTTTCCGCGGATTTGAAACGACAAATTCGCCTTAGCAAATCCGACATCGTGTATTTAATAATCCCGTGAGTGTTCACTCTGGATTGCGACTGCGGATTTGAGAATCGCAAAGTGTCAAATCCGCACTCACTTCCGATTTGCCGGATCTGGGAATCGAGGCCTCTATTTGTTTGGTTAATGTCCAAGCCTGAGATCCCGTAGCATAGAACTGCGCGGGATATTGTTTTATATATTCTCACTTAGCATTGCCTTGAAATTTCTTGGTTCCTTAGAATCGGCACTAGTGCGAAATTGGTTTTATTTTGCGGCTACAAATGCGTCGATGAATGTCGTTCTTTATCTTATATTCTGTGGTAAGCATTGTCCCATATATAAAGTTGTCTGCCATTTCCATTCTATGATCGTCAAGATTTATCCATCCATCCAATGGCGCTACACCCCAATTCGATCCTTGGCCCTTTCTAGGGCATTTATTCAAGTTTGGCGGTCCCTTGAAGCATGTTTCCAATTCCAAGTTGTGAGCATTGCCTCAGCGTCGGCCGTCACAGAATATCCATCTCCTGGGTCTGCCTACTGTGGTCTATTTCCCAAATTCTGCCACCATGAGCCGTTTTGGAATATGATTGTTCTCCAAACTGATTATGTGGCCGGCTAGTCTCAGTCGATTGATTTTTCATAAAGGTTGGGAGTTTTGGATCGTCTAAAGATTTCATTCCATTTGCTGTTGCATCTCGTCCGCCTTCTTCCACCTTCCCACGTTCAGTTATCTTTTCCTTTTCTTTCTTTCTTTTCTTAATTGTGGACCCAAGGTAGACTGTTCTATCCACTACTTCTAGGTTGTTCTCGTCGATAGTTATACTTTTTTCCATTCTAAATTTTCTAGCTCTGGTTTTCTGAGTCATCTGTACTTCGGTTATCTGCTCTTCCCTGAAATTACCATTATGTTCTCTTTGAAGAAATTTCTAACTATTTCTCCCACACCTAGAGGGTGTATGTCATCTATACTACTAGCTATAACACCATCCTCTCTTCTTGTCATGGTGCAGATGGATTTGTATCCTTTCTTTATCATATAGAAACTCCTAGCATCTTTAGTACTGTAGGTTTGTCTGACTGCACTAAGGTGCATTTCACATGTGGTAATTTCGCCGGCAACAATATTTACGTTCCTTTCTAATTACGAAGGTAACAATTGATTAACCATCTCTGCACCATTTTAGTGTTGCTTTTCTGCAAATGCATAAAATTAATATTCTGTGATTTTTGAGGGTGATTGCATTTTTAATTGTTTTTTCTCCAAGCACACAGATAAAGAAAACATCGATTACTCGAGCAATCAGTTTTGAATATCATACTTGAAGCTATCTTGTTTAATCTGACATTTTTGTATTGTTAAAAAAAATTGCAGTTAACATAATTATCAGAATGATTTATTAAAATGTTTTTTTTACAGACAATTGGTCCGTTAAGGCTAAAAGGAGGAAGACCACTGGTACTGGCCGTATGCGCTACCTTAAGATTGTACGTAGGCGATTCCGTAACGGATTCCGTGAGGGTACACAAGCAAAACCTAGGAAGTCAACGTAATTTGTAAACATTATACAAATAAAATTTTATTAAACGAAACTTCCAAAAATTATTTTATTTTATTTAGGATCCTTGAAATCGTTAGACAGAATCCTGGGTATGTTCAGGCGTTAAAAGTATAAGGTCTAGTCAAGTCAAAAGTATATGGTCTACTAAGAGTACAATTAGATCCAAATGACTGCCGCGGTACTCCTTGATCCTTTACCTCTCTAAAAGGAGGAAAGAACATACGATAATTCTCTAACAAAATCCTATCAAACACAAGTCCATTATGAATGTTGATTGATTTGGGCAGTGTTCTGGATATCTTGGCTTGTAACATTGGTCATCGTCAACCTACTTACATAGTAGGGATGCGGAATTCTCTCAATTCTACTCGAGTAGGAGATGGAATTCAAGTCGACAAAGAACTTCTGGGTTGAGCTTTGAAACTCGACATTTTCCATCCTCTGGCTCAAGGTGAAAATCGCAACAGTCAGTACATGTACTATTCTGTAGTATAGGATGGGGAAGCTATTCTGTAGTATTAGATTGGGGAGGTCGTGGAATAAAACCGACGTGCTGGCGTTGTCAGTTGTTTCATTCTTCTACTCTCTGACATTAGCTGCAATCCATTGGGACTGGTACTCAAAACTGTTGCTAGCTACTCGCAGCTACCGTTGCTCTTGTTTTTGGGCAGATACATTTTCTGGTAATTGTCAAAAATCGTGTTCAATTGGTCATGTACTCGCAAGTACTTGCGAGTAGAAAAAATCGCCCAATGGATCGCAGCTATTGCACTCAATAATGATGGACCGTCGACAGTTCAAAGAGCATTATCTCTGAGCGCTAGTCTCACATAAAAAAATACGTACAAATCTGATGCAACGATTAAGTTCTTAATAATTGTGATCTATTGCTCGTCCATTGAATCAGTGTTCTCATGCGGAGGCTGTTGGTGCCAAGCATTTCACTTGTCGCTAACCAATATTCTGAGTGATTCAAAAGGTCTATCAACATCACCCTTGCAATTGTTCATCAAAAGTTTTGTAACAATTGAGGAAAATCTCTTATCTCATAATCAATTTTTTTTTTCGTTTGAACATAACACTGATGTACAGCAGTGTAGTGAAAATTATGGAAGATTGCAAATTTTCTGTTCGATTTCATTGAGATTGAGGCTCAGGTGTTAGGTAGCTTTAAATCCAGTCTAGTTTATGTGAACGATAGCCACATTTACATCAGAAAACGGGTTACTGATTGGCAATTATGTAGAAAAGAGTTATTGATTATTTTTGCATTGGTTAATTACTACATAGTAATGTTAATTTGGTTGATTTAAATCCCCTGGTAAGTAATTCAAGTCTAAAGACATCTGATTGGATATTCTGAGTATTTTTTTTTCAAGCATTTAATTTATTCATATAAATGTTACTTAACTAAAGTTATAAACATTGTGTACTATTTATTTTCTATAGTTGAGCTCCTTGGCTTGGAGCTGCTTATGGAACTGAGAGTGAGAGCTATGTATTCTGAATTCTAACATCGAGGGGCGATTATAATAATAGTCTCCAACCATCCGAAATTCGTTTATAAACAGAATTACTCGACTGTAGAACAATTTTTAATATTCCCATACTTGTATAACATCCTAGAGTATAAACATAAGATTCGTCGCTCCCACAGTTCCCTCCTTCCCTATCCTTCAAGACAATCTTATTGTTCAACATTGTATAATAACCTGAACGACATGACTAGTAGTGAGTGCAAACGTGATTCCTAACCTGAATCAATAGTTCGATTTTATTTATGCACTTGAAGTTAGAGTACAAAATTGGTTTGGTGAAGAGTGGTTGGCGATTCTTGAATTGGAATTGTATGACTTCGGAAATGCTACCTTTGGCAGAGGTAAGTTGTACTACGATCGGGTTGTTCTATTCATGAACGAATTTCTTGATTTAAGTGTGCTTGGGGCTGTGGAGATGAGTCTGATACTATCGAGCGGTAAGTCTGGATTGCGTGAATAACTTGAGATACGGGCTCGTATTAACTTCGGCTGCTGTACAGTTTTTCCAGTGCTAGTATAGTAGTACGGCGGCTAAAAAGATCTTTGGTGGAGCAAATTGGAAATTCATCGAAGTTGAGTAAGTTTTTACGTAAGATGTAACTTTGCAAGTTTCATAGTCATATCAGGGGGCGCATTCCCCTAGCGTGAACACGGCTGTGTGCACGACGAAACAAAGGAAGTTTCCCAAAAAAAGGGAGTATTGAATCTTAGGAAATCTAGAAACTTTCATTTCTTTATTTCAAAAATAAATTTCGTATCGCATGCATTTGTGGCGTATGTGATAGAAGGTACTCGATTCTAATCCATCTTGGACCAATTTATAAATACAAAAGAAATGGCGGTCATCTCTAGTTCGTATACATCGGGTAAAGTTCTACTTAGTATTGTCCGAAAAAGCATAGGTCCACATTTGTTGATTTCTTTGCAGTTCTGTACTTATCGTATTGAAATATTTTTACCAGTATGACAATCAATAACAATTCCACCTACAAAGCTATCCAGTGCCAATAAATATGAGTAACACTTTAAATGCTACAGTAGCTGCGAGCAAAATAGACATAAAAAATTGGAGATTTTGCGAAATATTTAAACCAGATTTCTGCCAAATTTTTCTCCACAGCTAATTAAACTCAATTAGGTGTAACTGTTTTCTTTTATATTTTTGGGAAACCATAATTGTTCCTTCACTAAAAGAATTCGCAGATTGGTGAATGGCCAGTATTGCATTAAGAAGCATAAAACCTCATGGAACAATGATTTTGACTGAATTTTCTTGCATGGCCTTAAAACTTCTGGCTGCCATTATTTCATTTAAATGTTAATTTATACGTTAAAAGACAATTGTGGTGCCGTTGCAATTCTTCTTGTTTTTTCTTGGAATCATGATTAATTTCATGTCAGTCATTAAGAGTCTAAACCTTTCACTAAATTTACAAAGAAAAGAAATTTTAAAAGTTTTACCTTTCAACATTTAAATGAACGAAATGGTGGTCCTAAAAAAAACTTTTTACGATTTAATCCATTTTAATCTTTTAGCCCAATTTTAATTAAAAAAAAACTTTGCTCTCAGGTTTTTTTAACACTTGCTTTCATATTTCAAATGCCATTAATTCTGCGCGGCAGGTAACAGTACATTCTTGTCTTGTAAGCCGCCAAAACTATCTAGCCTCTGTACTTCTTCCAATGCTTTTTATCATGTGACCGACCTCCAGCTGGCTTCTTAGCGGCAAATTATCCCAGTTGCACGATCTTTACTAACCCATAAACTACTAAGCTGTGCTATGATCATTGGCCTAATTTACGTGATTTAGTTTCACATCTCTGAAATGATTCTATTCAAACCCACACACTATCACTCTACCGTGTACCTTTAAACTCTTGGTAATTCTCTCAAATGCTTCTTTTTCTTTCAATTTCCAGCGGACATTGAGCCATTCACGAAAAGAAATACCTTCTGTAAGGCACAACCGCGGTAAATGACTAGTGGCAAAAGAAACGATTTTTATCGCTTCAAGAACAAAGAAAGAAATTCATGAAAATTCTCACACTTGACGCAACTTAATCAAGCGACTTGCAACCATAGCCGCAAGTCATAAGAATGGGGGCAGCACGAAGCCGCTGGACAGTGAATGGGATTTAATCTTGAGATTACACACTAGATATAAGATTTGATCTGTTCCACATTCACTAATTAAATCTTTTTGCTGCTAATGGCCATCATCACGTTTTGCTTGTACAAAATCCACATATTTCGGATGACGCTCCACAAAACCACACTGCATACACGCAGATGGTGTTTTTCTATTGGAAACAATAGTAAGGTCAATCTTCATTAAAAAAGATAAAAACCAAGATTAATTTATCCAAGAAAAAATTACTCAAAGTGATTTCACCAAAGGTTGTAGTTAGTTTTAATTTTTTGTCATGCTGTGTGAAAATTTTTAATTCTTATGAAACTTTGCGACTTTGTAAAAACTGTTCTCTGTATGATATCTTCTTTTTAGGTGAAGTTACAAAACATCATGGCATGAAGTTGGTACAAATCGTCATCGAAGTCCATGGTTTCGTCCGTAAAACAATTTAATTCAACTGGTTACATCAGAATGCTTCGGCCTCTATGAAATATGATGTTGATGGGATCGAGAACTCCTAGGAACACTTCCGAACATCCGTATGATGGTAATTTAGAGCGCAGGGTGCGATTCGACCAAAGCAACTGGTGTCCAGGGCGTTAAATCTCGCGACTACCGCCACAGAATTCTGACTTCGGTGATCGAATAGGAGAAGACTTCTGCGCTTATTATGCTTACAGGCGTTGGGGCGATGGCAAGAGTAAGTTTAGGGAATTGCTATAAAGAAAGAAGGAACGTTATCTACATGGGACAAAAACTCGGCCTTTTTACCCCTATGTTACCGAGGTGTAATTTTTTGTTAGATTCCGATCGTCTTACATCAAACTGGTGGGTATCCAAATAGCTCGTTCCGGACCGATAAAGACAGTGCCAGAGTTCTATTTTGCCAGAAGACGCACTTCATTTCCCACGATGGTTCGAGACCCACATTAGAGCGTTTGATAGTACCCAGCTCATGAAGAGTGTGTTGGCGTTCCCAAACTAAGAATTGGCCAAACGTGGCCTTATCTTCCTTATCTTATGCTGAACAGGCAACCTCGAGCGGCAGATGAATATGAGGTTAGAGCGGCAGGGTCCGTCCAGTGGAGACACACACAAGCGACTAGAGGCGATATGAGCATAAACTTTGACCGACGCGACAGGGTAAAGGTATACTCCAGTAAATATAGAATTTGGCTTGTAAAAAATTCCAAAAAAAGATGAATTTTGTTGGAGATATGTATCTATTAATGGCGTCCTGATCTGGCGTATCCTAATGATGGGTCCACAGGATATAAACTTTTGATGGTAGAAACTTCTGTCTATAGACTTCCACAGAATGTCGTTTGTGAAACAAAGCAAAGCTGCTGCAAAAGTCTATAGAAACATTTCGTCGACATGTTCGCACTGACATTCCGTCGGCCGTGCATTCAAACTTCACAGTCTGTACAAAAACGGAAAGTTTTAACGGACAAAATCCTTATTGTGTAAACCCACCATAAATTTAGCTCGGAAATTGTTTAGGCTGATTGAAAAGTGATAAATTCTTGAAAACTACTGATTTGTCGAGATAAATACGCCCCAAGTACGATTCTCGTCAAACAGTCGAACGAATGTCAAATCGAAAAAGTAGTAGTACGATTCTCGACTGTTGTGAACCGAGTCGATTGCAATCGATGACAGTTCACGACTGCATTTAAATGGTCGAATGCATGTGTTGTGTTTAGAGATATTATTGTTTGTTTGGAGAAAAATGTGAGTTATTTTAATTTTTTATATATAAATAACTTCTTACATATCAAATAAAATTATAATAAATTTTAGGAACAAAAAAACAAAGTACGAACTAGATCCAGTTTGAAAGACTGGTTGAAATCAGGAAAAGTCACGAAACAGTCGCACAAAAAATCACAAGCTTGTACAAAAAATCACAAGTAATTCGCTTGTCCTCCCTTAAAAACAGCAGAGAAATGGCTAAAAGTAATTTTGAAAAATCAATTAAATTGAAAATTAATTTTGTCTTTAAAGGTTTGGACCGATTTTAAATTCAACTTAAAAAAATTTCGTACTAGGGGCCATAGCCGCATAAAACTTAAATTTAATTAAATTGTCTACAAATGAATCCTTTTTTATTCTAGTGTGCATTCGAGGTTTCAAAAATTGTCTAACTATGTAAATGAGAGAAAACCATGTGATTCTCGAAGATTATGCGCTACTTAGAGCGTTATATTCCATTTCGATTGGATCTGCCGTTCGTTGTCGCGTGAGTGCGCGTGTAGCCGCCCGCTTAAAGCCACTTGCAGTGCTCGAGATTACTGAAGTCAGAGCTCAGGTAAATGAATCGAATAACCTTTGGAAAGAAAGAATAACTAAAATTGTATTAATGTCATTATCCATATTGTCTTTTACTTGTGGCTATTCTCTTAGTAGTAGCAAGATTACTAGCAAAAACATTACTTTCCGAATACTCCTAAAAGGTCGAAGACTATTAAATTAAGTTGTTATAAGCCCAATGTGTTGATCAGAGTTTCGGGTTATTGTCGTTTTATTAAGAGCAAACATTGATCTATGAATAAATATAATTATTACCTAGGAAATGCTAAACGGAAAGAAAGACTACGGTAGGAACTATTTACTTTCAAAAGTTTTTACTATCCACGATATTCATCAAATTTGGCTCTCACCGAACTATTTCCTCAATTCTTTGCCGTAAGTTTGTCGCAGATTTTCATCGAACCAGGAACATATTTTATAAACGGCATCAATTGCTATAATATTTGAATGGAATGAAGAGTTTCGACTTAAAAAGAAGCATTGAAGAAATACTTGTTTTTATTTAAGCCAGTTAAAACGGCTTCTGTACGATATATGTCAAGTATTATAGTCAGATTAAGATGAAAGATCTTCAACGTATTCTGCGGAATTTCTTAAACCTAATGAAGATCCCTCAACCTTAATGAAGATCAGCCATCTACTCTTTAAGAAAGCTCAGAAAGCTTTTGCGGATTTGATAAAATATATGCAATTGTTTAAACGAAAGACGGCAACACTCTTTACCATTGCCATAATAGTTGCAGCAAAACCTCTTTAAGGTAAAGCCAAACCCAAAGCTCGTTGTCTCAAGATGTTGTTGTGGACTACTACTTTCAGTTTGTTGGTAGCTCGCGTTTGTTAAAGGTGATGCGAGATTACGTGCGAGTTGGTACCTGAGCTGTGTTGTGTGTGATTTCGAAATTCCGTCGCGTGCAAGCGTTGTATATATTGGCTTGAACTCAATTCGATCTTGCGATTTTGCAGATGAGTGCGAAACCACGAATTTTTAACGAATTTGTTGCTAGATTAAAAAAAAAATAAGTTTAATTTTTTTTTGTTATAGTGCATCTTATACTAATTGAGGATTAAGAAACGTCGTAATCTTTTGGTGTAACCTTTAGTATAATACTAAAGCGTGGTGGACTAGTGCTTAATAACCTGTATGTCAAGTAAAAGTGCAATTGGACAAGTATTACAAGGTAGAAGGTAGTGACCCTATTGTTAATTGTTGATGCTGTTGATTTAGTGCACTTTCAAGAGTTACAAGTTATTACTTAAGCAAAAATATAAAAGAGAAGTGGTGTCGCCGATCTCCTGCAGCTGTTTTCAATGGTATCAACTAAAGATTTCTAAGGTGAGCAACATTATCTAAAGTTTTTCGTTAATAGTGCCTGCAGATTTAATCCATTCTCCAGCTATCTTGATATCTCAAGGTGGTAATTAAACATTCAAAGATTTTTACTAGCAATAAACTCGTGGAATAGCATAAACCTTCGCAGGTTAATAACACAATTAACCCTTGTGAAGCTGCTCGAAATGGGCAACTCATTAGACCACAAGATTTTTATTAGCGAATTTATTCGATTTGTGGCTTTCACTATTGTGGGCCTGTGGGCAGGTAAATATTATATAGGTATATCGGCTTCCACTGAGGCAATAATATCATCGGCTTTCTTCAATATTTTTTTTTATACATATTATTTTCTTTTTGAATGATGACCACAAATTCATCACTGTCTTGTTCAAATCACTCGCCATGAAAAATGCTGGGTGTGATGATGCAAATGGCATCAATTCAAATGGGTGCACCTCTGATATAGGCTCGCTTATTTATAATGCTAATACAAAAATATTTTGATCTCATCTTGTTGTAAAGGTGATGACGATTGTTAAACACTAAATGTTGACCCTGATGCATAGGGCACACGTATATATTATTTGATATATACTCATCTTGTGTTCACTTTCTTTTAAAAAAAAACAAAGATCTTGTTATGGGAACGTTATGCTAATATTGTTTGATATCGCAATTTTTTAAGTATAATGGAAGATACCAGATGCTAATGTCTATTGCTTAATATCTTGAGAAAATTACTATTTACTTTGGCTGATGTTGGCATATCCATTTATCAGCAGTACTGCAGCGCCTCCGTGTTGTAGTTAAGTGAAATAATTGCAGTTAAAAACAAAACGTTAACAAACATTTCGTTGTGGTATTTTTTAAAAAGATTGTGCTTGAGGTTTTTTTGTTGGCTTGTTATGTTATTGCGAAAATATATTGAAAATTAAGAAATAATTTAGAGGAAAAAAAATGGAATAATTAACACACATTATTTGCAAAATGAATTTGGAGTTAATATCGTGTGTATTTTTTTTGTTTTTTATAGGAATACATTTTATTAATATGCTATTTTTATGTTTTGTAAATACCTAAGATTTTTTTTGCGCAAATTGGACGAAAATTAGTAGTTAGGAGTGCAGCGTGTGTCTTTGTTATAACCCCAATGAAAAAGTTAATTTGCAAAAATCAAGTAGTTCCCACCCAGTATTGAATTGAATAGAAAATTTGTAATTTTGGTATATGTACAAGATACAAGTATTGAGATAAACCTGTGTATTATCCAATTAACCTTGTTCTAAAACATATCTGCAAAATTCACCGTGTAATCGACAATAATAAATCGACTCTTGACTTTGTATGACGACTTAATTGCAAGCCAAGTCGAAACATTGAACTCTATTCACCTTAAACACTACATTCACAACAGCCTCGACTTGTACCAGTTATTTTGCAACTTTGAAAAAAAATTTAAAAAGAGGCTTTATAATAATTACATTCTGTAATGTAAAAACTTTATTCCGTTCTTAATCCTGTGCAAGTCGTGCACTATATATTTTTGTTACTTTGAAGTTAGTTGATTCTCTTCTTTTTGCTTCTATTAGGACTTGAGTCACTACAGGGATGAACTTAGACTTTTCATTAATATTTGGTAGCACTTAAGCCTATCTTCCATTGGCATTACAGCCCAACAATATTCTTGGCATGCTATATTCTTGTCTTCCAGTCGCCTCGTTTTTTTGCTGCAGTTCTCCAGCTCGTGTATAGAGAAGAATCTCTGTATCTCCTATAATCACATTCGATCATCTTTTCAATTGTCTCCTTATAGATCTTTCTCCTTTGATACTACCACTGAGACTTACTTTGCTGTTCTTTGTTCGGTCATGCGTTCGACGTGTCCAGATCAAGGAGAACAAGGACTGTTACTAAATTTATCGTCACTCAATAAGTTCGTAGGATGACTAATGAAACAACAACTTTTAGGCAAAATTCGACTTTATGCATCAACATAATCTCCTCTGATACATTCCTTCCAAAGTTTCTCTAACATTTCTATGACTTTGTTATAGAAAGATTTTTCCAATCCTTCAAAACACGTCCCAGTTTTGTTTTAGCGATCACCTCCTGAGTGGAGCAATAATTCTTTCCGACAAGCATTTTTTTGAGATTTGAGAGCAGGTAATAATGCCTTCTGATATGTTTAAGGTGTCAGCTATCTCAGGCAACTTCACTTTACGGGTTTTCCATTGCTTTGACAATTACAAAAGTAGCTCCTAAGTCCACTGCGACTTGTAAACTAATGGTCGGATAACATTCAAATTTGGACACATATCGTACTATCTAAAATTATTTGTGAATAATAGTGCCATCTATATGTCATCCTATGAACTTTTTGAGTGATTTGATTTGACTCTGTGACAAATCTTATTTTCCATGCGCATTTCATTGCAAATTAAGTCTGCCATGCTACTTAAAAATTTCCTTTCGAAGGAGTATAGCATATCCTCTATTTCATTAAATGTATTAACAACGTATATTTCAGAACTTCAGGAAATCGAGACGCTCCTTTTTGATAAAATTGCTTTATTTATTTATCTTAGCTGATCAATAAATCTGTGCCGTTTTCCTCGATCGTTATTTTTGGTAGACACTTTTATTTATTCAAATTTTATTTTATCAAATTATGTAATCCAAAAACCTTCACTTATTTATGTCATTTTGTAATGAATGATCAAAATCAACATTTTTGACCGAAATACGGCTAATAAGCGATGTCCTTTTGGAATGTAAGGATGTATCTTGCAAGTAGACGTGTCAGAGTATATTCCTTGTCTGCTTACCAGTTCATATCATGCCAGATTAAACCCTGTCGTCGATTTGAAGAGATGTTGCTCTTCATCCATGCTCTGTGGCAATGAAAGTCAAGTTCTAACCTGCCTTAGTGATGATTTATCTGATTTCTGCTAGAACGCAAATATAATTGGCTTATGGTCTGTTAAAAAAATTCATTATGTATCGGAAGTGTTTTACTGCTGCGTAGGCGCCAAGAAATTCCCTGTCGTTATCGCTACACTTTTCTTCTGTTGGTGATAACTTCCTAGAAAAGAATACTCAGGGTTGCCATCCTTCTGCGATCTTCCGCTGAAACAACACATCTCCAGCCGTGTGCGACGCCTCTACTATCAGAGCTAATGGCACACCTATTTCTGGGTGAGATGCTGTTGGAACTCAATCTCAAGAGTGGTGGGACTGCGACCCTTTAAAGATTCATATTTTGTACTACTAGTCGGCCATGATGCAACAAACGAATTGAAGAATGCTCCGAAAGTGGTGTTTTTTGATCATCGAAATCCGTTTGTAATTAAATAAATTGTGTTATCAGATTGAACACAGAATGGTAGAGCAAACCTCTCTAACAAAGTAAACCATTAATAAAAAGTAGACCAAAAGCGAGAAAAACAGTCTTATTGAAAAAAAATATGGCCGGAAATCATTGCTCAATATACAGAACAAAACAAAAACATGTTGACACATTTTCATCTAATTTCATCTTCAACAATAATAGCACACCAAAAAAATTATTTTTTACCACTTCATGGTTACACATTCTGTGACCTTTGAATTATAGTAATTCTTCAGCAACAACCACCGGCCTTGAATCTATATCATTTCCCCATGTAACGTACCAAAAATTACTACTACAATTCAAGTTGTTGTGTGAAAAAAAGCCTACAAAATCACAAATTCCACAAAAATAATTTCACATGAAATTACACAAAATCACGAGGTTACAAATGAAGAACGCGAGACGAGATGATTGCTACCTTGTACCAAACATTGTCCTCCTAGTTATAATTGAGGAGATTTTTGCACTGCTTCAAGTCCCACGCTGCCGTGGAGATATTGTGGAGAGATGCAGACGATCGTGAAGTGATATCGGTGTTATACAACAAGAGAATGGATCGTATAACAGTTAGGATAAATGCAGCAAGCTCTAGTGCAGCGGAAAATCACAGACCGTGAGCTAGTTTCGCTTGGGTCCACTGCAGAGAGGCGATATTAAATTAAAAAACTTGTAACGTTAGGTGATTTGTGATGCTTCGGCGATATCGTTGCAGAACTGAATTTTTCATTTAGAATTTTTTTGATATTTTTTCCGTTGTAGTATGATAGTCTAACGAACTGGAAACTATACACCAACTGTAAAGTATCTCAAGAGTGTTAAGAAAATTAATTATTATTATTATTATCTCACCTGATGTAATGTGTATTTCCAGTATATCTGCAATCTCTCTCCAAACTTGATTTTCTTAAGTGCGCCCCGCTCTAGTGAAACCACCAACCAATGTTAAGGTCATTTTTGGCTTCAATTAGTCCCGAATTTCACTTAAGCTTTTTGCGCAGACGCAATTAATGTTGGTTTAAAAAAAAGCCTGAACTGGCTCGAAATTGTTTTTAATTACATCGAGTAAAATCTTGGCTTGCCTTTTACAGAGTATAAGTAATTTTTAAGACAACAATTCCAAGAGATTAATGGACACATTCTTTTGTGTACGGAAAAAGGTTTCACTTCTTGGTATGAATTCAATAAACCTCACAGCTGCTCCGTGTTATGATAATTTTCAGTATTGTTTTAATTCAAAAATTGTGTTCACTGTTACGGTTATTAACCTTCTTCATATGCAAAATTATCTTCTTAGTTGAGATGTAGTCGTCATGAATCTGGGTTGAAGTGTTTAACCAGTGATGAAGGTAGCTCTGCCCTATTTCCTAATTTAAAAAAAGATGAAAAAAACATATTTAGGATTACATTTTTGTTTTTGTTGTTGTGTGTTTTTTCTCTTATTTAATCTGATCGATCATATCAGTGCGCTCTGTACATCAGGTATGGCATGTTGAAAGATGCGAATCGTGATGAAATTGATAAAAACTTATTAGTAAAGATACGAATATACTGGTGCTATATTTATGCTTGATATATGACCTAGTTCGTGAACTAGTTCAATTTGGTAGTGTTGTAATATAGGGGTTATTTTTATGTTAAATAACTATATTTTTTACGGTGTTTATTGAGTACACAATTTGATATCGCAATTTGGACTTTCTAACTATAGTAGTCAACGTTAGCTATAGATATACTACTATAAAAGGTTCATTCTTTTAGTGAACAGTAAGGCTCGCGGTTCACACTATTCATTTGCTGTAGATACGGTCTCGATACCATACAAAGTTTCTATAGAAAAGGCAGTGGGCGTATTCAGATAATCAGCTTCGATCCCATAATATATAGGCATCGATAAAACTCATCCTCCCAAAATATACGCAGACGCAAAAAGCTTTGTTTGAGCAAAGGACTTTATTTATTTGAAAGTCTAAGCTAAGGAATTACATTTTGTAATGCCAATCTATAATGTCGTTCCCGTCAAAGGGCAATGTCTTGCAGTAAGCTTAGCTTGAAGTAGAGAAAAGGATAGATGAGTTAAAAGGAGTCTGGTGGGTCCTGTTGTTCTATTTATGTTCAAATTTTTAGACCGAAATGCGCGCGTAGAATAAGGCTGTATGCTGTGGCAGTGATCTAAGCAGGCTAGTTTGATGCGAGATTAAATTTTCGGTGGAGGCCGAGATCTATTATTTCGGTGGCGCCCTGGTAATATCGATAAATTTTTTCAAGTCAGCTTTACTCTTATAGTAGGGGTATTCATGATCTGTGTTATTTGTGTTATTCGTGTTATTTGTGTTAAATCGAGAAAAAAGTTTAACAAATGGAGAAACTTTCCTTAGTAAATGACATTTGTTTCGATTTTAACAAATAACATCTGAAAAGGCGTGTTAATTCAACAACTCGAGATCGAGATCGAAAAAGGCACCTGATTTTTTTTCTTTTACTGTCAATAGCTGTTTAGAATTTATTTTGATTGATAGTTCTATTTGAAAAGTGCAAATTAATATAAAAAATAACATTTTCACATGGAAATTTAAAGGGGTCGCTCACGATCTTGTCTATTTCGAAGATAACATTTTACGATTTCTCGACGTTTAACAAAGATCATGAATACCCCTAGTGATTCAATAAACCAACGGAGAATCAGCGCTGTGAGCTTGAGGTGTATTGTTGAACGAAATTCATCCAAGAAAAGATGGGATCGAATGTACGAATGCACTGCCCACCCGAGTAAAAATGAAACTCTCCCGAACCTCGCCCGTTGTGGACAGTTTCGTGCAACAGAGAGATAAGCACACAAATTTCTGTGCGCTAAAATGCTCCAGAGATGGACTTCCACTTTGACTTGGGAATGTAAATCGGGCTTAATATGCCTTAAACTGTCTCAGACCTCACCAAATTTCAAGTTGGAAATTTTGCTGCCGCAAAAGAATACAAAAGTACAAAATGTCACTCCCTCAAAAAATGTAAGAAATGTCTCTTCAATTCGTATTTACAATGACACAATCATTTATACACGCTCATATACTAGTAGGACATTATTTTTAAACCGGGACATTTAAAAAAATTAAGGCCTCAGTACAATTTACCATGATGTAAGGGGCAAATGTAATGCCTCGTGTAAGTCCGGCTCAACACTAATAGAGACACCGCGTAGTCGCCCGTTTATTTTGAAAAACTTGTGGTGTTTCTGATTGAATTAGATCCTTCTGCTTAAGAAAGGTAATAGACCATCTTGCGCATACTCCGTATAGCCTTGACTTATCGCCAAACGACTTCATTTTATTCTCGCACGTAGAAAGAATGCTGCGAAAAAATTATTTTACGTGGACTGAAAATGCAGTAAGGGCGAAATAAGCTGCGTTCTGTTTTCCTTTTCAAAAGTAGAAAAACTGAAATTATTGTAATATTACATAATTTTAAAATATTATGGCAAAATCTGTCAGTAACTGCCAATAATTTATATAGAAAACAAATTCGAACTTTTTTTTTGTTAAACATTTCGGAATCGCGCATTAAATTATTATAAATTAGCCAAAGCATCTCGTTAAAATGCATTTAAAACACAACAAAAAATGTAAATAAATAAGTTAAAGGGCATTGAATTATTTATATGAAATTTAGCCCTGATATATTTTTTCTCTCTTGGAAATGTTTTTTTTTCAGAGCTAAAATATTAAGTTTTAGTGCATGTAAAGCCCTTCAAATATTAAATTTTTTCATACAAAACATGGAATTTTTTGGTGTTTTTTATTTAACCTTTCATGTTTTTATTTAGTTTATTAATGTCATCCATTAATATTTTTGGACAGAAATTTGTAATTTTTTTTTGTTATGATATTGATTTTTAGTTTTGACTTTGGTCCGAATTGAATTTTTATTTGACCCACTCTTGATTCATCATTTTCTCAGAGCTTGATATATTAGTCTGGGGAAATTAGCATTTTAAGGAGGCAAAATTCCAAAATGCCTGAAAATTGGTCCACAGCTTTCTTGGGACTTATTAAGAAAACAATTTCGGAATCACAAAAAAAACATGGCCGCCGGAGATTTCACTTTTTGGCAAAAAAATCACTCAAAAACTGGTTTTCTCGAAATTTTTTTTGATCAGTCAATACGAAACGGTATTGCCTACAAAAAAGCCCTCTTGTCATTTTTTCGAAAACTTAACCCTTTCGGAGTTATTCAAGGTTTCCAAAAATCACTTTACGGCCAAAAAATACCTTGAATAATTCGGAAAGGTCAAGGTTTTCGAAAAAATTACAAATGGGTATTTTGTAGGCAATAATGTTTCGTATTGACTGATCAAAAAAATGTTTGAAAAAACCGGTTTTTGAGTTATTCCTATGGACTTTCAAATCAGGCCATTATGCCCTGTCGTTGAAGAAGAATCGATAAGTTGGAGGAAATAACTGGAATATCCTGGAGTTCAAGTAAACCAATTTTGACTGAGGAAGAAAGGCATATGACAGCAAAATTAGAGTTAGAGAAGGCAAAGAAGAGGTCGTCTTTGGAATTCTGAGAACTGCAATCCGGTGATTCCAAAATAACGTCCAAAATCGTCTAGGAGCTACGGTTTCCGAAATATAAACATTTTTGTGTTTTTAGCCGGTGATTTCAAAATAACGTCCAAAATCGTCTGGGAGCCCCACTTTGATGACTCATCTGTTGTGAGCTTTTGGGTGATGGTTTTGGGGGGTGTGTGGCTTTCGCGCGTGGCTGGTTTGTGTCTTGGCGTGCTTGTGGTCTTGGATGAAGTGGAACATGGTCCTTGGCGGCACGAGTTTGATGATTCAATAATAATAAGAATTAGAATTAGCTTAAGATTTCATGTATGGGCGATTTGGTCTGGGTTCCAATTCTTGATGGGGTCTATGTATTAGTTTTTATGAAAGCATAGTTTTAGGGGACGTTGATTGTTCGTTTGACTGCCAAAACTTGAAGTCCTACAAACAAAAACATTATTACCTTTTCGATAGCGAATGCCATAAGCTTGTTTTTTGATAATGGCTATTTGTCTCAAAAGACAGTCGAAGATTATGATTAGATGATTTTTTCTAACTCAAGCAGATTTACCATTTATAAGGGTTTATTTTCATCATGAGCTTGGTTTGTGTCGTACCTTCATTGGTTTGGATCTTCATTAAACCTATCTTTGCGTCAGGTTGGTTTGCGTCTTCAGCGAAGCCAGGATTTAGGTGATCCTGTGAATCGTCCACTATAAGTTGCTTCTAGTTGATCAGACTTATTGATTCTAACTAGAGAGATCACCCCAGGAAATTGAACGAAAATGGCCAGAATTGAATAATAGAAAAGCTGTTGTCTTCAATCACGATAACGTCCGAGCACACACTTCTTTGATCACTCTTCAAAAATTTGGAGAGTTTGGTTGGGAAGTTTTGATGCGTTCTGCGTTTAGTCCAGACATAGCACCATCTGACTCATACCCTCACTTAATGGAATATTGCTGGGCTGTGAAAACTTGATTCAGTTTTTCAACCAGAAACCACAGAAGTTCTTCACTGATAGCACCATATTTGGTTTAAATAAAAGAAGTTGGATTTAACTAAAAAAACGGGCAATTAGTTTCGATGGTCTGATTAATGTCATATAATAGAACATTTTTCATGTTCTACTTTTCTCATATATTTATGATTTATCTATAGTACAAACGGAAAGAGAAGAACTTTTTTTAGAAAATCCGCGAAAGTTATATATCAATCCGCCAAAAAATTTCGGATCCACCACGCCGCATTGAATCACTGAAGCGCTCGGAATTAACACATCCGACAAATTACCATAATTTTAAACCCATAAAAAATTTTTAATGAATTTTTTTTCTTCTTGTTTTAGGTTTGTCATCGTCCAGTTTGGAGAAAGTTTTGCACTCTGCCAGTACCGCCGATGAACACATGCATCAGCACCACCAGCCGCACTAGCAGCAGCACCAGCAGCGTATAGTGTGAAAGTAGAAAGACTATCGAAGCTAGGGTTTTGCCCCCGCGCAGTGATCGAGTAGTATTGCACGGCATTTAATAACCATTTATTAACGTTTAATCATAACATTTCTTCCGAGTTCCTCAGCGATTGTGATTTTGATTTTAAGCTTGAATTGATTTCAACGGAAATCACAGTACCGGAAAAAGTGCGCTGTTCATGCAACAAGTAGTCTGCGCCGCCGCAGAAGAGATCACGGTTCATTGGTGGTTTTTTACGATTTATCGAGGAAGAACCGCGATAGTGGATCAGAAAACAGTGCGGAAGGGATGTGCTTAGTGATACTTCTAACTGTTTTGTAGTGACACGACATATATTACCTAACAGGTGAACGACGAGATGTGACAGTGCTGAAAGGTGGTTTTTTTGTTTGTTTTTTTTTTATATCACAGAGAAAGTTACCGGTCAAAGCTCCGAAGACATCTCGAATAACCAGGAAAATGCATTATTTCGCCAGTTCAGTGGTTTTGTTATTGTGCGCTTCCTACGCGTCAACCACAATTGCAGGTAATTGTTATGTTTACAATCCGTAAAACTTGTGTCTTTTGTTTTCTTTTTGAATTTTTTTTTAATTTGTCTCGTTGTGCCGTTGTTGGGATATGATGTGGAAATAGATATAAGGTGGGCAGCAGCACGTCATTCTATAGCTCTGCCAGACTGTGCTAATCATGCATTCATAAAGCTACACCTGATCCGTAAATAGCAGCAATTAGATTTCCTAAGCTGAAGCTAGTCAACCGTTTCGTTCGTTCCATGGGCGAAAATCGTTTGGGCCTCAGGTGGTTGGTTGGTAGCAGAGCCAGTATCAGGCCCCAGTTATGTCATATTTTGTCATCCGCGACTCATGGGTTCGCCGTTTTCGAATATTCGATATCCACACGGGACTTTCGCTCGTTGGTCATATGTATCTATATGGACGAATGCTGTGGTGCTGTTTATGTCTTTATATAACATTCACTTCTGGGATTTGATTTTGTTATTTGACGAATGCAAAGGAAAGAAAAAAAATTAATTTCTAGTTTGATGTAGCCGCGTTATAATATTTATACACACAAGCTAACTAGGCAAAAACTCATAAAAAGAACCTGGTAACGCCTTTATTAGTCGTTGTTTTTTTTGGAGCACTATTTTGTAATCATCTTGATTATATATAGGACAGTAACCATTGTTTTCACGTATCTCTCCGTTTTTGGAACCACAGCATCCATAAAAGTGCAACGTTCACTCTCCTTTTTATTATTCTAGTCTTGTATCAGGGAATTGAATGGGATTTTTCCACTTCCTTTTGTAGTTTTCATCAATTTACCAAGTTATGGGGCTGCTATATAGCTTTCGACTAGGCTCACACTGCATTTCGCGATTATGCGATTAAAGTCACATCGTAATAGCACTTGTAATAATCTCTTAGTTTATTACCTAGTAGGAGCTGGATGAATTTTTAATGATAGACAAGAAATTGATGGGCAATATATCATCTTCGTATTTTCTTTGCAAAGCTGCACCACACTGTGCTCGTTTTTATTGTTTCTTGTTGTTGTCACTTAATCATTGTAGTTATAGAGTTTCGTTGTTACAGCATTTCAAATCATGTTAGATAATTAAAAAACTATACTATAACTACTTTCATTCCTGATGCGAAGATCAATTTGTTGAACAGGTACAATCCAATTGGCACTTTACAATATTTCGACATATCTTGCTAGTCTCGAGTTTCTTTTTTTTTATTAAGTTCAACATCAATAGCTTTTTCACTGCAAATAAAACAAAAGACATTGGAATTTCACAGTTTTTTTTATTAGAGTTTCTCGATAAATCAGGAGAAAATATTAAAATTGTGACTTAATTTATTTGGAATGGAAAAGTTGTTACCTTGGAGAGGACTATGAACTCTTTTACAAAAAAAAATCGCATAAAAATTTGCAATCATTTAAAAGTCAATTAGGAATTAATAGGATCAGCTTTTGTTCATTTTTTAAATATCGTAGATAAAATTTAAATTTTTTTGTATAAAAAAAAAAGAAATTAAAGTAAAAATTTGAGGAAAAATTTGCAACATCGAATATTCTGAACGTTCCAATTTGGATGATGTTTTCTATTGTTGAAAATAAAAGAAACGTAATGTGGTCATGATCTTGATCTTAATATTGTTACGCTTTCCTGGCTTAACGGTTTCGTGGAATTAATTAAGAAATACACTTGTTTATACATATAGGTTCACACAAAACTTTTTTATTAACAATTCAATGTTTATAAACACAATTCTGAAAGTTCAGTAATTATCAGTTCAAATTTTATCTTTCTCACTAATATCTCGTATTTATCGCCTTTTAATTCAATACTTAATTCCACTTTCATCGCTGAGAACATTTAAATCGCTCGCCTAGATCCTAGAACACTTAGCACGTATACATGCGAAGTTGAAGCCGGTTTCGAGCCAGGCTTGGACTTGAGAAAAATCTAGGTATACCCAGATCGAATTTAAATAGGATCAAGCCGATTCGATCCAACATTTGGGGCTGGATTGAATCGAAATGTCGTCGTACAGACGCGAATTCAAAGATTGAGAGATTGACATGACAGCATATAACATCTTTTAGGTTATGTTATTTTTATTGTTGTGCCTTCGTCGTGTTGTGGGTAGAAAATTAAATTAAAATGTTAAAATTGCAAATAAAGATTTTCATAATGACAAAGCCAAACAACAGTAAAACGATATGAAAACTATAAATTGTAGGTTATGTTCATTGCTTTTCGATTACGTTTGAATCCATTTAAACTTCAATTATTCGATCCGACGATGTCAAATACTTTAAATTCACTTTATCCTTCGATCTTTGGATCGTTCGATTCAGTCATGTATACGTGGTAACTGTTATCGCTATTTTAATCAAAACCGAAACAAATCTCTCGCTCGCTGCGCCTGCATTTATATCTCAAAGTTCCTTTTTAAGCTAATTTCTACATTTTTCCACACTATGTATTCTTTTCTTGAACATTCGAGCGGTTTTCTAAGTCGTTTTCAGTTCGTTCACACTATGTCAAATAGATGCCGTACTGTTACAAAATTCTGGAGAATTCGAAAGCTTTCATGAATCTTGAATTATACCCTCGACATACGGCAACGTCGTTATGACGAATATCATTTTAGGGATTAACGCACCGTAAAATTCGTCGTTATAGGCAAAATTCGCCATTATGTTTTGACAATTGTAAAAGTGGATATGTACATAGTACCGAATATCAGTGAACGAAAATTAAAAAAAAAACGATTTCTTTGTTACGTTGTTGTCTAACCGCCGCCGGTCATAAAATTAAAATCAAAATCAGCTGATACCTTATAACATTGCAAAAAACGCATAAAAACGAGCGTTTTGTAATAATCTGACGAGACTATTTGAGTTTTGTTCGTAACAACGTAAAATTTACGCACTTGGTTTTCGTCGTTACGATGTTGAATATTCGAAGTTCGTTTTCAATGTTCAAACTGTCGCTAATAGATGGCAGCACATTACTGGTTAAATCATCACAATATTATTTAAAAAAGATATATTTTGAATTGACAAGGCTCGTTGCAAAAATAGTTGAAAGTTGGTTGGTAAATAATAAAAGAAATTGAATTCTGTGAATCGAGGTTTGTACCTATGTGAATGTTATAGCGGAAGTAATAATTGGACTTATTGTACTCTTGGCAGCCTCTGTGCCTTAGATTGGTGCGCAAGCTAATTAATGTCCTGACATTGCTCCTGTCCCGCCTCAGTAATTCTCTTTCAAAAATCTGAGCTGGCCTAGGAATAAATCGCTTGGAGTTCACCAGACCAGGTATGAACCTCCAGTGTTCGGTATATTTCATCAGAGTCCGATCGTTTAGGACCTTTTCTACCAGGCTGGTGGGCCCTCCAATAGCCAGTTTCGGAGCGATGAAAACAGTGCCAGAGCCTTTTCTGACTAGGGTGTCCCCGTTTTCATTACTTTCGAAAATCTGATGGTCTTGGGTCCACATAAAGGGTGACTCGATTGCAAGTGCATAGCTTAGCAAAGGCGCGCCAGCTTTCCTAAACTAATTTGGACTTGGTCCTCCGGTTGCCACTTAGTTGTAAGATAGGATAAATATCTGTTTGTTAGTACAATTCCTTTTTAAGTTTTCAGGATAGACTCTTTTGTAGGTACACTTACACAGAAGGAGGTTTAAACTGTGTTAAGCGGCATACAGACTGATAACATTCCCGCTTCTGGTATCTCTCTTCCAGCCTGATATTGCCACTAGTGTTTACTAATTCAGATGTAGGCCGACAGTAGCTCTAGGGAAATCCTCATTCAGTATTACAGATGAGACCGTCATGTAGCCCTACAAGCCATTATAGAGTAGAGGGAAATTGTCATATGATAGTAATGTAGTTGGGAAGTTGGATTTTTTAGTTTTTTTTCTTTACATATGTTAAGATAAAGCGAAAAAAAAAATTTCTGCAAAATCGGTCCTGTGCTGCACGAGAAAATTGCATATGTGTCAATTTTTGATGCATTTTGAGTGCAATGCTACACTATTTTTTTAATTTCTCCAGTTCTGTTGGTCGTAGAAAAATAAAAAAATTGGAAAATACTCGTAAATGAATCGACTATCGAAATGATTCGGTATAAATACTTTAAAAATTAATCCTAACCTCAAAAAACCAAAATGTAAGAATTTACAGAAGGTAAAAAACCTCAATTTTTCAATTTTTTGCTTTTTTTTCATAGTTGGCAAAAGGCAAAAAATTGAATACTGAGATTTTTTAGTTTTTTCAAAGTCCTAAAATAGACATTTTAAATAAAGTAACGAAGTATTGCGTATGCTTACAAGAAAGTACATAAAAAAACCTATAATTTAAAAAAAAATATTTTACCGTACGATGATTTGGCATAAAATGGCGGCAATTTGAATTTTTTTGGAAAACTGCCAATTGTTGCCGTAAAAATCGAAAGTTTTTTTTTGAAATTTCAACCACGTATTTATAGCATCAAATTACATATTTTCTCCAATTTTCATCAAAATCTGACTATTTTCCCGTTATTTATTGCATTCTTAGCAAAATAAAACAAAATTTCATACATTTTGGTTTTTTGAGGTTAGGATTCATTTTTAAAGTATTTATACTGAATCAGTTCGATAGTCGATTCATTTACGAGTATTTTCCAATTTTTTTTATTTTTCTACGACCAACAGAACTGGAGAAATTTAAAAAATAGTGTAGCAATGCACTCAATATGAATCAAAAATTGACATTTATGCAATTTTCTCGTGTAGCACAGGACCGATTTTGCAGAAATTTTTTTTTCGCTTTATCTTAACATATGTAAAAAAAAATAAAAAAATCCAACTTCCCAACTACATCATAACTTTGCTTTTTTTTGTTTAATTTCCCTCTACTGTTAGTTTATAGTTTCATGTATACTGAACTGACAAATTTCAAGAGATGCATTGTTCCCCTAAACGTTCTTGCATCCACCAACAGAGTTTCCCTGACGTGATAATAGGGCAAGAATTGATTCGATGGAAACAAGCAGGATTGCTTAGCCAAAAAAGTGGCTTTCGGTCCCGAGTGTTTCTGGGGTATATTCAGCAGTTAGACCAAAGGAACTCTTTGAATATGAAGATAGAAGGGCTTGTCGCACTACTGCCCTTTTTGACTTTCTGGCACAAGGTAAGAAATATATTACCTCTGCTCGAGCAACAGCCAAGAAGCCCTTCGAACTTACTATAGCCCAGTAACTTTATACATGAACCTCTAAAAAATGCCAACTGAAGATTTTCCAATGGGATTCTCTTTATTTTGGTGTCACAAATTATTCCTCAAGAGCCAATAAAGCCAACTGGACGGCTACAAAAGTTACTGAAGTTTTTAACGGTATTGAATTTGACATAGATGTGTAGACCCTTTTCTCGATATTGGATAAAAGAGTTTGAGTGGCATTTAAAATATTTAAAATATTTTTCTTGTTTAGTTCTGCTACTATACAAGTAGACGCTGCTCTATTTTTCACTGGAAATCGTTGTCAAATCGCATAAATCATTCAACTTTCGCAATTTTATCGTAGTAAATTATGACTGATTTTGATGGCATAGTTTAACATTTAAAGCGTGCTGTTCGATCGTGTCCATATGCCAATGATGAAATTCCCATAAAACTACACGCCAAATATCAAGTGATCGCTGTCAACTATGGACAAATTTCAGCTAATCAAAGTTGTAAACCTTAAATATTGTTTCATCATGTGTTCGCATACCAGTTATCTATAAAAAATTATTTCACCACACCCATTTATGGAGAATATTACTTAAGAGTGAAGCTATGGGTTTAATCTTTGATCGAAGTTTGATTGTTCTGGTTCAGAAGTTGAATCGTTCTGGTTCAGTAGCAGAATAGAGCCAGGTTTCAATGTATTTTTACAGTGAATGTAGGTAGCAAGGAGGAAATACGCGAAAGTAATCGAAACCGCCCATCACGTTTTAAGCTCGTTGTGGGATTCTTTATAAATTGTTGGCGTGTAAAGTTATGGAAAGTATGTCTTTTTGTCTGGAGGTGTACAAAACAGTCGGTTTTATAGTAATAACACCGCGCCCAGTATGCTGCAAGTCAAAAGTATTATCATGCATAAACATTTCTCAACATACTTCACAATATACTCACTATACACACTACTAGTACTCACTCCCAACAATCCGCCTTAATTAAAAAGATAATCCGATTTCTTATCCCAGACTAACGAAAACATGAAACTGCAAGTAAATATATATATATATAAAAAAAAACTTTTAACACTACTTTTGTAATGAATTCAGTCTAAATCTCGAACAAACACACGATGAAAAAAGTGAAATCACAGAACAAACAGAAGCACGATCTCTATGGCATTCAGGTGAAGATCGGTGAGATTTCTTATGTTTTCCCATAGACGCCCCAAAACAAATTGTTAATTGGGGATTTTTGGTTTATTATTCGGCGATTTTGTAGACGTAGAAAACTAGGACAAGTTCGTCCGATACCTGTTCCAAAACAGACTCGATTTTTCTCTCAACTTTCACACGAGGGTCATTGCCAATAATTAGTGTGCTACGTACCTACTATAAGTTGCCAAGTAATTTTTTACTGTTGTAGTTTCTGTGTGGCTATCCATCAATTTCGTTCATGATACTTATCCTAAAAAGAAAAGAAAAAAAACACTTTGGGTATCGTTTTAATCTTGTGTTGGTAAACTCCTTCAAAATCTCTTTTAGTACCTTTGCTTCGAGCTATAGACTTTCTTGATCATCATGATACCCCAGCGTCAAGGGAAAAAAGTTTCAAATAAAATAATTACGCTTTTGATATTCCGTAAACGGAAGTTCGGCAGTGGATAAACTTTTCCTTTTTATGGCCTTCGGCTAAAATTTGTTTCAAAGGTGAAGTTTCGTTCTTGTTTTTCGGTTTTTTTGGCTGTCTGTTTGCAGATGCTGTGAACATAGGTGAATTTTGAACCATCGGCTAAGTAGTCCAATGTTGTTGTAAAAATATAATTGATATGGTAAAAGAAACACATAAGTGTGAAGAAGCAGGAAAAGGGCTATTTATTATGGTTGGTACACTAAAAGCGCCAATAGAAATGAAATTGTGTTAATTGTAAATCAGTTTTGGATATAATTTTCGCTCATCTTAAGTTTAATTGATTTCAAGTTTCGTTATTGCATTTTTGATGATTGATTATTGTTGAAATTCGGTTTTGTTTTGTGTTTTTTTCGTTTTTTTGAAAGTCTGACCTCGTTCACTGGAGGAGAAGATACAAAAAAAACGAGTGTTTGAACGTGCCTTTTCGATCATTTAATGAATGGTACATAGAGTAGGTACATCATAAAATTTGTATTAGGGGACTTTACTTTAAGGCAAAGATACCCTATTACTATGGCTACGCTGCACGAAGAGAGAACAGTAGCTGCTGCCTGGTTTTCTCGTAAGAACATATGTAAGCTAACATAGACGTCACCAAATAGCAGACAACATAGCCAAGAGACTAGAAGAAATAACAATAATCGATAAAGTGAAACAAAAAAATTACAAAAGAAGAAGAACGCAAAAGTATGCAAGAATACTAACAGGAAAATTGGCTGAGATATCAGGTGGTATTCTCGTTGGCGTGAGACGTGACTGCGAGGGACACGGTGGAATGAAAGTATCGGTACCTACCAACATATCGAGGAAAATGTCACTTCACACGACACCGTGCGACAATTAGAATACGACGTTTATCGATCTAGTCGCCAGCAATCTCTTACATTGACAATGAAAAATATCAATTTAAGGTCGAAGTGACATCTGTCACGTCACTCGACAACGAGAATAAGGCTTAGCAGGGCCGGATTTAAGCATAGGCAATATAGGCGTTCGCCTAGGGGCTCCCACCACAAAAGGGCCGGCACCACACAGAAAAATATTTTATCCAGTCCACCACATAAGACACCGCCTTTACCGCGCAGGCCGGGACGACCGCGCATAGGTTCACCTCCTGTCCTCCAAACCCTTAATCCAGCTCTGATACTTAGGCATCTCAGACTGAGATTTCAGTTGGTTTTGACCTTTCAAATATCTTCTAAAGCAGGAATATCAGTCTTCACAAATAAAAATCGAATTTCCTTCGTTATTTCCAAAACTGCCATCAAATATGAAATGACTGCTGCAGGCTTTGGGGTATAGTTTGTTATTCAAACAATAGTATTTTACCGGAAAGATTTCCATCTTAATTTTATTTCTGTATTCAATAAAATCCAAGCTCAAGATCATATCGAATCTGAACCGCTTTAATGCTTCGATTTACAAAACCATGGCCATGTGACTGTAGCCATACTTTTTGGCCAAAGAACTATATCATTGATTGGCGAGTTTCCAGAAAGTTAAAAAACACTTACTGAATTTTTAGGAATAAAAAAACACTCTTTAACAAACTTTGCAAAGAAACAAAAAACTAATTCAGTTCACATGCTGCAATGAATTTGATATCAATTACGAAAAGGAAAAAACCGATTAGTTGAAGCAAAAATTCACAATCTAGTGAATGTGGAACAGATACTTCAGATTATTGCCAATACTTAACGAGAATTGCAATACCATTCAGTAACAAACTCCAACAATCGAATGCTTGCTTGGCGTGCATTAAACTGTTCAATCACGTTTCACGACGTTTTCTTTAACAAATTCGCTTTTTTTTCTCTCTGCGTCTCGGTAGTAGTATGGTAAAATTGCTATTTCCTTGCAAAATTTATTTATTTATACTACGTGAGTGAATTAACAATGCTTTTTGAACAATTGCTTGTTTATTTATTTATTCTTCCTACTTTTCTCCTACTTGCTTGCAACCGTTTTGTTTGTTTTTTTCAAGGAAAACTTTAAAAGAAATTTTATAAATCGACAAAATTTTTTTTTTCTTTAATAAAACAATAAAAATTCTTAACGCAACTTTCGAATGCATGGCAGCGATGAACTTCAGTTTGGGTGAAAAAAGCGTTTGTTTAACGATGACAACGTGAGTTGCAATCTCTGCCGGAAATAAAGAGTCTAAGGTAGAAATTTGTGAAATCAAGCATGACAAACGGATGAATCTGTGGAGAAACACCAAAACGGATGAAGAAAGATAAGCAAAATAAACAGATTTTAGTATATCATAAAACTATTTGGGAATTTCACGCAATTCGCACAGCGAAGAATCTAGGGTAAAAATCATACATTTTAATAATATTTAGGAGAAAAGTGCCAAAAGTGCTAAAATAGTGCGGTTTTTGCTACTTTTAAAGGTCCGTTTATATCTACAGACATCGAGGGTGCCAGACACCGACAGACGCCGTTTATTCACATCTACCGTGCCGCATCAGACGACAGACACTAGTTATATTTTTGTTGAAAATGTTCAAACACTTCTCAGTGGAAGATTTATCCAAGAAAAAATGTCTGCACGGTTCCGGTTCTCTAAACATACTTCCCGTGAGATACGCACAGACACGTCGTACAGACATGAACCACGCAGACAAAATATTCTTTCTGTGAATACTGGCCGGGTGCGGTCCGTGACTGTCCACGTCTGCGCGGTCGTGTCACGGAGATGTAAATACGTCCATACACACTGTATAGAAGAATATTATTTTGTCTGGCGCGGCGCGTGTCTGGCACGATTGATGTCTGTAGATATAAACGGACCTTAATGCTGCACTAAGACTGGTCAGCCTAACTTCTTTTGAATATCTGTTGAAAAGAATGGTGCGAGTCGTGGCAGACTATGAGGAGAGAACTAAGCTCCCCGGCTTAAAAACGTGAGCCAAGCTTCCCTGTATCCCTGAATGATTTTTGGGGATAATTTTGATTTTTGATGATTTTTGGGGGTGCAGATGGGGTTTCGGATAGAAAAAATTTTCAGACAAAAGTTTCATATTTTCCTACGGAGAATCAGAATCCGTGAAAAAAATGGGGGTTGCCATTTGAAATTTTAGATTTACCTCCACCCCCTGCGAGGGGTGAGATTTGTGTGCAAAAGATTCCACTCTCCAAGTTGAGCAACTTTCGTTCAAAACTTTTTTCACGAAAACCAACGGTTTTCGACCCTTCAGGAAATATCGGGCCGTTGCGGGAATTTTGCCGCACACTGTATATCGGCACGGCAGACTAAAGTCAGACTTCGGTTGTGAACGCGACAACAAAGCCGAGCTAATTTTACGCATGACACAATAAACAAATTTCCACCATCAGTAAGAACACCTCATAGATCACTGAACTGCGATTCAGTCATCTAGATTTTCGGCATCTCCGCTCCTCTATATCTTGATTTCCGCTTATCGGGCTAGACCAAAAGTATCGGAGCCGAACGAACGCGCAAAGCTTAAACCACTGAACTGTGATCTAGGGATTGCTCGAACGATCATTCTGATCGTGTATACAATTTTGTACGCGGACGCCAAATATATTTGAGGGTCGCAAATGACCAATCATAAGCTTTTGTGACTCGTGATTGTCATCGATGGTTTGTGACTATTCTTGTGACTATCAGTTGTTTTAATATTATAAGCCGGTCACAAGAAAATTCACAAAAAATGCATCTCTAATGATGGATTTGTATTCGTGTAATGAAATAAAGCAACGTTTGGACGACAACGTACGCCAAAAAATATTGATGCAGTAAGGCAGAGTGAATCGTCGAAACTGGTTATGTGTCGATTCTATGAGAAAATATGCTAGAAACCCGCTCTTTATGCTCTTGTGACCTGCCGCTTTGACAATCGTTGTGACGTTTTGCGGATTGTCAAAATTGTGACTGCAAAATTAGAATACTAAATTGTCTCAAGTTGTACCTTTACCTCACACTTGTGATTGCTTTGTGACTTGTGACTGCTTTTACAATACGGGTATTAGTTAAATATTTTTTATGATTCATCATACTATATGTCGTATATTTGCAACGATTTGTTGAGTCTACTTTGGTTGCTCTAGATACCTTCAAGGATTTTGATCGAGTACGACACTTTTCTTTCTTAGCTAAACTCCAAGCTCTTGATATTGACCCAGCTCTAAAGAAGTTCGATCGAGAGTTTTCTTTCTGGCCGTTCAATTACGATAGTATTGGACGGCGTCAAATCTAAACCCCACACCAATTCAATTTTAGCATCCATTCTTTTTCTAATCTTTATAAACGATCTGTTCGCGGTCTCATCCAAACTACTTTACAGGTTACAGCTTCACTAATGATAGAACATGTCCAACTCCATCAACAGAGACATTGAACTCATTCCCGATTGGGGCCGTAAAAATCGAGTCAAATTCTGAAAGCATCGAAATACTGTCGTATTTCCAATAAGACCTGAAACATATTCCCATCCTTGCCAGTGAATGGTATAGAACTACTGGCTCATTCCCTCTGCCTACAGCTCCCCATTTCGCGCGCTCTACATATTAGGAATTCATTCATAAATAGAACAATCAACTGAAAAAATATTTCACAGTCAGTATTTCCGAACTCCTACATCATCCAAGATTTCAAACACAGGGTTCATCGCTATCTCCTTAAACATCGTCCCTGCTGCTCATAACCCCAAACCTATTCTATTCTCCGTACTAAGCTTACCATTAGACATATACATACATTACATGACCAATGACATGACATGACATGACATGACGAACTGGTAGTGCAAAGGGCAAATTTTTAGCACAATGCAAATGAACATCAAAAACAAAAACTCATCAAGTATAAATTTACAATGTCAACCTGTCCATAAGAAAATGAGTAGACACAATTCGGTTGTATACAATTCTCAAATCAGCGACTTTCAATTGAAGGTAATAAAATAGATGACAAGGTAAATTATGTTATGCTTGAGGTACTCGTAATCCCAAAACAAAACTGGTTTGTTTTATTGTTAATTCTGGAAGTAAAAATCACTTTGTTACACCAACGTTGCAATTTTTTTACGCAAAACTCAAATTCATCATTTCCTCTATTCAATTCTCAACTTAAAATTGCAAACTCATACCAATTTTTTATTTATTTAAAGAAAGTCAGATAAAATGGCCCACACGACAAATGGAGTCTCTGGATGAGACTCGCGACGCAGAAATTCTACAAGCTGTTCAAAATTCAATCAGAGAATGGGAGATGAAGTCAAAATTGCATCATAGGTGATGGACCTGAAAATTTTATCTGTATTTTTTTTTGTGTCGCGTAATTTGCTAACAATTTCAATTTCCTTTTTGAAGACAAAAACGAGCAGTTAAGAAGGTTTGTTACGATGAGCTGGGATGCTTCGAAGATTCCGGTCCATTCAGTTACTTAGAGATGCTACCATCACCACCAGAGGAGATTAGTACAAAATTTTATTTCTATTCAACGAAAAACAGGTAAGGTTTAGTAATTTCATACATTTTCCGTACTGTAATTGAATCTTCAAAATAGGAGTGAAGGGCCACTCTTTGAGCTGCCATTCTTGAACATGACTTCAACGTTTAGTGACTTTACAAATTCCTCAAATGAAACCACCGGTGAAACCACAAAAACCTTCTCCAGATATAACTTCAATCTAGACGACATGCAAGGTTTCAATGAGTTGTCTACAAGAGTCATTGTTCACGGCTTTGGATCCGCCTGTCCGCATGTGTGGATTTATGAAATGAAAACGGCACTGATGGCAGTGGTAAGACATGTCTACATCACCTGTAAATTGATGATCATCAAAAGTTCAACGCCTTCTTGTGTGGCTCTTTGTTTTTTTTTGTTTTTAGGAAAATTGCATCGTCATCTGTGTTGATTGGGAAACTGGCGCAACATTGCCGAATTATGTTCGTGCAGCCGCCAACACTAGGCTAGTGGGTAAGCAGCTGGCTATGCTGTTAATGAACTTAAAGGAGCACAAGGGATTGGACTTGTCGAAAACGCATATTATTGGTTTCAGTTTGGGAGCGCATGTGGCGGGATTTGCTGGCGCTGAACTACCGGGATTGAGTCGCATTACTGGACTGGATCCGGCTGGACCACTGTTCGAGTCACAACATCCGAAAGTCAGATTGGATAATACTGATGCTAATTTTGTGGATGTGATCCACTCAAATGGGGAAAATTTAATTTTAGGAGGACTAGGATCATGGCAGCCAATGGGACATGTTGACTTTTATCCGAATGGCGGTCGGGTGCAGACTGGTTGTTCAAATCTATTTGTTGGAGCTGTAACAGATTTTATATGGTGTAAGTTTGGAATTCTGCTAGTATACTACATATCTACAGGAGAAAGATATTTATTTTATTACAGAATTTAATTAAATTTTATTTACAGCACAAGCAGCTGAAGTCGAAGGTCGATCGTTATGCAACCACAGAAGAGCATACAAATTCTTTATTGATTCTGTAGCTCCACGATGCATCTTCCCAGCGTTTGCTTGTGACAGCTACGAAAATTTCTTACAAGGAAAATGTTTCCCTTGTAAAATGGGTGATGATGATGACATAACCACTTCCAGATGCGGAAACATGGGTTACTATGCAGATCGATCAACAGGTCGAGGGCAATTATATCTAGTAACTAGAGAAGAAGAACCATTTTGCGCTCATCAATTCCTCATAGAGATTCACAATTCCTTTAATGATTTACCACTTCGAACAATTGGAAAGTTAGAAGCTACTTTAGAAGGTGAAGGAGGATTGAATGAAACTTTTCTTATAACAGAGTAAGTATCAACATTTATTTTTTTATTTTAAAAATTTTTTACTTAAATTTTGTTATATATTTTTATTTTAGAAAAGAAGACACGGAATTTTTCGCTGGTGATATTGTATCCAAAATAATAGTTCCTCATCCAGCACTTGGATTTCCGACAAGCCTAAGTTTACAGTATAAATCATACAGCGGATGGTTGTCCAAAGGTTTACCACATTGGGATATCGATAAAGTCGTTCTTACTGATAGTTTTGGAAGAAGTCATTCCCTATGCAATCCATCACTATCACTATCATCAGGAACAGCAGTATATATGACACTACATGAAGGATTATGTGAAATTCCAGAACAAATAGACATAGACACAACTACAATGATGACTGAAATACCATTTGAAGAACCAATCACTCTACCAGGTGAGGATGGACTTGATGAGGAAGATGGCGTTGAGAGTGTAAAACATAAAAAAGATATTTTTAACTTGGGAGCAAGCTACAAAATTGAAAGGAATCAGTCTTTCGGTATAAACGACAGAAACGATGACTATCCTGAAATATCATGGCAACCATTTCTTGAAGGAAATTCCCTTGAAAGAGACGTAAGCGAATCAAGTCGCAGCTTACAATCTGGACCACCACCAGAAATATTTGAACCAGTTTTGAAGAAAGAAAAACCATCCACCATTAATAAAGGCAGAAAAATGCATGATTTTGATAAGAAAGACGAAATTGTTGAACCCATTCTGAAGTCAACAACACCCAAAGCTAGAAAAGTGAAACAAATCATCCCTGAAAATCTTGACGATGAAAAACCAAAACCACGTGAAACTGAACCAATCACCGTTCAACTATTTCCATTCCGTCTTGGAGAATTGCTTGAACGAGCCGAGCGATATGCTAGAGAAACTCTGTTACCATTAATTTCTGAACAAGCTCCAAGATTTTTTGGTTTTGGTACCACCACCGAAAAGAAAGAAACTGATCGAAAGCCTCGATATATTCCTCGATACGAAGAAAAGGCGTTCAACAACACACAGCGTAAAGCCGAGGAGAAATTAAGAACTAGCAAAAAAACAAAAGAAGCATCAAAAGATTTAGAATTATCAGAAACAAAACATTATAAAAATATTTTCGATATGAGCCGACCACCAAAGCAGCAGCAGCAGCAAGAAAATGACGAACAGAGATCCCTTTCGGGAGGTGTAACTTATTATAGTAATAAAGTTGGAAATTCATTTATATTAGATTCAGATTACAACACGGATTCACCATTTAGTATATCAAAGGAGATACGAATTGACTTGCCAACTTATCGGCCACCAGTTACAACAAAGTCGTTGAAGAGTTCTAAGATAGAAGACTCAAGGACTAAGACAGAAGAATAATAGCAAGGAGAACATGAATTCTTATTGATACCTATACTCTTACAATATGGTAAGATATTGCGTGAAAATGTTTCTAGTCCAGGACAATCAGCCTTCCGCTAGTGGAGGGAATTCTCTTTTTACGAGAACACCAATTGTTAGTTTTTTTTTTATTTTTTCAAATTTTCGTATTTATTTTTTGTAATGCTTTAAGTAGTTACTAAGGATTAATGTGTTTAACACATATTTTTTTTATTTTTTTAAACGATACCAGTTTTTAAATAAAATTAATTTTATTAATAATATTTTTTAAAGGTTTTTTGTCATCATTTTTTTATTGCAAAAAGTCATTATAATTATTCTATAATTGTCAACATTATAGAAGAGATTCCATCACAGCGAAATGTTATCGGACTGCTTGCCTGTTGAAATCTCATAATTTGAGCCAATTTTGAGCTGGACTAATATGATACATGGATGGCTCCAAAACAGATGTAGGTATGGACGGCGGAATCTGATGTGAAAGCTTCAGATTCAGTAGAGCAATAAGCCTAGGCACCCTAGGAAATCAGAGTGATAAGGCCCCGTACGAGATGAGTCGGACGTTAGATTCACCAACCTGCCCTTTGTGAGCCGGGCATTCTCAATCGGCTAGACAGGGCTCTGACATTGTATTCATCGGTCCGGAATCTGCTATTGGAGCACACATTAGTTTGGTGATCGGACTTGGATGAAACAAACCGCACGCTGGAAGTCCGCGCCTGGCTTGGCCAACTCTAAGCAGTTCCTTCCTGTGCCGTCTCTTAACGTAGCCAAGGAAGTGCTCAGGAGCTCAGTAGAAAGGATATCATGACACTTGTTGGATTAATTACTGGACACTGTGCCCTAAATTGCCCTTATGGAGGATATGACTGGCCGAGGACTCCACCTGTAGGCTTTGCCTTGAGGAGGATGAGTCTTCTCTTCATATTCTCTGTCAATACCGTGCAATAGCGAGGAACATGGTTTGGTTCTTCAGCGTCTGGTAGTTTCGACAGCTAAGTCTAGGCGACAAGCCACTAGGCAGACACCTGAACCTATTCAATCGGTCTGGCCTACAAATATGAAGTATAGTTGTGTGGTACAATAGACCAAGTGAAGTGGCCGCCATACTTTTGTACCCATGTACATCACAAAAAAGATGAAGACGATATTTCTCTAAAATCTAACACCTAATCCTTTTAACAATGGCTTCTATTCCCGAATCTAGCAGATGTGACACTCCCGCCGCGGTTGAGTGATTATTGAATGCGATGCATGATCAGAACTGCTGCTTACTTCCACTCCGAATGTTTTCGGTAATCGCAAACTATCAAATTCGCTTTCACTTTCGCCGACGGATTCGGGAATAGAGATCTAATAAATTAAACATTCCTCCATAAACTCTACTTAGCACTTCCACTCTCTGGCTCCTGTACTGAAAGTCGTAATTCGACTGAAACGTTACATTTTTCAACTTAATCGACTTGTCACGCCGCACAACTCGACTTTCTGCACAGGGGCCTTTATATCTCACACTACCTCTTTTACTTTTTTGTTTATTAGTTTAAGTGTGTCTTGATTGTCTAAATAAATAAATAAATAAAATAAGAACTAAAAGAAATCATAAAAACGTGAAGTGAAATGAAAGCTATAGCCCAAACCAGATTAAGATGATTTAGTGATCTTGAGACCTTAAGCTTATACGAGGAGTCAGGCTGATCATTATCATCATAGCTATTGCAAAGGCATCGCAAGATTAAAAATAATTTATTGCAAATTCTTTTTTTTTACATATCTAAAATGAAACGCCTCAACACTTTTATGCAGATTTATTCCAAATTAATTTTTTTTACGTTTACAATTTTTTTTTACCAGTAGTCGCTCAATAAAATAAAAAACAAAAATTAATGTAACGCCAGCGTCACAAATCATGTTTTTTTCATTCTTCTTTTGTTTTACACATTATTTTCTTTATTTATTTAATTATTTTCTTCACTAATTTTGCTTTCTTTTAAATAAATTACAATAATTTTATTATGTTTATTTTTTTTTTGTTTGTTTTCCATTTATATTTTTCACGATTTTCTCAAATATTTATATGTATGTATATTTTGTTTTTATTTACAGTAAATTAGTTTTTTTTTTTGGTTTTTTCTTCATTAATTTTCTTCATGATTATTTGTAATTACAATATTTTTGGTTTTTTTTGTATTATTATTATTTCTGTTTATTTGAGAATATGTTTTCATTTTTTTTTGTTTTTTCTTGTATAGATTTGATTTGTATTTCAAAACTGAAATTTTTTTTGTGTATATTTTCGTTAAATTGGCAACATAACGGCTGAATTCAATATTAATATATTTCTTTTTCTTTTTTTTGTTGGTTGTTAATAATTATTCAAAAAGAAAAAGTAGCACACAAAAATGTTTTTTTTGTTTGTTTGTTAGATTATTTCTAAAAAAAAATGTTTTTTTTAAAGAAATTGCTTTTTTACATTTCATTTCTTTTTTTTTGTTATATTTTACTTTTGTGAAAACAATCCCTGATTTTTTAAATTTAAAATATCTATAAAAAAATATTTCACATTTTTTTTTCTATATAAAAAAAATTAAATTCATATTATCTTTGAAAAAATATTATTTGCTTTGGTAAATAGGGTTGCGGTTTTTTATTACTTTACTTAATTTTTAACTTAGCAAGAATTTGAAAAATTTTCTAATTATAAACTAAAATATTTTTTTTTTATAATTTTCTTTTTCTTGTGAAAGAAACAGCTAATTAAAAGAGTTTATTTGAGGCATACGAAATATATTTTTGTTTCGTGTGTAATCAATGCTGATGGATGAGATTAATATTTACATATTTTGTAAATTGATTTTTTTTATATATACAGTGATGTCTTTTTAAATGGACCCAAGAAACTAAAAAATTATCATTGCACGCACTGTGATGTAAATTCGATATTTTTTTTATTAATGGAATTTATATATTTTTTTAAATGGAGTTTGTTTTTATTTTAAAATATAACTTTTCATAAAAGTATAACTTGGATTAACAGGCAGAATTTTTGACAGTCTTTCAAGCCTGCCTACCAATATAGTCATAACCAAGGCCGGGAACCAGGGTAATCCTCTTATCAGATAGCTGAGCGGCCATCAAGGCATTAGGCTCGGCCCGTATAACTTCTAAGATGGTCGAAAACTGCCGGAAGGAGCTCTGTTCCCTGGACTTGAGGTACAGGACCACTCTTCAGTGGGTACCGAGTCACAGGACCATCGAGGGTAACGAAAAGGCAGATGAATTGGCCACACTAGAGGCAACTTTCAGGCAGGCACACTGGTGGAGAATGTACAAAACCCACTATGTGTGCTAAAGAAAGATATCTCCATGTACTTTCTCTCATTAATTAGCTTCAGATGGAAGAGCGTCAAGGCTAGGAAGACTTGGCCAATATCAGACACCGTGTATTTGGAGACCTTTTGTTAAAGGATTTGAGGGAAGTTTTTGAAGTTCAAAATAGGAGATTTGATCCGGGACCTAAATATGATCGACTGCGTCTAAAATTTCGCCTAGTTTACTGCATCTTTTCACGCGTGTGGCTAGAATACGGTGCACCTTAGCGCCAATTGTGTAAATTCGCGATATGAAATATTGATAGCTTATCGAAAACCCGAGTATTTGGGACCAAACACGATTTGTGGCATATCAATGTGCGACTTAAGATAGTACCTTCATAATTGGAGAAGGATCTAATCTCGCAATACTGGATCAGCCTAAAGAGACGAAAAGATTAATTAAAATTGATAACGTCAAGGCAAAAACGTTCCCGTTATTGATGATATCAGACCTCAGAATCATTCTGAGGCTCTTGTATGGCTATTGTTGAGTTAGGTATAATCTTAACAAATTACGAGCCACATTAGCACTTTCTGTACAGATGCAAATCGACCGCGAGGCTTAAAATTGAACATCTCGGTTTAAGGGTTACCTCTTCATACGGTTCGAAAGTGTGGACATTGAAGAACGTAGAGGGATTCGAAAGGAAATCCTGTGTTCAATTTGCAAAAAAATACAGGTGGATGATATAACTCAACTTGGTGGAAAAGATACAACACAGAATTATACTAAAGCAGTAAAATTCCAAAGTGATCAAAATAAACAGACTACGATGGATTGGTCATAGTTGAACGAAGTGTTGGATCTATTACTTGTGGCTTCCAACACTGGAGCTACACAGGAAAGCTCCGGCTTCCCGGGCCGAGAGTAAACCAACATTCAGTCTCCCACAGAGCACCAAGCAATTCATTTCGTCATCTATTTTTCATACGAATTGTATCATTATAATAAACAGTTATTATTATTACATCAGGAGTTATTATCATTTAATACAACAACTACCCAAATATTATTATTGGATACAACACGAAGTACGGAACGGAATCCGCCAAAGATAGTGCTGGGAAAAGTACCAGCAAGAAAACGGAGAGTACGACGCCCTAAGAAGATAAATAGACGACGTCGAGGAAAGCATAAGACAAATAGGAATAAGAAACTGGAAAAGACGGGTCAGAGATCGACAATTATGCAGGCGAACGCAACAATCGACTGTTGAGATCATGATGATGTTACCTTTTCTCAATAAAGAAAGGGATATTCGATTCCAGGTCCATAAAATGCTAATTCCAAAATCTTAATACGACCCGGGATTAGTATTAGACAGAGCTACACAGTATATCAGTATAAAAAAAGCTGCAGTGTACGCGCAACTCATCGGCCCTTTAACAATCTTACTGGAGAGTAATCTTATATTAACCCACAAGTAGTTGAGTGGAATTATTGATTCAGAGAAGACAGGGATGACGCTAATGATAGTGAACATCTAAATCGTTCAAATGTAGCGATCGTAAAAGAAATTTGGAAAAAGAAGTTCAGTGATATTGAGAAAATTTAACTCTTCAGACAGACATGCAGCGAAATTGATCGCATTTTAATTGAAAAACTTGATCCGGAAGGATAATTCTAGCATATTAAACAACAACTCAACAATCGCCATAAAAAACGCAATCTGTACAGTAATCGTCGATATACTAAAGGGATTGAAGTGCGGTTTTTATAGGGAAATGTTAAGGAGCGTTTTATTACTCCAATGATCCACAAAGAAATGACGCACTTAAGGAAAACATTCGACGAGCTATTCGCACAATAGGGCCACAAACAATCGACAATATACTACAAAATTTGGTTAACAAGCCAACCGCGGCAGCCATTTGAATGAAGTTGTTTTCCATAAATAAACGGAAGGTGTACTCTGTTAAAAAAGCAACATTCATTCATTCAATATCTAACTTATTTTCTTTTATTCCAGCATGTTCCAGTCACTTGGACCACACGGTATATCTCGAAAACAAATGTTTTTAATAATAGTATTTAAAGACAAACATATTTCTATTTCATAAGAAAACCTTCCTAATCTATATCTATACCAGCAGACTTCTGCCAGTAACGAAATTCAGAGACATCCACAGAAAAACCAAAATAAGCATCTACATCAGGGAAGACAGTGTTAAGTCTTATGCAGCAAAACTCCTCAACAAATTAACTGAAGAAAAGCTGCAGAGCTTAGGGATAGTCTCCTTGTCTAGGTGGGTTATTGGTAAAAAAATATAGCCAAGAGATTAGAGAACCATGTGATAAAACTTCTAAGAACCATATCTGTCTGTGCCTATTAGCACGTTGTAGCTTTTAATTATTTTGAATGGCGTCTTTGCAAACATGCTGCATGTGCCTTTGATATATAAATAATAATAATAAAGCATTTAAATAATATAACAAACTCCATATTAAAAAATATTTCCTTAAAATAATTTTCGTTCATCAGATCTGTAATTCTCTGGATATGTCTATACTTATAAATTTAAATATCCTCAGAAATTGTTTTATAATTGTGCGTATTATTTGTTTTTTTTTATAAATTATCATATTAATTAATTAGAATAGCAATCATGGTTTTTTTACGTTTGTTTTTTTTTTCAAAGATGATATGCTACAAAAAGATTGCTACTACTTTTTAAAAGTATCAAAAACAACAAAATCATGTTAATAATGTTAGTTTTAATATTTTTTGTGTCATTTTGTTATGACACTTTTCACACGTATGCCTCAAAACTACTTAAACACAATACAAAACTCATAATTCAAATTTAATCAATATATTAAATTTTAAAACATAAAAACTCAATTCAAAAAAAAATTTTTTTTTTAAGAATTTTGTTTCGGCTGAATTTTTTCTTCTTTCTTCTTATATTTAAATTGATGCGAAGAACATTTTCTCTTATGATGTAAGATTTTTGTCTCTTCTAAGCTCTAAAAGGCTATTTCTACTAAACATTCTATTTGTTTTTTTTTATATTTTATTTATAAATAGCAAAAAAGGGATCCTGCCCTTATGTTAAATAAAATGTTATTTAGTTATTCTTTTTCTATTATTATTTTTTATGTTTATTTTTTTATTTTCACTCTTAAAAATACTATTTTTTTTGCTTTGTTTTATTTTATTACAAAATCATAATTCGACACATTTGATGTGGAGGAAGTGTTAAGATTTTAGTTTGATTGATGTATAAGTAGGAAATTTTTTTATGTATATTTTGCTTTTTAAATTATAAACTGTTTAAAGCTTAGATAACTTTTGAAACAGTGCAGTGTAATCAATTTATTTCTTTTGTTACTATGAGTATTAAAACCGATTTATAATTGTTAAATAAGAAATAATAAGAAATAAATAAGAAAATAAATAGAAAAAATACGCGAGGAAACCTGATATGATTGGGCTTACCAAGCCAAGATGTAAAATTATCGTGTCGAAGCCCACAAAACACACCCAAGCCCCGCTTTGCCAAACTCCTTTCCAACAGACCGAAGGCAGTACGGCTGGTCAGGAATCCGTGTAGCCAAGAAGCTGACCCAAATAGCCACCGCTCTGCCACAAGTTTGTGGACCCACCCGAAAAATGGCTGCACCACTTCCCATATCATCTAGTCTAGGGAAACAGTCCCACCCTGGACCCATCTGGTGTGCTGCCGAAACCGTAGCGGTCAGAGCGACTTTCCAGGGTGCAAGAACCCCAGAAGAAGAAAAGGGGAGCCGCAACAGACCGAAGCCAAAAGCCAAACAATTTCGTCGATTTTAAACTGTATTCATCAATTATTGTTCCTAATTCATTGTATGTTAGACATTAAAAAGAAACTTTAGTGATTCAATGCTTTTTAACTAATTTTTTTTATGTGGCAGTTCTCAGCTCGGGAATCACCATTTATTCTACGGGTCCGTTATGTCGTTGGTCACGTAATGGTGCAATGTCTAATAGTAAGCTTAATTCGAAGGATAAAAGAGGTTTCAATTTAAGAGGAGTCAGAAGTGTGTTGAAGGAAATGGCAATTGACCCTGCATTTGAACTCTTGGATGTTGTAGGAGTTGGGAAATACAGTGTCGATCGAGTTTGAGGGCCCTTTTTTGCACTTTATCTAACCACGCCCCGACCCAAATAAGGTAGTTTTATTCGAGGAGAGGTCAAACACAGGTGTGGCATTACAGAAGTTGTTTCAAGTCATCTCTTTCGAGTTATCCATTGAATTTTTCCATTTAAAACTCGTAACAACTGAGTTGAAACGACTTCTATAATCCCACCCCAAGATTTGTACGTTATAGCATGGACTGAAGCCTGGAGGGGCAGCTTGTATCTCTTAAGATATTCCAAGTACTGAGATGCTCGTTTGGCGATTAGAATATGTGGTCATTCCATCGCAAGCCGTTGCTAACTTAAGATGTTAAAGTATGGGTCAGCCATTCTCTTGAACCAGTTCTTTATAAGTTAGTCTACACCTATAGCTTGGAGTTAAGCTATCAAAGCAGGGTGCCAAACTATATCGAAAAACCTTGGAGATTTCTAGAGCAACCAAAGGTTGTGGTGTCCTGTCAGATCCACTAAAAGGTCTCTGGTAGACCTTTTTGGTCTGAAGCCGGTCATCTAGGATTTTGTTGCACTCTAGGTACCCCATATATCTTTTTTGTTGATAATCGTCTCCATGGTATAATAGAGGTAATTGCTTTTGGGCGGTAGTTGGAGTGATTGGTTGTTCATGAGCAAGTTTTCAAGAGTCTGTCTAAACTTCGGAGAAGTAGGATTGGGCAAAGAGTTTGCGCAGAGGTTAAGCTAAAGGCGAGACTCGTTTTTTAGGGTCAAATAGGATACAAGGTCAGGGCCAGTGGATTTGTTATCACTAACCTCTTTGAGGCACCTATATACCTCGAGAATCCTGAAAAAAATGTTGGACATTATAAGAAAACTTGTTTCGCGATTCAATGTTGTAACTAATGACTTAATTAGATTGAAAAGAGAAATATAGTATAGAGGATAACGCAAAAGTTACGTATTCATTAGTATTTTTTTAGTTTAAATAAGATTTTTTTCCCCAAGAAAACTTCCGTGATTTCTCTACACAAAGCAATGCATGATTGCAGTGTTTTCCTGTATAACTACCATGAAATTTTCTTGTGTATACTTTAACCCAAATTCATGTTAGTTTTTAGTTTACACAGTTTTAATATTTTCTACTACGCTTTTGAAGGTATACATAAGAAAACAAATACATAAATTTTTATAAAAATGTCCTGCAAAAAATATTAGCAAATTTTAAATTAACAACATTACAAAATATTTTATACTTATAAAAAAAACAGAGGGCAATTTTCTCCTCCATAGTTTAGCACTGTTGCATTGCATTAAATGATAATTTTTATAAAATTTAAAATCGAATACAAAAAACGAACATGGTTTTTCCACACCACAATCAAACGTGCCAATTTTTACGCGAAAACTACATAACAAAAAATAACAATTAAAAAAAATTAATATTAAAATAGGCAAAAATATGGAGCATTATTGTGACAATTTTACAAAATAATTTAAACATTATAAATTCGAGTCCAGTAGATTAACCTGTTTTGTTTGTTTTGTTTTTTTTTCTTCTTCTTCAATAATTAAAATGACTAGCTACGCTAATTTTTATTTAAAAATTTTCATTTTAATTGATTTCTTTTTTTTTGTTTTATACGTGATAAACTGATATTATTGTTATTTATTATTATTATGTTTTATATATTTTTTTGGTTTTATATAAAGAAAAAACAACTAAAAAATTGTTTTTCTTTTATTATATGGTTTGTTTTGTTTTTTTTTGGATAAAATTATATAAAACTTATCAGAATTTTGTTTTTATTGATTCTTCTTATTTTTTTTAACAACGGAATACTTTATTTATTTATATACGCTATATACAGAAATATTGGCAAGAAGAAAGGCTGCTATTTTCTTTTTTTTTAAATATTTTTTTTTTCATTTTAAAAATTAAAACATTTATAAAAGGTAAAACAGAAAAGTGTAACAATAATAATAAAAGTAGCCCGATGGGCATTTTAGTTTTAAAGTTTCAGTAATAGTTTTTATTTTATTTCTCTTTTTTTTTAGCTAATTAATCTAATCACAGACCATTTTTATTTAAATCGACAGTATGAAAAGCTGGACATAAGCTTGAATAAAAGCAAAAAATATTATTAATAAATATAAATATATATAGAATAAAGAATATTAATTGTGAAAATAAAACTTAAAAAAGAAGAATCAATTTCAATATAAGTATAAGCTCTATACAGATAATCATGAGAGCTAATCGATATTAAACTTAAAATAAAAACAAAAAATAAAAAAATAAAATACAGAAGAAAGTAATAATAAAGTTTAGTACTTAATAAACGAAGTCCAAACACTTTTTCCTTATCTAACATTTACATTTACCTAATTTTTTTCTTTTTAGTAATATTTATTTTTTTTAGTTTTAATTTTTTTTGTTTTTCTTTTTCTCTTAATACAAAACTGAAGATATAAAAAAAGTTTTATGCACGCCAGAACGTAATAAAAGTTGTCAATTTAAAAAAAAACAAACAAAAAAACAAAAAAAAATTTTCAGGGAAATTTTTTTTATACGAATTTTTATGCTTAAGAAAAATGTTATTATTATTTTTTTTTTTTTTTGGTAAAAACTTGGAGAAACTTTTTATCTTATAAGCAAAAAAGTTTGCGCTTTTTCTGTCAATTTTCTACATAGCCCAACTACTCTCCGTCACATTCCAGAGTGATGAGGTTGATTTTGACTTCCAGACGGTCTTATTTGTCTTCTTTCTTCAGCCTCTTCTCTATCTTCCTCTTCAGCTTGATTTTCTAAATCAGACTCTTCCAGAGTCACCTGCAATTGAGTATCCTTTAAAAAGTTAATAGAATATTTATGAACAATATTTATGAAATAACGTACAAACCTGAAAACGTATTTGTTCCTCACCATCATCAACTGATGGCGGAGGTGATGGTGGTATCATACTTTGGTAATAGTCTCTATTCTCTTCAAGCGTGTCTAAAATATCTTGTGCATCAGGATGTACTAAATCACCCCATGTTTCCCATAACGGATGTACAATATAGTCTATGAAGCCAACCTGTGATTTTTCTATTGTTGCATTATGACGATCACACATTGGACTAATATCCATTCCGTTTTCTCTTTCTTTATCGCCTTGTAAAAAGAATTCTTCCATTAGTAATGCAACCCAACGTTTATATAATGGTAGTGGCTTTGTTGGATTACTTAAATCGGCGCAATGAACTAAATTTTCTAAAACCTGTAATCATAAATGTTTATTATTATTTATATCGAATTGTTAAAATAATTTTTATGATATTATACTTGAATCCGATCTGTATAGTTGTCTAACAATAAAACCCCAGAACCGGCTACTTTTTTAGTTTCTACCATCGTTTTCAAATCAGCTAACAGGCTCATGTGCTTTGACATATCAGTAGACAGCACGATATCAATAACCATCTTCCGTAATGTTTGGCGTTGTTTTCTAAAATATAAAATAGATAGTTTTATTAGTATTAATATTTATAATATAGAAATATTAATAATATCTAACAAATAATGTAGAGAAGAACGAAACTAGATTTTTAAAACTAACTTTTATTGAATGCATCTTAAAAATGACATCTAAGTCCTAACAAAATCATCCATTATTGTCGTTTTCTAAAATCTTCAAATGCATCTAGGATTTTTTCTAACAACTCTGCAGGGTGAAGGTCGCTTACTATATTAGAAAAGATGAATATTCAAGACAGTTAACGAAATCATAGAAAAAGTTAGCGCTGCAGTGTTGGGTTAAGTGTAGCGATGACTCCAGTGTGACCTAATTAGTGCTTTGGCGCGCCGTTTTGATGCCATATTATTGTGTACCTAAAGTTAGGTGGTTGTTTGATCGACTATGGTGGATACCTAAAGCCATCTTTTGAAGTTTAGGAAACAGTAATCCGACTCGACCCTCTAGTCTGGAGATATCTTTTAAGCCTTCCATAAGGTAACTGCCTGGTGTGCTCTGCCTGCCTTTGGCTAGAGCCAGGCTTTTACAGAGGAAGTGAACAAGTGTTACCCTCTTGTTTGTAGTCACTCAGCAACTACGGCGTGGCAGCGTGGTCTCCTATGGGCCAATTTCTCGTGATGATTGCCGTGATTCTATCTCGACGGAGTCTATTTAGGAGGATTGCGTCTTTGATCTTGTCGATTGCGCTGCCGGCCATCTTGGTCTTCGACCCCCGGAGAGAGATCCTCTGCTGGGCTAGCTAGATAGATATTTGTAGAGAACTGGCTCTCAAACACCTGGATCCCCACACAACTTAGTGGATAAATGCCATTCTCGTAGAACCAGTCACCCAGGACTCCACCATTAGTGTCAAGGCTATTAAGGGCTGCCTTCAAGATGGAGTTTTGTACCTGGGCACGACAGTTGAGTACTCAGACTCAGTCAAATATCTGGGAGTAATGCTGGATAAGAGACTGAACTGGATTACGCCATCTGTTAAGTCACTAGGGCTATATCGGCCTGTAAAAGGCTTTTGGAAAAGACATGGCGCCATCCACCACAAATGTTGTACTGAATGTACAATACGATCGTTAAGCTTGCTGCTACTTCTGTCGCTATAGTCTGATGGCCCAAGACCAAACAAGTTACGGCGATCCTCAAGTGCAGCAGACGGCAACGGATTGTTTGCCTCTCTATTACTAGAGCTATGCGGACCTGTCCCACAAAAAAATGGAACATGGTACGCAGGATCCAACTCCAAGGTTTCAATTGTAATAGGTAGGTGACCCTCCAAGGTAGGTGGTTTTCCAGACCGAAATACAAGCCATTGATACCTGCGCTAGGCTTAACCTTGAGAAAGGTTTGAAAGGCGCCAACAATACAATCTTTTCGGACAGCCAGGCTGTCTCTTAGGTACTCTCATCGTGGAAGTTTTTCTCCAAAATAGCTGCGGGGACTTTGACAGAGTCCAGAGCCTGGTCATAGGGCCTTGCTCTGTCGGGTCCTCGGATACTGAATTATCAAGGGCAATGAGGCTGCGGACAAGCTCGCGAGGCGGGTTGGAGACGCTGGTCCAGGGCCCCGAACCTTCTGTCACATCTCTGATAGAGAAATAAGTTAAGGGATTGAACCTAGCCTATTGGGAATCGATTCCAGGTCTTAAACATTCTAAAGCACCCATTAGACCCTTTGCCTTAACGCCCCTTATTCTAAACAGGACATTGACACAATTATCATACTTGAGAAAAAAATATGCTATTAATCAACCGATATGGTGTTGGTAGCATTATCGAATTCGCGTTCGAATTGATTTTACTTCACAAAAATATATAACTATGTCCTTCTAGGGTACATTATTTCATATATTCAAAAAGATTTTTAGAAAGGATAGTGGCGCTTGATGAACGGGAAAACTGCTAAAATGTGCATGACTTTTCTTCTCCATTTCTCTCTTCCATATCTTCTCTAATATTAAAACTATTTTTATGTAACAAAATATAAAAGATTTAAATTAATTAAACACACTCACTTTTGCATATTACAGAATATATCACATCCTAGATTTTGCAGTAATTTAAAGGCAACAGCTAAATGATGATTTTCTAAGACAGATTCGTCATTATACATTAAGGCTAACTCGGAACCTGGAAAACAAATATTTATTTTTGATATTTAAAATTTCCAAATGTAAATCAATTAAATTTTACTTGAATTAATTAAAAATTGATTGGTGAGGCCTGGATGATCTACATCGTGTATGCAAGCGGCGAAAAGTGCGCCACCAACTTCTAATGGCGTAAATACACCTTCCAAGGCTGGAGTATTTAACAGGACGTTCGTACTTTGCGTAACATCAGCTGCATGTAATGAGTTGTGAAAAGGATTGTCTTTGACGTAGTGGTCCTCCAGAGTAGTCATAAAATTAATAAAAGTTTTCGGTGGTATCATAAGACTGGTCAGAAGTTCCCTACTCTGTAAATGATATAAAATAAAAAAATCAATCAATCATTTCTTGTTGTTTATAATAATTATTATTAGTGTTGTTTGAAGTGTGATTCGACTTACCTGAAATACTGTGTATGCGACGCAAGTAAGTGGCCGGTTCAAACTCAAATCGCCAATTTTGAATATGTCTATACCCCATGTATCCAAGTCACCCAATAATGTTCCTAAAGCGTTTTCATTTGGTGTTTCCACACCGAAGACTGGAAGGCGTTCCCCGGTAAAGGAGTTTGTATGGGACAATGGGCGTTTAACACCTGATATTTGTGACATAGGTGGTCCACCAGCACGTGGAGATTTACTCCGATATGGCACAGTTGCTGTGCCCTCGTTCTCTTCAATGCGTAACGAGGGTAAATCGAATTCTTGTTGCTTGTCTGTAAAATAATTTGTTTTTTTATAAATAAAGCAATTATTTTGCAACTTAGTTTATTCATGTTTAAAGATATTGTTCAACAGCATTTCTATATTAAAAAAAGTATAACAGGCCGGAAATGTTTGCTTCGTTTAACAACACATTGAAAAATGGACGACGAGAGAGAGAGGAAATTTTATCATCAACTTTATTTTGATTGTGCAAACTCATGTGCACTGTAAAACACAATAAAGGACAATTTAGCTTGGTTAATGGGGGGCACACAAAGTTTTAATTGTTATGAAACGGGCTGTCCTTTGACGTGGTTGCGGTTGTTAATAGACAATTTAAAATGAAAATTTTTTAGCTGATTTCATTTTGTGTAATAATAATGTTCTGTAAAATTATTTAAAAATCAATATTGGTGAGTAGTTTTGTTTATAATTACATAAATAAGGTTCGCATTGCTTTTATTGAAATTGCGAAGAGTGAAGTCTATGTCTAGTAGTGGTAGGTTCCAGCCTCTATGTTAAGTCTCAAGATAACAAAATTAAATTATACAGCGAACAATTATTGGCATGAACAAAAATCATTGTATATGGAAAGCTTATTGAAATCTGGACATTAGACAATGTTGTTGTCTGCATCAGCTGTGAATTTCCGTTCGTGGTAGTATAGCTAACTTTAACACTGCATGAAGTACGGTGGAATTTGGATAGCTTTACAATGATTGTGAGACTACAGAGAGGAGGAGATTGAATCCCTGAATCCTTCCCTGTTCCCATGGAGATTTGTGGTATGAATCCTAAATCAATTTTAGGCTATATTAAAAGCTTTAACCTCGAAGGTTAAGTTTAAGGATATTAGTAGGTATTGCGACGGTTGAGCGTGGGAACCTAAACCAGTCTGGGGCTATTTTTGCCGAACTCATAAAGGGTAGAGATTTATATAGATATAAGTAGACATTGAGTTATTTTTACTATTTTTATAATATTAAAAAAGTCTGTGATATAAATTAAAATTAAAAACAAAAGTTCTATGAGTCAAAGTAATCGACCCATAGTTCATCGCCTTTATAAAAACTTTTCACCCATGAAAATTCCTTGTCCCTAGCGTAAAGCGGTTTACTAATTAATGTTTAAATAAAATGAAAAAGTTTTATTTTTGTATCTAAGGATACGGGCTTGATTCTTATTACCAACAAAAAACTAGGGATAAAATTCAATATTACACGGAAAAAGTTTTGAAGCTTTGAATCAACAAAAATTGTGTGTACACCAATTCTCTCAACGTTTATCCATACAGCATGAAATGATGATGATGGTGATGATAACTTTTACTTCTCTCAAGATAAAATAAATAAAATGGGAATTGTTTTGTTACCAAATAATAAATATAAATAAAATAAATACAAAATTGAAATCTGAATGAATATTTACTTACCCAAAAATGTTGAACAGATATATTCGGATATTTGGTTACCAGACTTGCTCGATTCACTGAAGTGTGATAATTCTTTATTCAGCATTCGTTTAAACTGTTTAAATAATTAATTTTAATGTAATTATTAATAATAAATAAATATTAAATTATACCTTCAACGAAGCCATGTCTGATACACTCCTGTGCGTTTGTATAGTTTCCAATTGATCTAAGCACCAATCTAATTCCTCAATTGTATCCATAGCAAGACGAACATAGGCCTCATCACCTGGAACCACTGTACGAGTTGAACTTGACGATGGTGTCTGGCGCCTGGATCTTTTATTGTTAATAAAAGTTGATAACAAAAAAGGGTAGGATTTGTTTTGATTATAAAAAAAATTGGGAGTATATGTGTTAGTTTTATTAAAAGGGGGAAATTTTTATACTTACTTGTTTGTCGATTGTACATTTGTCAAACTAAGGAAATTATTCCGTACTGAACGTAAACTCGCCAAAATTTGGGCAAATGGTGTTACTATTAGGTCCTCTCCATGACTATAAAATACAAGGATTATGTTTTGTTTAGTTTAAATTTGATTCGATTTTAAAAAAAAAAATTCAACTAGAAGCGTTTTTTTTTAAATAATTTTTTTTTATAATAATTAATTTTTGCCATCACGATGTTTTTACAAGCAGAAAAGCTGATTTAATATATACAATATACAAATAATATTTTCTTTATTTCGGTAAAACTCAGTTTGTAAAGTATAAAATTATTAGCTGTGAAAGTATATAACTTTTTACCATGCATTCATACATACATAATAAGAATCCTTATTAAAAGTTAAAATAAGCTAAAGGAGTAAAGAAGCTTTTGTAAAGAAGGTAAGCTATTCAAGATAATTAAGAAATTATTTGAAGTACCTTCCCAGGTACCTTTACTCTTTTTGTCTCTCTCTTTCTTACACTTTCTCACTTTTCTAGGTACATTAAGCAAGCATCATCAAGGTTTACTAAAAACACATCTAAGACATGTTCCTTTTTTGGTTCCAGGTTATTCTCATCTTTGGCATTTATTGCGCAATTTAACTAAATTAAGGCTTACCTTTTCCAGCTTCAGGGCATGTAAAAAGGATAAAGCTTTAAGCACTAGAGAAAATTTTAATTCAAAAACGTAAAACTTTTCAACCATTTTATAAACAACAAGCCAGAACTTTATTTATAAATTTATATAAGTGTGTGTGTGTTTGTGTGTTTTGTACAAAAATATTTGTGCATTATGGTTGGGTGCTTTGACTTAAGAACTTTTCATTGAGAAAATTTAATTATACAAGTACGTTACACGCTAATTATACAAAAACATTTAAATTACAATAATATTTAAAGTAATTAAATAAAGATAATTGTTTTTAACACGATAAAATCAATATGGTGAAAGATTTTATATGGTGGGTCCACACGATGGAGACTTTTGGTCGCAGTGGACTTCTGTCTACAGAATTCTATAGAGTTATCTGTGAAATAAAGGAAAGTCGCTGCAGAGTCGCTGGGAAAAAATCAGCACAGACATTCCGTCGGCCGTTTCAATCAAAATTCGCAGTCTCTACAGACGCCGCACGGAAAGTCGGACGAACAGAAGTCTTTGTCGTTTGGACCCACCATTAGCCTTTTTATTAAAATTGTAAAAAAAATACAATTGTAAACTACAAATTTGTATAATCGTAAAACAATCCTGTATAATTTTCATACCATAATCAAATAAATAAGAACACATAAAAAAAATCCAATTCTTAAAACCTTAAATTGCAAACCAAAGGCCAATAACAAGATTTATGCTCCATTCTCGATGTTTGCTTCAGTGTTTACTTTAGATCCTTGTCTTATACTCTAAAACTCTGCCTTAGTATTGTGCTGCATCGAAAATAATCCCCATGTGCTCTTAAGGTGGAGCTCCCTAACATGGTAGATTACCTCAGTTAAATCCCTTTTGCCCTTCGATTTTTTTTTTACTTTCGTTCTGGTTCTTTAGCTTGGAAAACTAATAGACAAGACTTTTTGTAGATCAGTCCAAAAGGATAGAACACTCCTTTTCTTTCTCAAAAAAAAAAAACACGAAAGAACAGAATAAAAAAAATAAATGTCGTAATGGTATGGTAGTGGGGGTATCAAAAAGATTACAACCAATTTATTGATCCTGGATTGAAACTGTTTACAAACGTAAAGGTTTTAGTGAAAAAGGAACAAATATTCATTTAAGTGTATCAATAGTAAAAGGGGTTTGTTAAAAGGTTGTGGGGTTTAAAGACCCCTAAATCAATATATTTTTAAAATGTTAAGAAAAAAAATTCATCGTTTTCTTTTTTTAATCATGGTACAATAATTTTGTGTATTTTATGAAAATCATGCAGAGGAAAATGGTCCGGATGAAATTGGACAAAAAAAATGACAATAGGGGGGAAAAAAATGTCCAGTGGATTGGAAAATTAATAATAATGAAAGTAAAGAAAAGTTCTTGCCTTAAGGATGAATAAAACTATATGGGTATATAATATCTTTCATAAATTGTCCCAGTGAAATGATATTAACTCAAAAAAAAAGAAATATTAAGAAATTTTTATTGATTTGAAGAATTGTACCAAAGGGACCATTATAATACCTAATAAATTTCGTTTTTCAATTACTTGCGTAAGCAAAATTTCTAAATCATATTTTTTCTGTGATAAAAGCTACTTTCTCTTTACCTTTGATGTATTAAAAATAGGTATAATATCATTTATCGGAAATAGTTATCATCCAACTTTTTTGAACGTAAGGAGTTCGTTTTAAGTTCCAGGCCCATGACAATTCTCGTCACCGTTTATGGTAATTTTCTTGTAGTCGCTGTGTCAGTTGAATTTTATACAGGTAAAAATGCAAATCTTAAAGAATTTTTGCCTAAAAGAAATCTTCTTCTTAAATGGCGTTACAGTAAGGTTCGGGCCTCTTGAAGTCTCTTTTTTCAGACGTCTTTAAGGTTTGCTAGTTCTCCTAGTTTCTTATTATATAGTTTTCATATATCTTCTAGGACGTCATCCATGCACCCATTACTTGGTCATCCTACCCTTATTTTTCCAATTAGTCTACCAGTTGGTCTATTTCTTCATTCTGTTGGTCTATTTCTTTATCCTGTTTGTCAATTTTTTATCCTGTTGGTTTATTTCTTCATCCTATTTGTCAATTTCTTTATCCTGTTAGTATATTTCTTCATCCTGTTGGTCTTTCTTCATCCTGTTTGTCAATTTCTTCATCCTGTTGGTCTATTTCTTCTTCCTGTTTGTCTATTTGTTCATCCTGTTGGTCTATTTATTCATTCTGTTGGCTATTTCTTCATCCTGTTTGTCTATTTCTTCATCTTGTTGGTATATTTCTTCATCCTGTTGGTCCATTTCTTCATCCTGTTTGTCTATTTCTTCATCCTGTTGGTCTATTTCTTAATTCTGCTAGTCTATTTCTTCATCCTGTTGGGGTCTATTTCTTCATCCTGTTTGTCTATTTCTTCATCCTGTTGGTCCATTCTTCATCCTGTTTGTCTATTTCTTCATCCTGTTGGTCTTTCTTCATCCTGTTTGTCAATTTCTTCATCCTGTTGGTCTATTTCTTCTTCCTGTTTGTCTATTTGTTCATCCTCTCGGTCTATTTATTCATTCTGTTGGCTATTTCTTCATCCTGTTTGTCTATTTCTTCATCTTGTTGGTATATTTCTTCATCCTGTTGGTCCATTTCTTCATCCTGTTTGTCTATTTCTTCATCCTGTTGGTCTATTTCTTAATTCTGCTAGTCTATTTCTTCATCCTGTTTGTCTATTTGTTCATCCCGTTGGACTATTTCTTCGTCTTGTTGGTATATTTCTTCATCCTGTTGATCTATTTCTTCACCCTGTTGGTCTACTTCTTATACATTTCTTAAACTTTTTCACAGCAACTTATAACAACTCTGCGATGGGAGAACTAGTGTGGGCGGTGGAACATTTTAGGGACAATCGTTTCTCTTTCTCTGGATTTTTTATCAAACTATTTATGATATTCGCGGAGAAGCAATTAGAGCACAGGGTGTCTTTGATAATGTCAATATTTTTGTGCCGGAAATAAATGTGACTCCTCTATTAATAAAATTGTGCGCAATGTTGAATATTACTACTTTTGACTGTATACACCAAAAAAGGTGGCAGTATTGGAGGAGAAAGACTTGTTGACAAAATAAGAGGACGGATGCTGCTGCAGCAGATACGGAGACACTTTTCTATACATCGAACAGGATAACTTCAGCTACGACTGGAAGACAAAAATGACGGGGCACAATTTTGGGTTATAGAGTCATTAAAAAGAGTAGTTTTTTGTTTGTTTAAGAATATCAGTAGGTATTGTGTCGGTTGAGCCTGAGAACCTAAACAAGTCTGCAGCGATTTTAGTTGATTTATTTTACATAAATCACCTTAAATTTTTAAAAGTTATGAAAAAGTTTTTTTTAAAAAAAATTACGAAAAGAACGAAAAGAAATTCTTAGCCTTTTTTAAAGCGTTAAAAATAATAAAATTGTGATTTCTTAAGACATCGAATGATTTTTTTTGTTGTATAATGCGAGTGGAGTGTGGGAGATTAAATTAACTAATCTAGGATGCTTTTACCTTCCAAAGGCCAGTACGGATATGAAAAGTTATTTTTTATTATTGTAAAATAAGTAAATAATGTTACTTACGTGTTTTTTGTTTGGCAGTACATTTTTTTTATATATAAGTTAAAAAGAAGAAAATAAGTTTCTAATCGATTCCATACTATTTCTATAAAACTCAGAATTTCAAATATAAGTCCTGACTACACGAAATTCGAAGATTATATTCGCGTGCACAATTGCTTAGTTTCTAAAGAAAAAAATATACTTCTTCACTAATACATTCATAAGCAAAAATACAAATATCTCTAAGGTAAGTGTGCGAAAAATATTAAATTGTGCAAAATTTTAAATTAATTTCTATCAATTCATTATACGTCAGCATTACATCTAGAATTTCCAATAATACAAAAAAAAACTATATTTTTTTTGTTTCATAGCATTTGTGAAGCGAAAAATTTATTATAAAACATAAAAAGCGGACAAAAAGCTTTAAAAAAAGAAGAGGAAAAGCAAGAACAATAAATAAATGTTTTTCATGTAAATATTCACAGAAATAAATGTAAATAAATAAATAGAATAGAATAGAAATGAATTTTTAGAAATAAATAAAAGAAAAAAAAACCAACGAAAATCAGCAGAAACCAAATACGTACGATCTGTCAATGAGGACCGCAGGCTCTTGTTCTTTAAACCTGAAAGTGTGACAACATTTAGTACCAGTTGTCTCCCTTTAAGCGAATAAATTTTCAAGTATTATTATTAATAATATTGTTTTTTTTTACAAAATCGTTGAGATTGTTACAAAAGAAAAGTAAAAATAATGTTACAAAATAATATATATTATAATTTACATTTTTAAAAAGGTTGATGTTCTGTTGTGTACGAATGAATGTTGGTTGCGACAATGTCGTTTAAAGGATATATCGTTATGAAGAAAGATATTTTTGTATATCCTTTTAGGGTATACATTGCATATGCATATTTTTACAGGGTTGTGGTTTTAAGGTTGTTTTGTTATGTTTTTAATTGAAAAAAAAACTGTACAAATATGATTTAGATATAATGACAATTTCGGGTATTTTTCGGAGAAATTCCAGGAATTCCTAGAAAATTCTAGGAATTTTAAATTATATTTGATGAAATTCTCAAACTGTATTAAATTAAAATAAAATTGTGTTTCTAATGAATGGTGTTGTAATATCATGTAATGTTATATATCAAAAATTATTTTCATATTTAAAAGATGAAAAGTGTCCCTTTTAGTTGTACAGATGATGTATTTTACAAGTTACGGCAACTTTTTTTTGCACTTCTATTTATATATCATCTAAAATTACTGAAACAACAGTTCTAGTCACAAAGTGTTTTCCTACTGTTGAAGGAGAAATATCCCGTATTTTGTAGATCTTACCCCATCTCGTGAATCGGTCTGCGATGGTAAGGAAGTACGAGTATTCTCGAGATTATGGAAGGGGTACAACTATATCCATTACTGTCTTTCCACGCAGAGTTTACCCTGGGTTTACTCAGAATAAGCACCCATGGACACGCGGGTTAAGTCAAGTTTTGTTAAATCCAACTAAACTCGACGAAATGAGTCGGGTTAAGCTGCCTTTTGCATAGGTGTGTGTTATTCAGTATCCTTTACTGCACATATACTAAGGGCGACATAATGTAAACTTATTTATCTGTCAGTTCAACCCGGAACTTCCATAGAAACGGCATCGAGTGATCTTGAGAGAAAAAACTTTCTGTTTACTTAACGAAAACTCTACCCTGGATTATGGAAACACAGTAAATTACTGTCTTTCCACGCAGAGTTTAACCTGGGTTTACTCAGAATAAGCAGCCATGAACACGGGGGTTGAGTCAAGTTTCGTTAAATACAACTAAACTCGACGAAACCAAGAGAGAATAGAAAGAAATGTGCTTATGTGTTAGTTTTCACCCAGGCAATGCTTGGTTGAACATTCTTTCGTTAAAGTTTCGTTATGTGCGTCTTTCTTTTCCCGCCTTTTCGCGATTCTCGCCCATAAAACCGGTTCACCACTGCGTCTTAAGCCTGAACCTAATATGAAGTACCGTACCGTAAGAAAGCTGTACGAATATGAGCATATTTACGTCATTGTGACACTAAATGAAAACGTAAAGTGACAAGTGAAAAATGGGTTCCGTAAATGCAGATTTCAGCGATTTATTTGATTTATTTAAGTTGTGGAAGAAATATAAACAGCTTAGAAGTGCTCACCAAAATAAAAGGAAAAAATTTTACAGAAAAATTGCTTGGAGACTGATGCTGCTTAGGGATGCTTGGGCTTTGTGACCTTCTTTCGGCCCCGTACGCAATATGCGAGAATTTTAACGAATATTCGTCAAGTTTATTATGCCAATATAAGTCGGTGCCATATGAACATTCATGTTCGTGCTTTAGGTTGCGTACAGTTACGTTATGGTAGGCCATATTAGGTTCAGGCTTTAGGCTCTCGTGTAGCATCCCTCATTCGGAAGCTTGAAGGCTTAGATTTTTAGTAGGACCTTAAAATATTAAACACCAGAAACTAGAGATCAATGGCACGAGAACTTGAGGTTGGTGGTGTTGGTAGTGGTGGACGAGAATATGTTCGTAAACTAAGGAATTTCAGCCCAGACCAAGTAGGATTATGGTATTGAATGCAGAAAGGAAAATGTGAAATATATTGGAAATTTTCGTTTCTATGCAATTTGCAAAGTAAACGCAGTTTTGAAGGATTAAGCTTAAAAATCTAGAAAATGTTCCACAAAGAATGAAATGTAAATACGAAAGGGCATTATTAGTTATACTTCGGCAATATCTTGTCAAATTTATCCTCATGAAACAACGATGAGATTTTTTATGGGAACATTTTTTAAGAATTCTAATTCGGCATGAAATTCATCCTTCAATCCCTATCGGGATTTTTTTTCACTCCCCTCTTCACACAATTTTGTCGCACTTTTCATAATTTAAAATTCACATAAATTTAAATAAATCATTGTAAACTTTTCTCCATAATCCAAAATCCACCATCAGTATTTTTCGTATTATATAATTCCAAGAATTATAATTCTATATGAAAGTAAAAATGTACGATTTTTTTTACATTTTCATTTTAAGAGCAAATATGAAAAATCCGTATTCCAATACTAATAAATTCATTGATGTCCTTTCGGGATTATTACACGAAAATGTTTTTCCTTCATTTAAAATTCTGATCACATACGATGAATTTATTTTATTTTATTTTATTTTTTTTTCGTTGGAGTTTAATGTAAAATAATATGCATGGATATGTATTTTTACTTTCAAAGAATTAACGACAGCTGTTACACAATCACAGGGGATTAATATCAAAAATTTTTTGATTTTCATAAACAAACAGGAAAATTGGATTTTTTTGTTCTTTTTTTTGCAAATATTCGCATGAATGTATTTTTTAGCAGATGTTGACCACGCCTTTTTATTTAATTTCATGTAATTTAAAGTAATTTTTACTAGGGAAAATGTTAAGCTTTAAAAATTTTTCCTTTTTAAACAAACCAACCGCAATTTCTTATCAATATCGAATCGAACACTTACGGCTGGATTATATCGAAAATTTATCTTGATTATGTTATTTTTTTTATCAGCTAAGATTATCTGACTGTATATGAGCTCTGGCTATCAGGCCTACAATATTTACCATTTACCTAATTTAGCGATGAACTGATAAACTACTGAAACTGATAATTTTTGTATTTGTGAATCAGTTTCGAAGACTAATTTTGTAACGAGAAAATCACGCCTTTAGATTTATTTATGTATTTATTAACCCGGGGGATTTTAGGGTTGTTACTTGCGTAAAATATATACTACGTGTACAAGTACACCGCCCTTTATCGTAATAGAGAGGTTTTGTTGTTGTTTGACATGTTTGTACATGCAAGGTAATTGAAACAAACATTTTCACAGGTGAAACTATACACCAAATTTTGCCTTGGGAATATGAGTGTGTTACTTTTGGATATTATTTTTGGTACTAAAAAAAAAGTTGGGAGCACACAGAAAAAATGTAATTAACATGAATTGCGATAGCTTTATTTGTGTGATAGATAATGTCCTTGATGGGTTCAAGAGGGACCCCAGTATTTAACAAATAATTTACTTTTGGGAATTTGAATTGATGGTGGAGTAGGAGTATGAATTAGGAAATCTGGAATATTACATACTTGGTTGGTCGAAGGATGCAGATTGTGAGGGTGTATTCCATAATCATCTACGTTAATTTTGTTTTATTATATCAAATTAAAGTGAATCAGTTTTTACCGAGTAAAAATTGAAAAAAACAAATTTACAGAGGTAGATTAAGTAACGTGGCTGACTAATTTCTAAAAGATTAGTAATTGTCACAATACTAAAGTTGATCAACTTTTAAGAAGCTGACGGTAATTGGAAAAAGTACAAAGTAAAGAGATTTCTAATGAGCCAATGAAGAATTATTTAACAAGAAAAACTATTTCCAGAAAGGCACTTTTAAAATTTTTGGAATTATAAAGGGTACGCCATCTGTTGGTTTTTTTAAGTGCGTGTTTTTTTGACATTTGGCAAAGTTTTTTGTATGGGGAAATTGTTTCTCCAACAATCCACAAACAACTAAAGCATTTTAAGGAAAGCATCCGTAAAGCTATTCGCAAAAAACAATTGACAATGTACTACAAAATTGGGTTAACAGGATGAGCTACCACCAAGCCAGCCGCAACAGACATTTGAAGGAAATTGTTTTCCATAAATAAGATTGGAAGAATGTTTGCAGCAAAATATACGCATATATAATATATATTATTTTTAAAACATAAAATTAAGTTTTTATTATTGATTGAAGTGCAAAATCTTCCGGCAGACACCCTGTGTTAAGACGTAGCATCTCTGTGGGCCGGTTTGTCTCTGTGGTTCTGCATATTATTTTATTTAAGAAAATTCTGCATACTTTTAGGATCACTTTTTTTATATTTCTAAAGGATGGAAAATCGTGTGGGAGAGGGGGAGGGAGGGCGCTGCTAGTTATTATTAAAATTTTACAATCGAATAAAGAGCGTAGTGTCATACCCTCATTAACACTATAATTTCTTTTAATAATTAACGTAATGCGTGACCCAAATTATTTCAATATTATGTTATAAAAATAGCAGAATCCGACTAATACAGAATATTTAAAAGGGAGTTAATCTTAGACTCAGGTCAACCGATCATCTAGGCAAAGCTTGGTGAGATCTGGTGAACTAACTAAATTTGGGAACGCTGGCTTCAAATGGGTTAAGTTAACAAGAAGCGCGAGGTAATAACAAGTTGCTGAATTTACAGAACTAATCAGCGAGATTACTTCATTGAAAAAGTATCTATGTGAGGAGAGGTTTGAAGTCTTTCATATTTTTTTTTCAAAATTCTTAAAAGAACTTAACGGGGGGGGGGGTGCTACACAGGAGACTTGTCCTTTGTGCACGTCCTTTTCTCAACAAAATAAAGGACAAATAATATTTAAAGCGAATTTCTCCTGTTTTCGGAAGGCTTTCTTAGATATATGTAGTCTTCAAAAAACAAATTTTTCATATAAAAACCGACTTCAGAAAAACCAAAAATAATGTACAAAAAACCAAAAATAATGCACAAAAAAGGATAAAATAATTGTTTGAAATTCTTTACAACATTAATCCAATCAGAATGGATTTAATAAGAAGAATCACTTTTGAAAACGGTGCCAGGTAGTAGTTGACTTTCATTGCATTAACTATTGCTGCGAAAATTGTATTCATCTCTTTGTTAGCCTTATGCCCTTAATACATCACCCCGAAAACAGGTGTTGGCACCGTCTTCAAAAGTGATTCTTCTTATTAAATCCATTCTGATTGGATTAATGTTGTAAAGAATTTCAAACAATTATTTTATCCTTTTTTGTGCATTATTTTTGGTTTTTTGTACATTATTTTTGGTTTTTCTGAAGTCGGTTTTTAAAAATTTATTTTATTTCGTACTTTTTAGTCCGTTAATTTTTTTCGGCGGCAATATAAAAAAAAGTTATTTATTACGAGAAGTATGACACTCAGCCGCGCGCCGTCGAAAAGAATTGAGGCAGTAGCTAAATAGTTTTTGCAGTAATGAATTTGCGTATTTTCGGAGCAATTTAAAAAAAAACTTATTTAATATGAAACAAAATTCCCCAAAGGAAATTAAAAAGAAATATTTATTGTGTCGATTAAAAAAGAAATTGCTCCAGGTCAAAGAATCGAACTCGCAACCTCCAGGACGAGAGGCAAGCCTCTCAGTCGTTGTGCTACGGAAGATTCTTACAACAAGATGGCTAAATACGTAAATAAAGCTTTTCAGATACTGATTTAAATAGAATTTCATTCCAAAGGAATACCCTCTTACAGTCGGCATGAATAGAGTATGCATGAAATTTCTCACCGAAGAGTTTGTAATTCTTTACAACATTAATCCAATCAGAATGGATTTTAGAAAGAGAAAAAAAGAAAAAAAGTCGAACTACCCTCCGGGGGTTTGAACCCGCAATTTTTATTTGCGGGTCAACGCCTTTGCCCATTCATCCACCGGCCTCTTCTAGAGCACGCGACAATAAAAAAATTTGTTCGCTGCCTTTGAGAATACTTCTATCCGTTCAAGGTGTACTAATTTTACCAGTTTTTTACGCCTAACTTCGAACTTCTTTATCAGAATTTAAAAAAAATTGTACGGGACCACCGTGGGAAACTACCCTTTCAAACAAAAAAGAAAAAAAGCAAAAAAGTCATTGCGTTACAAAGTTATGCGTGAACAGGACCAAAAAATACCTACGCGTCGAATTGATAACCTCCTCCTTTTTTGAAGTCGGTTAAAAATGGGTTAAAGAAGAAACATTGACTTGGGACACTAATGAATGTTATTGAAGTTTAAACCAGACATCATCGCATCTGCATTAAATTTCCTTGTTCGTAATTTTCTATCATCTCATCTGCATTAAATTTCGTTGTTCGTAAATTTTTAATAAGTCACAAATCGTAACTTTGTCTTAATTAAATTATCGACTATCATGAGGTGTAGGGCTACCTTCAATTGCGACCATTGGTGCCGCATTTTGTTGACATAATCTCGTGTACTTAAAATAATGTGGTTGAGGTGTGGACTAAAGCCATCCTGTGGAATTTAGTGGAGTTCTGACCTCTAGCTTGGAGATCTTTTTATGTCTAGTCTGAAGATCTCCCGTTTGTCTACCGCAGCTACAGAAACAGACGTTGTGCAAGATACCAAGTTTGGCAGCATAGTCACTTATGGGTCAATGTCCAATGGAGGACCATTGTTCTTTCTTTGTTCTAAGTGCGCCACAAGTGGTCCTAGCGATACCACAGGCCTCTAGTGCTCTACACGTTTGGCTGGTTAGTAGTAAGTAGTAGTCAAATCTGGATAAATCACTGCCCCGACGCCTTCTGACGTCTTGGACCCTTCGGTGAATATCCGTATATCGAACTTCCTCATGAACGTTTTCTGAGAGTATTTATGTCCTTCCTGGAGATCAACTTGGGTCAAGGTAGTCTGTGGATATAGCGTCGAGTAGTAAACCCAAGATATTGCTATAACCGTAGAGTTTTAAGCTCTAGGCCTCGGATCCCTCAGTCTAAGGGCACGACCCTAGGTGTTTCATCGATTATACAGGGTGTCCCCTCACAGCTTTTCAAGCGGTTCATGGTAGATAGTAGACAAAAAGTGATCGATAAAAAACGTAAAAAGTGGGATTCATCTCCGCCTGTTTTTGAGATAAGGCGTTTTGAATTTTGGTTTTGGGGAAAAATATAGTTTAATGGTTTAGAATAAAAAGTTAATGAAATAAGCGTATATTTCCACAAATAGGGTATCTTTGTTATCGTAAGGAATTCAGCGGCTTTCATTTCATTAATAAAAACAATAGTGCTAACAGAAATAAAGGGGCGTATTTGTAAAAAAATATGAACAAAACGCAATTTTTTCTCTTTTTCTCTCTTTCTCTCTTTTTCACTATAACTCAAAAAATAGGTCGTTAAGGTCATTTTTTCTGAACTTTTTTAACATCTCCAAAAGTTTCTTTCGTATTGTGTCAGCAAGGTATATGACTTAAATTTAAAGAAATAAATAGTTATAGACGAAAGCCTGACTCATGTCGTAGTAACGTCACAAAACATGACTTCTGTTAGAGGTAAAGTGAAATTTGAAACCCAGAGCCACTTATGGCTTGATAAATCGAACGAATACAATCCTGCATTTTGCATATAAGGCAGAATTCACGGAAATGCTGACGAATTGTCGCGGTAACTGAGTAAATCGTAGTGCAAATTTGGCTTTGATTCTAGCAATAAATTTCAGGAAAACTCGATATTTTATGGATGAACACAATGAAGTTACATTTTCTTTTCCCTTTTTTTTGGTTAGTTATCACTGTTTCAAAAGTCTTGCTTCTTCATAGATATTTTCTTACTTCTCTGTGCTACCACCGCCTATAAGTATACCGAGGGAACCGGCTTCTGTATGCCGAGGTATTACTGGGTGTGGTCGCTCTAAGTAAATTGTTTTCTCTTCTATACTATCTTTCGAGTACTTCCCTATCAGACATTGCATTTTACGAAAGAACTGTCGTCAGGCCATTTCTACTTCCGATCTCTACCCTACGGATGGCATCCGAGTAACAACAAGAAGACATCCGTAATTCCCTTGCATTTGAGTCTCGAAAATTTCAGGTAAAAAATTTTGATTCCAAAAAAGGTTGGAAAGATAAAAAATAACGTAGTCCTTGTGGAGGATACCGTCCAGTGGAGGATATAAAGAATTTTTGGAGATTAAAAAACTACTGGTATAATAATTATTATTAAATTTGCTAAAGGATAAATAAATTAGCCTAAACGCCCCAAAAATCCCATAGTCATTCATCCTACCGCGAAACTCAATTGGCAAATCGTAGAAATCTCGCATAGTTTTGTTTCTGTTGTTAAAATAATTTTCTATAAAATACTAAATTCAGGATAGAAAGCAAAGGATTAAGTAATGCCGGCTGTATTCGATTGCTGTAAGCAGGAAAAAAATATTTTTCGATTCATAAAAGCTCAGTTTAGTTTTGCCAATTAGAACTGAGGTAAAAAATTTGGCGAATTTAATTAATTAATTAACAACAAAAGAAATCATTGGAATTTTGATACGCTTACAATCAATGAAGACAGTAGACGCGAAACAGTTTTTATTTAGCATACGCACATTTTAAAGCCATTTTAATTTTCTTTTCCAAAAAAAAATATTTCTTTTATTATTAATTATTGTTTTTAATTTATTTATTTATCTGCCAATAAATATTGTTGATGAAATTAATTCTCATAAAACTTATGGCAGTTAAAAAAAATGGAAAAAAGGACATCACAGGAAATGATTGATGTCAATTACAGCTTTTAGATAAAAGAGAGCGATTTTTTTCTTTATCAAAATATTTTTAAAGATTATGTTTTTTTATGATTTATGGATTAACTTAACAAAAAGTATTTCGCATGACAAAGTTTTTAATATTATTTGTGAGTAAAATGTGCAAAATGCAAAGGTGATAAGAATATGAATAGTGAGAAATTATACAAAAGTAATAATTAATAATTAATAATAATAAACAACGATAAATATGTGTATGTAAAAATAATTAAATTTCTTTTAATTTGTGTCGTAGAGTTTTAATTATGTTAGTTATTTATATGATATTTAGAGAAGTAAAAGAAAATAATAAATAAAGGTTAATTTACAAATTAATGTGAAAACGGAAAATTAGTGCTTTACAAACGCTTTACCTTTCGCTTGCTATGCTCGAATTTCTTGACATCGATTTTGGCGACATTTCAAAGTCTGAATCTGACCTGTATAGAAAAGATTCACGACGTTGTGGAAGATTTTGTAGAACCAGTCCAGCGCTCGGCGAGCCACCCTCAAGCGGGGATCTAGCACCTTGTCCATTTTCGACATCGAAGCTGAAATTTGAAAAAAAAACAAAAAAAAGAATTTAGTATTTTATTGTTTTGTTTCTATTATATCAAAAACTAGCAAAAATTTATTATTTTTGAAAATATTTTTACTAACTCCGAGTAGAAAGACGGAAATAAGTGAAAACTCATATCTCAACATGGCAGAGCCAGTGGTTGTCAAACTGCGCTGATTTAAACAAACCTGTGACATTCAGCAAATTCGTAAATTTTGACAGTTGATCATTTTTTATTTGCTTCTACTCAAAATTTAATTGTAAAAGTAAATTTTGATTAATACCCAAGAATTTGATTATAATTAATTATTTTTTAAGTAATATGTTGTTACCATTAATATTTTTGACTGAAATCAAAGCGTTTTATTACACGTATGTATGTGTTCAGTAAAATTGGATCAAAGCAGAAAAAAGTCAACAAGTTTCGCACTATCAACAATGACATTTCGTAGATAAGTTTTGAGTCAATATTTATTTTCGCTTCGAGTTTAGTGTGTTTTTATGGTATTTAAATAAGGTAATTAATTGAAAATATGTAATTTGTAATAATTGATCTTTTATGCTTGTTTACTTTTTAATAGTTTGGATCAGATCAAGAATCATCCTTTGTACGTCCAGTTATAGGCGGATTTTAAAGGAGGGGTGGCACCGTAGACCTAGATTAACTTGTAAAACTGCTTCTGCTGCTGCTGAAGGAATACTAATGTACATTGCGCCATTAAAGATATGAAGCTGTTTTAACATTTTTTGACGTTTTGTTATGCCTTTCTGGAATTTTGCAAAAAAAATGGCTGATCAAGGAGATACACGTGCTACACCTGAATTTTCATTGCTTCAAGCTATAATCTCGTTGGAATTTCTTGTAAGCTTGGTAATCATCACCGAAATTTTAAGAATCACGTTGCTTTTATCTCAATCACTCAAACCATTGAAATTCATATACTTTCTGCAGTTCAGCTTATCAATACGACCACAGTCAGTCTGCAGAGGCAACGCGAAACTAGCTTGGACGCATTCAAAAAGCTTTTCGCTATGACCGAGGACCTGCAAAACTACAAATATACTTTTTTTAATGCTGTATGTTGCTCAACTGGACTACGCCATCAGTAGAGCCACTAGGGCCATATGGACCTGCAAAAGGATTTTGGGTAAGACATAGGGTCTTACACCACAAATGAAGTACTGGATGTACATGTACAATACGATCGTTAAACCTGTCGAAGTGTTATGCCGAAGTGCAGCAAACTGCAACGGCTTGCTTGCCGCTCCATTACCGTAGCTATGCCGACTTGTCCCACAGCCACGATGGAGGCAATCGTTGGATATGTTTATATGGAAATCCGTCGCCATAAATGCCTTGAGACTACAGGGACCAATTCACGCAATTCGACGTCGAATGAAAACGACACGGAGCGCGTTCAAAAACCTTACTATGGTTAACTATGGTAAACTTTTTTCGTTCAAAAACTCCGTGGTTTACTACAACATAACCACTAGTATAACTTTTTGACGTTCAAAAACTCCCGGGGTTAATTATAGTAAGGTTTTTGAACGTGCTCTGTGTCGTTTTCAGTCGACGTCGAATTGCGTGAACTTGCCCCTGATCTCTTCCAACTTTGCTTTTTTATGGCTTTTTTTTTAATAAAAAAAATCATTTTTAAGACTACATTATCTATGCTTGCGCCCCTGAAAAATTAGATAAAATTCATATGGGAACAAGATTTGAGCAAATATGCTTGTGTCGTGTGAACGGCCCATTACAGAATATTCTGATCAAATTAAATACAATCATCAACGAAGCTCCGCTAAATTTTTGTAGTTGAAAACCGTGCAGCGATAGACAACAAAAAGCGTAACTGTATCGCCCAAATTGGACATTGCAAAAGACATCACAAAACACAAGCACTTGACTGGAATCGCCAATGACGGAAAAGAAAGGGTCTGCCAAGAACGACATGCAAGAGAACAATAGAAATAGAACTAAAAGAAATCAATAAAACTTGAAATAAAGGCAAAAGGTCAGAACAGAGTTAAATGGCGTGCTTATCTTGAGACCCTATACTCGCACGAGGAGTCAGGTTGATCATCATTAGATATACCGTAGGTATAAAGGTGCAATGGAAATGAATTTTATCTTTATTACAAAGGCAACTTTTTTATCGAAATTTAAAACGTCAATGCTTCCTCCCGACAACATAAGACTAGTCCATTTGGCTCATTCTCACACTCCGAAGAAACTTCTCGCATTTCCGAATTCGTCCAACTTCAAAGAGTTTAATTTAAACAAAAGATTCTTCGTCTCCTGCTCAATGACCTGTTATTTAAAATCCTTGTAGCTTGTCTGATCCGCTATCTATCTACCTCTATATCAAATTTAGCAGTAAGCCATATAATTGCACTATGACTTGTACGACATGACGCACTGGCAGTACAAAGAGTGACTCCTTAATTCACGCTAGGTTAAAATCAACTTCAATTGAAACACAAAAACAATTCGCTCTCTTAACCACCAATAAAGCCACATTTTCCGTTCTGTCTAATTAAAACGAAAAAATTCTTATGTTTTATAAACATCGTTACAGCAAAAAGTATTTAAAAAGTAAAAACCTACACGAAAAGTTAAATGCCTGGAAAAAAGCCTCTCTCCACTTGAGATATGATGGCAGAACCCTTTCACAATAAATTAAAAGCATTTCAACGATTTTCTCCATTTTAGTTCACGACTTGACAACAGTGCTCAAAGAGAGCAGCACACCCAGATGCCTTATGAAGTTGTTTTCTAGTTTAACAACAGGAAATAATGGCAACTGAAACAAATGTACAACTTTATTAACCCCCGCAAAACTTTAAGGGTGCCTCCTCCTGAACATGTCGGATGTTGTATGGCGCTTTTATGTGTAGTTTTTAACAAACTTTGGACGCCTCCGCTCCTTATTTATGGAATAGTAGTGAATAGTGGTGGTCAGTGGTGGGTATATGCCCTTTATCCTGCTAATTTTCAAAACAATTTAACAAGCTCATTCCTACCCTGCCATTATGCATAGTGTATGCCACCCATTATTACTGCCGCCATCACTATACCACCCACGGTGTTGTCGCACAGTTGATGGTGGGTTTAGGTTGACTTGATTTGGCTATTACGCCTCTGAACGTAATAGTTACTACTTCCTCGGAAATCCGAGTCTGCCTCCTCTACTAGACTGCTCCAAAAAGTAAATATTTACTGCCGAAGCTAAACACAAAATGAGGCGATAATTGATTTTGCTATAATCGGCAGTCCCCCGGATAATTATGGGGTTTTATGCTTGGAATGTACTCCAAACTCGTGACTAAATTGGAGCAAGAAATTTATTGTGGTATAAAAAAAAGATAATAATAACAACAACAACAGAAAAAGTTTGGCCTATTCAAAAGTGGATCAGCAGCTGCAACGTTTTTTCGTAGTAAACAAACGCGATGCCATCTGGTGGCTGTAAAGAAACAAATTAATTGCGTTTTTTTTGGGTATCGGAAACTTATCAAAACAAGTGTTGTCTAACTTTGACGTAGGAGTGTGTGTTTTTTTTTGTTTTATATTTAGGAGTTGTACATTTATTATTACATGATTTTTTAATATGTCATTGAAATTTAGTTGATGAAATTCGAATTTATTTGGTCGACTCTCAATAAAATTTTAATATGTCAAAAATGATTACAAAAACCCCTAAAAATAATTAATTATCTAAAAGTAATTTTTTTTAGTACTTTAGTACGTTCCACACATCGTCAGACAATAGTTCTTTTTAGTTTGGCAGAAGAGTAAATTAGAGTGACTTGGACAAACATGAAAATGGACATTCGTGCACGTGAGAAACCTGCAAGTCACAATGAAAACAATTTTTTGTTTCCTTCCAAAACTCTTTTTGTCCTCATTTGTAACATTTACAACTATTGTAGAAATTAGTTTTATGTATGTACAAACAGCTGACGTCTTTGTGATCGATTTCATGATGGTATAATGGCAATGATATAAATAGTTTTTTGATCTTTTGTTGTTTGGATAGTTTTCAGTGGAGGAGGTTGAAAATTGTTCGCCTTTTATGCAATTCGTTTGGAATTGTAATTTTAGAGGATTTAAAAAAGAATTGTTTCATAGTTTTACAATTCAATAAGTCTTATAGATGTGTTGAGTGCTTTTGAATTTTGTTTTTTTAATTTAATGCTTATAGAAAATCATTTTAATTGTGATTCAGTATTGACGTCATCAATCTTTGTCTTCTTTCGGTCAGATGTCCGATTCATGGAGTACTTACTGCGGAGGCAACATGGACTTGTTGTACTTTTAGCAGCTGCTATATTTCAGATTGATAGGTACGACCGTTTGAACAGTTTCAAAAGTTTGCCTAAACTTATATTTGTTTGGTGAAGCGAGGTCGCGCATGAAGAGCAGGCTTGTCTTCTACGAGGTACATCCTGCAGTTCGATAAAATTCCTTGTATATGTAGGAAACTGCACTGCAAGTCAGACGAGGGAATAAGTGCAGCCATTGCACCTAGCACATCGCACCTGGCAATAACAAAAATTGACCATCGCACACTAAACTTACATGGTGTTATGTGCAGTGCTGGGCTAGGCAGGCTGCGTTGTGGCCGTGCACTAAGGCAGTACAAAAAACTGACAGAGTCCTCCCAAAGGCAAGAAGCGGTCGCTCTCGAGTTGGCCGATGATATCGGGGTCGCGGTAGTAGGAAGGCGGCTAGACGAAATCGTGATATTTGCGAACGATAGCGATATGAGAGATAAAGGCATGGTGCCTAATACAGGGGGCCTCAGGGCAAGCCGATGCCTCCTCATCACAATAGTGGTTAGTTTATAGTCCAATAGGTCGAAAAAAAGGCCTTCGTTATGCGACAAATACCGCATGCGATTTTTTTCTACCAAATGATTTTATATATTTTTATAAGCTTAAATTCAAAATGGCGTCAAACGCGTTTAGTTCTATATCTCAGAAACTATCCATTTTATGACAAAAATATATATTATCTTTTTTGTAGACATATAAGTGATTTAACTTTTTTGTTTAGAACTTTTTTTTGTAAAGTCAATATCTACGGAGGAATAGTGCTTCAAACTTCATATATCACTTTCTTTGCACTATATTTCGTTAATGGTTAATTCTACATGAAAAAGTCCTGCGTAAGACTTATAGAAAACACGATTATCTATAATTTTTGTTATAATCATTTTTTCCGTAGGGCCAATATTGCACGAGTTATGGCGCTTTAAGTGTCGATAAACGTAAATTCAAAAGTAGTTTTTTGCCAATATCTTTTTCATTACACGTTTTATTGCAAAACCGATTATAACTTTTTTTGCGCGCAATTTCGTTGCCCACATTTTTTGTTTTAAATTTTTTCTGCAAAGTTGATATTTATGGATTTATTACACCTTAAACATTTAGTAAATATGGTTTTTTACAAATATCTAGTCAACGAATCATTTTCGACGAAAATTTATACCAACAAATTTGTTTTTTATAATATTCTGTAGAAATTTTACTTTCAAGATTTTTTTGTAGCATTAATACTTTAGCCGCAATTCAGCGCCGAACGTTTCGTTCGATATTGAGAGATTTCTTTGCCGCACAAACTCTTTTCCACACCACCCTGGGAGTTTTTGGCGCAGTTTTTTTTATCGTGGTTCCCCCAGTAGGCCTAATTCACAAAAAAATGAAACATTGAGGCTATAACATGTTATTCAGTCTCATATATTACCAAAGCAATTTCTCAATTATTTGTATGAACATTTTTGCGTCGTTTTGCGTTGCCTTTACCGCTTCAGTTTGCACGATTTATCGTTTTGCCTAGAAAGTCCGGACGATATAGAGGATGCGGAGCATGTCATATTTAAATGCCAACCAAGCTGTAACCGTAAATAGCATACGCAATTGGAGCCTATGGATGGAAAATATGTGGTTTCAACTCGAATCTATGGTCGTATTATCTCTCCGAAATGACGATCTTAATTGGCTGTCCAGATCATGTTATTTGACACCGTTGGACATCTTTCTTTGAGAAAATTTAAAGAGAAGGTGTAACCAATGAACCAACAATTCAAAAGCTGAAGGATGAGATAATTCGACAGAGTCCTGGTGTACATTTGGATGACATTTTTTTTCCAAAGGGCCTGTTTAAATGGTTCGGTTGGAGGAACGTTCCTCACGAACTTTGTCGATAAAGGGAGAAGTGCTCTCTAAAAATGAACCAGTGAAGATTTTATTAGTTCAACCAGTAAACAATAATTTCACCAGTTAATTCGAGTCTGTTTACTGATTGAACCAGTGAAAAGTTCTCTCTAAAAATGAATTAGTAAAAATTTCACTGGTTCAACCAGTGAATTTTAATTTCACTTGTTTAACCAGTGAAAAAATATATGGGGCTCATATTCTAAGCAATTATTTTCATGATTGTAAAGGGTTCCATTTGGCATGCATACTCAATAAGACGGTTCTCGTTTGTTTACGGCGGGCAAGCAGCATGTCGGTGCTTAGATGGGGCCCGCTTGGGAAAACGACACTCGCGCTAGAAAAAAGCTTTTTTCTTTTTTTTTACGTGAAGTTCAACTAGTGAAATTTTACTGTTTCCTATTGGTTGACTAAGCAATGGTTCAACCAGTGAACTTCCACTGGAAACCAGTGAATAGTTATGGTTCACTTTTAGAGAGTGGGGATGATAACATGTACCACCCCACTTCTCCCTTCATCAACAAAGATCGTGAGGAAGTATCTTGAGAGCGAACCGTCTAAACAGGCCCAAACAATTACTGTAGAGTGGAGCAGAACATACACGAGGCAGTAAATTTGTCCCTTACACGACCGTAAATTGTACTGAGTCCACTGTACCACTTCAAAGATAATGTCCTAGTTCTCTTAAGCATGTAAACCTGTACCATCACCCACCCAAACCCCAACTCACGAATCAGGAACAGGAACACGTTCATTTTAATCCTTATATACGAGTACGCAGAATGTTTTATACCCTTGACAGACGGCAGGATTATCGAGATAAATTCATTCTTGATATTCATAGATGACATAGATGAGGAAATAAGGCGAGGTGTGATTGCGAAGACGTAGTAGTGGGATTCTTCTCAATTCTTTTGAGGGCAGTAAAATTTCCAACTTGAAATGAGGCGAGGTGTAATTGCAAATACAAAGTGGATCCAATACGTACTTACATAATGGAACCTCGCCTCATTTGAAATGGGACATTGTACTGGCTCAAAATAGAAAAGAGGCACCTCTTATAAATTCATTTCATAATCGTGTCCTACCTAAAACTGCATGATTGTAATAAACCGCATTACTTATTAAACGATAAAGTTCTCAAATTAGAGAGACACCCTTTATAATACGTTGCAATTTGATGAAAAAGATAGTATATTCTCAGCGGGAAAAATTGGAAGCCCTGCTAGGGGGGGCTAAAATTCGAAAGCACTACCAAATATGCTCCGAAGCGATCATTACGGAAGTTTTGAGAAATTTTATAGGACGAAGAAAACTGGCAATTATCTGGGTAAACAAATTGGGTGCTATTAGCATACTCAATAGACCGAAAAAAACGCCACTTCTTGTTCGATACGGAGGTCAAGCAGAATAGGATGTATGGCTATTACTTGGTTGCGGGACCGCTTTGGTAAAAAAAACACTCGCGTTTGGAATAAGGAGAAGGCGCGTTTGGAATAAGCATGATGCACCTCGAAGCCCGATTTTCGAAATTCAAAGTTCGTCGGGTTCGAAATTAAAAATGGCCGCCCAAATATGGTCGAATTTGCCAATTGTGTTCCGATTCGAATGAAAGTGAGTATCTAGGATTTTTAAGATCTCAAATAACCAATTTTTGGTCTTAACTTATATATGCCGCGTTCTTTTTAATCTGTTCTATTCTGATCTGTCATGGAACATTATAAAAACGGCAAGGGAAATTTTCATTTTTATTTACATAAATTACGGCTTTGGGCATTTTAATTTCTTCTAATATTGCATAAAGATGGGTCTTATTTATCTCTCCATTAATTTTTCTCGTTTTTCATTCAGTTAACAAAACATTTTACTTTATTTGTCAACTGTCAAGTTAAAAAACGTATGTGAGAAAAGGGAAATTTAAAATTTCCGTTTGTGCTGAATAGTGTTCTTGATAATTATCGGGGACAAGACTTTTGTATGGAAGCTGTTCTGTTCTGTGCTGGAACAGATTAAAAAAACACCCCTATATTCAAAATGGCCGCGCCAATATGATGAACGAGTTTTGTCAATTGTGTTCTAATTCCGATTCTCACCACTAAATACAACTTGTTTTGTAAATCAAGCATAAACAAATGGAAAAAAAATTGCTAACCTCCCGAATTGCCCAAGAACTCGAAGACCCTCGACATGTGTTGAAAAAATTAAAATAAATAAAGTTACAGCCTTATTTACCCGAGAAAACCCCGATTTTTAAACGTATGGGCGGCAAGGGCAATCATTAAAAGTTGTTGGTCTCGTTCTTATTAAATCGTGTTTCTCCCATGGTCAGCTGTATGTAAGTTGTTCAAAGGTTGGAAAATCTGAAAATCTTCACATCCTAGCTCCAAATGGAAGAAACAATTTTTAATCTTAAATTAGTATAGTAAACTCCTCTACTTTTTTTTTCTTTCACGATGTAATAATATTTTTTTGATTATTGAATGTTTAATTTAACTAAAGTCCATACCAATGCCCCTCCCCAAAAAAGATTATAGCATGAATAACACTTTAGATCTGACATTATGTATATAAGACAACCAACAAAAGGATTATTGAAGAATATGACGTAGTTGTAGGTACTTAATTGTTCCGTACCTCTTCTTCGGGAGCTTCTGTTATATAATTTTTATGCTTTCAAATGACTACATACAATACAACCAGGTCTCATAAGAAGGATTGTCTGGATTCAAACACAAAATTCTCTAGAAAATCCCTCTCATATCAAGTTTTTCTGATTAAATCCATTTTAAGCTTGCAATTAGGAAAACAATCTTTGATATGGTACAACAGCACTTGGTATTATGCTACATGAAAAATTCCTAATCAATTGAAAAACAAAAATGTTGTTGCAGTCTTTCCGAATGTGGATTTATATATCTTCAACGTCAGTCTTCATCTACTGAATGGATTTTTAACGAGACAAATAAATACAATTTCAATGAAGACTAAAGCTTTGAGACTCTTTTTTCGTATTCACTAACTAAAAAACCATCGAATATTTTTTAAATTCATTTTAATCTCCCTCCGTGTCAGGCACACTCGAAAATTCTAATAGAAATTAAAAAAAAAGTGTAGAAGAATCCAAATCACATTCGTGGACACTTTTTGCTCCTCTGCTGGTCAATTCTTCAATTGTAAAATATGGGACAGCGACAATTGACAGTTCTCCGGATACACGCCTTTAGATAAAATTTTAGAAATAGATTTTGATTGTCACCCACTGCAGACAGGCTTGTGACAATTTTATGAGAGAGAGATTATTTGGGTCATGCCTTATATAAAATGTGTTTGGACCAGATCCAAAATGCATGCGTACGAAGCTTTAGAATTTGGTGCAATTTGCCAGAAATTGCTTTGATCATGTTTTATTAAAATTAAAAATAATTAAAGAATTTTTTTATGTGTTTTTTTTTGTGAATAAAAATAATGTTGCAATATACCTGCCAGTAGTTCGTCTACGTGCTCCGGCTATTGTCATACGAGAAACATATCTTCTTATTCTACCGCTTGATCGGCGGTGATTTGTTGATCTGCTCCCTTCCGCTGAGCTCCTTCTATCGATCGGAAGTATGTCAGAGCATATGGAAGATGAGATTGTCGATGCAGTTGATCTACGTTTTCCAGCCGTATATGTTCCGCTACCGCTTGATGATGTTGTTGTTGCTGAAGAATCACTTCGGGAAAATACTGATACTTGCCCGAAAGATGATCTTTGACTTCGTGTTGGAAACGCTATTGGAGCGGAAGACTGCGCAATATCTGAGCCGGCCATCCATTTATCTGCTGATTGTTCAATATGTTGAAAGTGTTCTTCGTCTTCCTCGTCGTCTTCTTCTTCGTCTTCTTCGTCTAGATGATCGTGTTCTTCTAGATCTTCGTCTTCTTGTTCTATTATTTCTTCTTCGTCGCCTTCTGGTGTTTGTTGTTGAGTATTTTGATCGTTGTTGTTAATTGGTGGCTCCGGTTCTGTTCGCCTTGTCCAACGTATTGAACGGAGAAAAGCGAAGATGAAGAAAAACGTTGCAATCATATCATAGCCATTAAAAGTTTTTTGTGATTTTTCGTTTTCATTGTTTTTAAATTTTTAATTTTTTTTTGTGTTTTTATTTTTTTTTTTGCAATTTCTTATTCTTGCTATTGGCAGATTTGGTTAGACATTGATTTTATTTTACCCTTCGGATTCGATCAGTTTTTGGTTGGTTTTTTTTGGTAATGGCAGATTGAGGTGTTTTCTAAAGAAATTTTGTAATTTTCTGCATTAATATTTGTGTGTGTTTGTATTTGAAATTTATTATGGCTACACGGTGATTCTTTATATTCTAGAAGAGGTACACAAGCAATTGTTAGAATGGGAACTGAAAAACGTAACGATCGCATATATTTTGAAGCAGTTACGGGTTAGGGATAAAAATGGGTTGTAAGTATTAATGTTGATCGGTAAGGGAAAAAGAAACTGTAGGTATTACTAGCTGACGATCTTTTTCTACAGAAGGTCATGATCTATGCCGTTGGTCAGATTGGAATGATAGCCTGCATTATAAGGTTTTGGTGAGCAAAATCGAACCCGTGGTGCCGACTGGATAGATAACTAATGACGGTAGTAGCGAGGGTGGGACGCTATTTTCCCCCATACCGGCGACGGGCTGGCAACCCGTCCTGGCATTACCATATTGCCATGAGACCTACAACAGAGCCTCGGATAGGATTAACTACATAAAGAAGAACCGAATAAGGACACTGTATCAACCTAGCAGACTAAAAATTCTACTAAACGAATTACATAAATATAAAAGTGATCTAAAAGTAGTGCCTTTTTAGTGTTGCGACCCCCCCGAAAAGCCAAAAAATGAAGTAAAAAATCTTGCGACCCCCTCACTATAATATTGGTTGAAAGATAAAAATCCAAGCATTTGGAGCGATTTTCTCGGTAAGAAATCAAAAATTAAGTCTAATGGAGACGACAGGAAAAGCAAACTCGTTTTATCGGGTTCCATCTCTTCCGTCAATTCTGTCGTAAAATTGAGTTATTGGTGGTTATTCTCGTTGGCGAGTGACGTGACTATGAGGGACGCGGTGGAATGAAACTATCGATACCTACAAACGTATCGAGGGAAATATCACTTCACACAACACCTTGCGACAATTAGAATACGACACTTTGTAGATCTAGTCGCCAGCAGTCCCTTAGATTGACAATGAGAATACCAATTTAAGGTCAAAGTGACATCTGTCACGTCACTCGACAACAAAAATAAGGCTGATTAAGATCGATCCACACATATCCGTGACGGCACGGCACCGATGCTTTCCGTGTCAGTGGCTTCCGTGATGATTTTTTCACTGACATTCTTTAATTTTTAGTTTTGAAATTTGGACAGTGATCTTGGAATTTAACGTGGAATATCTTGCTGCAATTGCATTGCTCTTAGACACGAGGGGAAAAGAATTGAAGAGAGTGAGTTCATCCTATGTGGACTCTTCCGGAAGTGGAAGGAGAGTTCGCAACTTTATATAGTGAATTGGTGAGCCACGAAACTAACTTCTACGAGATGAAACAAAACGCTAAAAAAAGTCGAGAAGTTGATCCACACGAGTCTGTACGTATGTATTTAGTAGGATGAAGTACATTTAGGCATTCAAGCAACTTTACATCAAACCAATGTGGGGAAATATTGTTATATTCCAAATAAAAGAAATCCTACAAAAACCTCGCACAAAAAATATTGCACAGAACAGGTTTCGGTGTATTTCAAATAAACTTTAACTAAATTTCTGTTCTGAATTCTTATAAAATTTTCCATTGAATTTAAAAAAACATTTGTTTCACGTCCGGGATAAATTAAAAAATATCGGTCGGTATCAACGTATTTTTTGCGGTTTTTGCGGACGTCTGAAGGATTCTGTGAACGTCGGTGCCGAACTGCTTCGAACGTGTGGGAACACGCCGCGCTTTTCCCAATTTTTTTCCATGGAATTACATCGTACCGATATATTTTTTCACTGATGCCCCCAGTACTGCACTGAAGTCGCCGTCACGTCACGGATATGTGTGAAACCTTTACCACGAAAATCGGTAAGTTTGATTATAGTTTTAAAACACGTTGCTTCTTAAAATAATTTTTTTGGACAGATTGCGACCCCCCTTATGTCTAATGGCGACCCCCTTGGAGGTCGCGACCCCAAGGTTGAGAAACCATGCGTGTAGGCGAAAGAATATGTAGAATACGTTTAAGAGGAAGAATTTTTAATTACTCCGTATTAAATATACATGCCCCGATTATTGAAGAAGCACTAGAAGAAATGAAAGATGCATTCTATGAAACCTCATATAGAATGCTAAGAAACTGTCCTAGACATGATGTAAAAACTGTGATGGGAGATGCAAATACGAAAATCGGCCATGAAACAATAGAAGCATTCAGGCTACAAAAAAAAAACAAAAATCGCTCGCATGCTGTGCTGAAAGTCGAGTCGTGTGACGTGACAAGTCGTAATTGAAGAAAGTAATGTTTCAATTTAATTACTACTTTCACCACAGAGGGCCATAAACTCAACTTAGCACTCCCAAATCTCTAGGCCCTGTGCTGAAAAACGTAATTCGACTGAAACGTCACTTATTTTACAACCCAAACGACTTGTCATGTCGCATGACTCGACTTTCAAAACAGGCGCCATATAGAAAAACACAATCACGTGCGTCCATTAATAAAAAATCGAAACTTTACATAATTTGAAACTGATATCTATAAATTAAAAGTTCTTTGCTTCCCACGTGTGTGAGTTCAGGTTTTTTTTCTAAAGCCTTTTTAATTAAGTCTCACCACAGAAGAAATATGAACTTTTTTTTTCACTTTCACGCTCACTCATATGACTCCAAATATGACGCCAAAAGGTTTATGATCGGTAATTACATAAAAGTAGTTTAAAACCAGTAATGAGAATTGACGTTGAGAATTTTTTGCATAATTAAAGAAGACAACAAAAAAAAGAAAATGAAAAAAAGTTGTTTTAAAATATGCAAAATGTAATTGAATCAAGTTTAAGCGCACAGCAATTATTACAATAGTATCCATCGGCGCATGCGGAGTTTAAAGTGACAAGTAAATATACTATAAAAAATTGCAAATTACTCATCAAACGTAATCTGCTGGGATTACGGCATCTCAATAGTGAAGATGCATATAAAATGAAAGAAAAGAATACAATTAAAAAAAAATTGGTGAAACCAGTCGAACAACAAAATGCGATAAACAAGATTAAATTTAGAGTCAAAGAAAATCTAAAATAGTCACAGCAGCACAAAAAATAGAATTATTCTCTACTATAGCAAATCATCTATGGCTCTACTATATAGTCTAGAGAAGCAGAAGAGGCTTTACGAATTATATCTAGCATGCCCGAGAAAAATATTTTTACACAAAAGTTTTTCATTTTATGTTTGTCAAATGCAAGATGATTTAAGACTTGACGTGGTCGAAAATAACTTTTGGAAATATGCGTGGAATCACGAATCATTTTTGGTTTGGCGAGAGAAGAAGAGTGTCGCACCAAATTTTTTTTGATCCCCTACTAGGCCAGCGCCAGCGTGTACACGTAGAGCCACACAAATCTGCGGTACTCTATATCGTGACGACTTCTGTAGCACAATAGTATAAAAAAATAAAAAAAAAACATTTATATAGAGAAGTAGAGACACGTCCGTTGCCCTCCGGTGGTGGCGTTGTTGGTTGGTTGGTTAATTCTCGTGCAGTTTTGGAAATTTTACGGGTGAGAATCCATGGAACGAACGAATACTAAAGGGAAAAAAAATAATCACCATTAAATTCCAATTTGGATTACGTAAACATATTCCTCGCTGCTGTGTGATTGCGGCCAGAGTCTCCAGATATGAAAATATACGACAAAAAGAAAAAACCACGAACGTTTATGGATTTTAAGTGAAAATGCAAATTTCCTTAGCGCGGCATGGGTACCCTAGTGACTGACTGACTCTGGCGGTGTGTCTACTGCTGGAATTCTAAATTGCTAATCAAAATCTGAGATGTGGCGGTTGTTGGTCTCCGTATAAAGCCCAGCCAGACCCATTCCAGAAGCGCGGTCTTCTTCTGTCCATCAATTGCGGCTAAGAATACAGGCCCATCACTCAACCGGAAAATTACTGCTAATGACTTGACCGCACTAGATAGACTTACCCCCGCCCGGATGAAGGAAGGGTGTTTTTGCGGACCAGGGGTTGCAGAGGGGGAGAGGGGAATTAGCAGGCCGAGGTACATACAGGGCGAAGCGGTAACAAAAGTGAAGCAATAACTGGCGGCGCACTCCGTTCGATTAATTGAGTCGTCAGTAAACAACGGTAGTCGCCAGGCACTTGTCAATTGAGACCCTGGAGGCCCCACTTCAATGTTATCATTAATCGTCGTTGGGCTCGAGGCCATAAACTTTCGCAATTGACTAGGCTGGGATGTCTAATACTGCTGGTAGATACATAGGTAGAGACTAGAGCATATACCCTTCGATGACAACGACGACGACGACGACGACAACGATACTACCACGTCCGACAGGTGGGTTAAACTGATCGAATAACAAGAGCAAGAGCGTCGATGTCAGTCGTCTGATAACAAGTCCACAACGGCTGATTGATTTTTACTTTTTTTTCTGCAAGAGCCGGGGGAGGATGGTAAATAGGGGCGCCTAAGGAGCACCCAGATCCCTTCCGCACACACACACACTATACAATCCGACATAAGCGACAAGAATAGGTTACGTTAATTTATTGGGATGGTTGGTAATCCCGCAGGGATTTATTTTTATAACGTATTTACAAGCCACCGCTGCGGTACATTATTCACTACTCTATAGGGCAAAGGAGCAGCACACACACTTTTGATTTATTTTTTTTTCATTCTTCTGCTAGCCGGGCTGGCGCATAGAACCGGAGATCTCTTCTTTTTCACTTTTTATTGTAGCTATCACACAACAAAAAACACAAACGCATTTCTTTTGTGAAAAAAAAAATTTCTCTCAATTGCAACAATTCATTTGCCAAAACAAAATCAATCAATCACCATAGTTTCACACAACATCTGAGAATCACTTCTTATAAATATTAACTTTTGTAAATATATAGAGCACAACCGCGGTATATTTTTGCACCAAAAGACCGAACGAACCGAAGTGCACAAAACTAGGGTAAATTCAGGCGAATTGTGAATCGCCACACACCACCTCCTTTCAACGAAGCTAATTCACAAACGTGCGGAGCTGATTAACGCGCAACTTCCAAAAATCACCGGAATCCGTTTCGTTTCTTCTTTTTTTCTATACTAGAAGAGCCGCCGCAGCCACACTAGAGAGCTAGTTAATCGGATAGATTTTGTTTGATTCGAACGACGCCATTTTGATGTTTAACTGTGATGTCATACGCATAACCCAGTAGTGAAAATTCATACCAGCGGAGAGAGAGACGCTTCCACACAGTATATAGATTCTACAGCTGGGAGGCAACGGTGAACACTATACTAAGCAGCCACACAGCTGGGGCAAGGCCGCCCGAAAACAGAGTATACACCATATACCGCCAAAGCTAAGAGGAAGAGATTCTTTAAGAGAGAAAAACAAGACGACGACGACGACTACGACGTCGACGGTCGCGGCGTCTTCTTCTGTGCTATGCTGCTGACTATCGGCTTTTCAAACCACGCACATATATAAATCCCTGGTGGGTTACCTGATAAGAGCTGATAACAAAATTCACATTAATCAGGAGAGGGCTTATCAGAGATAACGGATTCCGATATCAATGGTTTTTCGTCGATAGACAAAGGTCATGCATCCATCGATGTGTGTTAGGTCAAGAAAATACACAGTACGTACGAAAACGAGCTTCCGCTTGAGCTCGATGGTTGGTGCTATAATACGGCGACGAGACGCCCCAAGGCAAAATTTTTGGCTCGACTGTTGCAGTGTGTTATCAGCACTTTAAAAAGCTCGGCTAGATTTTTGCTGAAGAGAGTTTCGCACCCGGTGCCCGCCGCGCCGCACAGAACCGTCGTCACCACGAATAGCGGTGCATGCCTACCTGAAGCTTACAAGAATAAGCACAAAGCTTCTAGTGGTGCTTCTGAGAGGGTTGTTCTGAACGAAAAGAACAGTGACAAACAAAAATCAATCTAGAACCGACAGGAGCTTTTTTTCCACCCCACTCCTCCAACCCCTACCAAACAAACAAAACTTCCCAAGGAGATTGAACTAAAGCTTTTCTATAGTTATTTATGCAAATACCATCTGCCCTCATCTAGGATATTGAAATTGCTATAACCGTTCACTACTGGAGACGACATTACAACGATAAATCGTAGGAGGTTCCATCTACTACTTCCCGTTTTGGGCCTGCTCTTGACGTAGGCGATAACAACAAATTTGTTGTCCTCTTTGCCGAAACGTTTTTTCTTCCATCATTTGATTTAATATCGCTTGAAAGGTGGAACTTCCTTTCACTTTGCTAACTGATTACTTTCCCGAGTCCGTTTCGATAACACAAAAGACAAGGATTTTTTTTTAAAATTTGTTACGTGATATTATGCAAAGCTCTCAAGTAACAAGGAGACAGTGTTGTAGAGATAGGATCAGGAACTGCTTTTAGAAATTCGAAATAATTCACAAAAGATTTTCTTGTAATTCTTTTTTTTTTTTGTTGTGTGTGTGTGTGTAATTTAAAACGCGAAAATAAGATTTGCTTGAAAGAATAATGATTTCTTCATGGATCCTTGGCGAGGAGCACAGGGTTTAAATTAAAAGCAAAAATTGAAAAAAAAAATTGTGAAAAGAGAAATAAAAATAGACAAAAAGAAATCAAAGCATTCAATAAAAATATCGATTTCTTTTAGCGTGGATTTTACAAAGTTGTCAAATAACACGATGACGATTGAATATGATATCCAATTCAATTGAGACAATTTAGGATCTGTAGGAGGCGTTGGGATGTTTTTTGTTATAGCAATTTACATATATTAGTGACAGGATAGAAGAATAGCCTTGAAGGTTAAAGGTTTTAAATTTTTATTGTCTTCGTGTGTATGTGTAATAATTTTCATTTTACATAATAAAGTGTTTTGCCGCAACCTATAAAGCCTAAAGGCCCAAAATTACAATGAACGAATCTACGCGGATTGAAATGTCAAAGAAACGCACCGGAGCGGATAGGAAACTGCAATGATTACAATGAACGGATCTGTTCGCGTTTAAACGTCAAAGTGTTATGTGTAATTTTATAACCACTTTTCGCCTTATTATGTAATAATTCGTATTTGTTTACTTCTCCTATTAATTATTCGTCAGAAAATATTTTTTAAATTATAAAAAACTAGCTGGGACCCGGTGCGCCTATGCTGCTCCCAAAAGCCAATAGTAGTAATCAGGTGATATGAATTTTAATATACAGTACGATAGTTTGAAAAAGGCAATTTTTTGATATTTTTGATTCCAAATAACAAAATGTGAAACTATTAGGGATATGACACTTTGATCGAGACAATAAAAACCATCCATTGACATGGCATTTTTCGAGATATGAATTTTCATACATTTACTACCTTAAAAACTCCCATATACCGATTTTAATTGGAATCGGAATACAATTCGCAAACTCGCCGGCCATATTGGTGCGGCCATTTTGAATTTAAATTTTGATCATAAAGTCATTATTTGCTAACTTAAAAAACCTCAGATAGAGATTTTCATTGGAATCGGAACACAATTAGCAAATTCGTCGGCCATTTTGAATTTATAAGTTTTGACCACAAATTCGTTATTTGCGACCTTAAAAACCCCTAGATACCCACTTTCATTGGAGTCGGAATAAAATTGGCAAATTCAACCATATTTCTGCGGCAATTTTGAATTTCGGTCATATTTCGGCGGCCATTTTGAATTTCGAAAATCGGGCTTCGAGGTGTATCATAGGAGACCTCCACGGAACTTCATGCAAAAATTCAAAGCTCTGCGATGATTTTCAACGCAGCTCTCCATGACAGCGCCATCTAGGAGTGGCTTTAGAAAATAATAAAATAGCCTATGTTCTAAGTTTTAATGTAAATAGCACCTGGTTAAAATTTTATTAAGATCGGTTGAACGGTGTAGGAGCCTATAGCGATCATACATACACACATTCATTTTTATATATACATATATATAGATAAGAAAACTTGACTTGTTTACAAAACTTCTGACAGCCCAATCTGCCGATTTCTAAACAAACGAAAACGAATCCGCTCAGATCCGATCAAATGCGCGTGTATCCGTTCATTGTAATCGCTTAAATGGAAAACGCATGCTCGGAAAACCATTTTGACAGATCAATCCGATTCTGTTCCGCTCTCATCCGTTCATTGTAATTGGGCCTTAACAATCTATCATGGCGTTCAGATCTTGGTATAAAGTCTAGTAGAGGCAGCACCATAAAAAAAGGAATTCTTATAATCGCTGTTTCCATGCGTAGTGAGAGTATCATAGTCCGGGGAAATTAGCAAAAAAAAACGCACGAAGGGAGAAACAATTCGGAAATGGCTGAAAATTGGTCCACAGCTTCCTTGGGACTTTTTAAGAAAACAATTTCGGAATCACACAAAAAAAAACATGGCCGCCGGAAAAATAGCGGTTTTCCGGTGTTTTCCTTGTATCTCGGTTTCTATAGGTATTACAACCCCGTACAAAGGCCCTAAATGTTGACAATGAAATTCTCTACTACTTTAGGTTTTTTTCGAAATTTTTTTTTTGGTCAGTCAATACGAAACGTTATTGCCTATAAAAAGCCCTCTTGTCATTTTTTCGAAAATAGAGTGACATCACTCAAAAACTGGTTTTTTCGAAAAAAATGTTTGATCAGTCAATACGAAATGTTATTGCTTACAAAAAGCCCTCTTGTCATTTTTTCGAAAATTTAAGCCTTTCGAAGTTATTAAAGGTCAAAGTTCCAAAAAATCAGTTTTTGGTCAAAAAATGACTCAGAAACTGATTTTTGAGAAATTTTTTTTTGTTTTATTTATACAAAAGATTATTACCTACCCTAATGACACCCTTGCCATTTTTTTCGAAAACTTTTCGAAAAATTTTGCTAAAATCAATTGTTAGTGATTTTTTTAGCCGAAAAGTGATTTTTGAATTTTGATCTTGAATAACTTCGAAAGGGTTAAATTCTCGAAAAAATGACAAGATGGCTTTTTCTAAGCAATAACATTTCGTATTGACTGATCAAAATTTTTTTTCGAAAAAAATAGTTTTTGAGTGATGTCACTCTATTTAAAAACGCAAATTAGCGGCTCATTTATTTTTCCATCGCTAATTGCGCTAATTTCCCTTCTTTTATGGTGTGGGCTCTAGTTAGCTTTGTTTAAAGAGTAGAAAAGGATAAGATAGAAAAGGGGTCTGGGAGTGCTCGAGTAGATGCCGATGAACGTTATATTTGAGCTTGAAGGTTGTTGTACGTGTTCGGAACTGCTGACTGAGAAAGATTTTTTCGTTTGTTCTGATTTTAAATGAACTTCTAGACCGTAATATATGAGGTAATGGTACTGTACGAGGTAGGATTGAGCTCTTAGCGTGAGGGCGTCAATTTCAGTGGAACAGTAAAGTAAAAGCTTGATTCGTATGTCGGCTGTACATTCAAGTAAAAACAACCGTCAAAAAAAATCGACATTGATCATCTTCAAGAGCAGACTATATTGGAGAGAAATCAGGCAACTCTAGGTGAACGGATAGGTCCAAACATAAATAAAGGAGATACAGTCGAGGAAAATGGCTAAAACTGAAGGCGATACTGATAGATGTCACGAAGGAAACTGTACGTTATAAACGTATAGACACAACCATCGAATGGTACGACGAGGAATCACGAAGCAGCTATAGAGGTCAGAAATATAAAATAGAAAAATATAGATGATTGACGAGGAGCAAGAAATTGAAATACGATCAACCGAGAAGAAAAGTAAAAAAACATTCATAGAAGAAAAGACAAATCCTTAACAACTACATTCTGAGGGTAGAGGAAAACTTTGTAAAAAACAAAACACGGGAAGTACAATTCAGAACCGTATGCAGAAGCAGCAATTGATGAATACCAAGATCGATTAAGAAAAAATACGTTAACAATGGACCAACTCTTTTCAGTGGGGCAAGTCCTATGAAAATTCTGGGTATACAAGATCGACGTGTATGAACTTTTTGTCGATTTCAAGCAAGCATACGACACCATCGACAGGGACAAAATCTATGAATGGATGACTCAATGATGCCGAACTCATGATGCAAAGCTCTGAATATACCCATTTGGCAAACCACGGGCAAGGTGGGAAGGCGGTGTTAAGGCTGATGCAGAAAAACTCCTCAACACAAGAAACTGGAGGGAAGCTATGGAGCAGAGAGACGTCTGGAGGAAGAAGTTGAAGGAGACTAACTCCCGGGAGACAATGAGGCCGACAACGACAATTCTCATATAAATTGTTGTTGTTTTATCGTAGAAGTTGTCGGCCTCACTGTGTTCTGAGGGTAAGGCTCGAATTGGGCTATAGAGCCAATGCAGAAGAAGATTGTGGCCTCGGCTTTTAGCTAAAGCAGAAACTTGCATCGCTTGTTTTGCAATTTTGAATTTGTGGTCATTCCATCGTAGATCCTCAGTTTAACTTATGCTTAGTATGTTAAAAGACGGGCTAGGTGTTGGATTCCCACCGCCTACTGAGAGAGAGGCAAGATCTGTGCAGGTTTTTTTAGAGATGAGGCAGTACTTGGTTTTGGAGGGGTTCGACGGGGTTCATGCGCCGTTAGTTAAGAAAAGGTTTGATGTCACCGTTGATAGAGTAAGATAACAGTTCATGATCTGTGAAGTCTGGCACATGCTTGTCAAATATTGTCGATGGCGTAGATTAACGCACAGTACCATAGTGAGCGAAGCTGTGTCGTGAACTGCAAGAAACTGAGAGCAGATTATTTAGAAATATTAGAAAAAGAGAGGGTGGTAGAATTGAACCTTGGGGAATACCGGCCGAGGTGGTGGGAGTATAGATTCGACGGAAATGCTATCTCTTGTTTGAAAGGTCAAAAAGAAAATTCTGTTCTTATTCTTTGATAAGGTATTGGGTGCAAAATTATCGCGGACGCTTCAGTTGGCCTATTGTATCACCCTATACCACACATTTGTATGCCAGACCACTTGAATAGGTTCAGCAGTCTGCCTAGTGACTTGCCACTTACACTTGACCGTCCGAGCTTTCGCGAGGCACTCACGGTGAACATGAAGAGCAAACTCAAGGTAGAAACAGAATGGCAAGGCGACCGTGGCGGAGTCCGCCGCTCAGAGAGTTTCCCATACATTTAATTTCTCCCCAGGCGGCGCGGACAAATTAAATGTATGGGAAACTCTCTGAGCGGCGGACTCCGCCACGGTCGCCGTGCCATTCTGTTTCTACCTTCATTCTCCTCAAGCGAAAGCCTGTCGGTGGGGTCATGCCTCCATTCTGTCCTCCATAAGTGGTAATCCAGATTTTTAGAATTGACTCTCAACCCAGTTTTTTAGAAGTAGACGATTTTAAATTCGATTAAATTCGTCAATTTCTCGTTGACAGTTCTTTCACTCTTCTCTCTTTTATCTTTCGGACTAGAGCATGTTGTCCAATATTGCAATCAATGAAATTGAGCCGTCGACGGTAAAAAGGGACACCTCTGAGCGCTACTTTTTCACATAAAGGGAAAAAAATTCAGGCCAAAAAAGTGAGTCTACGTCGTTCGTTAACGTTATCGGTATCGGTCGAGCCAGCAACATTTTCAAAAAAGTACGGCCCGATTACACGCCCGGCCCAAAACCATACCAAACTGTCACTTGTTGTTGTTGATTCGACTATTTCTCTTGAGTCTTCGAAGCCCCAGATACGACAATTTTGCTTGTTTACGTACCAAGACATATGACAATGAACTTCATCACTCAGAATAATTTTGTTTAAAAAATCATGATTTTGTTCATACATGTCCACCAGCATTTTCCTAGTATTTATCGATCCACATCTGAAAACCTCCTAGTTTTTACTTGTCAAATGTCAGCGTAAACACAGCTGACAGCTGATAATTCCAAAATGGCGCGAATTTTAAAATGACACCTCTTGTTGAAAAAGCCTTTATAAAAAGCTGGAAATATTGCGGATATGGAGTTTGTATTCTTTCACATTTCTCATCATTTGAATAAATGCGACATGAATGTTCCTAAATGTTTGTTTTAATTTATGTATGAATGGAAAACACTTAAACAATTTTCTTTCATGGTTGATTATCTTAAGAAATAATTTCGATTTGTTCTGCTATAACACAATTTGGTATTTCCGAAAACTTTTTATTTTTAGACCACAGAAAACACGGTTTTTGTCACCTTAAATGTCAAATTAATATAAATTTTTTTTACTTAAGACATTATTTTTAAGAAATTTCTAAATTTTCATTTGTTTACTTACAGAATAACGATTGTTAAACATTTTCACTTTATTTAAGAGAATAAAACAAGTTTTTGCTTATCTAAGCATGAAAATTTGCCAAAAAGTCTTTAAATCCTATTCCCTGAACTCATTCTGTACAGTTATAAGAAATAAATTACTCTAAGATTGTTTATTTAGGATAACGTTAAGGACAACAACTACATAGATGCTATCAGGATTGCCCCAAATACAGCAATCTTATGGATACTATCTTTTCAGCTGCGACAGGCATAGGCACAAGCACAGGCAGTTCGGAGGCTACTTTTAGCTAAAAAGTAAAAACAATAAATCATTCCTGAAAGTATTTCCTTAAATGTTTATAAACAAAGAAAACCCGGCATTGTCCGAACTGATTTACAAATTTCCATCTGACCATGTATAATCCCTTTGGGGACTTTGATGCTACATACCACAATAAATTTCCCCGGAGCATCGCATAAATTATGCTCATCTCGTGCTGTTGTTAGTGATGCTAGTGGTGGTGGTGGATTTGGCACTAAAATTACACACACCCTGTTACTCATCAAGGACAATGGATGATAGCGCGGCAGCTTTTTGGTATTTTATTAGGTCCTTTTCAAAAAGTACGCCCTCACCTCGCTCGTGTGTCAGCGGAAAAGCCGTTTACAAATTGGATTCCATTGATGAGTAAAGATATTCAATTTGTTAACAATAGTGAAAGTAGAGTCGGCACGTGACGGTTTTAGTAAAATGAATAGCGTGGAAGGACGAGGGATCCTTGTCACAATGTACATGAGTGAGGATGCATGTGATACAATTATGTATTATTGATGGTGGGAGTTTATTCGAGGGAGGCTTTTGATTGGAATTGTCCAATGGACGGTGGATGTGTGACAATTAGAAGAAATTATGCATGTGGCGAGGCAATTTTGTTCATCCAATGGTCTAGTCCTCACTATTAGATGCAAAAACTTTAAATCATTTTATTAAATCAGTTTTAATACTGTTTTTAAATTTAAATTATTTTATATTCCTAAAGTTTCAACGAGCCAATTCGAATAATTGTCATACCAGGCACGTAGCAGAAGGTGGACCTATATCGCTAACAAAAGTGGATATAGGGGTGGAAGCGAAGTTTTAATTGAACAACAACTGTATTCATTTTGATTTATCTAAAAGTGTTCTGTAATGGCTTCGAAAGAATCTGTATGTTGACACTCTTGAAAGCCAATCTGATCTGTCTCGTCTGTCTAATTAACTAGGGCCGCAGATTATCACCTTTTCAGTCCCGAAAAATACAGTACTTAGCTGACTCAACAACGACATAAACGTGTTTCTTGAATCGGTTTTATAAACAATCGAGATTTACATAAATAGTTTCTTGATAAATACTGACTGGTTAACTAAACAAAAAAATCAGAATAAAGGTCAATGACGAAATAAAGCAAAAATGTATGTAAAAACCTTAACAAAAACACTAACCCAAAAGGGGTGGGAGAAAAGCTCCAAAACAAATGACTTGATCAAGCGCAAACGATATCAAAGTCTCACACCATAAAAATCTCGCCTACAAAAAAAAGCTTTTATCATAGCGAAAACCTTATCAAAATTTTCCATACAAAAAAGCTTTCATCCTAGCGAAGACACAAACCTTAAAAGCTGATTTTGCGAAATTGCAAAAGTGGCGGAAAAACATATGCGCCTCATATACATATACGCACATAAGCACATGCAAACACATTGATGCAACCGTACATAGAAAGTGGTTCAGAATCGTCATTGTTATACTACTTTATGATGGCTTGGAGATGAGGTACGAAGCTCTGGATTTTCAATGTTAGACTAACAGAAAAACCACAATGGTGGAGTTCCTTCTTCGACACAAAGTTGGGTAGTGACAGAGCACATGGAGGGCAGGCTTATTCTCCACATTCGGGGAGGTGCGTATATGGAAAGACAGGCCATTTTTAAATAATGTTTAATTTGATTTTGAAGCTATTAAGTATAGTTATAATTTTTTTATGTGGCACGTTTAAGCTCAGGAATAAGACTTTTACCGATTGGTCACGACTTGGTGCAATGCCGGATTAGTTTGAATGCTAGTATAGGTTTGGGATTATGAGAGGTCAGGAGGATAGGGTGATAAAGCAGGAGGCGATGAACCTGCGCTCGAACTCTTGGATGACGTAGTAGTAGGTTATTCCACAGTCGGGATGTTTTATTTATTCCTAGTTTGTAGAGTGGACGAAAACTGAGCGGTCTAATCTGGTCTTGCGGGTATAACCTTGCCGTGAAGATAGGAGAGCGATAGAATTTTGTCAAAATGTCGATCGAGGAGTAAATCTGCCGTGCAAAGGGCAAAAGACCTATCTGCAAAAAGCTCACTTCGAGAAAAACGCGATCAAAGTTTTCAAAATACATGAAACCGAAGCAAATAAAGTAACTGTTTACGGTGATAGCTTTTTATTAAAAAGTACAATCAGTCTGAAATTTTTTTTAAGGATAAATATGAATATTTTATATCACAAAATGCATACAAAGCCATTTTGACCTATAATGCATATAGGTCATTTGTCCTTTGCACGGCAGAAATGGTGTCGCCTACGATAAGTTTGAGGACGCTTTTATGCAATTTATTTAACCAAGCCAAGTTGGTTTTCGAAGCCACGCCCGAAAAAAAGTTGTATTCGAAAAGAGGCTGAATGTAGGATTTGTAAATTACAGCACGGGCCGATGGCTAAAGGAGGAACTTGTCCATTCATTAAATTTGTTTCTTATAAAAATTGTCCTTATAAAAATTTGGATAAAATTTTGCTAAACAAATACCGATGCAAATTTTACAAATTTTCAAAAAAAAAAATTTAATAAAAAATTTTTAAACGATTACATCAAATTTTTGTATGACGACAACAAGTCACGATGTCCACGCACTTTCAACGCTATCACTAAGCTAATTCCGTAGATATGTGATAATGATTTTCATTTCATAAAGTTTTTATTTAAAAAAAAAATAAATCAGAAATTCCTAAACAATTTTCCTCCCACGATTATTATGAAATTTTGTATGACGAATACGATTTTTTTCGCAGCTGAGCAATTGATCTAAAATGTGTTTGTGTTTGTTCTGTGTTTGATCTAAAATTTTATTTTTAACTTCACAACAAAATTAAAATTTCTAAAATTAGCAAATTTAGTGTCATAATATGTTTATTTGTAAATTAAGTGTACCCGTATGATGTTTAATTACAAACACCCCCAATGGCGTTGATGCCGTTGAATTCGCCCCTATGAAGTCGATGCCGCCTTCTAAAGCAGAATTGAATTACTTTTTTCCTCTCTAAGTGGAAATTGAAATTGTTTTCCTTGACCAGGATTTAAAAACAGAGAAAAAAAATGAGAAAATACTGACCTGAAATTAAAACCACAAAAAAACACGACCAGAATACAAAATAATTTCTCCTGCTGGTGGTAGCCACAGAAATCTGCATTTTAATTTACATTTAAATACGAAATTAGCCACTGTTCAAACATATTCTCATTAAAACTTACTGCAAACATATATAAACATTATTTTTTTGTAACTGTTCCTGCAAGAATATTCTAAGGAAAAACCGTTCAGAATCCGTACGTACCAAACACGTACTCGTGCCGGGCGTGTCCTGCCATTTGGTAAAAGTTCCACGTCTTCCCAGCCTCAAATTAATTTGGTTTCTACTACTGAAATAGGTCAAACAGAAGTTCACGTCCACTCAAAATATGACATGTAATCATGACCAGGATCATTTGGGTCTCAGAGATTTTATTTCCTTTTCCGATTTGGTTTGTGTATAAGTAGCAATTCGTAAGTGTGTCCTCCCACCTGACCAGCATCGTTCTTATAAAAATTAACTGTCAAGCTTGGTTCTTGGATTTTTCTCTGTCCGTTGTTGTATGAATCAATTCTGTAATTAGTTGGTTGATTAATGGCTAAGGATTCTGCAGACACAAAGGATCTCCTGTTTTCAGTTTCATTCAAAATGAATGTCTCTAAGGATTTTCCAGTTGAGGATAATAAGTTCACGACCAAAGAAGCTGTGTGAGTTTTAATTAAAAACTTTTGTTGTTGACTGACGGTGATTAACTAAGAACTTGTTTTGAGACAGGAACGACGCCACTGGGTATTTGTTTCGTGCACAGATTTTAAAGTTTTTTAGTTTGTTATTTTAAGCATAGTAATTTCTCATAGGAGTAGTATAATATCTTCCTTCAAGGAATGTTTGAGATTAATTATTTTATTTATATTAGTATACCTAATTTATCAGACAGCCGAACGGCCCAATCTTAGTCGAAGTGGTGGACTGAGATTTTCATTTTGCAATTGTTTTGATGCAGTTAAGAGATTATTTCCACTTGAGTATATCCCAAAAATAATACGTATACATACTGAATCCAAACTTGCATTTTTAGAACTAAATTAAATTGAATTTTCATTCATTACATAGTTCCATATGCAGGAATTGCTGATTTCTGGTTTGGTCTGGCGCAAAGTCTGTGAATCCACATAGGGTCTGTAGTATAACAACAGGGCTGCGAGCTCAGTGACTTCATCGGTTGTGGGCTCGGATGTGAGCTTTACTCCGGACCAGAACCCATGTGGTAAGCTTTTTGCGGTGAGCTTTGGGTGCGAGCGTCACCTGTGTGAAATTAGTTAAACTTCGATGGGGTGGGTTAGTGTATCTTGGGTGGGCTTTCATGCTGGAAGGGAGTCTTGGGTAGGACTGGGCATACTGGAGATCGAATCTATAGTTCAGCTATAGATTCCGCCTAGGTAGGCCAGATAGACTGTTATAACAAAAATAAGTGATATGGATCAGTCAAGCTGAATCGTAAATAGCACGAAATAATTAATCACTACATTATTACAAGGTCCATGGTAACTTACTGAGCCTGGAATTCAATGCCTCCAAAACCAAGTATTGTGTTATTTTCAATAAAGCACGGAACACCTCCCCATCCGTGTCAATGGATGATGTAGAAATCCCATCCCTTAACGTGACATAAGCCGAAGACTTGCAATGGAATGACAACGTATTCCAAATCGCCAAACCAGCATCTGCCTCGAGGTTTCGTTGTCCCGCAGCACTAATCACAAAATTCCCTTTCAATTGTTTCAAGAAGGCTTGTCATTTTAATTTTTTCACCGAATAGAACTATTGTTTTCTAAGTTGGGTGGGGCAGGTGGTGCTATCCTACTGAAAGCAAACGTCATTTTTTTGCTTGTTTACGTATCCAGACCGATGAAAATGAGCCTCAGCACTTGATATCCTCCACCACCTCTTCGATTCATATCTGAAAAGCTCCTAGTTTTTACTTGTTAAATGTCATCATAATGACAGTTGTATGTTGACAGTTCAAAAATGGCGGGAAATTTAAAATGGCACCTCTTGTTGAAAGGCCCTTCTCTACCAGTAAGTGATGAAGTTGATTAAGTTATGGTACAATGTCTAGAACAAGGAAGACAGCATCGGTTAAAGTTTATGAAGAGTCCAAAGGGTGCTGAAGGAGAAGGCGATGAATCTTGAATTTAAACTCTTTGATGTTGTAGGAATTCGAAATACTGATTGATGGAGATTGGTCCATAGTGTGAGGTTGTTGTATTTACGAACGAATTCTTTTTCTGAACTGCGAGAAAATGGGAGCTATATGCAGCGGGAATGGGTTGTACTTTCTTTTTTGTACTTTCTCTTGCCACGACATGGCGGCTTTCGAAACCCAAAACACTCAAATAAACGCGATCAGACTGAAAGCAGTAATCGAGGAGAGGCCGAGTATAGGCTTTGCATAGTGCAGCACGAGCTACTGGTTGATGGAGGAATTGCTTGTTTGTTCGGTCCTTCGCAGATCTATACCGCTCCATAAAACGTATGGCAAGATGCTGTGGATTTTGTTGGACATAAGTCAAAATTTCGTTTTGGAAGAATTGACATCGATAGGATTGTTCCGGCCCAAATGATGGCACACTTCCGCCACAGGCATGAAAATCTAAAAATACGACCGCCAGATATAGCACGCATCTATTCGTTATCGACCATTCCAAAAACGGGTGTCGTTTTACCAAGCGGTCCCCCAACTAAGTACTAACCACGTCCATTGCTGCTTGACCTTGGGAAACGAACGAAAATAGGTGTATTGAGTGTGCAAATGGCACCCTTTATGGTCACCAAGATAATTGTCCGTTTTCTTCGTCTTATACAATTTGTTAAAGGTTCAATTATGCTCCCTTTAGTCTAGAAAAAATATGAGCGTATCGTGTTTCGTTTGGATTATTCCGTGCATCTGATGGAGGATTTGGAGGAATAGTTTGATGCACTCTCGACAAAGTAATGCATTTGCTCTTACCCACGTATGCTTGCGGGATTTTTTAGGTTTTATTGGGTTCATGCATTTTTAATCTGCAAAAATTTAACGGTTTTAGTAGAATGGGGAATAAAGAAACGCATCCCAAACAGCATGATCCTACTCGTGGTATGAATAATGGTAGAATATACTTGGGAAATTGATATGGCATGTTAGCGCTGATTAGGCAGTGGCCCGAGTTGCTGAGAAGTAAATCAACTTTGACGGAGTATCACTTCTAATGAGAAATAATAAATATGTCAGAGAAGTGAGATCGTTAGCCTCTAATGCCAGCGACGCATGTAGAAAGAGCCATAATTTGATTATCGGTGTCTGCGAAGAGCTCGACGTCTTTGCCAGAAACACTGATGCCATTTGTGTGACTCAACCAATTTATATTGTCGGAATCACCCCCGAACATATTTTATTACATTTTAAATAAAAATGCCTATTTATGGAATAAGTTATGACTGCTCACGTAATTGGTATCTCAAACATTCTCCTAAAAAAAGAATAAATCTTCTAAAAATAATAAACTCTCTCCAAAAAAAAATATTATGCAACAATAAATATCCATCGACTGTAATTTATCTCCTTTCATCCCTTTGCTGTGTATAGTAAATGCAAATATATCACTAGAAAATCACAAACAACGCATTCCAGAAAAGTTTTCGGGCGTCATTTATTAAATGCCAGAATAATCAGTATTTTTGGGGTCGTTTCTGTCGTGGCAATAGACCAGTTTCACTGCTCATAATGCGAAGTAATTAGTCTTTATTTGCTCGAGTTTGTTCTTCATTAAACACTCGGCGATGGCTCTGTTTACTTTTCGGCGCTTCAGCAGCCTACCTCCACCCTCGCACCCCCACAACACGTCACGGGGGAGCGTTTATCTGGCGTAAGCTAAGAATTCTCATTACTTCTAGTAAATATCCAAAGTGCTTTTTATCTGTCCTTACCCCCGAAACGTACGACGACGACGCTCTATCCATTTTCTCAGGGATTGTGTCTGCTGTTTTACTATTCGAAAATGAGTGGGAGTTTTGGCAGGGGCGGTGCAGATGGGGGTGAATGGATGTAATTTGAGTATATTCTGTGTGAAGCAAATATGCAGCAATACTGGGGATGGAGTTTTGGCTTGAATATGGGCTTTTGTTCGGGGGCTCTGCCACTACAAAGTTGGTACTTGAGCAAATTAGTTTCGGTCTGCATTTCTAGAGTGGATCTTCTTTGGTAGAGGCTCTTTGATATCAGTTTTTGTTTGTTTATGTTTATGCTGCGGCTGTTTCCATTTCTACCAGTTATCACTATGCCTTCCCTGCCGCTCCCTCCTGCTCTAGAAGTAATTGCAGCTTATTAGTAGCAATTAAATCCGCTTGGAATATTTAATTCTTTAATCTCCAAGCTTAAAAGTCATCAAGTGGCCAATTTATTTGTTGTATGACGTCAAAAGCGTTGTGCAAATCCAGTGATGAAGAAGTGAGAGAATATTTTTATTTTACTTGAGTGCAAAATTTAGTTTTGTGGTCACTATTTTAAGAAGAAGTAATTGTTTTTATTATTCTGAGTGGACGGACCCATCAATTGAATGAGTCAAAACTGATATTGGTCGACTTTCCCACTTTGATTTTGTATAGACTTGCCAAACTGACCTCGTGTAAAAACTTCTGGGTTCGATTATTGTTTTGTTAGTATACAAAATGCTTGTGTTCGATAGAAACCCATCGCCTGGATAGAGGTTACCAAATGCAGCATTTGGATAATTGATTAAAATTAATTATTGCTTTGAAACAAAAACCTAAACGTTTTAGTACAGATACAAAAAAACCAACAAAGAGGAATTGAATTTTTGTACATTCAGCTTTCCCGGATTTTTTTCGAAGTTGGGGCTTTTTTGGTCTAATTTCCTTGGACTATCATATTCTAGGCAATCATCTTGATGACCATAAAGGGTTCCATTTAGCATACTTAATAGATCGGCTCTCGTTTGATCGCGGAGGTCAAGCAGCATTGTATGTGGTTAGTACTTCGTTGGGGGACTGCGTGGAAGAACGTTACTTAACCTTTTTTCTACTTTTTACGTGAGTTTCAGTGATCCAACCAGAATTTCGCTGTTTCTCATTGGTTGACTGCTAAACTGGAAAACAATGAATAGTTACTAATTAGTTTTTAGAGAGTACTTAGGTTTGCCCAACGTGGGCCAAACTTGGTAATCCTAATTGGGCCAAGTTAGGCCAATCGACTAGAATTTAGCTGAGGCTTACGTTCTGAAAACCAATGGTAAGGCATGCCACTACAAGTATGCCTTCTCAGGAACAAGTCAAGTCCAGATCATGACATCCTTTTAGGGTCCGAGCATGGACCAAATTAGGAAACGTAAGTCTTTTAAAATACTAAATAGTATCAGGCTTTCCTGATTAGGCAGTTTGAGAGATTGAATATTTTTATATTTTATTTTGAATTTTTCAAGATGAAATCGTTTTGAAACTGAAATGCCCTTTACATTTGAATACATTTCTCTGTCACTAATGCATTCTTGTGAGAAAACTGCTAAAAAAGGACGAATTTTTGGGAGTTAAGATGCAAAATATAGATTTGAGCCTACCTCTTTTGAGCAAACTACTTCGCTCGGCTCACCCCCACACCCTGAAGTCCCGCTCGTCGTGCACACTGCAGTCTCGAAGTTCTTTTATAAATAGAACAACTCGGCTATGGAATAATCCCCCGCAGTCAGTATTTCCGAACATATCTTAGAGATCAAACCAAAGCCTCACCGCCATCTGCTTCAACACCTTCGGACGCATGTCTTATCCCGATGTGCGCAATGTTTATTTGTGTGTAATTTTCATTTCCCCACATGCGCAAAGAAAACCTCAACTGATTTGCATCAGGCTCTATAAAGGGTTATTCCTAAGCTTTTTGATGACAATGCACTGTCCAGAGTCAGTGTTTTTGATTGGTTGTTCAAAAGAGGCAGAGAACGCGTTGAAGGCAATGAAAGCCCTGGACGTCCTTCGACGTCTACCGATGAACACCACCATGAAGTCAAGTATTTGGTGCTCAAAAATAGTCGATTCACAATACAATCGATTTTAAAAGATCATTTGGGTCTCAGGCGCGTCGTATTTCGTCTGGTTCTAAAAACACTAATTTTTTTCAAAAAAAAGACTGTGTCTCTGAAACAATGATTTCTGGCTACCAAAACGTCATCAAAGGCATTATTATGCCAAAGATGAGCCAAGACCGCAAAAAACCACGTCATGTCAAGACAATTCGAAAACCTGGGTGATGTGAGGTGATGTGAGGTGATCGAGGTGGTGATGACAGTTTTCTTCGATTTATTGTAGTTTGGTGCATTATGAATTCCGTCCGCCGCACAGTGGTTCCAAATCCTGAAAAGGTGGCCAAAATATGTAGACGTTATTTAAATTGTATGAAATTACGTACAAATAGTATTTTGAGGTCGAATCTTCACTCAAAATAAAAAAAACAAAATGGCGGATCCAATATGGCGGACAAAATTTTTATAAAGTGGTCAGATTTTAATGAAATTTGGTATGAAGAGTATTTCGAGTCTGCTGATTACGAATTTCTACTCAAAATTTAAAAAACCGAGAGGGGGATCCAATATGGAGGACAAAGTTCTTAAAAAATGGCTAGAATTTCATGAAATTTTATTTAAATTTGGGACTTTGACCACCTTTTCGGCATTTGGAACCACTGTGCACCGGGCCAAACTGTTAACAAGAAATTTTATTTGAGCGTTATACGAAGTCTAAGTAAGCTATTTGCCAAAGACAGCAAGAATTATGGGTAGATTTTTGGATTACGATAATGCACTTTCTCACACTGCTCTATTGGTTATTCGAAACTTCTCCTTCTTCTTTCACGGCTCTACAACCGCGATCCGGTCCTCTGGTCTCTCGCAACTGCGATCCGATGTCTTTCACTTTGGCATCCCGATGCTCTGGGCGTCCTGGTCTACGCCATCCTTCCAGCGGAGGTTGGATCTCGTTCGCTGTCGCACCCCACAGACTTTATCTTACTATTCGAAACTATTAAACCAACAATTCGGCACATACCGATTCGCAACCGCCCTATTCGTCTGATTAAGCTCCATCTGACTTCTGGCTATTCCCGAAACTCAAAACATCTCTCCAAGGACATCGTTTTGGCTTGATTGAAGAGATACAAGCCGAATCGAAAAAAGTTTTGGATGCTGTTCTGGAAATCGACCTCAACAAACTGTTTCGAAGACTGGAAAAAATGTTGGCATACGTGTATTTTAGGCGATTTCTTTGATGGGAAAGAAATAAATTTAGAAGAATTATATCCTCTTTGGGTTCTATTAAAAAAGCCTAAGTTGAACGCGGGCGGCCACCACTACGAATCTTGAAAAATCGAAAACATCGAAAAAACCTAATTCCATCCTACATCTCCGAAGATTTAAAAAACCTCTATAACCATAAAACGAAACTTAACTATGCCTGATTAATCTCATACAAAACTTGCAAATCCCTTGTGGCATTTTATGCACATATCCCACACACTAAACTTTCCCTCCATCAACGTGCACTGGAACAAGCCATGTTTTTGCCCAAATGTAAGTTGAAATTCTCACCTTAAGGCATTGATTTCGCTTCAGGTGAACTTGTCGAAGAAATTTGGTTTGTAACAAGAAAATTACGATATCCAAGGAACGAAATTCGCCTTACATCAAATGCCATTTTGGTGGTGGGCCAAGTATGGGGAGATGCCAGGACGTATAGGGATTATGTTCGGTGCTGAAGTACAAATGTGCGTATATTTTCGGTATGGAATGCTTATACATATTTACATATATACATAAGTATGTATTTTTTATATATTCAGTTCTTAGGAACGTATCAAAGATTTTTCATGTTGTCTCGATTATGGAAGTTGGAAATGTTAACGAGAACAATTCCTGCAGCAAGGATACGCTCGGAGCGGTTCCCTTTTGTTATATCTTATGTTAAATTCTGAAATTCCATCAGACACCAGAAAATAACATCCTGGTAATGGAGACATCAAGTACCGTTCTTTTTTTGAAGGAATAATGAGCTTGTATCAAATTACTTTGTAACATTGGTGTATCAATTTACAAAAAGGATTTTAAGAGGTAAATTTTTGGGTTTTACGAGTTTGTTGGATACTGGAATTTAACTAATGGCTCTCTTGAAATAAAATTGAAAGAAAATTATATTTTTTTTAGTATTATGAATTTGTAACAATACTTTTTATAGATTTTTATATTACAAAGTAAAATACTCCGAATTGAAGATTTTCTGAACTATGACAACTTTTCATCGTATTTTCTGCAAAGCTTTGAATAAGACTTGGCAAACTTTATAGGAATTTTCGAGATATTCTGCAAACAGACTTTCTTCCTTTCTGGTATTTTTTACAATTTCCTTTTTTGCTCTTATCGTAATCATCAGTGTCACAAGTTTCTCAAGAAGTTTTCTCTATTTCTTTCTATCGATTTGAGTTTTTTTTGTTCAGATTCTGGCATCGATGGTCCTTAGCCTTTTTTGCAGACAATGTTTAAGTTTTTCGTTTTCTCTGTTTGTACTATATCATGTGTACTTAATTCATGATGATGTTTTAAATACCTTTTACGTGATATATGTTGGCACCCTAATACCATGTTTCGAGAGTAATCTAAGTCTTTTTTATGGAAGTTCAGATGAAAAATATAGATTTGAGCCTACATATCGTCGCACAGTGGTTCAGAAGGCATTAAAACCTGGACAAAAGTTAAAAATCCATTGGATCTACAGAAATATTTGTAAATAAGGGTTTTTTATGTCTCTGAATTCGAATTTGATAATAAAATTTGAAAATTCAAAATGGCGGATCCAAAATGGCGGACTGATTTGGAAAAAAACGATGGATTTGCATGAATATTTGTACACAGGGGTTTACGGGATCACGTAATTCGAATTTGATATCAAATTCTGAAAATTCAAAATGGCGAATGTAAAATGGCGGACTACTTTTTAAAAAACTGGATGAAGTTGCATGTCATAAAAATTACAGGGGCAAGCCGGGGCAATAGTTCTTCATATGTACCGTTACAGGACCTTTACAATTTAAGATCAACAATTAGGCGGATGAAGACAGATGAAAAAATATATGCATCGCCAAATTTAAATATCTTGAATAAATAATCACATTTACAGGTCCGCGTTTAGACTGAGTTTATATGGACAATTAACAAATATTTGATCACATATACGTTTAATCATATTAAACATACCTTGACTAACGTCACCCATTCCGAAATTTGTAAAAATATTTCATACAAATCACTAAAGCCAAACGTTCACTATCACGTGCAATGCACTCACTGTAACCTACGTTTACACAATGAAGCGATCGCTCGAATTCAAACACGTAGTAAACGAAAGTTACAAAAGACACGCACGTTAGCGACTCCGTTTCGGATGCTCCAAAGCCCCCTCTTCAAGATTTAACAGTACTAAAAACGAAATAAAGACTTTCATTTTTCGACTTTTGTCCAGGTTTTCATGCGTTCTGAACCACTGTGCGTCGGTTCAAATGCAAACTATGAGAATGAGAAAATCCCTGGTTTTCAGGAATGGCAAAAACAACTCTGCGCGTTAATTTTTGATACATTGCAACCGCAGTTTGAAAAGATTGGAGAAGCGATACGGCCTCGATGCTTTGCCACCACAAAGGCGTCTAGAGTGCAATTGCAAAAAAAGCGAAAAAAGAAGGCATTTTTCATTTTTTTCATTTATTTTTACTAAAGCGTAATTTAATCGCCTGCTTACGGAGTTTGTTTTCTAAAATACATCCACGAAAATACCCATAGACAGCATCTGATAGGTAAGACTGGAGACAACTTAGTGAACTTTAACTAACATTAAATACTTTTTAAAAAAACTTGTAACAATTTAAAAATATTATTTTAAAAAAAATTTCCTACCATATTTTCGACTATATGTATTCATTTGTTTGATAAATCATAGTATCATAAGCTTACCTGAAAAAAAAGAAAAAAAATACATAAATATTTGCATTTTATACAATTATAAAAATAAAAGATTTTTCTAAACGAAATATCATGTATTATAGGAAAAAAAGTGATCATGGTCGGTCAACGTGCATATTACAATATTTAACCTTTTTTTTAACGAATATTAACGAAAAAACTTCACATCGCGCCCTATTCGCCCGGAGCTCTTCATCGCCGCGACGAATTTGAGCACACAAATACATTTCCAGATAGATTTTGATTCGGTTATAAAACCCCTACGAGCCGTAAACACCAACGTGGATAACCCTTATTCAGGATATTATCACAAGCATCAACCTGGATTATCCCGAATAGAAGATAATGATCTAGCACAATTGTGAATGCGCGAACTACACAAAATATGGACATAGATAGAATGGATTGCTTTTATTAAAGGGGAGTTTGCAATATTGGGGCGAGGTTGAAATTTACATTAAGGGTACATAGCACCTACAAATTTTCAAAAAATCTAAAATTTTGTTTTGATAGAATTTGTTAGAATAAACCTTTACGAAATATTTTTTAATAATATAAATAAAAGTGAAAGGCATCGTAGATTGAATTTTGGTAAGGTTTTTTTTAAAAAAAATGTTGTATTTTAACTTGAACGCGATTTTCTTAAAACAACGTGTTTCAAAAATTGAAATTTGAAGGTGCTATGTCCCCTTAAAGTAGCAGCGATGGATCTATTATACATAACATATACAGTATGTGAAAACACAGTGAAAATTCCGATTAAAAATTCCACTGCACCTTAGAAATATAACATCAGATACCAAAGACGCCTAGTATAACTCCAAAATCAATTTTTGAACCGCTATGATATGTCCGACTTTCATTTTTCGGGGTCACGAATATCACTACAAATGGTTTGCCAAAGTCTAGCTTAAGGCGCCCGACTAGTATTCCAGAGGTCCATGGTTTCATCCAACGAAGCTGCACTGTGCTTGATCTTTTATTTGTGGGTAGGACACGATTATAAAATGAATATGTAAGAGGTGCCTCTTTTTTCTTTTGAGCCAGTACAATGTCATGCCTCAAATGAGGCGAGATGCTATCGTTATGCAAAAATGACTAAAACAAGCAAATTAAAAAAAACGAAGAAAATAAATACTAGTGAAGAGCTTTTTTACGAGTTTAATTCTAATATGCATTAAACAGACTTAGAGTAATTAAGAAATCTATGCCTCCACAATGTATATTTATATTTTGCAATCCCATCTCGCCTAATTTCAAGTTGTCTCTCCAGTTCGTATTTACAATTTCAACACGGCTAAGTTTAAATTGGATATTTTACTGCCGCAAAAGAAGTAATAAATTAGAGCATCACAAGCCCGAGACAAGACGAGATTTTTAAGACTTTCGTCTCGATCTCGGTAAGTCTCGACCATTTCGAGTCTCGTCTCGACTCTCGGCGGATCTCGCCCATCCTAATCTCGTCTCGTCTCCTCTCGTCTCGTCTCTCGGGGCGAATATAAATTTATGAGCCCATCACGGCTCTAACTTATAGACTCAACCTATACGTAACCGGCGAGAGAAAACAAGAGGCAATGTGCATGTGCATGAGTACTACATCCCAGCTTTGAACATAAGGCCGTGCGCGCTTCATCAGATACTTTATTTTACCAGACTTGTTTGTTATTATTTTGCCGACGAGATCTCACTAGTGAATAATCTCGTCTCGACGAGAATATGTTTGTCGAGACCGAACTTGACTCTCGTCTCGTTTCTCGAGTCGAGACCAAGACGAGACTCTCGAGCTTGTCGAGATCTCGTGATGCTCTATAATAAATGTCTCTCCATTATGTAATTTACAATCACACCTCGCTTCATTTATCTCGATACTTGCTCATATACCAGTAGGACATTTTTTTTGAACCGGGACATTTAAAAAAATTGCGGCCTCAGTACAATTTACCATCGTGTAAGGGACAAATGTACTGCCTCGTGTAAGTTCGGCTTAACTCTAACCGGTAGTACAAAGGGTACATCAGATTAGAACTGCCATATAAAAAATACACTTTTGATTATTGTGTTCATGGTTTCGCAGAGAATAGAAGTAATTGTTATTAGCTGTTAGTTGGAAGGGTTATGGGAGTCAACTTTGGAGAGAATTAGCCAAAGCTGATGTAATGATGATTGTCCCAATAGAATTTCTTTTACAAAGCTGTAACTTACCTATTGACTATTATTTTTGTGAAAATGTAATAAAAGAATAGTTTTAAATGCTAAAAATTATTGGGAACCATTTTCTTGTTTGTTCAGTTAAGGTTGAAACCTTTCCATAATTTGTTGTCATATAATTTCGTAGGCTTACGAAGTTATCCCAACTTTTTTTTATAAATTTTATTACTCGAAATTTTTTGATTAATATGCGACATTTACCATAGGCATATATTTCTGCCCAAAAAATAAATTAAAATCACATTTTATCAACCCATCTTAATACCAATTTTATTACATAAATATCCTTTTATATCCCTAATATTACACTAAAATGAAGCTATTAACTGTTCCCGATTTCATCTAAATTGCAAGACACTTTAGTAACCCCTTAAAGTTATGGGCAAAAATCTATCAAGATATAAATATTCTAGACAGGCACACTCCTTCAACATCCTTTATAAGCTGAGCATTTAACATCCTTTCAGTATTCATACTCCACTCCCACTCATCCATCCATCGTGGGACGACGACGACCAATGACTATACTACGAAAGGAGTTTCAACTTTTACGACTTAATCAGCAGCAGAAAATCTCTTAGCGGGGGGCAAGAGGAATGGGGGGCATAGGTAGCTACTAGGAATAGGAAGCATAGTACTATGGCATTTCTAGACCCGAAAACTGAAGTCCTTAATGGCCTGCAGGGGAAAAAAAGGTACAAGTCCCGGAGCGAGCCGCAATCCACTAATTTATATTCATGGTAGTTGAATTCGTAAGTAGCAACTGGGCTTTGTTTGTGCGGCACCGCCAGAAGGAGGAGTCCTTTTTTTGTGCTGCAGTTGGGTGTGCAGCAGGATGTTGGTAATTTGCATCCGCGTTGCTCAGGTTTTATTGCAATTAAAACCTTTTAACCCAAGTCCATGTTTGTTTTTGCAAGGAACACTCCGCGCGTTTTACAGGTAAAGCTTAAGCCAGACGAGGAAAAAAAAGGTGGAAAACTCCCCATTTTTCAATTAATCGCTCAGATGAATTTCTGTGCGGTGTAGACCCGCCATAGAACGCGAACAGGGCTGGAACCTTTCTGGTTTTCAAAATATCCGAATTTAACGAAACCAAAATGCGCGAAGTTTAATAAATTTTGTTACTGGGGCTTTTTGTCAATATTTGCTAGGGAAAGTTTTTCGATTTGTTTATCGTTTACTTTGGCCTTTATGTATTTGAAAAATTTTCCACAATGTATCCGTGAAAAAGCATATTCAATAGAAAAACATTTTTTGGTCCAGGGAAAAGACCCTGTTTTTTTTAGAGAGAGAGAGAGAAAGTAGTTATCCTCAGATTTATGGATGATGACGAATTGATGGTATTGTTATGTTCGCTTATAACTTTTATTTTTCCTCTCAAACACACATTTTCTCGTTTCCTTTTAACAAGTTTCGCATAGGGATGAAACGTATACTCGCGCATATATGAACAACAACACACCAACAAACACGAGAAGGACGAGGATCCAAACAAGAAAATAAATAAATTTTTCATCAAATTTAAATTTTTTTCTTAATAAATCTCCATCTTTTGTGGGGGAAACAAATTTTATTTTATTTTTTGAATATTTAAAAAGTTCATCATTTCGCGGAGCGGTTTTTTTCTTACACATATATAAAAAATATTTATTTGCAGGGTTTATTGTGTAAATGTTTCTCTTTTAATAACTTTTGAACTTTGCGTTTTTTTTAATTCAGGGTTGGGCATTCCGGTTACTTGGTTTGAAAATTGCTTTTCGGAAATCCTTGAAATTACATAAATGTTGTTTTGCTGTTAAAGAAAGATACTCGTAAAAATTTATTTAGGTGATTCTGAACGTTGAGATTAATTGATTTGATTTGTTTGTTTGTGAAGTTTCTTAAGGGATATTGATACGATGAAGAGTAGCAATACTATTATAGCTAAAAGTAAGATACCCACACTAAAAAGTTGTAAGGATCGAGTAATAAGTTTTTTAAATAACTTAATCTTATTGAGTATTTTCGATAACATTAAGGCTGTTTGATAGATTAAAGAACGATTGGACGAAACTATATAACATCGAGTCTGAAGTGCCTCAAGGCTGTGTGCTGGGGCCTGAAGTATTCCTAATATGCTGGGCAAACCATCTAACACAATTTACCACATCTACAAGTCGCAACGATTTCTATAACAGTGTCTTTTACATATTTATCGTAATTTTTCACACTGATCTGGTGTCGTCGGAAAGAGAATTGCAATATTATGCAAGCGAAGTCTTTGAATAGATTCAATTAAAATAAAATTAAAAAATAATAATTATCAATGGCAAAGATGTCATCCAATTAAACTATGTAAAATGTCTAGAGACAAAACTTGGTAGAAGAGTAGCGTGGAAAACTCACTAATGAAAAAACCGAACACATTAACGCAGCCTTTACAAATCTGCCCTCGATATACGTTTGGATGGGGAGATGGTAAAATAAAACTCGTGAGTCGGCATTGCCAGCTTTCACTTTTCTCTCTATTATCTTTCTGATTATAGCTTGCTGTCCGATATGGCACTCAATGATAGAACCGTTTATAGTACAAAGAGGGATATTATCTCTGAGGGTTAGTCTTTCCTGTAACAAAATGGTAATAAAAAGGTAATAAAAAGGTCATAAAAGGGTAATAAAACAAAATTCGTCAAATGTGGTATGATAAGATCTCAACTATACATGATTTCATAGTACGATTGAAAATAAGAACTTTAGTTGACAGAAGCGTTGACTTCATATTCACACCTTCAAGGATGAGGTAAATTTCTAATAGTATCTTCGGGTAAACTTATAAATTCAATATTTTCTGCGGTAGCATGCACGTATGATTATGGCTCTAAATACACGAGAAGCATGCTTCTGATTAAAAAGCATTTTTTGGACCAGGAAAGCGTGTGAAGGTGGAAAAGTGGAGAGATTATTGATGCTGTTTCGATTCGATTTTTCTCCCTGAGTAGCAACTGATGCATATGATACATCCAAGTTTACCACTGGCGTTCTGTTAGGACATCTTCTGTGCATTCTTTACAAAACACAACGACTTAACGTGGTAACAGACAATATACCAAAGGGAGGCGTGTTTGTTTGCTCCACATTTAAGTTTTATTAATGACAGATTGGACAAGAGATCAAATTTAAAAAGAATAACGCTCAACAATCCGTAAGAATTTTTAGTATTCTTTGATAAGGGGTCTTCAGAACACTTAGATAAACGCCAATCCAATTAAAAAATATGATTGCAAACGATGTTAAAAAGAAAATGCCTTTCCTAAGCTTTTTTAAGATTTTTAGGAAATAATTAGTTTCAGGGGTCATCAAACGTGTGACTCGACCCCCACTGCGCCACTGGTCTAATCTAGTTTACAAGTCGATAACGACTACAAGACTATTCTTTCGCTGACCCTACAAGTATGTAAAATTTCAACAAAATCCTGAGAGTTGGGTCCGAAAATTTGGGATTGTTGGTCCAATTTATATGGAATACAACCTGCCTGGCACCTGCCAGTAATTGCCGGGAGTTATTCACATTCTTAAAGCTTATAACAAACCAACTTCAAAAAAAGTTGCCATTTCTAACCAAAAAATTATCAAACTTAGAAATGTGCTTTCAGGAGAAATATTTTGAAGCTTTCACAGGGATTTTCTTCTAAACGAATCAGAATTCTTCAAAAAAGCTTTCGAGGGGTAATTTAAGCTTTCGAAAGGAAATTTAAGCTTTTTAGCTAAATGCAAAGATTCTAATTAATTGGAAAAGCTTTTTTTAATTTAAATCAGGACATGTTTAGAAAGCTTTCGTTGCATTAAGAGGGAAATGGCTTTAAAAATAGAAGATGAAAGTCGGTTCTTTATATCAAATTAAAGATATTACATTTAACTAAAACATGAGACTATTTTTGATGCTCTACGATAATCGCGGACACGGACAAATGACGTGAATACGTCTCTACAGTGTACTGAAAGAAATCGTTTTATTTTTTTATTGGTATCAAAAAGGTAGGAAATAAACAATAAAAAACAAATTGAAAAAACCTTGTGGATCAATTCTGAACCGATTGCTTCAGGATACATTATGTTCAATGATCTTCCATTTGGAGCTAGGATAAAAATATTTTCAGATTTTCCAACTCGTGAACAACCTACTTACACAGCTGACCGGGAAATGACACTTATTTGGCAAAATTCGTCCGCTATATTGGCCCGCAATTTTGAATTTATAAGTTGTAATCATAGATTCGTTATTTGTTACCTTAAAAACACCCATATACCGATTTTCATTGGAATCGGAATACAATAGGCAAACTTGTCGGCCATATTGGTGCGGCCATTTTGAATTTATAAGCATCGATCATAAATTCGTTATTTTCGACCTTAAAAACCCCTAGATACCCACTTTCATTAAAATCGAAAAACAATTGGCGAATTCAATTATTTTTGCGCGACCATTTTGAATTTCAGCCATATTTTGAATTTAGAAAATCGGGCTTCGAGCGGCATCATGGGAGACCTCCACGCAACTTTATTGGAATCGGAACACAATTGGCAAGATTCGTCCGCCTTGCCGTATTGGCGCGGCCATTTTGAATTTATAAGTTCTGATCATAAATTCGTTATTTGCTTCGTTAAAAAACCCCAGCTTCCGATTTTCATTGGAATCGAAAAACAACTGGCAAATTCGCCGGATTGGCGAGGCCATTTTGAGTTTATAAGTTTTGACCACAAATTCGTTAATTACGACCTTAAAAACCCCTGGATCCAACTTTCATTAAAATCGGAACTTAATTAGAAAATTCAACCATATTTGGGCGGCCATTTTGAATTTCGGCCATGTTTCGGCGGCCATTTTGAATTTCATTTTGAAAGTAAACAATAAAAATTCTTTGAGTCTTCATGTACGTCATGGTATATTTCTTTTTTCGATATAATCAATAGTTTTTGAGCTGCAACTCTAAACTGTATGCCATAATTTCGTTATCATCGGGTTTTTTGTCATGGAACCAAACTTACAGATGTATTCACGTCAAAAGTATTAAAATATTTTTTGTAGTCAATCGCATAATCTCCAAACTTTGTGTAAACTATTTTATGATAAGACTTATCCTTTAAGAGATATTTGTAAAAACTTGATTTTTTTAACTTTGACTTTGAATAAAAATTTTTCCGCCTGCCCGATCGATGGTGAATTTATATTTCGTCGTTAATTGATATTTTTCGTTAAAATGATGTATTTAAGGTCTGTTACAATTTTCAGTTCTAAGGGAGTTATTACGTGGTTGAATATTTATTTTAACAAAACTATAAACCCCTAGAGTTATTAAGGCGTCAGCTCACCGTGTTTTGTAAATTCGAATATCGTTCTCCAATTTCCGACGTGCCATCATCCATCGTAATAACAATTTGTACATTATGCAACAAAAGTCAACAATCGGAAAATTCTCTTCCAAGCACTTCACAATAAAAATTTCAATTTCAAATTTTTTCCTTTATTTTCCCTTTTTTTGTAAATATTTTAAGTTTTATCCTTCCTCGTCCACAAAATAACAATTCTAAAAAATTCATGATCCAACATTGAAACAAATACCAACCGTTGACATGTTTGAAAGAACTCCTTTTATTGCCGATTACAACACCCACACTCAACGAACACACTAAAGTGAACAAAAAGAAAAAATAAAAGTAAAGTTGTGTATTGAATCTGTAATCCAGGACTCGGTACATCGTACATGCCACACGAATAAAGCACGCATGATATCCTCCGGTAGAATAAGAAAACACCTCAAGCAAGCAATCTCCATATCAATAACGGAGATCCAAAGATCTCCCCATTCGGCATAAATAGATCGTTCCTAATGCATACTGAATCTCGCTCCCAACCCACTCTAGGTACAACTAACTGGTCCGGAGGCTGGTAAAGTGGTTCAAGTACGAAATAAATTCCAAAATCTGCTAAATATACATCAATTGAAAAAGCTCGTCTCTTAAGTGAATGGCACGTTTTGGGGCCATTTTGTGTGTGTTATACTATATGCGAAGAGAAACTCTTCATGGAGCCATTTACTATTTAACATGTACCGTGTCCACTATTTACCATCAACCACTTAAACTGATTTTGCTAACGAATTTGAACTTGCATCGAAATATCATAAAGCAAATTACACAGCTTCAGACATACATACATACATACATATATTTGCTGACATAAATGTTAGCCGAGGTGTGCCCAATCTCACCTGAGTACACCTAGGACTCATGCATTATTCAGGATGAAAGGTCAAAGAGCTTTTCACACGTTGATTGCAATAATTAGCATAACTGTAAATGCATATACTTCACAAAATGGACGACACGCTTTAATCCCAGAAAGTGCATCTACACTCTTAAGTGGTCGTATCTCGACTATATGTGCCCACCAACACCTACACATATATGCATGCACTAAAGTCGAAGCTTCGATGCAAATTGAATTTCAATTTGGGCATAATTTTTTTTCAAATGCCTTTCACCTTTATTAAATTTTGCCTTTTCATTAGCATAAGAGTCAATTTCTGGAGAGTTATGGAAAAAAAGAGGAACAGAGGTGGAAATAATAATTATGATTTCAGCACAAAAAAAAAGGATTTGAGTGGAAAAGCTTTTAGTGTTCAAAAGTGAGCGAATAAAATCTTCTAATTGATGACTTTTAAGGATTTTACTGGATTAAAAATTCAGTGTGCAAAATGATTCCGGGAACTAATTTTGCAATTATAAAATTTTAATTTTCATAATTTTAAAAGTCTTGTGAATTTGTTCTGTTAAAGCGTTTTTATCGGAATTGGTAGGAACAAGATGGTAGAGGAATACGTGATAAAATATGGTCTACGCTACCCAGGAACTGCGTCTTGTTCTTTTAAATATCGTTTTAGAACTACTGGAAAAACTTAAGGGGTAACACCACTGTAGGATTTTAAAAAAAATGAATATTTTTGTTTGGCTTGAAATATACTTCAGGATCACGAAAACAATGTGCAGTTGGTCCTATAACAGAAAAATAATTTAAAAGGATTTAATTTTGGATTTTCCCCCGGCGGACAGTGGGGCAAATAGCTCATTTTTTGGACAAGCGACAATTCCCAAGCCTGGAATTAATGAAACTTAATTTTTTTTTCAACTATTCGTGATAAAATTGCCTTTAATTCTATCGAGCCAGAATTTAGAAATTTGAAAATTAAAGATGGCTAATCCAATATGGCGGACATAAATTTGGTAAGAAAATTAAATTTTTTTCGTAAGATTCTTTAAAATTATTGAAATTAATTAATTTTTGGTTTCAAAAAAATCCCCAAAGTAACAATTTATTAAAATATTAAAGAATTTTTTGTCAAAAATTTAATTTTCTTACAAAATTTGTGTCCGCCATATTGGATTAGCCATCTTTAATTTTCAAATTTCAAAATTCTGGCTCGATAGAATTAAAGGCAATTTTATCACGATTAGTTGAAAAAAAAAATTTTAAGTTTCATTAATTCCAGGCTTGAGAATTGTCGCTTATCCAAAAAATGAGCTATTTGCCCCACTGTGCGGCGCCTCGGAGCACGCGTTGGTCCGACTTATTGCTTGTATATTGCTTTTAACTATCGAAATAATAAGTGCTGCTATAGCAAAAAGGTTCCTAAACGTGTTTTACATTACATCGCACAGTGAAGGTAAAATGCAATTTCCAAAGATTAGAGTACTTTCAAAACTTTAAGCGCGATTATCTGGAAACCATGTTTTTCGAACTGGGTGGACGGATTACTCAGAGACTATTACATGGATCGGTTTGAAATTTTGACAATAGCTTCACAATTGCATTCTTTACAAAAGTACGTAGCCGTTTTTTGATTCGATGTAAAAAAAAAAATTTAAACAATTTACTGCTCATTTTTTTGTCGAAAATCACTTTTTTTTTCATAAGTGCGCCATTTTTACAAAAATCAGTTTAAAAAAAATCCTACGAACTTTTATGGACAAGGTCAAATATATTAGGAAACTATTTGGATTTTGTTCCAGGTCTTCAACTTTCGGAGGAATCCGTCCACCCGCGGAGGCCCTTAACAAAAAGGCGATTTCGGAAAACGACTGTGGCGCCACCATTTTGTAACAAAAAGTCAATAAAAAATTTTTGTTTTACACTTGAATACATGTTTGATCAATTGCCTGAAAAGAATTTCGATCTCTTTTTCCATACTTTTTAAATTAATTCCCAAAGTTTGACATTTTTTCGCACCCCTTAATGTCTTTTGTAGTATATGCGAGTAAATGCTATTAGAAATGCTTTTAACCGCGCATTTTGCGTAGAAACACTGCAAATCCAAATGTTTGACACGTGTTTAGAAATAGCTTTTTTCCTAAACGGTCAAGTCTTTAATAGGTAAAAAGTGTTTCCTTTTTAAACAGGAGAAGTGTTTAATGCACAAAATTTAATCGCTAAATTGTTTTATTCTTCATCAATTAAAGTGTTTAACAGAAATTGAACACTTAAGGCCGGCGATACCTTTACAATAGAGGAAAATAGGATGATATTGAGGTATTTTTTTCGGGTAGAAGGAATAAAGCTAGACTTTCAAATTTTAGGGTTTATGAATATATTTATTTAACATTACGAAAAAATAAATTTTTTTTTGATAAAAACAAGATGGCGCTGTCTGCTACGACTTCCGCCAAAGACCTACTTTCGACTTTGCGGGAAATCTAACCCAAAAACTACTTAACCGATCTTTAGGAAATTTGGGATATATTTTCTTAACAATATTTTTTTCTATTTGAATGAGAGGGATTTTTGAAATCACCCCTGACATATTAAAAAAAAAATAAAAAAAAAATTTTCTTTTTGTTATTCTTATAAATTTCAAAATAAATAAAATTTTTTAAAATTCTGCTTCTTTCATATCGAAGATAATTGTCTAAAGAAATTGAATTTTTCAATGTAATATTTTTCACACCAGCCTGGCTGGTGCTATCTTTCCCGCAACGCAAAAGGAGGTCTTTGACGGAAGTCGTTGCAGTCAGCGCCATTTTATTTTTATCAAAAAAAAATTTTTTTTTCCTAATGTTAAATAAATATATTCATAAACCCTAAAGTTTGAAAAGTCTAGCTTTATGCCTTCTACCCGAAAAAAATACCTCAATATCATCCTATTTTCCTCTACTGTAAAGGTATCGCCGGCCTTAAGGTGTTTACTACTAATAATAATAATAATAATATCCTAAGAACAAAACGATAGAATAGTTTAAAGTAAACCGGTTCTCGTTCGCGCGCGGAGGTCAAGCAGCATTGACCAGGATTGGTATTTAGTGGGGGGACCGCTTGGAAAAACGGCATTCGCACTTGGAGGGCGAATACGTGAACAAAAATAAAAAGCTTTTCTTGAAACCTCAGTTATTATTCACATATCCACAGGGATTATAAATTGGAGAGTCTAAAAACCTTTTTTCTACCTAAAACAAGCTACAAACGATTACTAGTGAAACACTTTAAGTGTTTACTTTCATTAAACACCACTAAGTGTTTAAAAGTCGACTACAACGATTTAAACACTTTAAGTGTGAATGTATGACGAAATAAATATAGTTACACTTATAAAATTGACGTGCTAGAAGATATACGGAAACTTCGTCTAACAAACTGAAGAGAACGGACTAGCAAGACGTTGAGACGACTGGAAGAAGAGACTTCCAAGAGGCCCGAGTCCCACAAGAACTGTAGCGCCATTTAATAAGAAGAAAAAACACTCCAACTCAGGCTCGTCGGGCAAGGTCAGCTGAAAATATCGCCGCTGTAGCTGAGAGTGTGGCTGAAATCTGAGGTTTGCCCATTTCGAGAGGATCGGCAGCCAGTTTGCACAGCATTTTTATAAAGATCTTGGCTTACATGATGTCTTGTAGTTATCACAAGAACTGAAGCCAGCAGATCACGCACAACGACGTACATTCGCTGATTGGGTGGTATCTATCAAGCAGCCAGAGTAAAGGCGGGTTTACATCCCAAGAATAAAGTGGAAGAGCAAATCTGAGGTCCTTTATTGCATAGAAGATAGTATGGTTCTATCTCTGTTTCACCAACGTGGCAACAGAAAACGGCAACCTCAAAGTAGGGCTCTACTCTACTTAACGAATGCGTAGACCGAAAAAAAACACGAAAATTTCGTTAAATTTCAATATTTTAACGCCTATAAATATGCCACTTTGCCTAGTTTCGCATACTTACAACCCAAATGTATGAAATTTTGTTTTATTTTACTAAAAATGAAATAAATAACGGGAAAATAGTCGGATTTTGATAAAAATTGGAGAAAATATGTAATTTGATGCTATAAATACGTGGTTGAAATTTCAAAAAAAAAAGATTTTTACGGCAACAGTTGGCAGTTTTCGAAAAAAAATTAAAATTGCCGCCATTTTACGCCAAATCATCGTACGGTAAAATATTTTTTTTTAATTATAGGTTTTTTTATGTACTTTCTTGTAAACATACGATATACTACGTTACTTTATTTAAAATGTCTATTTTAGGATTTTGAAAAACATAAAAAATCTCAGTTTTCAATTTTTTACCTTTTGCCAACTATGAAAAAAAGGCAAAAAATTGAAAAATTGAGGTTTTTTACTTTTTTCAAAGTCCTAAAATAGACATTTTAAATATTCTAACGAAGTATTGCGTATTCTCACAAGAAAGTACATAAAAAAACCTACAATTTAAAAAAAAATTTATTACAGTACGATGATTTGGCATAAAATGGCGGCAATTTTAAAATTTTGTCGAAAACTGCCAATTGTTGCCGTAAAAATCGAAAGTTTTTTTTGAAATTTCAACCACGTATTTATAGCATCAAATTACATATTTTCTCCAATTTTTATCAAAATCCGACTATTTTCCCGTTATTTATTGCATTTTTAGTAAAATAAAACAAAATTTCATACATTTTGGTTTTTTGAGGTTAGGATTCATTTTTAAAGTATTTATACCGAATCAGTTCGATAGTCTATTCATTTACGAGTATTTTCCAATTTTTTTTTATTTTTCTACGACCAACAGAACTGGAGAAATTAAAAAAATAGTGTAGCATTGCACTCAAAATGCTTCAAAAATTGAAATTTATGCAATTTTCTCGTGCAGCACAGGACCGATTTTGCAGAAATTTTTTTTTTCGCTTTATCTTAACATATGTAAAGAAAAAAAATAAAAAAATCCAACTTCCCAACTACATCACTATCATATGACAATTTCCCTCTACTATTGTTTTCGACAGTTTGAAAAATGCGTTAATTTTTTTTTAATTCAAAAACGAAGTGAGAAAATGTTTGAAACTAATAAAATTGTCTTTTTTACTACACATTAATTTAATATTAACTATATAAAAGGCTTTGCAGCTTATTAAATTGTTTCCTCTGCGACCGTGTTAAACATTTTACGTTTGACAGTTGTAAAAAGTTTCGAGCTTTCGACGAAACTTTACGCTTGAGTTTTGTACACGGCCACTTTGTTCTTACACTTTATTCTTGGGATGCCAACTCGTCTTAAAGCTGACAATCAATACTTCATTCTGTCCAAGGGTACATCATGGCATAATTTCGACCTGCTTTAAACCGTGTAGAATTTTATCACATGGAATTTCAATCCTCCAACTCAAATTATGTAATCTAAATCGTTCTTGTACAACTTTACTATATCCCGACCACCTTACGATTTATTTCAGCTAACACTCTATATAAAAATACAATAATCACAATTTACCTATACCATCACATATCGAACAAATTATGTTAAAAAAAATTCTCAATCACCCTACGTCCTTCCTGCATGGACAAAATAGTACAAACATAAAACACAAAAAAATATTTCTACTTACCCAAAAAGGTCAGTCTCACTTCCTGGGAAGCTGATCCTTGGGGATAGGGGAGATTTCCCGTGACGCTTAAGTACATCATGTAATCCCGGCGGAGCATGAACAGGACTCAAAATAGTCAATTTCCGATTCGGTGGTGCCAATAGTCCTCCAGATAATGTCAATTGTGTCCTTATCCCACTGGTCGATTGCTTTGTCTCAATGGTCTCAGCCGATTTCGAAATGAGTATTGAAGATTGATGGAACCCGGTTTTGATAGCGGACGTCTCTGATCCGCCACCACCACCACCTTCTGGCTCCTCTATTTGCGTTGAAGCACTTCGGATACATTTTTCTGGCTTCGCAATAGTTTCCGAATGGGCTGATGTTGACCTAACGAACTGTCGTACGTGCTTCTGATGTGCCGTCAAGAAGGCACCACTGGTATGGCCACCTTCCGGATGCTGTAGGAAGCTCTGAAATTTTGATTTGCTAGACGTTGACTTCTGTATTGTCCTTTCAGATACTATGGATGTACTGGACTGTGCCTTTAGTTGATGCGATATTAATGAGCTTGTCTGCTCAACCACGGTGGAGGAGCTCGACTGTAGACTTTGACTGCGAGTACTTTGCGATATGCATTTGGCGGCGGCGGTTATTTTTTCGGTGGTAGCTTCGTCCTCCTTCTCATCTCCTTCGCTTGGGGTTGTTACTATGTATTGTGGTGGTGATGTGTCATCCATCGACATGGTTAGAGTTAATACACTTATATATATAGATATATATTTACAAAAGCACACTGAATTAATTCATTTGAACTGCTTTGTCTTTTTTCTTTGGTCTTTTCCGTGCGCTTTTAGGTAATTTAGTAGTCGTGTAAATAGGCCTGAAATTTTGAAGGAATTTATTAGGAAAACTGATACCCACTAATGAAATTGGCAGCATGACTCCTTGGGCTACGAATTGATTAATTGATATCGGCTTGATTGGTGTCTTTTAATTAACCATTTATCTATTTATAGGCGATGGTACTAATCATCGTTATTTGATAGAGAGAGAGAGAGACAAAAGCAACTCCATACACGGAAACAGAATCTGAATTTATGTTTTGGTGTAGGTTTCAGAATTGTGATTAGTTCAAGTTATGTTCGGTTCCACTTGATACTAACAATACTCAAGGGTAATCATGTATGCACTTGAGGGAAATTCAATGCAGACCATTCTAGTTATCCAGGAAGTGTTTCTCCTTTGTATATTTCAAGTCGTGAACGATGAAATGCAAATTTAATTAATATTGATTATTCAAAATCTGGGCTGACCGAGAAATGATAGTGGGAATTATTGTTAAGATAAGCAAGTTTATAAGATTTTGTGGCTGAAATGACATTAGGGAAATTTTATTGGAAATAGTTGTGGAATTGTGTAACAAGATAGTCGGATATGCTATTGTGTAAAGCGTAATGGGGTCTAGGGTTTCTTTTAAACGTTGGATTACGGATGAACGTTTATTGGTGCAACAGATAACAATAAAACACATTTAACTCCTCCTAAACAGCCTATTGAAGCCAAAATATACCTAGATAAAAAATTTAATCGTGGTGCTATAAGCGTAATTTTACGAAAGCATTGCTTAAATGGTAGGATTACAAGAAGAAAATCCGTAGGAAGTTTAACCGTAAAAGGCGTAGTTTGAAAATAATGAGGTCAAAACGACATTTCGTTTTGGCTTCAAGTTTAAGTCACTTACGAAAGAAAATTCAAATATTTTAGATCCAACGGTAGAGAAGGACTAAATTGTGATCGTATCACCATATCGTATCGTGGTGAAGAAGGGTTAATAAGGAACTCAAAAAAAATAGTTTCATGCTCAAGTGTCCCCATACCTACTTTGAGAGTGTGTCGAGCGAGATAGCCTTGTGTTGCAGGAAAAACATTTCCGTTTAGTATGTCATTCTATGTTAGTTTCTAGTCCTGGGAGTCTTCATATAATTGAGGAAAAAATGGTGCCCGAAATAGGTATTGGGGAGATGACTTAGTTCACATGTCCAGTTGTCTCAATACCTACTTTGAGAGTGGGCCGAGCGGGCTAGCCTTGTATGATGGAAAAAACATTTCTCTAGACGCGGTAGAGCATGAATTACTCCGCAACAGCCGCTCTAATAATAGCGATACAGTTTTGCCAGGCCTGTAACATTCCTACCAGGCGCGGATTTAAGGGGGGGGGGGGGTGGGTCACGGGGGTCATGACCCCCGCCAAAAGCGCTCGCTGTTTAAAAAACAAAATTGATCCAACTAAAAAAACAAAAACAAAAAATAACCAAACGTCTAAAACCGTCCCAACTTTTTTGCAAATTGATTGATCTATACTCTTTCTATATATTTTGATTTGTAAACTCTGAAGTTAACTGCACTCACAAGAAAGGGCGCGTCTTCATCAAAAACACATTAGGGCACGTTTTCTGCCCTACTCCGCACAGTGGGGCAAATAGCACATATTTTGGACAAACGACAATTCCCAAGCCTGGAGTTAATGAAACTTAAACCTTTTTTTTTAAACTATTCGTTATAAAATTGCCTTTAATTCTATCGAGCCCGAATTTTGAAATTTCAAAATTAAAGATGGCTAATCCAATATGGCGGACATAAGTTTTGTAAGTAAATTAAAATTTTAGCAGAAGATTCTTGAAAATTATAAAAAATTGTTACTTGGGTGTTTTTTTGGAACCCAAAAATTAATTAATAATAATTAATTTCAATAATTTTAAAGAATCTTTTGATAAAATTTTAATTTACTTATAAAATTTATGTCCGCCATATTGGATTAGCCATCTTTAATTTTGAAATTTCAAAATTCGGGCTCGATAGAATTAAAGGCAATTTTATAACGAATAGTTTAAAAAAAAATTTTTTAAGTTTCATTAACTCCAGGCTTGGGAATTGTCGTTTGTCCAAAATATGTGCTATTTGCCCCACTGTGCTGTGCTCCGCTCAAATTAGGGACAATTGAAGAAATTTTCGCCACAACTATGAGGCCGGTGCCAAGTGAAGGATATGGGTTGTCTAAGCATGATTTTCACAACCCGCTGTCCGAAAAAAGGGTTCTTTTTGAGAAATATGTGAATTTTATAGTTTTTTCGCCTTTTCTCTATTTTTAAGAGAAACTATGCATTTTGGTCAAAATATCAAAAGAGCAAAGTTATAAGGCATAAAATTTCCTGCAAATTTTGCCTTAACTGTTTTTTCGAATTCGGCATTGTTTCGCCGGTTGATCTCGTTTTGGGCCTTTTTTCAGACTCTGTTGATAAATCAAAACGTCCAAAGAAAGGCCGTTTGAAAAACTACAACTAATACTTTGATCTCATTTAATTTTTCATACAAATGCATAATTTTGGCTCGAAATCTAACTAGTTGGGATGTGGCTTTTGACCCTTTCGGTCCACAAGATTAACTTCCCAGTATTCGTTCAAACAAAAAAACGGCTCGACCAATTTTTATGAAAATCTTTTCAGATCATATTTCCTTGAAGACGCTTCGAACGGCACCTGAACGAAGTCGATATCTTTTTCGGTTCGCGCGAAATCGTGCAGGAAAAAATGACCACATACGTACGCACACACACACACATATTTCTTCTCAAATTTTTGCTTAAAATGCTATTGGGACCTTGAAACGTGTAAATACATTGAAAATTTCGAATCCGATTTTCGGACCGATTACAATAACTTCCTACTGGGAAGTTAAAAATGGCGCAAAACGGACTCCATCGGCGAAAATATGCGGAGTTGGGAAAAATTGTAAAAGTAAAATTTGTAGGTAATTTTATGCTCTCCAACTTTGATATTTTCAACAAAACCACAAAATAGAGACTTCACTTGGCACCGGTCTCATAGTTGTGGGAAAATTTTTATGACTAATTTGAGCGGACTACGTTTCTTTTTAATCCACGAGAAAATTCGGTTAGTTTTGTTCGTTTTGTTAATTTTGTGTTTGTCCCTAAAAAAGCCTGTTTAGACGTTTCACTCCCAGGAACGTTCGTCACGAACTTTGTGGATGAAGGGAGATGTGGGGTGGTACCTCTCATCAACCCCACTACAGTGCCGCGGCCAGACAATTTGGAGGATTTGGGGAGCGCATTTCTCTTCATACAAACCCGTCCCCTCGACAGAATAATAGCCCTTATCCTGATTTCTGTGGCCCATACTCATTTGTATGGCCCATTATCAATGAAGTAAAAATGCAAATAATGAATTCAAATGATTTTTATTCCAAAATAATTTTTCGCTCGCCTCGCTAGCGGGGCCCCAAAATCACGGGGCCCTGTGCAGTTGCACATCCTGCACATATGCCAGCCGCGGCACTGACCCACTACCTCCTTCATCTGCAAAGTTCGTGAGGAGTGCTCCTGGGAGCGAACCGTCTAAAATAGTAGAATTCTTTTTTTCTACGCCTCTGTTAGAATACGGCCATTCTGATATTACTTTTAGTTACGGAATTAGCAGCATACCACACCCGTGTGGAATATTCATTCCATCACTTGTTATGGAATGACTACTAGTGGCGACATCTGTTCCTCGTAATCCAAGAATATGATTTATTAATTAAAGAAAAAAAAAGATTTATTAATTAAAGAAAAAAGGATTGTTTCAATAAATAAACAATCAATGATGTTCTGCTAGAATATTTTTGCTTTAAATAAACTATTCAATTATTAAATTGCAGAAAATAATAGCATTTTATTATTAAATTTTGCGGCGGCCATCTATTAACAAATTATTAAATTACAAAATTGTTATGAATGAACACTCCCTACTAATATGTTATTTAGTGTTGCTGTGCCTTATCCATTATATTTTTGACAGTAGCTTTACATTAGGTATGTAGAAAATATTAATAAAAACTAATTAGAGGCGCAGAAAAAGTATAGTCTGCAACACGTTTTGAATGGCATATTCCGCCATATATTAGAGAGAAACAAATGGTGCTATTGATAATGAGTTTAATAACGTGATTTTGCTCCATATGTAGCGCTGATAAAGCTGTTGTTTTTGTTCTTTTGTAAGAGTTTTGCTAGAGTTTTTCTTGAAACAAGTTAATTGAATCTTTTCCTTTAACTTGTTTCAATTTAAGTCACTGAATGTCATGAGCGATTCCCTTTGATGATACTGAAATGTCACTCCACATACTCGAAACCGAACCCATTTAAAATATTAAGCCCTGTCTAAAATGGGCATTCCACTAACTTTATAGGAATGTCAAAGAACTTGAACACTTCTTTCCGCTCCTTAAGTGCTTGCAACTAAAAAATGCAAAGGTTTTTGCCCCACAACAGCCTATTATCACTGGAACCCCGCATTTGTAAGTATTCCAGGACAGCCCCAAAAAAAGGACAAAATAAACATCAAAAGGAACAACCTGCATGTTTCCATTTCTAGCCCCCCCCCCCCCAAAATCCTGTTTTGCTTCACCTTGTACTAACAATGCTACAAATGAAGGCAGACAGACCCACAAGGGGCACAAACCTCATCAAATAAGAAATTCCCTTTGTGTCATGTAAAATATTCTTAAAACATCAAAATGTGGAGGAGCACGTGGCAAGGACTCCCAGGGCCTCGGCTTCCTAGAAGGAATACAAATGAATTTTACATGAGACTAACTTGGTTCAAAGCTCAAATGCTTAGGCTTTAGGTAGAGGATATCAGTTTAGACTTCCGGCGTACATCCGGGCTACTTTGCAAATAACCGAGTCCTTTATGGAATTAATAATGAATAATCCAAATTCGCCGGCCTCTCCATTCTCCTGTTGAATGTGTTGCTGCTGTTTCCTGTTGAGCCGAGCGTTACTTCACCTGCTCCCAAGGTTTTTTTTTCTTTTTAAGTTATTACAGATTTTAGGTTAAAATGAAAATTGTTTTTAAATTTATGACAAAATTAATTTTTCAAGAGATTTTGAAAATAATAAAATAAAAAGTTTCCTTTTTTTGAGATATGGCGAGAAGAGGAAAAAACATCTTTGTGAACTTCGGCGAATTGATGAAAGATTTGGTCTGGGTCCAAGTTCGTTGGGTGCACAGCACAAACATACGGCATTTACGAATGGAATTATAATTGTTCGGAAATTGAAATTGTTTGCTTACATATTTGTTGAACATTTATGTAATTTTGTTGATTTATTTTTTTTTTGTGGATGAATAATTGATTTACTGTAAACATTTTGAGAAGGAATTGTTGCTTAATTGAAGAAGGTTTGCAGTGAATAAATTAGAAATGTTAAATGATATTATATGAACGAAACGTATCGTCGATCGAATGTGAATTTTGATCGTGTTCTAGAATTTAATATCTGACAACCGAAATTGCAAAAGCGAGAATACCATCACATTCCATGCCTGATAAGATTTTTAAGTTTAAGCTCCCTTCAACGTCTTAAGCTTCCTTCCAACGTTTAAGCAGTAAGTGATTGGACCAGGACCATTTATGTACAAGCTGAAAAGCAACGGTCCTAGTATGGAACCTTGCGGAACACCGCACGTGATTGGTAAAGAATCCGAAATTGAATTTTGTAACCATACTTTTTGAGATCGATTATGTAAGTAATCTCGAATTATAGTCCGGGGAAACTAGCAAAAAAAACGCACGAAATGAGACAAAATTCGGAAATGGCTTAAAATTGGACCACAGCTTCCTTTGGACTTTTTAAGAAAACAATTTCGGTCAAAGTTTCAAAAAAATAGTTTTTGGTCAAAAAATGACTCAGAAACTGATTATTGAGAAATTTTGTTTGTTCTATTTATACAAAAGATTATTGCCTACCCCAATGACCCCTAGGCATTTTTTCGAAAACTTTTCGAAAAATTTTGCAAAACTCAATAGTTCGTGATTTTTTGGCCGAAGTGATTTTTGGAAAATTTGACCTTGAATAACTTCGAAAGGGTTAAATTTTCGTAAAAATGACAAGAGGCTTTTTTGTAGGCAATAACGTTTCATATTGACTGATCAAAATTTTTTTTCGGTTTTTGAGTGATGTTTTCGCCAAAAAGTGATTTTTGGAAACTTTGACCTTGAATAACTTTGAAAGGGTTAATCGGGTCAAGATCTTTGTAAGAACTAAAGTTGTAGAGAATTTCATTGTCAACATTTAGGGCCTTTGTATGGGGTTATACGACTTATACAAACCGAGATACAAGGAAAACACCGGAAAACCGCAATATTTCCGGCGGCCATTTTGTTTTTTTTGTGATTCCGAAATTGTTTTCTTAAAAAGTCCCAAGGAAGCCGTGGTCCAATTTACATTTAGGTAGTGCGAAAAATAAAGGGAAAATTAATTTTAGGAAGATGGGTGCGAGATTGTCTGGACCAACTGATTCTGATTTGATAGAGTAAAGAGCATTATGGACTTACGGGTGAACCACATTGGGAAAGCTGAATAGGCCATTATTACTAATAGTTGGACTTGAGCAAGGAGGATCTCCTTGAGACAAGTCTGAGAGATAAAGAAGCGACAAGTCTGAGCGACAAACCACTAGGTACGGTAGAGAAAGACCAATGGTGGATCGTATCACGATATCGTATCGTGGTGGAGAAGGGCTAATAAGGAATTAAAAAAAAAATTTGTGGCCAAGGTGCGCGAAGTAGGTATTGGGACATGACCTAGTTCCCCTGCTCAAGTGTTCCTATACCTACTTTGAGAGTGTGTCAAGCGAGCTAGCCTTGTGTTGCCGGAAAAACCTTTTTGTTCTAGGTAGTCTGCTGAGCTGTAGGTATAGGTATACTATAATAGGTCCAAGTGGCGACAGTGGTATTTTTGGGCCTAATACTTCATTAGAAAAGATGAAGGAGAACTAACGAATAGAAGGACAACAGATTGCTTAATTCCATAGGACGTCAGTCGAAATTTTTAACTTCCCAATAGGAAGTTATTGTAATCGGTCCGAAAATCGGATTCGAAATTTTCAATGTATTTACACGTTTCAAGAGCATTTTAAGCAAAAATTTGAGAAGAAATATGTGTGTGTGTGTGTGTATTTGTGCGTACGTATGTGGTCATTTTTTCCTGCACGATTTCGCGCGATCCGAAAAAGATATCGACTTTGTTCAGGTGCCGTTCGAAGCGTGTTCAAGGAAATATGATCTGAAAAGATTTTCATAAAAATTGGTCGAGCCGTTTTTTTGTTTGAACGACTTAAGTGATTTTTGTACCAGCACGATTTCGCGCGAACCAAAAAAGATATCGACTTCGTTAAGGTGCCGTTCGAAGCGTATTAAAGGACATATGAATTGAAAAGATTTTCATAAAAATCGGTCGAGCCGTTTTTTTGTTTGAACGACTTAAGTGATTTTTGTACCGGCCCGATTTCGCGAGAACCAAAAAAGATTTCGACTTCGTTAAGGTGCCGTTCGAAGCATGTTAAAGGACATATGATCTGAAAAGATTTTCATAAAAATCGGTCGAGTCGTTTTTTTGTTTGAACGAATACTGGGAAGTTAATCTTGTGGACCGAAAGGGTCAAAAGCCACATCCCAACTAGTTTTAGAACTAATTTCAGAGATAATTCAAGTAACCTTACTGGAAGTGAAAGGAAGTTGGAAGTATTGGGAAAAATTTAGAAAAGGTTCAATTTTGTGAAACTACAAAAACTTCAAAACTTTTAAAAAGCATTTTGCAAAAAACAAACTAACCTAAAACTTCTAAACTAATCTGTCTCTTGCCCTGAAAAGTTCAATTTGTTAAAAGCACTCCTTAAGAAACTTACTTAAGCAACGGTTTCACATTGTCATTAACTTCTAATTACGTAGCGACTATGTAATGAAAATGACTTTTCCAAAGTCAAAATCATTAAAGAAGTTGAAACCTTCTTTTCTTACACTCTCGGCAAAAGAAAAAAACACCCTCGAATTGTTTCGTATACGCATAATCATTGGTTATGTGAAGCCATACTCTATAACATTCTATCTTCTGGTATCAAATAACCTCTAGATTTCTTGATAAGCTTTACTTCTTCGGAAATTCGATTTACGTTCCTAATTTTTTTTTTATTTACTTATCCCTTCACGGTTGGGGTGTCTTGCGATTCTTCTTATGAACCTGTGTTGTTACCTGAGACTCTTACCGGGTATATGTAATCAAGGGTGACTTTGGTTGGGGTAATTGCTTGCAGTTAACTTGAGCTCCCTTTTTCCTCTTCTTGAAGCAGCATTGCTATTACCGCCACGATGTTTCTGATCATATGAAAAATTTAAAATGAAAGAAAATCGATTTTTCGCCCCTTTTTAGGAAAGGCGAAGTTGAGAGTTCAATTTTGGATCTTTTTTTTTTGATTATTTTGTAGGAAGTAATTTGAGAGCTTGATTTTATTTTGATAGTGAAATTAGGCGATTGAAATTATTGTGAGAGATATTTTAGTGGATTCAGATTTTTTTTAGTAGAGTTTTAAAGGATGTAACTAGGATTATAAATTTGATTAAGGATTTACCCATAAAATAGCATAACAGGTATCTACGAATTACACTCCATACCTTTGTAGAAAGAAAAATATTTGAAAAAACGTGTCCTTTGAAGAAAACTTTATCCTCACCTGAAACTCGCCCTTTTCAAAAAAATTCACAATAACTGCAAGTAACAAAAAGTAAAAAAAATCATTTGTTCCCAGGTTTTCCGTTGTCCACCCTTTTATATCATCGATCACTCAATTCAATCTGGCTTATCACCAGCGAGCATAAATGAAAGGTTTCAAAACAGCCTGCCATAAAGCACGGAATAAAGTTGCGACGTAGCAACATGGTCAAAGGGCTATGGTTGGGGCTACCAAAGGGAATATTGTTGAGGCTACCAAAGTGCGGAAAATGGTTGGAGGTAACAAAGTCAAAAGAAAGACCGTCGTCGTCCATTGGTGAATTTTTTACTCAACTCAAACTTTTTTTTAAAAAAGTTCTCTTCAAAAAGCAATTAGGTAGCAGTAAAAGTGTGGACGGTCTATATAGCATCGCTCCCCTTTAAGCCACAACTCTTAAACAGCTGCATATGGTTGAGTTGGTGGTATTCAGAGCTTAATTGAAATTTTGTAATTAAGTTTTACCTCAAATTGCAAAAAAAAATCAATATTCCAATTTTTTTGCAATTTAAAAAATGGTAATTGATTTCTTGAGCAAATTAACTTACCTTCCGGGGGATTTTTTAGTACAAAAAAAGACTAAAATTGAAGTTTTAAAGATCAAAACTGTTTTCTTTTAATTATAATAATTTCCTGCATCTGGAGCCGATTGCATCATCCGTAAAGACCTTACACGAACTCATATGCAACATATGAAAAAGTTATACCAGATGACTGGAAGAAAGCGATTTTATGTCCAATATACAAAAAAGGAGAACAATAAACTTGTAAAAACTACAAAGGCAAGACTTGATAGAAAAGATCTTAGGTGCATAATGACGTGAATATGTCGAAGGAGATACAACAGCGAATTGTATGAAATTTTTGGTGACACCTTAATTCTGAAAGCAGTCCCAACGCAATCACAAGTGTGTGGTAAGTCTCAACTTGAGACAATTTGGTATACTTTACGGCATTCTTTGCTTTATCTTATTACACGAATACAAATTCACCATTAGAGGTGAATTAAGATATTTCTTGTGACTAGGTGCTTAGAGTACCAAAACAGCTGAAAGTCATAAGAATAGTCTCAAACTCTCAATGACAAGCACGAGTTTCACAAGCTTGTGACTTATGACTTGTCACATTTCATAATGGGGGGGGGGGTGGGTGCACCGGTGTTGGTGTGATGCCAATGTTGGTGCACCGGTGTTGGTGTGATGCCAAGGTTGGTGCATCGGTGTTGGTGCACAGGTGCTGGTGTGACTCCAATGTTGGTGCACCGGTGTTGGTGTGATGCCAATGTTGGTGAATCGGTGTTGGTGCACCGGTGTTGGTGCACAGATGTTGGTGAGACGCCAATGTTGGTGCACCGGTGTTGGTGTGACGCCAATGTTGATGCACCGGTGTTGGTGTGATGCCAATTTTGGTGCATCGGTGTTGGTGCACCGGTATTGGTGCACCGGTGTTGGTGCACAGGTGTTGGTGTGACGCCAATATGGATATTTTAACCCCCCCTACTGCATACAACCACCATCAGGACTACCCTTCTAGAATCCATACTCATGAAAAAAATGTACTATTATTAACATAAATAAAAAATTGCTAATATCTCGTGAACAGCAGCTCGTAGACGATTTTTAATGAAAATTGTAACCCCTACAGAACCCAACCAACTCCCTGAACTATGCTGAAGTTCAATAAATATTACTCCTGCCACAGCTATCTCCGCCCAATCCCGAAACCTAGCTGAAGCCAATTTCTAAAGAACAAAGCCCAACCAAATCCAAGGCAGCCCTTAAAGTATGCAAAACAATTGACAAACATTTTTGATAAATCTCGAAAAGTATACAAAAATATCTATCCTTGCATCTAAGAATAAAATTGCAAAAATCAGCCTAAGCACCATCTGAGGCCGCCACCTACATCCACATCCCATTAAGAATCGAAACTTGGAATTAAATTCCCCCACAAGATACCACCCAAGACAAATGATTCTCACCCAAGACTCTCCCAGTGTGAAACCTCACCCAAGACAAACTACAGCGAAGTTCTACTAGATTCACACAGGTGGCGCACCCCTGCAACCCAAGACACAATCCGCAAAAGCTTCCCAATAAATAAATAGCAAAAGCTTGAAGCCCTCGACGCAAACCAAAAGCTCGATTGCGCAATATTGTGAAATAGGTGGCTTGACAACGGCATAGCTATACTACTTATAATGCCCTGTCCTGATATGGAGGCTTTGTCAGGATAGACCTTCCCTATCCTACCATACTCATGGGACCCAGCAGTTCGTTACTGTACCGCCTCTGAATGTGTCTAAGGATTTTTGGGGGGGTGCAGTGGAAAGGACGTCAGCATACTTGTTGTCTCGCTCGAACAGTCAAGTCTAAGCGACAAGCGACTACCTAGAGTGGCGCACCATTTCCAGCCGTGTCAGGCCTACAAATATGAGGTATAGTCCGGCGAAATTAGCATTTTAAGGAGACAAAATTCCAAAATGGCTGAAAATTGGTCCACAGTTTCCTTGGGACTTTCTAAGAATACAATTTTGAAATCACAAAAAAAACATGGCCGCCAGAAAAAAATCACTTAAAACTGTTTTTTTCGAAAAAAGTTTGATGAATCAATGCGAAACGTTATTGTCTACAAAAAAGCCTTTTTTTCGAAAATCTAACCCTTTCGAAGTTATTCAAGGTCAAAGTTTCCAAAAATCACTTTTCGGCCAAAACATACCTTGAATTATTCGGAAAGGTCAAGGTTTTCGCAAAAATGACAAAAGGGCTTTTTTGTAGGCAATAACGGTTCATATTGACTGATCAAAAAAAATTTCGTAAAACCAGTTTTTGAGTGATTTTTTTTGTCAAAAAGTGATATCTCCGGCGGCCATGTTTTTTTTGTGATTCCGAAATTGTTTTCTTAGAAAGTCCCAAGGAAGCTGTGGACCAATTTTCAGCCATTTTGGAATTTTGTCTCCTTTCGTGCGTTTTTTTTTTTGCTAATTTCCGCGGACTAATATAGCGTGAAGTACAATAGACCAATTGAAGTGGCCGCGATACTTTTGGACCCATCACCTCACCAAAAAAGAAGAAGGCCTATATCCTTTATACTGCTATTAAAATTTTTAAGAAAGATCTTCTTTGGATGAAATTAAATTTTAAAACCTAAAATTTTCTTTAACAACAATAACTTTGCAATGGCGATTGTAACTTTACTTTGTATCATGTATTAACGACCACAAAGATTATCTTTTATTGAACTTTTTATCTATAACATAAAAATCGATTTTATGGAGATATGTTAAGAGCATGAATAGGTCGTTTACCCAAAGTGGAATAAAAAAATGAATAAATTTAAGTTAATATTCAAGAAATTTGTTATCATACATATATATTATGGTTTATAGATACGAAAAAAATCTATTTGAGGTTAAATCGAAAAAATATTTTAAAATCTAATTTAGAAAATTTGAAATCCACAAATTGAAGCTGCATAAGGAAGGCATAGGAAATGTACTACTTCCCCATCAACAAAATATAAATTGCAGCATTGCTTCCTTAGGTAATAAAGCTATAGGACGAAAATTATTAAGCTGCTGCAAGCATGTGCATGTTCTGCTCCAAGAAATTCTGCATAATTCAATAATAGATCTAAGTTGCTTCGGGACATATCCTGCCACATTTGAAGCTACTATTCGCGATAATTTGCCAAACTGAAATGTGCTTTTAATTATTTCATATACATACATATATATCTTTCTAGATATTGGGTGCAGATAACACTCCCTAACTCCCCTTCAAACATTGTGGATAATCTGCCTCTGCTCGTCCTTGCGCCACAAAGGACGATGGGTTAAGGACTCCCTTCACTGGCAACAATATTGGCTCTCCCTAGAATATTGTTGTATTGTTTTTCAAGTTTATCTCGAGAAGCTGTAGGCACACAAAACGAATGTAGGTGGATCTATTCGCGGATGCAAATTGCTTATAGGATTGAATTTATTTCAATAGAGAAAATGTTTGAAGATTGGGTTAAGCGTATTTTTTTTAAAATGTGTAGGTTTATAATGTACATATTGAGGTTTTATTTTTAGAGATTGTGGTATCAGCACTCTTCCCTTCAGTTCGTTCTTATTAAATAGGCATATTGATTTATTTTTATTATATTTAAGTTTAATTTTTCTTTTAAAAATATTGTCTGTATAGTCCGGGGAAATTAGCAAAAAAAACCCACGAAAGGAGACAAAATTCCAAAATGGCTGAAAGTTGGACCACAGCTTCCTTGGGACTTTTTAAGAAAACAATTTCGGAATCACAAAAAAAAAAACATGGCCACCAGAGATATCACTTTTTGGGAAAAAAATCACTCAAAAACTGGTTTTTTCGAAAAATTTTTTTGATCGGTCAATACAAAACATTATTGCCTACATATGGAGATCGATAGGATTGAAAAGATAGCTAGATTATATCTCTAGAGCGAGATTAATCGCAACCTGGACATTGTAGATTTTAAATAATTTTTAATCAATGAATCGAAAACGCAGCTTGAATATCAAGTCAACTTCGAGTTCTTGATACAAGACATCAGTAAACGTAATGAAATTTATGTAACGAATGAATTTTCGGTGTCTCTCCTTCAAGGTTGGTATAAAATATAAACTTTATCTAACCCAGAGAGCTGGAATCAGTAATTTCTCTCTTGCAGTCTGTCTTGAGGTAGAAAATATGGTAGACGCACGAACTTAAGCTTCTCAGTCAATATGTGTGTGCGATAACGGCTTAAAAAATTCGGAGCCGAGCAGCTCGCTTTGGACCAGCTGTCAAATTAATGTCAGAGCAGAAAAAATCACACAATCTCAAAAAACGCTTTTTCTGTTCAATTTTGCTATAAATTCCCTTTTTAGAGGTTAGATAAAAAATAAACAATTGAATAGTATCGAAATGTTATTTTTTATTTAAAAATTTATGTTTATTTTTTAATATTTCCAATATTTTCCGAATTATTAATTCATAAATCAATTTTCCGATTTTTCTTGTTTTCGATTTGACAACTGCCAAAAGAAGAAGAAGAACGCTTGCTCTGCTTGCTGCTACAAATTTGGTGGAGCAGAAAAAGTGAGAATTTTTAACCCAGAGTAGGTTCAAACAACGCAAAGCAGGGCAATTGAGAGCAGAAAAGAGCCGTCAAAAAGTCTCAATGAACGTAAATTGCTGATTTTCCAGATTTTCAGGTCTTCCAGTTTTTTTTCAATTGAAAAGATTCAATTGAGTTATTTCCATTCGGGGAGCATAACGAACAAACCAGAAGAGAATCGTGCGAATCGTAAAAAAGCATTTTAAATTTCTTTTCGAATTTTTCTTTCCCTAAAAACCTTATTCGGACTATTACGAGCACATCTAAAAAAAATTTACCCAAATCAGTTCAGCCGTTCTCAAGAGATGTGCTTATCAACGAACAGCATTTCACATTCGTGCTTATTTCCCTTCTTTTATGGGGTGGGCTCTATTCTATCCCATAAAGAAAATATGTGTGCTAGGTATCGTCTATACAAGTGGTTTTGAACTATTTACACAAACGTGGATACAAAAAGAAGGTCCATGTATAGGCCAGTCAAATTAGATTTTTTCGTGCCACCCGAGCCATCTGAAAAGTAAAATATAGGTAAAATAGGAAAAATTCCGTAGAATTTGATGAACTACTTTTGGCACTCCTAGGCCTTTGGGAAAGTTTCCAAAATGGCGTCAAAAGAGGGCCAAAAACAGATTTTCGCGTTTAAAAAAAAACTACACATTGTAAAAAAAAAGGTTTAAATAAAGTTTGTAGATATTTTTCATACTAATAAAATGACATCAGTCTGATGTCAATACATAAACAAATAAAGGAGTTATTGCAAAAAAACCGCTAAAAAACACGTTTTTTTTAAATGCTCATATCTTTTACCAAAAAAACGATTTTGTAATGAAACTCGTGGAAAGTGTAGCCCTTGGGGAGTGCAATAATACGTTTTTGTAAATTTGCAAAATAATAAATAATTTTTGCAAAATACGGGTTTTTCGAAAAAAAGACCTTTGTTGTCGATTTCGATTAGCTCACGAAATTCTATTAATTGCCTATCGAAAGGCAAAACAAAAATATATATTTACGACCATCATAGAAAACTAACCCCTATAGATAATAACTAACCCCTATATAGTTCTTCATGAGTTGAACGCGAAAAACATTATAGACCAAATTAAATCTGCCCTGGAAGGGAATCGTCAACTATGAGGTATTTCCAGTTGATAAGACGATTCAACTCTACTGTGGACAACTAGAGAGATTACGCCATGCAATTGATCCAAAATGGCCCGAATTGAATAATAGAAAAGGTGTTGTCTTCCATCACAACAACGCCCGATCACACACTTTTTTGAAGACCCGTCAAAAAAGAGAGTTTGTTTGGACAGTTTTGATGCATCCACCGTATACACTGTAAAAAATTTCACAACACTGTGTAAAATATACGTCACATTCATGTAATCAACATTTACGTCATGCAGTAACTATTGGAGATTCCCAATTTCTTTATGTGAAGTTACAAAATTTATAGTAAAATTACAATAATTGCGTAGTAAATTAGTATTTCATATCACGATTTGTAATTTTACTGTAAATTTACATTTTTTTTTTACAGTGTAGTCGAGACGCTGTCAACTAGGACAATCTGCCACATGCCGTTTTTGGACTCGTTTAGTCATACCGCCGCCGTGTCATGGTTATGGCCTAATGTTGCCAACAGGATTGCTGGCTCGGTACAGTTTGGTTGCCCCCCCCCAAATCTCCGCCGCCCGGGACCATGCCCCCCCCTCTGCCCCCACGCTACGCCACTGCAATTTGATGTAAATTAATGAAGTTTGCAAAGAGCTTGGCGTCTTTGCCAGAAACACTGCTGCCATTTGAGTAATTTCTCCAGTTAATATTGCATAATCACAGAAAATTCTTCGAATAAATTAAAACTTTTTTGCGTATTAATAAGGACTCGTTTTTCTATTCATCTATTTTTATCCAAACGATTTCATATTAATTGCTAAACCCAAAAACAAAAAATAATTCCAGTACATTATTGATATAACCTAGTAAGGCTCAGTGAGTGTACTTGATTTATTCCCCCTTCCCCCCTCCACTCTTATACTTATTCAGAAAATCATAAATAAAATTAGCCTCATTAAAAGTAATGAAGGCAACGACGCCAATAAATCAGAATTTTTATCCCAGGTGAATCGAATCCAGGGCATATAAACAGCTCTTGAATAATTAATGATTTTTTTATATATAATAAAAAAAAAACAAGGACATCATAACTTGGAGGAATCAACATAAATGATTAACATCAATGTCCTCGTGACAGTGCCATGAAGGGATTTGTTATGCATCGTTTTCCTACGTATACCTGACAAAATAATTAACTGACTTGCAAATTTCATATCCTTTATAAATATTTTATTCGAAAATGATTTCAGTTTTCATGATGCTTCCCGAAATAATAAGGGTGGAAGAAAACCCTCGAAATATCAGTACAGGTAGGGTGATGAAGGATAGGGATGCTACAGGTTACCCTCTCTCTCTCTACTGAATGTGCATTTTTTTGTTGTGTTGATTAAAAATATTTTTTTTTAGTGAAAACATTTCATTTTCATATTTTTGCGTAGCCGAGAAATCGGGCTTTCAGTCCGCCCATAAATAATGTAGATTTCGTTCTGGTGGAGGCAGAAATCCCCAGGATTATACCCACACATTGATTGGGTGTTTATTACAATTTTCCCTTAGGATTTGGTAACCAACCACCACTTCCCTTCTCATTTTCATGTTTTGTTGGAATGATTGTTTGCAATAAAGTGATTTTTTTCCTTTTTTTTCATAATATTTGTAATTCATCATGTTGAGGGAGAGATACAGAGTCTTATAAATTGATCGATTGCTTGTCAATATTTTTTGGAGGGTAGCAAACAAAACACCTGTCATTCGGTGGTTGGTACACGCAACGAACGCCAGCTTTCTCGTATATATCAATCATCGTGCCCTCAGTAATGTGTCAGCTGAAAGATTTCTGTTGAGGTTTCGGGATTAAAAAAAAACACCGATTTTTACTATGCCTGTCATCGATGGCTGTGCGATGTAAAAAAAAATGTTTTTAAAAAAATGTTCTTCAGCATTTCATTTCCTTAATATTTTGGCACGTGTTGGTACAGGAAATTAATATTCCATTTACAAACTGAATAACAATCAAGAAATAATATCGTGTTTATTATCATCTTATTAAGCATATACGATTCCCTGTTAAAATCCTTAATCCTTCTCTCTAAATTTTCGCGGAATTTTCTAATAATTTCGTGTTTTTGTTGTTATTATCCTTTAAAATGCTGCTGCTGCTCATAGCTTAAAGGCATCAAAAATATCGTGAAAATAACACGGCTTGACTTGGCGTTTAACCTAAACAACCAGAAAATTAACTTCATCATGATAACAAAAAAAAAAATATAGGTATATATACTTTTCCTTGAGAAAGCAGGAAATTCAAAGAAACTTGAAGGAACACCGGTGTTTATTGATTTATTTATTTGTGCCTGCAGGTCTTCTTGTTAACTACTTTTTAAGATAACGAAAATAATTATTCAGCTTCGTATTTCAAGAATATATATTTTTTTTTGTGTGGTAAAGCAGCAACTTCTGACCTTTGAGATTGTTATTCCATGAACGATTATTTTATGTTATGTAATTGGACAAAAAAAATACTTCGTTTGTGGGGAGGATAATAGAAAATTGCGTTTTTTCCGGTGATTAATAACAGCAGTTTATTAAGTAATTTGATAGAATTTTGTATATTTATTGACACTGTATTAAATTAATCGTGTTGTACATAATTTAGTAAATTAATTAATTTACTTTTAATAAATATTTGTAGATTTTTATCTTAATCTATGTATTATTTACTGGTATAGTGAGTTATACAGTTTTGTTAAGTATTGCACCTTAATCTGAACTACAAACCAAAAAAAAATCGAAAAAGAAATCGTTTATACCGTGTACAGTTACTCCTTATAGGAGTAAGCTAAGTGCCCAAAGAACACTTCGATTTTCTTTTTTTACATAATAATGGAAAATTCCTTAAAATTCACATATTTTTGGCATCTTGTGCGAAAATATTTACCAAAAAAATCAAGCAAATTCCATATAATTTCATATCAAACCAATTCGAATCAACAACTGAGCTTTCATTTCACATCGAAACGATGACGTCAGAAAAGCTCTTTAGCTTGGGAAAGCTTTTTAATAGATTCTGTGAAAGCTCTTTATGATGAATTTTGAAAAGCTTTTTTAATGGTTATGAAAAAGCTTTCAAATCATAAGAAACTTTTAAGTTTTTTTCCTACAATTTTTCATAGAGATACTTTAATTTTTCGCAATTGTGATTGTATAAATAATTGTAGAAAAATTACAATTATTACAAATGAGCGATGGCGTGGAAGTATCAAATAAAATAATTTTTATGTTTTATATGATTGAAATAATAGTTCTGTGTTATAAGAACGGTATAAAACACGGTGGTGGAATTTTAAACAAAAAATACAGCAAATACAATAAACAGGGTGTACCTGCTGAGTTTACAAAGCGGCCGGCTGTGGATAGGGTTTTTGTTAGAGTTTTACATATCACCCTGTATTTTTGTAACGCTATAACCTATTTACAATGATCAAGCTGATGAGGCCAGGCCGCAGTGATGCCTGGTCAGTAGGAATCTGATACTATCGTCTGGGTGCGGACCCCCAGCTGTATCTCCTGTCATAGGCATGGAAGCCTTAGACAGGCGGTCGCACACATTCCCTGCTGCCAAAAAAAGCCCCGTAGCCGCAGCGCCTCTTCTTCCTCACTACTAGATGGAGTGGAAGATGGTTCAGTATGACTTCCATAGTGACAGTTTAAAAGGTGATTTTAGCTCCCGTGATAGGTTACCGAGACAGGTCAGCCTTTGAACATTGGCCAGTTTACTTACGACAGCTGTTTGTTTGGACTTGGTCCATCAGGCAATAGATGCATACGTGACTTTACGACCAAATATAATATAGCCGAAACATCGGTTAAAGGCCCCAGATTTTGCTTGCAGATTGACGCCTAATATGGACGACTGGTAGGACCGCATTCTTGGCGTTATATAAGAAAGCTTTTGATCCAGGGTTATGCCTAGATATTATCGTAACAGATTCGCCTATTCATCTCAGCATTGACATGCATTAAATAATTTAAAGTATTTTTATTACAAATTCTTCGTTTTTTTCAGTTTTTGTATTATTCTCCACAAATGTAGTAATTTTTTTTATTTATTTATTACCTGAGGTAATAAAACAAACCTCAAACCTTCTAAAAAATCTACTTGGCAGACACATTAAAGGCTTCAGTTTTAAAAATATAATACCAAATACTATAGGAGTAAATAAAACAAGTGGATTATTGTGTCGAAGAACCGATAACTAATTACGATATTTCATATGGCATATTTCAGTCGAATAACGAATCCGAACTGATTGGTGGCCGTATCATAAATAATTTAAAGTTTTTTATTACCAATTCTTTGATTTTGTTTTTAGTTTTTGCAATAATCTTGACGAATGTAATAAAAATTTTCATATGGATATTACTTGAGGTAATAAAAGGGTAATAAAACAAATCTTCATAAAAATCTTCTTGAAAGGCACGTTAAAGGCTTGATGTTTTTAAAAAATATGACACAAAACACAATATGAGTAAATAAAACAAGTGGTTTTTTCTTTTTGGTTTCTTTCTTGCTGCGGTTTTAATAATCGCGTCGAAGGTAACGGTGCCGAATGTACCCTCAACATCTCCGAAAGCGCAGAGAGAGTGTCCTTGCCCCTTGATTGCAAACAGTGTTGTGGGTTCGCTGTAAGACCCTCCCTAATATGCTTGTCTAAGTGAAAGCAGGATTGGTAGGATATTTGGGTATCCTGAAGAATAGACATATTTTTTCTCTGCTTTTTATTCTGTATAAAAAACTGCATACCTTAGCACGATTTTTGTAGTTTAGGTATCGTTTGAGCATATTTTGCATGGTCATATTACTTTCTACTATATAAATTAAATTATATAAGTAGTTTGGTTGGTACCCCATAACGCAAGGACTACGAAGAGCCTCGCAAAGATATGTCCTAAAGTTATTGTGTTTTAGCTGGATGATTCGCTATCTTATAAACCAAGACTAGGCTAAGACCTATTCATATAAATTTTTGTTTGCCTCAACTATCTACTATAATAAAATACCACACTTTAGTGTTTCTCTAAGCGAAAGAAATCTCTTTTTATACGCTTTATATTAGCTTCACCTGTATGTATGTATGTATGTATGTATGTATGTGTGTATGTATGTATGTAGACAAATCTTGCAACTTGATTTTGACCCACTTCCATATAACCGATCAACTTCAAATTTTGCCCATATGTAAAGCTGGCGTGACAATGCAATCTGACCATTTTGTGAAATAATCAAGATGGCGGTTCCAAGATGGCGGCCGAATTTTGCTATTGTGCTCCCGGACCCCCGACATGGGTATCAAAGGAAAGGGTATGACAAATAGAATACAATTAGCCTTATGGCGTCATCCCAAATTCAAAATGGCGGCCATTACAAAATGGCGGATTAACTTTTTCTTTCTAACATACTTAAAATGGACATCAAATGAAAGGATATGACAAGTGGAACACTATAAGCTGTGTGGCGTTATTCCAAATTCAAAATGGCGGGCGACACAAAATGGCGGACTACCTTTTTCTTTACAACACCCTCGATATGGGTATCAAATGAAAGAGTATGACGAGTAGAATACATTAAGCCGTGTGACGTCATTTTAAACCTAATATGGCGACTACCAAAAAACGGAAGAAGACCAAAAAGTAAAAAAATAAAAATGTACAATTTAGCAAAACTAAAAAATTCGTTTTTATTTTAAAATGATCTGAAAAATATTGCACATATCTACAGTAAAAAGCCAGAAATGCAAATTCGATGATTTTGAATTTATTGCATTTTTCTATTCCGTATTTCCTTCTTTATCATTGCTTTCTTGTCTTAAACTGAGCTGTGCTTGCTAAGTTATCGGACCGGCAAAAGTAATATGGCGGCCACAACAAAATGGTGGAAGATAAATGGTAGACTAAAAAGTAAAAAATAAAAATATATAGCTTAAAAAAACTAAAAAATACGCTTTTATTTTAAAATGAACTAAAAAGAAAAAAATAATTTTGAAGCTTTTATTGCTCCAGCCAGTGTAGGGAACAACCTACCTTTCGAAATCAGGCAAATAACTAAATTAATGAAGTTATTGGTAAAAATTATAAATATAACTTACTTAAATGTAAAAAAAGCGTGGGCCGCTAACGAAAAGCTCCAGTGTTAATAAAATAATAATATATGTAGGTAAAGAGGCCCACGATTTTTTACATTTAAGTAAGTTATATTTATAATTTTTACCAATAACTTCATTAATTTAGTTATTTGCCTGATTTCGAAAGGTAGGTTGTTCCCTACACTGGCTGGAGCAATAAAAGCTTCAAAATTATTTTTTTCTTTTTAGTTCATTTTAAAATAAAAGCGTATTTTTTAGTTTTTTTAAGCTATATATTTTTTTTAATTCTGCGTTCACAATATTTCAATATTTCCCATCTCTGTAAGAAAAATTGCGCTTTATTATTCCGAATCCTTGCATAAATATCCTACATCCAAAAATATAACAAGAAACATATGATCCTCATCAAAAAAAAATCTTAAACTGAAAAGGACATTATTTATCTCTCCTTTTGACTAGATTAGGTACATTACCCGACAGAAAAAGAATCAAGTCGTGTCAACTTGCACTCAAAAGTAATATCAAAATAAGAGCGTTTAAATTTTCTAGGGTCCACTAAAATTCCCCAGAGTTTCAGAATGAATGCAAAATTGCCTGCCATATCCTTGGCAAAACAGAGCTGAAAACAAAAAAAAATTTTATTTCCCTTTTGCATATTTTCCTTGTTTTAATATTTACACGAAACACGCTACCACCACGATATAAGGCTATAAGGGATGAGGAGGAGAAGAACCAAAATGCTTACCCTATGTCTTTCATGATGAGAAAAGTGCGTGCTGTCATGCAAGGACTCTATATATCCCTGCTAAAAAGGTAGAAGGCATACATCTTCTTTGATATACGAGAGATAAGGTAACACAACTTGGGGAGAGCCAGGAAGAAAAATAAAAATAAAAAAAAACATAAGGGGAATTATCTGAAGAGTTTTTTTTTTGGTAATATTTTGCCCCAAAGGAAGATATCCCAACTGATGATGCTCTAGAGGACGTTTTAGAAGATAAATAAAGTCCTTTCTCATCTCCCAAGGGAGAAGGGGGGCCAGTGTGAAGAGTTAACATTGCTTTAATGTTTTTAAGGGTCGCTTCCAAAGGTTCATGCTTGAAAGTGACAAGCATAAAACTTTGAAGGTACATATTCAAATGGTTTTTGGATTTTCGTCTAAAGTGAAGGGAATCGACCAACCTTTATGTATCCAAGGGGATTTGGTCATGACATTGTCTTTTTTTCTTCAATTTTCTCACTCTCTTCACCTCTATTTAAAAACAGACAGGAACAGCTTCTAAAGAAATTCGTCTCATTCCGCTAAAAAACCTTAATTTTTGACGCCACAAGTGGGAGATTAGGTTTAACGCGAAAACGAACGCGAATTTCAAGTAGCACGTACATATAACACAAGAGGGCCACAACCGTTCAGTCTTATCTCCGCCGGTATCGACCTGTGTGCTTATGATAAAGCACGCGATTCAGAAGCACCAAAAGAGAAGCCTAAAATAAATCAAAATATTGAATTTTATGGGCGTAACCTAATTGCGAACAATCCACCCCCATCAATCTGGTCTTACCGCGTTACAACCACCAAAGGGCGCCGCCGATGATATCAGTACTAGAAAATCTTTTTGCAAAATTCTCCACCATTGGTTCTCCAGCAAAAATCTCTGCAAAGAGAAATCGGTGCCCTTTAAAAAAAATTTATGTTAAATATAGCATCACTTTGGTGTGTTGTTGTTGTTGTTGGTGTTGTTTGCTCTCATTTTTCCTTTCCCTCTTCTTATGGGGGGGTTTCCAGGTACTCTAAAAGTACTAAAACTTCTGCTAAAACCCAGGTGAGAGCTGGAAGCAATTTTGCTGTAAGTGAAATGACCTAAAACGATAAGAAACTGCTCTTAATTGCCCCCGTGCCTGTCGACAGCTCGCAAAATCGCATTTACCAGGACGGAATGAGCAATAATTCATCATCGTAGAAGTTTCCTCCCCTAAAAAAAATATTATAGAATAAACGAGCTTTATGGGCTATATCAGGGCAGAATTGAGGGTTTTCTACACCCCTCCCCCCCCGTCCCCCTCTTCTACCCTCCCGATCATTTCAACGAGGCACAGCTGGGATGGACAGGACGAAAATTCATCCTGAGTGACTTTGCTCCAACAACACTGACATCTGGAGCGGTTTATGCGAATATAATAGGGGTGTGAGGTCCTTGCATGATCTGGGCTTTATCTTAAATTATCCTTAAAAAAGGAAGCAGCGTGGTGTTTTTTCAATGATTTTGTAAATAACGTGTTTCTAATGAATGCTAAGTATGGTGTTGTTGGTGGGGGAAGGGAGGGGGGGCGGACATGATGATGAATGAAGGAAGTGCTTCTATGCTTCTACGTGTTTGGTGTGTAAACTTTTGTGGGTGCTGTTTCCGGAGCACGTAGGTGTCAAATTACTTTCCTTCCTATTACCAAGGAACTTAATAGTCGTCAGACTTAAAGAAACACACTGATGGATCAAGAGATGGTGGTAGGATGGTATACTATTAACAAAGGTGTAGGTGGATACTTAAAACGAATGTTTCACATCATAAGGAGGTACTTGCTGTGAGTTTAGCAGGTAGAACAGAAGTTTGTTTATGTAAAAGGCTTCCTTTTGCGCCTAAACTAAATGAGATATTTTTTTTAAAACCAAACATATTTTTACGATGTATATACAAACAAACTAGGGTGTTATATTGGATTCTAAACTGCTATAGGAGAATAGAGGTTTGTGTGGCAATGTTTTGAAATTGTTTTTCAAATTTTGTTAATTTTAAGAAACTGAAAATAAAAAAGGAGCGAATTCCGTTGAAAGAATTTTCTATATTGGACAATTTCTAATTATTTTTACCAAGCTTTAGTGTTAAAAGAATGTGATTTGGGTTCAGTAAGGCTTAGATATATGTTCTGTTCTTATTACGATAATTTAAAGTATTTTTATTATCAATTGTTTTTAATTTTTTGCAATATTCTTGACAAAAATAATAAAACTTCTTATATGGTTATTACCCTAGGTAATAAAAGGGTAATAAAATAAAGCATCATAAAAATTTACTTGGCACGCACGTTAAAGGTTCGAATTTTTAAAAATATGATACCAAAACTATAGCAGTAAATAAAACAAGTAGATTCTTGGATTCTTGGATTCGTGCACAAGGATACACCACTGATTACGCTTTTTGATTTCATATTTCAGTTGAATAACGAGTCTGGACTGGTTGGTGAACTTGTGCAGCGCCGGCCCTAGCCCTTGATCAGGGTAGAGCGCGATAATCTTTCGGCGCCCTTTGGTCAACGCTTTCACATCACATAAATTATATTTCAGTTTATCTTCTGTATTAATATAGAATAAGAAATCTGTGATAATCTGTGAAAGAATTGTCATTTTGTAATCCCATATGGTTATGTACGGGTTATTAAAACAAATCCAAGTAGGTATTTTTAAATTGTTGTCTGTCTGTTTGTCCAGGCTAATCTCGGAAACGGCTAATCCGATTGCGACGGCACTTTCACGGGAAGATTCAGTAGTATTGGGTCTATTTTAGGCTACTTTTCCACTCCGATCCGACTATCGGATCCGGCAATCGTATTAGACTATCGGCTCAGACCAGAAACTTGATCCGATTATCGTAGGAAAGCGAGTGGAAACTTTTTTTATCATTCCAATTGAAGACCTCAAAGCTGGGGAACCACTAATCGGATTTTAAGGCCGCTAACCCGATTTCACTCGGATCGGACTAGTGGGTCCGGCCGAAAACTTGAACCGATAATCGAAGGAGAGTCTGATAGAGTGAAAACTTTATCATTCTAATTGTAGGCTTCAAAGAGCTCGATCTAAGTTTGCCTAAGTGAAACGGGATCGTACCATAGGCAACCCTTTTCTTTTTGGTCTTTATGGTGGATAGCGTTACCTGTAATGCGATCAATATTATAATTCCAAAACTGCTTCCTTCCATTTTGTAAAACCACCCTGTGTATTATGGAAATTTTTGTATTTCCAGTGCCGTGCGGGCGGTATCTGTGCAAGCTGCACAAGGCGTCAACACGAAACGACGAAATACCAAAACGAGAAACAGCAGCGGTCCTTTTGAGGATCGAATCAGTGTTAGTAGTGTCGGCACGATAAAAAGATAGCACACACATTTTTAATTATTGCCGATGATCGTCTCAAGCCGGAATGTATTTATTTAATTTTTTTAGGGCCACCAAAGTGTGAATATTTGAGATGTACATTGGGCGCAAAATTTTGCAAAATTAATGACCTTTTTTGGCTCGTTTTGGAAAAAATGGGAAAATGTTATGGGCGAAGTTCTGAATATAGGCGCCAAATTGTCCCGGCACGGCAAAACCAACGCAGGAGATTGCGGGCGAAAGCTGGTTTTAAATAAATAATAATAACCAAATTTTTCAAAAATAAAGTTTTATTGAAAAAGGCGCCAGCAAAACTTTATTTTTCGCTCGAAATTGTTTTTCACATTCATTTTGGCGCCCGTTGCCACCTGGCGCCTAGAGCGATCGCTCCACTTGCTCTACTCTAGGGCCGGCGCTGAACTTGTGTGTAATAATTTAAAGTATTTTTATTATCAATATTTATTTTTCGTTAATTTTTACATTATTCTTGACGAAGGTAATAAAATTTCACATATCATTATTGCTTGAGGTAATAAAAGGGTAATATAACAAAACGTCATAAGGATCTACTAGGCAGGCACGTTGAAGGCTTGAGTTTTTAAAAATATGATACAAAATAATAGGATACAGGACTAAATAAAACAAGTGGTTTTATGTGTTGAAGGACTCACCAATAATTACGCTTTTTCATGGCATATTTCAATAACGAATATAGACTGGTTGGTGAACGTGTGTTAAATAATTATGTTAATAACGTGTGTTATATATTTTTATTATCAATTTTTCGTTTTTTTTTAGTTTTTTGCAAAATTTTTGAAAAAGGTAATAAAATTTCTTATATGATTATTACCTGAGGTAATAAAAGGGTAATAACACCAAATATCATAAACATCTACTTGGCAGGCATTTTAAGGGTTAAGGAAAAGCTCGTGGCGTTTTTCGCAATAGATGGCTTTAGAGTTGTATAGCTTTGGTTGTACTAATGGTATCAGGCAATACTTAAGGCCGGCGATACCTTTACAATAGAGGAAAATAGGATGATATTGAGGTATTTTTTTGGGTAGAAGGAATAAAGCTAGATTTTTCAAACTTTAGGGTTTATGAATATATTTATTTAACATTACGAAAAAAAATTTTTTTTTCTTATGAAAAAAAAGATGGCGCTGACTGCAACGAGTTCTGTCAAAGACCTCCTTTTGCGTTGCGAGAAAGATTGTACCTGCTAGGTTGGTGTGAAAAATATTACATTGAAAAATTCAATTTTTTAGACAATTATCTTCGATATGAATGAAGCAGAATTTTAAAAAAGTAAATATTTTGAAATTTATAAGAATAAAAAAAACGTTTTTTTAATTTTTTTTATTTTTTATTTTTTAATAAAACCATTTTCAGGGTTGATTTCACAAATCCCTCTCATTCAAATAGACAAAAATATTGTTAAAAAATTATATTCCAAATTTCATAAAGATCGGCAAAGTAGTTTTTGAGGTAGAGTTCCCGCAAAGTCGAAAGGAGGTCTTTGGTGGAAGTCGTAGCAGTCATCGCAGTAGCGCCATCTTGTTTCTATCAAAAAAAATTTTTTTTTATCGTAATGTTAAATAAATACATATATTCATAAACCATTAAGTTTGAAAAGTCTAGCTTTATTCCTTCTACCCAAAAAAAGACCGCAATATCATCTTATTTTCCTCTATTGTAAAGGTATCGCCGGCCTTAAACGCGTTTGAAAGGGGGCAGTTCATAGTATGAAATTTGTTAACTGTCCCCTTTCAAACGCGCTATTGTATGGCCTGATGCGTTCTGAAAATGAGCCAAATTCCCAAAAAAAACGCTAATTTTTAGGACATTCCGACCAAGGCGATAACACTTTGTAGACTTGTGAAAAAATTCGTAGCATTTATGGTGAAAATGCTTCCAATCTAGAAATGTCGATGTTAAAGACGCGCCGCGCTCTGTTCCATCACCAATCGTTGAAAAAGTCGCAGAGATTCTCCAAAAAATTTAGACCAGTAAATTACATCTTGTGACATCTCTTTCATGGCTCGGAAAAAATGAGAGATTGGCTGGGAAGAATTGATGAAGCCACTCGTTCAGACATAGCATCCGCTGACTACCACGTATTCCGATCTCTACACATGTCCCTCAATGGAATTAAGCTAAGTTCAAAAGAAATCTGTGAAAAGTACTTGGTTCATTTTTTCAACCAGAAATCACAGAAGTTCTTTATCGATATGGCATCATCACTCTACCCGAAAGATGTCGATAAGGTTCCATCGTCGAGTGCAATGTCGGACAGAAAGCTCTAGTCGGAAAGAAAGAAGAGACAAGAGTGAAAGCACTGCCCAACGCCACTACTGCAACAAATCCTCTGACTTAGGAGGTCGAACAGGAGATGGTTTCGTTCTTCGCTTATAGTGTGAGGAGATGGTAGAAGAGACGGTAAATGGTTACTATACAGGGGGAAACCAAGAAAGAAGAAATATTATGTAGGTGTGAGATGTGGAAAGACGAATGGTTATAATGCTGCGTGGAATCGAGCCCCAGACCTCTGGAATGGTAGCTAAGCTCTTTAACCCTTAGGCCCACTTCTGCTAATGGTAGTTCTGTAGTGATTTTTATAGATTACCCTAAACTCATTTATGAATCCAAGTGTGGTCTGTTTTTAATCTGACCCTCTCAATCTTTGTGGATTGAACTACACGCTTTCAGATAAATAAGTACGGTGAAGAGAGTAGTGCCAGGAGACTGGAAAATAGGCCAGGAGATAGGAAAAAGGAGCTCTCAGAAGTGCATCAATTATCGTAGTAAAATAGTAACGATTAAGAACTCTGTAAAAGATATTTTTCGCTATCCTGCAAAGCACAGTAGCTCCTTTCGATTAAAACATTATAGCCGAATAAGTCATCCTTGTAAATAATCTCCAAGTCCAATATAGTACCGAAAAAAAATCCAACAAAGAACATTTCACAACGACAACAACTTAAAAAGGCAAAGTTTAATAAATTAATTAAACATTTCCTTATCAAATGTCCTTAGAGCTTAAAACGTTTTAAATTCGCATTAAATTCAAATGGAAAGAAAACGGAGCTTCTTTAAGGAGCCAAAATTAAACTCTCGTGCAGCCTTAGCATAATCTGTTCTGCTCCTTGTGAATCTTTTATTTTCATTTCATTTTAATTAATTAAAGTGTATTTGTAGAAATGAATTTGAATTTGCCTGTTGTACACACACTCTTAAAAACAAGAGGATCTTCTTATAAGTATTTGTTTGTGCGCTGCGCTGCGGGGCCTATCACATCACAGTTAAGTGAGGTCCTTGTAATGAAAACAAAAAAAAATAGAAATAATTCTTAAAACATTGCTTGTGTATGTTTGCTGTTCCTTTACTCTACACGCACATGTTAAAAGCCAAATATGCCTCGAGCAGTAAAAATCAAAACGGCGAGGCACAATTTCGCCATGTTTTTGTTTTTATGCGTATTTGCCATATTTTTTCTTCTTCCTTATTTTTTCCCCCTTATACTTGTTTTTCTGTACTTTGATGTTTGTTCGGATGGTTAATATTTCAAGAGTGGAATTCTCTAATCATAAATTGAATCCACCTTTTTGTGCGATAGGGTAGTGCGTGGTGTGTGCTGCCATAAAGATTTCAGTTCGCTCTCTTACAGGCCTGTACACAGTACACAGAATGTTATGTGCGTCCATGTGGCTTTCTTCACGTGCAGCCAATCGGAATGATTTCAAAGAGAGCACGTAAATACTATTGTACAATTCGATAAATTAATTAGGTAAAGGATTTTCCACCTGGACGATACCACAGTATGTATGGAATGGTTTTGAATTAGATTCATGACTGTTGTTTGGTAAGGGACGAGAATATTTCTTTATCAAATTCAGTCGTGCATTTACCTGTGTATTGCCTACCATCGGTATCCGCTGTAATTGTTGTAATTGTAATTATTATCAATGGATCACAAAGAAATTCAATTTAAAATTTTAAGTGCACTTGACATTTCAATAAATTAATTTACGGATGGGATACACGATAACATTTATAATAAAAATATAAAAAATTCCCTTTTGGTACCCTCTTAATATTCTGAAAAATTTTAGTTCAGTGGATTGCAAATAAAAGTCCCTAAAGTATTAATGAGATCATAAGGAATTTCAAATTTAACGATTTAAATTTGGTTATTAGAGGAGGCTAGATACTAATAAAGAATTAGTTTCCGTGTGTAACGCAAAAATTACAGAACATTTGATATATTTATAACCATTTATTGACAATTATTAGATTTTTATTACATTAGGTTTTATTACCTTTTTATTACCTCTGGTAATATCCATGATTTGTGCGATATTTAATTATATTTATTAAAAATAGTTCAGAAATTTAAACTTTTAAATTGTTTGCATTATTGTTGGACAACTTACAAATTATGGTTATTTCCAGAGGTAATATAAGAGTAATAAAACATAATATAAAAAAGATCTATTTGATAGCCTCGTTAAATACGCGAATGATCCGCTCAAAATCGTATTTTCCATGCCTAGTGAAAATGTAGTATGTCCAATATGGAAATAGATAGTACTGGTTTAAGGATAATTGCTTGCCAGAGGTAATAAAAGGGTAATAAAACAGAATATAATAATAATCTACCGTTTTGATTTAAATTTATGATAATAATCTTACAAAATAGAGAAATAGAGAAGGTAAAAGAGAAGCGGTAAGACTTATAGGGTGCAACGTCGAGGAAGACTCAACCTTCGCTGGAAGGATGGAGTAGACCAGGACGTTCAGAGCATAGGGATGCCAAACTGGATGACATCGGCTCAGAATCGGGACCGGTGGAGAGAATAGTTGGGAGAGGCCCGGATCCCGGTTCTAGAGCCATTAAAGAAGAAGAAAAGAGAAGTACGTTCAGGATTCTCAAGATATAACACCTGTCTTTAGCTGCAGTCACTTGGGATATGAAAGTGAGTCACAGAAGGATGGACAGAGGAAAGCTGCTTTTGTACTTTTATTTTGTTAAGAAAACAGAGAAGGAAAAAAGAAGAAAAAAAACAGGAAAGGAGAAAACTAAAAAAGAAATCAAAAAGAAAAAAAAGGAAAAAAAACAAAAATAATAAAAAACAGTTTTAGTTAGTTTTTGAAGTTATATTAACTTATTCTCATAATTTTACACTAACATGAGTTGCATTTTTGGGCAAGTTCGAAAGTGCTTACTTAAACACGCCAATTACGTTTTCGTGTACGAAAGACCCATAAGTAAGGCTCATAACAGACCGTTTAATAGTCCTTCCTCATCCTGTTTACACGATGGGACGTACAAATTCACTGACCTAGGCCTAGAGGGCAAAGTTCTAGACTTCTCATAAGAACTCAACTATTTACGGATGAAACTAGATGCAAATGCATTCCATTAGTGCCAGTATACGGAAAACCTCATGAAAAGGTCTCACAGATCTCAGTCATATGGAAAATCAGAAGCGCAAAGGACCCCATCTGCAAGCTGCGCCACGAGGAGGACGAAGAACCATTTATTGTTGTTCTCTGTCATTGTGTCGTGATAGTAAGGAGCACACTTGACTAAACAAGCCAAGTGACAAATCTTTAGGCAGACAAATTAATCAGTTCCAGCGGTATGGATTACCAATCTAACGTAGTCGGGCTGCTTATGGCTCAGTAGAAACTCCTTCCTTAAAAAAAGAAGGAAAGAAGCTCCTGTCGTAATGAAATATAGAGAAAGAGTGAAGACAATTTGGAAGGAATTATACCCAGGCGTGAAATGTTAAAAACCTAAAGACTGCGTGGCGATACGATGGCAACAGGTGTGGTTTTACATATTTGCTGCTATTTTCCTACGTATTTCGGGCCATATATTTATTCTAATGGATTTTCTCACCGTTACAATTTATTTCATGAAGAAAAGGATGAACGAAATGTGAAGAAACGAGGGAAGGTGTTACAGTTTTTGTCTTAAAGATAACTGAATAATGCTGTGCGAAGTAATCCGATCCATAAATAAGTCAACTTTTAAAATCTCTTTTAAGGCTATAACTCGTAATAAAAACCTAATAATAAATAATGCATTTTCCCATTAAATTTTTTTTAGTCTTGATCCTTTGAATAATGACCAAAATTTTGTAAAAAAGTACTCCCCGTAAATTAAAGCATCCAACAGACAATTTACAACTCAAATCGAGATTCTCTTGAACAACAAAATAAAAAAAAACAAGTGCCACGTGAAACACTGTTTTTTTTTAATATGAACTTGCATTTAGCAGGAGATATTGTGACATGTGCCAAATTAAAAATCCTTACTGAGCCCTTTTTCCACGAGGAAAAATTTTCAATTTTCCTCGAAATTGCCATGAACTGGTTGATATGGGACAACTGAGAGAGAGATATATCTGTGAAAAATGTTAGTAGGCATCACGAGTATAAGCAACAACAACAACAAAATCAACGGAGGAAAAAAAAGGCAAATTGAAAATGGAAGTTTTTTCCTTGATTTTCAAAAAAAATTGAATCGAAAACGTTGAAGAGAATTGAAGCGCTTATATAGTGCTTCCATGACCAAGGGATGGGAAGAGAGATTTTTGTTGTTTCGTTTGCTTCAAATCCGCCTTCAGTTGAAATTGCTGACGTTTGCAAGGTGTCCATGGAAACCTATTTGTTATCGTAATAGGATTTTTTTGGAGGATAGAAGTGATGATTACTAGGCTGGATTAACGAATTATAGTCTATAGTTGTTAGATTGCTTAAGATCTTGTGGTGTGTTGGTAAATAGGGTAGTAATATTATTTAACATTATTTACATTATTTATATTATTCCAGAACACATTTTTTGTACTAGTAATATTTTAATAACATTGAACCAAAATAAACGATCGTTGATCAATTGATCCTATATTTTTTGTTAATAATACAACACCGAAACATTAAAATTTTGTTCAACTGTCCAAGTTTTAAGCATCAACCAACTACGTTAAATAAATAATTTCAGAGTGGTTCGACATGGTCTTTCTGAATGATCAGCGGACTTGTTGCTTCAGCAGAGGAACCGTGGTAAATTGCTAGTGACGCAAAATAGATAAAAAGGACTTTCTTTGCTTCATAGAAGTAATTAGTTTAAAATGCGCATTTGTTCAGTTCTATTATTATCGTAGTGCTCTGCGAGCGTTTTGCGCCCCTTAACAATGGAGATTGGTCGATGGCAAATTTCTCAGTCAACGGGTATTACATATTGGCATTAAAACGGATAACCTGTTTTTTTTTTCACTTAAAGCTTGTATGAAAAACGTGTTTTAAGGCGTCCGTTCACATTCAGGCCGCCGGCAGGCCGTGGCCTAAAGGTTTCTCGCCTTGAGGCCAAGTATCACCACACGCTCACCGGCGGCGAACTGCAAGGGACCTGCAGTCCAAGAAAACTGAAAAAATCTTTATATGTGTGGGCATTTATCGTCAGTCCGTGCCTGCACATCTGAACATCTATTCAGTTTGAAATTTGTTTTGAAGCCATGAACAATTTTGCAGTTAAATTCACAACTAGCTACGCTAAACTGTCGTCTTCGCCTGTGTGTATGTGGGGAATCATGAGGTCACCTGCAGTCAACGGCCTGTCAGGCGGATGCCTCAAGTCCACATCCCTCAAGGCTGAAACAGATAGCTTCGACTAGCGACTCAATTGCTGGTATACGTTTTTTGTTTATTATTTTAATACACAATATACACGACTTGCTCCCTTGGATATTTTCTCTCTTGAACCCTGCTAAAAAATCAAATTAACATAACCGTCATCACATAAACTCTCCATAAGTATGGTTATGCTGTTCTTTCCTTTCGTTCGTTCGTCTTTTTCAAAATTTCCCGAAAGCTTACGCTTTCGTTCGTCTTCATTCCTCTCCGTTCTTCGTGATGTTCACAAATCAGCATTAAACTCGCAGACTGAAAGAACGAAAAGAACGAATGAAAGAGAACGAAGAGGACTCAGCTTTCAGTCAGACTGAGTCATGTGTTGCCTTCATTGGGCCGTGCCTGCCCACCTGGCCTGAAAGGCCACGGCCTGCCGGCAGCCTGTAAGTGACTGGGGGTCTTTATGCATCTTTCACTAATGGGATTGTGTTGTCTAAAAGGAATCAGCAGTAATGAAACCTTTTGGAAGTGGTAAGGCAGAACGTTCATATTCATAATTTTTTGCTTTTGGTGGCGAGTGGGTTCGGCAGGAAGGTTCAGTCGAAAATGAAAGAAAAAGAACCGCCGCCAAGCAGATTTTGTTAAGCGAACCTATCTAATAGAATAGGTGCCAGTTTCTCAGAGAAAAGTCTTTAGCCAGAGCCCAGACGAAAGTCTCTTTGTACTCCCGGGGGTTTTCTCTAGAGAAATGTCGAACAACAAGCTTCAATCGGAAAAATTAAAGTATATACTGACAACGCCAACAAGCGATTTTACTTCATCGGTACCCATCCAATACTTCTTCAATAGAACACCAACCTCGGCTATCAAGCAGAGCTTAGCTTATTTTACTTGTATATAGGTGATGGCAGGAGAGGTACGAATTTCTGTAAAGGGCGAAAATAAGAGCGAAAGAATTTAATTTAGCAAAGGAGAAGTGCAAAAGACCATGCTGCTGTGTGGAATCGAACCGTGGATCTCTGGGATGGTAGTCGGGCGCTATGTATAGGCGATGATAAAGGAGAGAAGTAAAAGAATTGCTGTGAAGATCGAGGAGAATTGGGAAAAAATTATAAGCAGGCGTGAAAAGGGTAAAGGATCGAGAGATCATGCCTTAAAATGCGGCTCGAACTCACGATTTGTAGAATGGCAACCGGACGCCCTGCCTCTTAAACTACTGGGACTGATACTAGGTTTAAAGGGGAAGGCTCCAATATAGAGAAGACTAAGTACCATGTTTCTAGGTGAAAATTTATGCTATGACTCCTACGATAGTGAAAAAACGAAGGCTTGGTTAACTGAAAACACTGTAAGACTTTTGGACTGGTTGATTGTATGCCAAGGAGAGTTCTTGTCGTTATAAAACCCAAAAGACATCTAACATAATATTATAGTAATAAAAAAAATATAAAGATAATTTTGTTAATAGTGTTTTAATTGATTTAAGTAAATTGGAAATCTCTCATGAATTCTTGGCTTCGCACAATTATTGCCTCGACTGTATCACGGAATTGAAAATCGCCTCTTCTAAAAAAAATAACAATAGAAATGAAATAATTACGAAAATATTTCTGACGCCAAGAAATTTCAACTTAATTTAACTTAAATAAATATTTCTATAAATATCTTTCTAGTACGCTCAGGGCAGAATACAGCCAGATGTTTATCAGCACAAGACTTGACAGTTTCTGCACAGATAGAGGACGAAAAATAAAAAAATAATAACAACAATTTTTTTTCATAATGTTTTCTATAAAAAGATCTCAGTTATTTTGCAGAATTTCAACGAAATGACTTTATTAAATCCTTCACGAATGTTTCGAAAGAGTCCCCGGAAAGTGAATCCTTTTTCTGTTAATAAAATAACAATGAAAATATTTCCTTAAATATTCCTTAGGCATTAAGGGTGCGCGCTCTGGGATCATGAAAATGATGAAAAATACCTTTTGTTTAAATTAAAGGTAAACTAAGTGCCCCTCGCCGAAAAAGGATTGTGCATTGTGGATGATATCCAGTCTGGTGCTTCCTTACTGTATTTATTTCATAAGGGATGAAAAGCTTCTCCGTTGTTTGTTTTTTTTTTTTTTTGGAAAAGGCTCGTTTATTTTTTAGCATTTTAAAAGCTTTACCGAAAAATTTTCAAACGTTACAATCTCATCTTCGCAGGGCCTATGGAGGCCCCGCAGCGAGCATTAGTCCTTGGGAAATTGAGATTTTAGAATAAAGACGTCGGAGGCGCACCTGTTTACCTATTTACATCGGAACCGCCAGTCTTGCAGCGTATCAGTGAAGGATGCCTCCTGTCCCGATTACGCGTGTTCCCTTAAGGTAAAATGATAAATTATTCATAACGGCAGCAACATGACTTTCAAAGTAAAAGCGTATGACTCCCTTGGATATTTATTTGAGAGTGTGTGTGTATGTGTTTGTGCGTACAAAGTACCGTGCGGACTGCGAACTAAAATTACTTTCCGTATTGGTGTTCCTTTCCTGCTGTTGCTGGTGTGTAGTTTGGGATAACGACGAACAATATATATTCCCTTATGGCAGGCATCCTTGAGCCATTCGCAAAATTGATTTATTTTCTTCGGCAAATAGGTCCCCGGCATTGTATTGCAACTTCTCCAAAATTTATAAATGTTATGTTTTTCTTTCCCACGATTATACTTCAGGGATGAAAAGACAAATTTCAGCTAAAATGTATCGATGGCTTTCACGCAAGTGTTGAAGTATATATGTACATATAGCACATGCCATGCTTGCTGTATGTGTGTGGGTGTATAAGTGTACTTTTCAAAAACTTCGTCCTTTTTTCCTCGAATGCCGAAGTTTTTGTGGATTTAACATATTAAATTGACATTTGGATAAATTGAAATAAGGGTTGTTTTCTTTGTGTAAAAATGAATTGAGTGATGATATCAATATTTATAGCAAAGAAAAGTATTTGTTTTTCCAGGGAGGGAAAAGTCTCATTTTTTCTCTTTTCTTATTTCGATACTACAGTAAAATGTTAACGGTAATATTTCACATATTGGGCGGAGAAGTTTTTTCCTGTAAACAGGTGTCAAGTTGCTTTTGCCTTTCATGCTACAAAGTGTAAAGGAAGTGATCAGTCATTTTGGAGAGTTTCAATCAAGAATATGTTATTATATGTATGTATATGGAAGTCACAAGGTGAGATTTCTCTTTGCACATCAACTAATCCTAATAGTATCAAAATTTGGAAGGATTGTATTCATTTTTATGTGATTCTGAAAGAGTATGGGTAACAAAAATATAAGCTTTTTGAAGAATTCTTGAATTTTTGCGGCGTTTTGTAGGAATTTTAGAATTTAGCTAAAAAATTCTTGGAATTCTACTATGAAATTCTTGGAATATACATATGTATTTCTTTTTGACAATTTGTGTCAGAAAAATATTCGTTCATCATTCTTACGTTTTAAGTAAACAGGAATACGTGGAAGTGAGATTTTGACAAACGATATATGTACTCTCTAAAACTGAACCAGTCTAAACAGTATAAAGGCCTTTCCCTGAGCTCTAGTCTTCCACATAAAAAAAATCACTGGCAAATCAGTTTATTGGGGTCTGTTTACTGATTGAACCAGTGAAAAGTTCTCTCTAAAAGTTAATTAGTAAAAATTTCACTGCTTCAACCAGTGAATTATAATTTCACTGGTTCAACCAGTGAACAAAATATTAGTGACTCATATTTTAGGCAATTATCCTCATGACTGTAAAGGGTTCCATTTAGCATATTCAATAAAGGAGTATCCACACATATCAGGGCCGTGACCGGGACGTGATAGGTCCGTGTTCCACACCTTGTGTGTTGTGTGTTCCATGAACCCGGCCCGGGCACGGACAGGTGTGAACGAGTTCATATTTAATCTATGCACCGACATTTTTTTGAGCCCCTGACAGAACACGGCCCTGTGACGTCCCGGGCACGGCCCTGATATGTTTGGATACTCCTTAAATCGGCACACATTTGATCATGGAGGACAAGTAGCACTTCAGTGCTTTGATGGAGGCCCGCTTGGGAAAATGACACTGGCGTTAGAAAAAAGCTTTTTCCTCTTTTACCTGACTTTCACTGGTTCAACCAGTGAGATTTCACTATTTTCCCATTGGTTAACTACGCAATGGTTCGACTGGAAACCAGTGAATAGTTACTGATTCATTTTTAGATAGTACAAATACAAGGCACGCCACTTGGAATGTTACGAATTTCACATTGTATGAGCCGAGCGGTTTAATCCGGTGTTGCGTGTATATAGCCTTAGATAGAATAATGGTTACTACGATGGTTGGTTGGTTAAAGTGGCGCGGCCCGCATACACTGCACTGACCTTAGCACATTAGTGTCGTCTTGATATCACTCATTCTCATGACCACTAGGCTTGTTGCGGTTTTTAGATCCGCTTTGTAGCAATCAAACATACCCCAAGCACTGAAATGATTTTTTTGGCGGTTTGGAATATTTTGTCATTCCATCCCAGTACTTTGGCTAATTTCAGCCCTATAATTTCAAGGGATGGTTCAGCCAATTAGTTCTACACCATTCACTGACACGAATGGAGAGATATTGCAAGTTTTATATAGTGCTGCATACGAGACGAGACTTGTCTCGAAATCGTAACGTCGAGATCGAGACGAGACCTCCAGATTAAAAATCAATACGAGACCGAGACTACCATTAGAGATCTCGCGAGACATCTCGAGGTCTCGAAATCAAATCGTTATTTTGAAATCGTATCGACACCAACTATTTCAGTATCTTCATGCTGCGCTCTTTGACGAGCACAACATTCGGCACCAATACATGACTTGAGCGGGCTGCGGAGACAAGGCGAAGAGTACGCATTCCATAAGCATTTAAATGCTGAGTCCATTCCAATACAGAAGAGGTATTTTACTGTCATTTCATTTCATTTCAACGCATTTAAAATGTGTCTACGTCTGGGAAGTGACTAGCATGAAAATATAAGGAATATTTATATACAATTTCGTTAATATGGCACATATTGATATTTCTCGAAATACAGAAGACTGTGCAATTTGTATTATTGACAGTGAAATTCGAGACAAGACGAGACTTTTCGAGATGAGATGAGACGAGATCGAGACGAGACCTGCAAATACCCATTTTTTCGAGACCGAGACGAGACTGGGCCAAATCTCTTCTCGTCTCGTCTCGTGTGCAGTACTAGTTTTATAGAAAATCAGAGACAAAATGAAGGAGGCATGAAATCGAGAATTAGTAGCTGGCGCTAATCGAGAATTAGTAGTTCAATGTCGCTGTTGAATAAGTTGGCCATAAGTCGGCGATTGTCCAAAGAGGATCTGGAACGTACTTGTCATCATTATCGAAGGCGTATAAGTAACGCAAAGTAACATCATCAGCGAAGCTACGAAGTTGGTTGGATGGGACTGAGAGCAGGTTGTTTATAAAGATTTAAAAAAAGAACGGGCTATAAAATTGATCCCTGTGGGACACCGGCAGATATGGTGGTTTGTGTATTGCGGAGGTTTAACACCATCCACCATCCAATGCAACTTTGTGTCAAAATTTCAAAGCAATCGATAAAGAACTTTCGGAGATTTACAATTTCTAACAAACGGACATTTTTATAGATAGTTTGGTTAATAAATCTGTTTGAGTTGTTAAAAACCCGACAAGACGCTTTGCGTCAAGATACCCGAAATTGACTTCATCCACCAATCGACGTTTTTGGATGCAAAGCGTTTTTCACCAACTGCAGTTTCTTTACGTTGGAATGCGTAAACTTGTCGATTGGGTTGTACGCATTTGCCACAAGACCATAGCCGATGGAGTGTATTTATAGACGGCTTAACCGAGGAACCGAGAATTGAAATTCGTCTTGATGAAAATTTGGAAGATGGAAGGGCTAGAAATTTTTGCTGCCAGCCGTAGATCAAAAAGACTATTGACCTGTATTTTTACCAAATAAAAAACAGGTGGTCAGCTATAAAGAAGTAATACAAAAATAATTAATTACCTATTACTTAAAAAATTAGGTTATACCCTTACAAACTTGATTACGAACTGTCGAGTGCTATAAATAGTAGATCCAAAACAAGTCTTAGGTACAATCAAACTATCACTTACATTTGTTCTCATCGTCCTCTTTCAAAAAGTCCTTTTCAAATTACCCTTTTGTACCTCCAATGGTGAAGTCCACATACATACATATCTATACGAAAGAGCTTTTAACCCACAAAACTTGTCGGTGCTACTCCCATCAGTAATCATTTCCTCCTTTTCATTGAGAAATCTATTGATGACTAAATCAGTGAATCTAGGTCGATTTTTCACATTCAATGTAGAAAGAAACATTTTGACTCCTGAATGGAAGAGTTCAAAGCTCAAAATCTAATTGAAATGTTGCACTATCTCCTGATGAATACTTCTAAGAAAATACTCGTTTATTAAAAGAGAACTCTGCCATGCAATTTTCCAATTCACATTAATACTTCTTGGCTAATTGGATTTAAAAAAACTCAGTTATATCTTCATCCCTCACAATCCCCTCATACCCTTATACCCTCATACCTCACAAGTCCGTCTACCTTTTAATAATTGCACAAGTGCTGCTACACCTGCAGTGAATATGACTCCTTCTGTCCGCACAAATCGTTTCGTGCATGAAATTTAATATTGCCGTAAAAAGTCAGGTGTAAATTCTTTCATAAATCAAGTGTAGAGAATTTATGTAGTTGTGTTTTTGTGTAATCTTGTAAGTGCTCCTCGGTAACCGGCAATGGCTGCTTGGACATATTGTCTTGGGAAAAAGGGAAACAAATAAAAATATTAAAAATTAAATTTTCCATTCTATTTTTTCGGTGTGGGTTTATGTTTTGCGTATTTTTCTGAAATAATGTCCACAATGAACCACAACCAATCGGACGTAAACCCAGAAATAAGATTCTTTAAATAGCCTCAAAAAATTTGCACCCCCTGCACTCCAACATCCCCCTTAAAAAAAGCTTTGCAGCTGCCTTTCACAGCTCATAGCTCCGGAAAATTTTGCTTTTTTATTTTTATAAGTGTGTGTGTGTGTCATCGTAAAATTTGGTTCCCGACGAATAACTCTTCCGCATTTGTGTAAGCTCGATTAATTATTGGATTCATATGAAAATTAATCCCCCCTCCCAGCCCCACCACATGTTGGAGGATTCCCTTTTGGCAGATAGACTCTGACCGCCCAGGATCCGTGCGGGTCTGGTTTGTGTGCGGAATAAAAGCTTACATGATGAGCGAATGATTTGTATGTTTACGTCTTTTATATTTCATGTGATAAAATGTTGATCGTAAAAATTTCCGCGCACTTTTATATGCCTCACGTGAAATTATCTCTTTTAATGTTTGTGTTGTACAAGGACTACGCAAAATACAAGGCATTTTCAGATGAGGGAAAGTTAAATAAATATTATGCCTATTTTAGTTATGTTGCGATAAAGTAAAGAAATCGTAAAGTTCTAAGATGATTAAAAAAAATTTTACGGAACCAACTTATAACAACTATGACGATAGAAATGAGACTTATCTCTTAAACTCATCATCATTACGACGCATTCGACGTTTTTCTTCAATTTCTCGAGTGTTGAGTGAAAAAGCTATAAACTTGTTGAATCCATTTAAATTCTTCCATTTCAACACTTCATTTCATCATCATTATCACGATGAGTTTTCTTACATTATTTTTTTTTTGCAAAAATCTTTGTTTGTTTACAGGTCATTAACATCATGCTCGGAAATTTTCTTGAAGTAGATATTAAATATTCACTCAAAACCTCTGAACAAAAAGTATCTGAAATTTATTATGTGAAAGACGCTCGTAAAAAATATTGCTAAAAAAATTTCTGTGCGTCGATAACACTGTATCGAGTTACCATGTCGAATTTGAGCCTCATCTGTCACTTACTGGGTTTACAGTAGTTGCTTATGTTAATTATACTTTTAGGTATTCCGTGGTTTTTGCAATGGAAACAATAGTTGATTAGTTTGTGTTTCAAACGGAATTTCGTGTGCTAAATCGCTGAAAATGTTGCAGAAGATCTCCGGCTGAATCTGAATACAAGCATTTATTTTTCATATGATAAAGCTAAGTCGTTCTGGTCACGGTTCGATGTGTTGTATTAAGCTTAGTTTGAAGGGTGTAATAGCATCGGTGGGGTCGAGGTTGTGCTCGAGTAGATGCCGATGCCTTCGAACTCTAGCTAGCCTAGAAGGGGTCCAAAATCGAACCGTCACCTACTCGTGGTGCCCCCTGCATAATCAACTAACGACGGTAGTAGGGAGCACACCCTTCAAACCTACCAAGCCAAGATGTAAAGTTATCGTGTCGAGGGCTGTATGGCAGTGGGTACTTTTTGCACTATCGACAAACGATCTCCTCTGGGCACCGGGCGTATCCAGTTGTGTAATGCCCCGCTTACCATACGTTCTGTAAAAATGCGCCTCCAGAGGCATGTACGCCTCTGTTACAGATGTGAAAGTATTCGTAATCGATCATTCCAAACGCGAGTGTCGTTTTACCAAACGGTCCCCCAACTAAGTACTAACCACTTCCATTGCTGCTTTTAAAGTTCCAATTTTTCTCCCTTTAGCCTAGAAAAAGTGTGCGCGTACATTGCTTCGTTTGGACTATTCCGTGCGTCTCTAATTGATACGAGCCTGTAGCGGGTTGCATTTGGAAAAGTAGAATTTTTACTCAGGCGTACCGTGCCGCTAAGTGCAGGCGAGTCTTATTTTTTACTCAGGTGTACGGTGCCTGATTCGGTGCAATGCAGGCGTTGTCGCTTTCCGTGCCTGTTGCAGCCTAAGAATGGGCGAGTCTTACTTTTACTCGGGTTGTCATCTTTCGTCATGAAGACCGTGGAACGCATGCTACACCTATATCTCCGAATTTTTATAACAGTAGTCCCTATGTCTCTTTCCAGCAAGTGAAGATCACATTGCGCGAAGTAGGACACGATTCTGAAACGTACCATTTTAGCTATGAGTCAATACACACCGAAAGAACGTGCTGAAATAATTGTAGTGCTTTACATTGAAAACAATCGTTCAATTGTGAAAACTATGCATGTTTATCATCATTGGACCATTTTTCTTCAAAGTTGAAGAAACCCTCGACGGCGTACGCTATCGTTGGATGTTGTCGCACGTTGTGTGCCCGAAAATGCGTGAAAAAGGTCTGACGAACTTCTATTTTCAACAAGACGACGCGACGCATCTTTCCACACTGCAGCCGTTACGAGACACGTTGTGTCGAAAAATGGTGATTTGGAATGGCGTCTTCCTTGTCCGGATTTAACGACACCAGACTTATTTAAAAAGTAAAGTTTATGCCAGCAAGCCGAAGACCATTGACGAACTCAAAGCTAACATACGAACGGAAATAGCTGTTATAGCGCTCGAAATGCTGGCCAATGTTATGCAGGATGCCCGAAAAAGAGCTGTTTTTTAGGTATCGAATGAAGGTGGTCATTTAATCGACATTGTATCCAAAAACTGATTTGTAATAAATGGTAGAGAATATCATAAATAAATCTTGCTCATTTTTCAAGATCGGCTAAAAAATGTCGCACCCATTACCAATAACTCCTATCTATCGCTTTTTAATTCACTACCAATTGCAGAGTACGGAAACGCACACTCGTGTGCGCACACGCTCATATGCGATAAATTTTGTGTGCGCCAAAACGCACATACTCATGAGCTGTGTGTGATTTACTTGTTCTTATTACTCAAGCACGCGAGCTGTGAATCATTGAATAATTTCGTGTGCGCACATGAGTCAAAAAATGAGTTTTGAGTCGTTCGTGTGCGCACATGAGTATTTCCAATTACTCATGTGCGCACACGAACGACTCAAAACTCATTTTTCGACTCATATGCGCACAGGAAACTATTCAATTACTCACAGCTCACGTGCGTGAGTAATTGACAATTCTACTTATTACACACGCACGTGAGCTGTGAGTAATTGAATAATTTCGTGTGCGTGCATGAGTCGAAAAATGAGGTTTGAGTCGTTCGTGTTCGCACGCGGAGGTGCGTTTCCGAACTCTGCCTAATTGCTTTTATCGCTAGGAATACTTTTCTCACCTAGAACACAGACATCGCTTTTATAATCGAAACTGAGTCTCAATATCGTCTAATAGATGGCGCACTGTAAACTTACTGGATACATTATAGTTCGTTCAAACTCTAATAGATGGCACATCAATCATCACAGTATTTATCAAAAAGGACACTGGCTTATAGCTTCGACACATGGAAGTAATTATGATGAAAATCTGTCGTCGATTTATTGCAAAAAGCTCGCTTTTAGGCTTTTTTCCACGCGAATGAGAGACCGGCAGTTGGGCAACAACGCATCAAAGAAATTAATATTTTTTTATTTTTCGTTCGCTGACATTTTGTAATACACTACAATTATCAAAACATAATGACGTATTTTAACATGTGTCATCCCCTAAAGGCGTTGGACAAAAATTACAAATTTTCGTTATTATTTGATTGCCGTGGGTCGAAGCCATTATTGGAGAAAATCCGGACAGATGGAGAATCCCATATGACACCCACTGTCGTAGCTGTGTCGGGAGTAACAAGCCAATGAGACAAAGGAACTTTTTCTTTGCAGTCTTCCGAATGTGGCCAGGATCAGAACGCATGCACTTGGAACCCTCTTCTTACAAGGCTTAGGAGAGGATTCCAATGTTAAAAGAGGAAATCTGCACTAGGAACCTGAGCATAACAGGCTAGATCTAAAGGAAATAAAAGCATATGTCATACAGGATGGAGCTGTCGCCTTGCATTACGTACATTGCGTCACATACTTGCATATCGCATTTACAGCATTCCTCTTCTAACCCATTACGAATATTGCCATAATAACCTTAGATCCTACTCTAGAGAAATATATATCTTTTTAGTTTCATACATTTAACAGAATTTAATACAACATGACAAGTAAAGTAGAACTGAATATTTAATAGAGCATGTCCCTTTACCCTTTTTATGAATTATGATCCTGTTAATTACAACATTTTCATCATAATGTCACTCCCATGTATATCTACAGTCAACACAGCCTTATTAAAAATTCATTTCGAAATGGCGAACCCTCATTAGTTATGCCTAAAATCTTACGATGATATAAAGTTTCGCATAACTACCATTACCTAATCCTTAAATCCTTAAAATCATTACGATTTATTAAACTTAACTTTTTATAACTTTCAAAGTAATTTAATCCGGTTTCAAAGTTTTTCTCTGTCCCAATCTGCACCACTAAAAATGACACAATGCATTTTCTTCTAGAAAAAATAAAAAATAAAAAATAATAAACTAAAACTTCTTCGAGAAAACCTTCACTAAAGAAAACTTTCTTTGGTGCAAAAAGGAAATCCACAAGAAGAAGAAAAGCAACGTTGCAACATTTCGCATAAAGAAGAAAGGAAAAACTTTGGGCTAAGAATGAAGTAAAAAAAATTTTCTCATTTATGTAAATATGAATTCGTAATGCACTTTTGTGAGAAAATAAAAAGGCAGAAATTCCCAGGATAAATGGCTTCGAAAGCTAAAAAGGATCCTGCCAAGTGTGCAAGGATGGCGGAGGTTACAAAAAAAAATCATTGTAAATGTGAAAGATTGTCTAATAAAAACGAGTTGGCATTTCCTTACGCTACCTACAGACGAACACGATTAGGTATTGCTGCTGTGTTTTTTTATATTGTGTGCGCTTGTGTATATGTGCATTCATTCGTGTACGTGGTTTAATATCCTTCGAGCATTTATAACGATAAAATTTCTCTGGTTTTCAAGGAATCCCTTTGGAGTTTGAAAAATAAAAATAAGGAAAAGCTTTTCTATAAGAAGCAGCGAAGAAGAACGTTGTCGTGGGTTTTGTGTTACTTGAGATCGTGCACTTAGGACCTTTGCTTTTTTTTATTACGTTGAATTGGTGCTACTTTTACTTTATTCAAGGAGTATTGCTACTTGTGCAGCTGAAATGAGAAAATTTAAAAATTTCTATGCTCAAGTGAAATTACTTATGTTGATGGTGGCAGCGATGGGATACTCGGTGTATCTGATATCTCGTTTCTGTTCAAGTGTTTCTAGGTTAAGTGTTTTTTTTTTTTTGTAATTTTGTGTTGTCGTAATTTTGGATCTTTTTACATCAGAGATGAAGGTTCTTCCTTGATTGCTCGATTCAAATGAATTTGACTTAAAATTGCCTGATTTTAAAAATGTCACTTTAATGGAGATTTTTTCAGATTTGGGATAATGTTTAAAACGGTTTTACCATTAATACAGGCGAGTGGAGTTTATTACAATCAGACATTTTTTTACATATATCAGAATAGACTGCAAGAATTAAATTTTCCATATGAATTGTAACAACCTCTAAGTCTATTTAGTATAATCAAATCATTGCTGAAGACTTTTACTTAGTCTGTGAGCACAAAAAACAGATCTTATGATTTTCCGTTATTAATAATTTAAAATTCAGTGAAGCCAAATTAAATCAGCCTTTGAAGAGACTTTAACATTTGCTAAGATACCTGAATATTTCATGAAGGCCTCGATCTACTTCATATTTTTATTCGTCTTAGTCGTATTTTTTGCCTGTGGTATGTAGCCCAAAATTTCGACGGTCGGCAATCGGACGGACCTATTATACCACCACCCCTATTTTTTTAAGTCTAAGCTCATATGTCAACCTTTATACTACCAGTCTATCATGTCGTTCACGTCATGGTGCATTGTCTAGTAGTAAGCTTAGCTCTAAGGGTAGGATAGGTTAAAGGGAGTCTGGGAGATACATGAGGAGGACTCGATGAACCTTGCGTTTGAACTATTGCATATTTTTTGAGTTCGAGTATGCCAATCGTGTGAAGTTGTTCCACAGTTGATTTTTTCTGGTTATACAAGAATTTAGAGACCGGAGTGTGGACGAAAATACAGGCTGTAGACTGTGCGGGTGAGTCAAGCAGTTATTTATTTCAGTAGAACAGTCATTGTGGTAAAAGCAGTAAAATTTTGCCAGAGGTGCTACGTTCTTTCGGTGACTTAATGAATCATTTGAAGAGCAAATAGCGCCATCACCAGTTTGAGAGCGTGGTTTTGAACATTGTCCAGCCACGTTAAGGCGGTTTTTGGGGCCTCGGCCCAGATGAACGAGTTGAATTCAAGGTGGGGTCGAATGTAAGACTTGTAGATTATAGCCCAGGCCGATAGTTGAAGGAAGAGAAGAATTAGCATCTTTTAAGAAATCCCAGGCAATGGGATGCTTGTTTAAAAAATTTGGGATATGTGATTATTCCAACGAAGATCTTCGGTTAATGTTATGCCTAGGACATTGAAAGAAGCTATACCTATACTCAGATTTGTATTCCAGACCGCTTAAACAGTTTCAGTATTTTGCTTTATGATTCATTATTCAGTCTTTGTATGTTTGATACACGTAGCGTTCAACAACGAGATGCCCCTACTCGATATTGCGGGATAGTAACAAAAACACGAAAGGCTGACTCATCTTCTTCGTAAGAAATTCAGCAGATGAAATTTTGTAGCCTTTTGTTTTTCGGTTTGGTTGGTACATACAGCATATGCTCGGTATGTTTTATCTTTTTAGTACAATGGTTTGAAAGCTTTGCATGAGCTGGTGGGAGCTACATCATTGCAAACAATATACACTGGCAGCCTTCTTAGCCATAGACGGCGCCTTTAACAACGTACGCACTGAATTCATTCGAAAAGCTCTCATAGCTCCAAACCAGAGAGAATAATACAAGCGGATTTGGGAACCAAGAACGTAATCAAATACGTCAAATGAAGTACGCGACAAGGGACAGTTGTCTCCGCCTTAAGGCTGGTACAGAGTATGCCAGTATTTTAGTCGAATGGCGAGTAATTTACTTACCACTAAACGTCTTAAAACGTTTTAGTAGCTAAAAAGTGTCCGAACACAGTGCATTATAGTCGGAGAGCTGGAGACGAAAAAGTGCTTTCATCTTTGATGTGGACAAACTCGATTGCAACTCATTCTATTACTAAACGGGATTATATGTCCAAGCTCTCTGATACTTTTAGTGGTGCAGGACAAAGAAGTCATCTTCTTATTGAAAAAGTGTCATCGATGTGGCGCATAAAAATTTGTAGGATGGATGGATGGATGTAGGATAATATAAATTCCAAGTCTTCGACAGCTAGGCTGGTGCAAAATGGGTGGCTTACAAGGGTAAAGTTGCCGAAAATGTTTGCAAAATAATCATAACGGATGAGCTCCGTTCCAAGAACTATTGCCTATTGCCCCTTTTTGGTTAATTCCACTTTTTGTACAAAATTCTGCGTAATCCATGTTTTGTTTTTTTAACTTATTAAAGTAGTTCTTAGTTTAATTTTCACCGTTTTATCTTTGGTAATCAACTTTCGAGGTCAAATTAACATAAGTATTGGAGTTATAAGCAATTTTAATGCTAAAATTGGCTCATTTCGTACTTAAGTTCAATTTTAAAATCAAACTTGCTAATAACTTCAAAAGTAAAGGTCGTAGCATAAAAATTGTCCAGACATTATTGATAGGAAATTGTCCAAGCTTTCCAATTTTGCAAAAAAAAAAATTATTTAACTACGTATTTTTTGGAGAAAAGAGTAGTTTTAGTTGAAATTTTAGTTAAAAAAAACCAAAATTTTGATGACTCATTAAATTGATAGGGTAGAACCAGTAGAACAGTTTTAAATAGGTGGCAGTATTCTGCGTACACTGATATCTTATTCATGAAAGTAGGTCATAGGGTTACAAAAATACAGGGTGATATTTAAAACTCTAAAAAAACAACTTCAAAACGCCCTAGCGGATAAACCGTTACCATATCCAATAAAATAAAATATAATACGAAATTCGTGATCAGCGACCTGGAAAACACAATCCCAATTTCATTGAAAAATAGTGTTCAATATTGATGGTCGCCATTTTGAAGCCGCCATTTTGTTTTTTTAAGAAATAATAACAAATTCGTGATCAGCGACCCCAAAAACCTTTATAAGTATATTTTCAAACAATTATCTCAGTTTTTTCGACTTTTGTCCATCTTTTTGCCGATTTCGATCACTGTGCATCGCCCATGCCATTGGCTCTGGCTGGACCAAACGAAAGTGGTTTCAAGGGATGCAAGAGATTCTTAAATGACAATGGGAACTATATTTGCTCCGTATGGCTCCTTCAGGCTTCACTTGCCCTTCATCTATATTTCTGAACTTCGGCGGTGCTTTCATCACATTGGGAACAGGGCTGCATAAGATTGAAGACTTCCTAGTCAAATTTATACAATTCTATTTTATAATTGGGTCATTCAATCAAGTTCTGAATATGACATAGAGCAACTTGCGGATGCGACGTTTTTTTGGCCATCCTGACCATCCAATCCCATAACACGCATATTAACATTTCTCTCACAGATAAGTTAAACTAAAAGGAAATTAAAATAGAATTGGTGTTTGATTTAAGGGAAATCATCCCTTAAAATACTTTATGCAATCCTAAAAGAATCGATTTTTCATCTCCGGTGATGATATTGGTTTAAAATACATCCACAGCCTGATGAGTAATTAAAAGTAAACTGCTCGCTGTAAATTCACATTGGAGGCTCTAGGGTAATTGATATGAAATTCACCGATGTATGAGTGTATCATAACAGTTTCCTGTGTAGGCGCTTTTATGCAGATGACCAGTTGAAATTCGAAACCTATCAGGCAAGTCATAATTTTTGGAAGGGAATCATCTGAACTAATGTTAATTGCCCTTTGACATACTTTTGTCAAAGCTGAAAATGTTAAACTAATTACACGTGAAAATTATATGGTTATGCAGAAAATTTGTATTCTTGTTGTTGTTTAATAAAGAAGAATTGGGAGTGACAAAGAAATCACAGTTTGTGATATATATTGTGACTAAAAAATATTGTGATACCACATGTGTCTACAGTCGTTTGTTCGACACAGAACTTATGAAAAACAACCCTTTTGAAAATAATTAACTTACCTTAATAGAATGGAAAAGACGTTAAAAAATGCATTTATTGATTTAAAAGAAGAATGAAATTTACCATAAAGTTAATAAATAACTAAAACCAAGCTGAAAAGGTTAATAAGCAGAACGAAGTTGATCAAAACTCCTTGCAAACCCCGACAAGTGATGATATTGCAATCAGTTTGCTTTGCACTATAAAGGAAACTTTTTGGCATTCATTCTAAACTAATTTTCCTCCTCATGTCAAGTTTGTGGCAAAGTATTTGAATTACTTCCCAAAGACAAAAGTTTGTTCAAAAGTCTTTTGTTTTTGACGTCTCCTGCAACGTAGAACTTTCGTAAAACTAATAAACTATCATCAAAACTTTTTTTTATGGAAGTGATTAATGATTTTCCATGTGCAAGGGTTAATATCTTTGGTTGATTGGAGCCAATTAATATTTGGATGTGAGTTTGATAGTATCGTTAGTTTCTGTAGAGTTTTTGGCAGTTTGGTATTAGTACTAGAGCGCTGGTGATGACACTCATATACTCAGTTAAAGGTCACGATTCGATGTCAGATCGGGTTGCACAGAAGAGGTATAATAAATTCAGGAATGGTCAAATATATTTTCGAGAGACACGACGTTCTAGAAGACTTGGAAGAGACAAAGAAAACGATAGCCAAAGAAATTGAAGTCAATTCGGATTTCAGTAAATGGAATTGTCATACATATACTGAAATCCGTCACAGTAGACTTTAGGCTTTCCCGTGACGCCACTCAGGTTTTTTCTAATGTAAAAGGCGTAAAAGCTTTTCAAGATGGAAACAGAGCTTTTCCTTTCGAGCCTACCTTGTATTATTGTATCATGTGTGTGAGGACCTATTTTTCTCCCTCGTCGCACAGTGGTTCAGAATCCCGAAAACCTGGTCAAAAGTCTTTTTAGCATCTAAAAGTATTTTTTTTTATGAAATTTCCTACTTGGGGGTTTTTAAAGGCGCGCTGATTAAGGATCCGCTATCAATTTTCCAAAAAAAACAAAATGGCGGATACAAAATGGCGGACGGTTTTGGTTAGAAAGCAGCCAAATTTCATGAAACTCATTATTGGGGGCTTTCGAGGGCGATGATTAAGAATCCGCTATCAATTTTTCAAAAATAAAATGGCGGATCCAAAATGGCGGACGATTTTGCTTAATAATCAGCCAAATTTCATGAAACTCGTTAAATGGGAGTTTTCGAGGCCGCTGATCGTCACTAATACTAAATTTATCTTTTAAATTGTTCTTTACAAGAAAGAAAATAGCTTTTCTTTGTAAAAAGATGTCTGGCTTCAGAGTTCCTGAAAAATAAAATTACTTATTATGAATATGAAGAAAAATTGTACTGTATATTTTTCAGCTAGGTGCAGCTAAGTGCAGCTAGTTTCTTTTTTATTTTAAGCAGAAATGTATACTGAACAATATGCGACCAGTTTCAAGGCGGTATCTTGCGGAACTTTCGACTCATCACCTATTTTATTCGATTTATCTGAAGCGCGCCCACATAAATTTATTGCAACTTACCTTGTTAACAGCTAACGTAATTTGCAATAAAGGTTTCGTTTAGTGACGTTATAAAATTATACTCACTTTCAAGAGAAGAATCCATGCCATACTGTTACAATGCATTAAAAAACAAAAATTCCACAGCGCTTTGAATGCGGAGTACTTTTTCTTACATAGCGGAGACGAAATTTCAGTCGCGAGACGCTCACTTTCAGGATGAAATATAACGGATTCCTGGAAAATCTACTTACTTTTAATAGTTCCAAATGATGCTAAGGGTTTAACTACAAATATTTGACGTGTCAAAAGTCCCTAAAAAAATACTCCATTTTAGGACTTTTGACCAGGTTTTTGGGATTCTGAAGCACTGTGCGTCGCCAGGACTCTGCACACGTGCAGGTAGTTAGACCGTGTGCCAAAACAAAAGGAAAACTCAAAATCGCTATTTCCAAGCGCAGTGAGAATCTCTAGTGGCGCAGTAAGAGACTCAAGTCCCCATCGCGAAAATAGATCAGAAAAGAAAAGGGTACAACGTCCCTCTGATCGTTTAAGCGGGGTTTCCATTCAGCTGGCTACCAGCGCTGGTTGTACTGCTGGTGGGTTGTAGCCAGCAGCTGGCAGCCATCCGAAATTTGGAAATTTCTGATTATTCTCGAGCTCGTTGAGCCAGCACCTAGTAGGGCTGACCACTATGCAGGTAATTACGCCGTTTATGATTAGGTTGAAAATTTGAGTCAAGGTTGAGTTGAAATTTTGACCACCGTCGTAAAAGCAATTAATGTAAATTATAATTGGTAGTAAAAAATAATCGGTAATTAAAAACCCGTTAATGGACAATTAAAAACCGGGTTTGGTTCCCAGGAGCAAGAGCCCCAATACCTACTTATGATGTCGAGTTGAGTTCATTTTGAGTTGAAATAGAGTTGAACTGATATCAAAACATAACCTCAAATGTTTTTGTGAAATTTTAATTTATAGATACGATAGCCTCTTTTAGGTTTTTATGCGTCAGGAGAAACTTGCACGGCGTGAGTTTATAGATGAAAATCAAGAGGTTCGATTTCAATGAAATCAAAATCACTTTTTTGGCATGATTAAGTTTAATTGGATTTGAAAATAATAAAATCGTTACAAATAGTTGCTTCTTTATCCACAACATAGTCCTAGAATTCCTTTATATCTGAAGTACAAAATCATGTCTTCCTTTATATTCAATTAAGGAAATCTAATTTTCACGATCTGTTGGAACAAGGCATGTTCGTGAGCCACTTACCAATAAGCCATAATCCTTACTCCCATCACACATATAATATACAACTATAATATTATTACTGAAAAATTGAATTTTAAAAGTTATAACTTCCTTAAACATTGCTCTATCCTAAACGGAAACACCTGAATAATTCAATATAAAAAAAGGTAAAGTGAGGGAGATTTCACCTTGCTGCGGGTCTATGGGGCAACAATCTCCTACAATGTTACAATATATAGTTACGAAAATATGTTATTTTTTTTTCGGGAACCCTTTTTAGGGATTTTATTAGATCTTTTCCAAGGATACGAAAAAAAAACACTTTCCTCACAAGCAACCTGTTATTCACCCCATCGCTATTTGGGAGTCGATACTTCGTTAAGAGTTAGTTGCCAACAATGGAAACAAGTTCACTCCGGCAGAAAATGGGATTTATTACATAAAAAAGGATTCCGCTTCAACAATTCATCGTTTTTTTTTCCTTCATTTTATTCTCTGATATTGATAAAAAAATAAACTTTTCCTAAATTGTGTTTTTCTTTAGTTAATTGAGTACTGAACCTCATCTGTGAACTTTTGTTCCTAATATCAAGGCTGCCCCCAGACCAAATATTTTCTTTCTAGTATTATTTTTTTTTAATAAAGATCCTTCTTCAATTATCCTTAATGTACTCCCACACACACACATACAAGCAATAATATAACAATTTTATCAAGAATCAAAAGATAATTCCTTGATGATGTCACTGAGTTAGCAACGAAATGGGTGCTCCTTTAGCACAGCGATCTGGGGTTTTCCCCCAGGTATCTACCAAAAGAAAGCCGCTTAGCTTCCCAGTTGTCATCTTTAAAACGTTTTTTTTTCGGGAGACATTTTTAATTTATACACCTGCAGTATGATACCTTGTCTTCTTTCTTGTCCTTTATGCGAGAGAAATAGAGATGCCAGAGAAAGACTGAAAAATATAAAAAAAATATCCAAGGAGATATTTTGTTTTTTTTGCTCCATTTAAAGATTCCACCAAAATCCCGTGGAAGGAAAATAGCGTGTTACAATGAAAAAATTACACAAAAACAGTTCTGAAAATTTAATGGTGATACTTTGTTACCTGGGAGACCTGAAGGTGAAGAAATCTGGTCTTTGCTAGGACTTAAGTAATGATGGTTTTATTTTTATTTTTATTATTTTTTTTTTCGTATTTAATTTTTACTCTTTGAAAATAAATGGTTTTAAATAGGAGCTGGGGTTTCGCTTTTATAAAGGGAGGGCCATCTGTTGGTTTCTATTTTAAGGTGCGTGTTATTTCGACAGTTGTCAACGCCGATGGATTTTTTTAAGGGGAAAATGTTAAGGAACGTTGTTACTCCAACGATATACAAACCTTGATGTACTTAAAGAAAACATTGGTCAAGGTATTTGCGCAAAAAAAGGGAACAAACAATCGACAATATACTACAAAATTGGGTTAATAGGATGGCCTATTGCCAAGTCAGCTGTGATAACGATTTGAATGAAATTGTTTTCCGTAAATAGTCGGAAGGTGTACTCTTTTTAATAAAGCAACATTCATTGAAAAATATTGAATGGTGTAGTTTTAATAGCAACTTCAAAAAGAAACCAACAGATGGTCCTTTATTGACTAAAATTCCCCATCCAAATATAAATAATAAAAATTTGACCCTGAAAGTATGCAAAATTAAATATAATTAAGAATTTAAAAAAAATGAGCCGAAAAGTATGCAGAAAAAAATTAACCGGCCCACAAAGACGCTACGTCGAAAATAGATTAGATGACGCCTAACTCCATTTTGCTGTTGTATCGGAGTTATTTTGTCTCAAATAGAATAGAGTTTTGAGAAGACTGTTGAAACCAATGAATTATATCAGTTTTTTTTCGCGGATATTATTCGACTAGTCAACCTTCTCACCAGGGGCGCTATGGTCAATAGAGTTAGGGCCGATCCCAGTCGACCATGTTTTCTTCAGGCACACCTCGATATCTCTGTGTACGAGAGCACAGGAAGTACGTTCTATAAACTTATACTTGAAGCATGTATATTAATGAGGGAGTATTTGTGGAATTCTTTCGCTTAATTCAGTGTCCCAAAAATATGCGCGTGTCCCAAAAAATTAATAGGATGTAATATAATATAATTAATTGTGATCAACACTGTTCTCTGCCGTTGTCTGAAACGATAATCGCTCCCTTCGTCTATACAATTGTTTTGGTTTAAAAAAGATAACTCATAACATGTTTTTTCTTGTTCCGTAACATTGGGAAAGGATGTCCAAGAGAGAAAGTGTACGTTTGATGCTATAACAACTCAATCACCATCGAATACTTGTAGTTGATGAATTTTTCTTCAAGCATTAAAAGGCCTAGCGTTATTTTGATAAAAAAGCATACGATTTCGGTTGCGATATTTTGCTCTACAATTGGTCCTACTACTAGACATAAACATATTGAAGTTTATGGTTTTAGTATCAATTCAATGTATATACACTCCGCGCCATAAAACAAGGGAATTTCAAAATCGCTGTTTCCATGCGCAGTGAGAGCCTTAAGCCCACGCAAGCGAGCGACGTTACTCTGCTTACGCTCGTTACGGGCTTCAATTTCAGGCCCCAAATAGTAGTCAATCGAGCGATAACGGGGGCCAGTCACAGTTACATTAGCCGACCTCAATTTTGAAGAAATATGGACCGATGATTCCATCTATCCATCCAATGCCACTACAGCCCAAATCGAGCCTTGGCCTCCTCTTGGGTATTTCTCCAAATTTGACGGCCCTTGCAGCATGTCTTCAGTTCCGGATGTTGAGCATTGTCTATCCAGAGTCTATCCATCTACTCCTGGGTCTACCTACTGGTCTATTTCCCAAAATTTCTGATACCATAAGCCGATTTGGGTACGATTGTCCTCCATGGACCGATGATTCCACCAGTCCATAAACCACATCAAACCGTTGTTTTGTCATATATAATGGCAGCTCTTGAACCTCTACGGGTTGCTAAATTCAGCCCAAATACGGCAATTTTTCTTAACGTAGCCATTAAGCCAGAGATGGGCCTCACTGCTGAACAAAATTTTGGTCGAAAACAGTGGACCTTCCTCAAGCTATTCAAGAGCCCAAATACTGAAATGGTGACGATTCGGAAGGTCGACCGGCTTCAATTTCTGAACGAGTTGAATTTGTATGCTTTCCTTACGTAAAATACTAAGTTGTTCCATACCACGACTAGCCAAGCTGATTAGAACGGCGCCGATTCGATATATCACGGTCATGGCGTACACTCTGAGCTACTGCCGCTATATTTTCTTCACTACATGCTGGATGGAGTCTATTTGGTGACGTATTATCCAATAATGAAAATGGGTATCAAATTTTTCAATGGTATAGCGAATTGTGCGTGCGATTATGTGCGCCATAAGTTGCTCTAAGCACACGAAACACATTCCTCATAGAACGCTGATTTTCTTATCACTTCTGAATAATTTGTAGACGCTGTGCCGGGCTAAGAAGTGGGTGTCCAATGGGTGTCAAGTGGGTATCCAATGGGTGTTGAGTGGGTGTTCAATGGGTGTCAAGTAGGTGTCCAATGGGTGCCCAATGGGTGTCCAATGAGTGTCAAGTGGGTGTCAAGTGGGTGTCAAGTGGGTGTCAAGTGGGTGTCCAATGAGTGTCAAGTGGGTGTCCAATGGGTGTCAAGTGGGTGTCCAATGGGTGTCAAGTGGGTGTCCAATGGGTGTCATGTGGGTGTCAAGTGGGTGTCCAATGGGTGTCAAGTGGGTGTTCAATGGGTGTCAAGTGGGTGTCCAATGGGTGTCAAGTGGGTGTCAAGTGGGTGTCCAATGGGTGTCAAGTGGGTGTCCAATGGCTGTCAAGTGGGTGTCCAATGGGTGTCAAGTGGGTGTCCAATGGGTGTCAAGTGGATGTCCAATGGGTGTCAAGTGGGTGTCAAGTGGGTGTCCAATGGGTGTCAAGTGGGTGTTCAATGGGTGTCAAGTGGGTGTCCAATGGGTTCCCAATGGGTGTCCCATGGGTGTCAGGTGGGTGTCAAGTGGGTGTCAAGTGGGTGTCAAGTAGGTGTCCAATGGGTGTCAAGTGGGTGTCCAATGGGGGTCCAATGGGTGTCAAGTGGGTGTCCAATGGGTGTCAAGTGGGTGTCCAATGGGTGTCAAGTGGGTGTCAAGTGGGGTCCAATGGGTGTCAAGTGGGTGTCCAATGGGTGCCAAGTGGGTTTCCAATGGGTGTCAAGTGGGCGTCCGATGGGTGTCAAGTGGGTGTCCAATGGGTGTCAAGTGGGTGTCAAGTGGGTGTTCAATGGGTGTCCAATGCGTGTCCAATGCGTGTCCAATGAGTGTCCAATGGGTGTCAAGTGGGTGCCAAGTGGGTGTCCAATGGGTGTCAAGTGGGTGTCCAATGGGTGTCAAGTGGGTGTCAAGTGGGTGTTCAATGGGTGTCCAATGCGTGTCCAATGCGTGTCCAATGAGTGTCCAATGAGTGTCCAATGGGTGTCAAGTGGGTGCCCAATGGGTGTCAAGTGGGTGTCCAATCGTTTCCATTGTAAAATGTCAAACAATACAAAAATACCCTAACAGTTGGACACAACTCATGCGGGACCTGTCATAAAATCCCCACTGAACACACTACCTTTAACTGGATCACCCGTTACTAGTCAGTCTACTGGGTCGTGACAACAGTTTATGTAATACTTCACAGTGTACCCCTAAAAGAGCACCATAGGAACTTTTGATGCTGTGGCAACCCTAGGACCGCACGAAATTTTATTTTTTAGACCCAATTTGGTGATCAAAATTTGGTAGTTTTTTTTTATTAAAAATAGTTCATCAATTAAAATATCTTCATCAATTACTTTATTTTTAATTTGATAGATATTTTGATAGATAGACTAGAATGCTTGGTTAAATAATAAAATTGCCAAATCAGTGTTCCTCTTAGGCGTACACCTCTTCGACATATTCAGAACGAATTTCATGTTCAATTAATACGTTTTAACTGACATATTTACACAAATTATATTTATAAATAAATAATTTAAATTAAATATTTTCGAGATACTTCCACGCTTAGATAATCTCGAAAAATGTAATTACGTCCAAAGTTGACTAGAATTAGACTAGACTACGCCTCCTTAATATTTCTGAACTTTTAATAGAGTTCACTTTTACAGTTTTCTAATAGCACAAAATTTTCCTCTTCTACGGGACGTGGTGCAACAGCAGGTGGCTTCTTCTTCTTCCGTTCAACATGTTATTTTATCGATTTTGAGTACATCTCCTCTGGCCAGAGGCCTTCGGTGTTGCATGTCCCCGCAGTTATCTCTTCTATAAACTGTAATCATGGTCGACTTGGAAGTTTGCCATTTTCATATGGCTGAGTTTTGCAAGATGAACAGAATTGCATCACGAGAGAAAATTCATAATTGGAATTCTTTCTCGGGGTTTTCGTAGCTACTTAAGATCTTCCCTACAGCACTTCCCCGAAATTTAACAACACACCGTAGAGAATTTTCATAATGAGCAGAAGGCAAATGAGCAACTAAATATGTTCAAAAACACGTTAAAACTTTCATAACACAGAAAAAGAAAGTGAAAAACTTTACAAGGAACCTTTAGGGGTAGGAAAAAGGGAACAAGGAACTTCGGAATATACTAAAAAACGTTCCCTTGAGCAGCTCGAAACTTGAACCTCTGCTCGAGCGTTGTGTTGTGCTTGCCTTCAATTGATTTAAACTTTTCTTTTGGTGTTATACAATATCAAACGCAGTCCCAGAAGCCTTAGAAAAGTTTGCCTTGCGGAGCGCTTTCTCTTTCTCTGTGCTTAGTTGCTGTTAGTATGAAATTTTAAAATTATTTATCTTCTCCCGTTTTTGAACCGCAAAAAGAGTCTTTTAATGTGAGTAAAATATGTATGGGAGAAGCTCGCTGAAAAATGTTTAACTCCACTTAAGTCATCAACAACGCAAAGCAAAGACTCTGAGGGAATTCATTATCATTTTATGGTAATTCCGAAACTCTAACAGAGAAAGGAGCTACAGAGAGAGAGAATCTTGAGTGGATTTCATCTTTTCATCCTTTTTTTCCTTTTTATTGCTTTATGCTTCCTTTACTATTTTATGTTGCTTACGTTCTAGTAGGAGACTTAGTAGGGAAAATAAATGAGACAAAGTGTAAAGATGTATCGCATTGAAGGACACACACATACATTTTGACACATAGAGGCAACCAAAGACACGCATTTCAGCAGTGCAGTAGCAGAGGTCCTTATAACGGGGATGAGGAGCAGAAATGCATAATTAAGAACTAGAAAATGTTTACAGGATCCAATTAGTATACTGAAATGATGCAGTTGACCTTGTTTATGCAAGTTACAAAATCTTAAAACGGAGTTTTCACTCAGAAATTGCGAATTGCACAAATTTCAAATGAAGAAATTGGTTTTTGTAGTATGCCCATTATATGTACACACCAATCATGTGGTCCGGAAAATACTGGGCATAATAACATATGTTCAAGGTAAATTGTGCAAGAGTGGTCAATCATCTCTGAAATAGGAGGACTACTGCTATTACCGAACAAACAACTACTAACAATGACGTCTATGACGATTTCAGAACACTCGCATTCTGTACAAATCTCGAGCTACGCAATAGGTAGCCGATACCCTGTCGAACTATAATGTTGACACCATTAAAGGTATCAAAGAGATGCCATAGTCACGCAATGGAAGCTAACTAAAAAGTCTTTCAACAAGAGGTGTCATTTTAAATTTCGCGCCATTTTTGAACTGTCATACAACTGTCATTACGATGATATGGAAACGTACATTCGCTGATTGAGTGGTGCGAATGCATGAAGAAGATCATGATTCATCTGTGTGGGTACGTAAACAAGCAAAACTGTCGCATCTGAGGCTCCGAAACCCGAATGGTGATAATACATGACTCAAGTCAAAACTGACAGGTTATTGAGCATGGTGGTGACATCCGCAGGGGCGGCGCCTTTGGCGCAATTGGACGGGGCGCAATCTGAAGTTGTTGAAAGCGCCTTCTATGTTCAGGAAGGGTGCCAAGGTGGACTGTTTTTATTATATGCACAATTTTACAATGGAAACTAATACACATGCATTGCAGTGACCACCGATTATCTCTTGAAATATGAAGGCCTGGAGAACGACATAGGGACCTTTATTATGGAGATTCGAGTGAATAGGTCTGTAGATTTGCGGAGCCCAGGATTGTGCTTAGGCAGTACGAAGCTTAAAGAAACAGCAAAAAATTTAAAATTTAAATTTTTTAGTTTTTTCCTAGTCTTAAAATAGACATTTTAAATAAAATAACGAAGTATTGCGTATGCTCACAAGAAAATACATAAAAAAACCTACAATTTAAAAAAAAATATTTTACCGTACGATGATTTGGCATAAAATGGCCTCAATTTTAAATTTTTTTCGAAAACTGCCAATTGTTGCTGTAAAAATCAAAAGTTTTTTTTGAAATTTCAACCACGTATTTATAGCATCAAAGAACATCTTTTCTCCAATTTTTATCAAAATCCGACCTTTTTCCCGTTATTTATTGCCTTTTTTGTAAAATAAAACAAAATTTCATACATTTTGGTTTTTTGAGGTTAGGAGTCATTTTTAAAGTATTTATACCGAATCAGTTCGATAGTCTACTCATTCACGAGTATTTTCCAATTTTTTTTATTTTTCTACGACCAACAGAACTGGAGAAATTAAAAACATAGTGTAGCAATGCACTCAAAATGCATCAAAAATTGACATTTATACAATTTTCTCGCGCGGCACAGGACCGATTTGCAGAAAATTTTTTTTTCGCTTTATCTTCACATATGTGAAGAAAAAAAACAAAAAAAATCAAACTTCCCAACTACATCACTATCATATGACAATTTCCCTCTACTATAAGGCACAGCCAGAAGGATGACAGGACATTATTAACTTCTCCGTTTATAAGGAAGTCATTGTAATCGGTCCGAAAATCGAAATCGTAGTTTTCAACGTATTTTCACTTTTCAAGGTCCCAATAGCATTTTAAGCATACATTTGAGAAGAAGTAAGTGTGTATGTGTGTGTGCCTACGTGTATGGTCATTTTTTCCAGCACGATATCACACGAACTATAAAAGATATCGACTTCATTGAGCTGTCGTTCGAAGCGTATAAACGGAAATATGATCTGAAAAGATTTTTATAAAATTCGGTCGAGCCGTTTTTTTATTTAAGGCCGGCGATTGTGAAGGAAAAGGCCGGCGATTGTGAGAAAAATAGGATGATACTGAGGTATTTTTTTGGGTAGAAGGAATAAAGCTAGACTTTTCCGACTTTAGGGTTTATAAATATATTTATTTAACATTACAAAAATAAATTTTTTTTTGATAAAAACAAGATGGCGCTGACTGCTAAGACTTCCGCCAAAGACTTCCTTTCGACTTTGCGGGAAATCTTACTCAAAAACTACTTTATGCCCTTATGACACTCACTTATTTTCGGCTGGTAAATCTGCTAGAAAATCCAATTGTGCGAAAAAGATAGAAATATTTTGCGAGAAAAGGATAGCATTGGTTTTTATATTTTTTGAAATAAGTTTTGACAGTTCTATCTCAATTGTGTTCTGTTAGCAGGAATAAAATCAAAGTAGCAATAGAAAAATCGAGAACTGTCAAGAAAACTTCAATTTTTTCTTCATGTTTGCCAGCTGAACTGCTAGAATGCATATGGCAATGCCATTTTTCTATTCCAATTTTGTCAAATTTGTTGGTCACTAACTCCAGTTTATATTTCCTATGCTAACATCTCCTCTCACTCTAATTAGCTGATTTATCAGCAGAAAAAAAGCGAGTGTTATAAGGGCATTACCGATCTTCATGAAATTTGGAATATATTTTTTTAACAATATTTTTTTCTATTTGAATGAGAGGGATTTTTGGAAATCGCCCCTGAAAATCGTTTTATTAAAAAAAAAATGAAAAAAAATTAAGAAAACGTTTTTGTTTGTTTTTTATTCTTATAAATTTCAAAATATTTCCTTTTTTAAAATTCTGCTACATTCATATCGAAGATAATTGTCTAAAATATTGAATTTTTCAATGAAATGTTTTTCACACCAACCTAGCAGGTGCCATGTTGCCCGCAACGCAAAAGGAAGTCTTTGACGGAAGTCGTTGCAGTCAGCGCCATCTTGTTTTTATCAAAAAAAAAATTTTTTTTTCGTAATGTTAAATAAATATATTCATAAACCCTAAAGTTGGAAAAGTCTAACTTTATTCCTTCTACCCAAAAAAATACCTCAGTATCATCCTATTTTCCTCATTGAGAAGGTATCGCCGGCCTTAACCGACGCACAGTGGGCAAATAGCTCATTTTTTGGACAAACGATAATTTCCAAGACTGAATTTAATGAAACTTAAAAAAAAATTTTTTACACTATTTTATATAAAATTGCCTTTAATTCTATCGAGCCAGAATTTTGAAATTTCAAAATTAAAGATGTCTAATCCAATATGGCGGACAAAAATTTTGTAAGTAAATTAACATTTTATCAAAAGATTCTTTAAAATTATTGAAATTAATTATTTTTAATTAATTTTTGGTTTCCAAAAAACCGCCCAAGTAACAATTTTTTATAATTTTAAAGAATCTTTTGATAAAATGTTAATTTACTTACAAAATTTTTGTCCGCCATATTGGATTAGCCATCTTTAATTTTGAAATTTCAAAATTGCGGCTCGATAGAATTAAAGGCAATTTTATAACGAATAGTGTAAAAAAAAATTTGAAGTTTCATTAATTCCAGGCTTGGGAATTATCGTTTCTCCAAAAAATGAGCTATTTGCTCCACTGTGCGACGTAGGTACGTGATTTTTGTACTTGAACGATATCGCTCAAACCAAACATGATATCGTCCTCTTTGAGGTGCCGATCGAAACATATGAACGAAAACATGCTCTGAAAAAAATTTCATAACATTCGGTCGAGCCTTTTATTCAGCATTCATCATACTGGGAAGTTGATCGTGTGGACCGAAAGGGTCAAACCTACAACCCAACTAGTTTGGCTTCGTTATCGGACACCGCAAATTACCACCTATGGAAGATCGAAAGCACAGAAGACGAGAAGGATAAGATGTGAAATCTGGTACTACCACATTATTAATGGGTCCAGAAATCTCGGCCATGGAGGCAACATACACGTTCTGCTTGGAGCCCAATATTCCTCTGAGAACCTTTTTTCTTTGGTCTTATTTCTCACCAAGGCACAAAAATTAATATTGCATCAACAATTCTAAGAATGTCTGACAAACCGTGCAAATTACACGCTGACCGCTTTGATTAACTACTCTACCACACTCTTCCAAAAGTTTCAAAATACACCATTCACAAATTTTCTGCTAAACAAACAATTTCCAAAGTCGCAAAGCCTTTAGAAATGGTAAATTTATTGTTTAAGCAATTTGTTATTAAATTGAAAATCCTTCAGAGAAATGCTGCCAGTTTCCTTTCCATACACAGAATGTCCTTTCGTAAAGCCCGACGACAGAGAGAAGAGAAAATGGTTTTGCAAGGATTCTAACGAAGTGAAAGCAAATTTCTAAAATAACAAAACTTTGTTCCTAAGCCTGTGTTTGCTAGCCTGTAGCTAAAGCTGAACTTACGTCCGTAGAAGCAGCTTGTTCCGCCCCCAATATGGACTTTTAAGAAGCTACAAGTTTGTGCTACAGCCACAAATTTGTTGACGGTCGACAATATGCGGTTGAATGGAGTTTTGAGAACAACAAAAACAGGAAAGATCTGGTTGAACGGTCTTGAAGGATATAACGAGTTTTAAGGTAGTTAAAAATTTGTTTATCGCTTTTTAGCTTCACACTTTTAACTGAAAAGGACAAGAATAAGTGTTGATGGTTGAGTTGGTGTTGTGGACATATTCTGTAGGGCACCTATGTGCAGCCTTGAAATGTCAACAATGCATAAATAGACTAGGGACATGGAATGCAGAATGTGAAGCGTGGGAGTAAGGATATGGCATGCACTTGAGTTTGTAGAAATTGATTTGTGGTATTGTGATCAGGAAGGACGTGACGATGAAATTTTTTTATGTATGAATATACGAAGGAATTAAAATATTGATTGGAATAATAGTCTGGGGAAATTAGCAAAAAAAAACGCACGAAAGGAGACAAAATTCGGAAATGGCTGAAAATTGCTCCACAGCTTCCTTGTGACTTTTTAAGAAAACAATTTCGGAATCACAAAAAAAAACAAAATGGCCGCCGGGAATGTAACGGTTTTCCGGTGTTTTCCTTGTATCTCGGTTTCTATAGGTCGTACAACCCCCGTACAAAGGCGCTAAATGTTGACAATGAAATTCTCTACAACTTTAGATCTTACAAGATGTTGACCCGATTAACCCTTTCAAAGTTAATCAAGGTCAAAGTTTCCAAAAATCACTGTTTGGGGAAAACATCACTCAAAAACTGGTTTTTTCGAAAAAAAATTTTGATCAGTCAATACGAAACGTTATTGCCAACAAAAAATCCTCTTGTCATTTTTTCGAAAACTTAACCCTTTCGAAGTTATTCAAGGTCCAAATTTCAAAAAATCAGTTTTTGGTCAAAAAATGACTCAGAAACTGATTATTGAGAATTTTTTTTTGTTCTATTTATACAAAAGATTATTGCCTACCCTAATAACACCCTTGCCATTTTTTCGAAAACTTTTCGAAAAATTTTGCAAAAATCAATAGTGATTTTTTGGCCGAAAAGTGATTTTTGGAAAATTTGATCTTGAATAACTCCGAAAGGGTTAAGTTTTCGAAAAAATGACAAAAGGATTTTTTGTTGGCAATAACGTTTCGTATTGACTGATCAAAAAGTTTTTTCGAAAAAACCAGTTTTTGAGTGATGTTTTCGTCAAAAAGTGATTTTTGAAAACTTTGACCTTGAATAACTTTGAAAGGGTTAATCGGGTCAACATCTTTGTAAGAACTAAAGTTGTAGATAATTTCATTGTCAACATTTAGGGACTTTGTATGGGGTTGCACGACCTATACAAACCGAGATACAAGGAAAACACCGGAAAACCGCTATATTTCCGGCGGCCATTTTGTTTTTTTTTGTGATTCCGAAATTGTTTTCTTAAAAAATCCCAAGGAAGCTGTAGACCAATTCTCAGCCATTTCCGAATTTTGTCTCCTTTAAATGCTAATTTCCCCGGACTATAAAGTGTTTTGTTAGAAGTTTTAAGTTGTGGTTTGAATAGTAGTCATAAATTTGCTACATATGCTCTGCCAAATTGGGAACACTATATTTATTTGCTGCCTGTAAATTAAACCAATTTCCACGTAATATGAAGGAAATTAAACTTAATCAAAATAATGAATCGTGATTGCGAAACAAAATTCCGAAAAGTCAACATCCCAAAAGCCAGTAAATAATATCTCATGTTAAATTGTGATAAAATCGTTTTGATTTATTACACAACCCTTTGAGAGTCACAATTTCAGAATGATGGTTTTGCATAACAAAAAGAATCCGTGTACACATAGCTATGATAACAGCATACCCCAGAGTACATATATATTGTTATCCTTGCTGATCGACTTCCACAGATGCACACAACATTCAAATAGTGAAAAATGTCGGGAATAAATTTTCAATTGCGCCTTGATTCTGTATTCACCCAAAGCTCCATTTTCTGCATTATTTATTCCAATAAAAAACATTTTTTTTGACAAAAAAATATGTACAAATATGAGTTTTTCCACTTGTTTGTAAAATTCCACAAGAGCACAACACTTTTTATTCCCCATTGGAGAGCACCGGTTTAGAAACGTTTTTCCATTCTAACAAGAAAACTTGCAAAAAACGATGAGAAATATATTCGTATTCCGATAGAAGAGCATCGATTATTAATTCTGCAACAGTTCTTTCGAGGCTTGATTCTTGAAAATATATAACGTTTTATAACAGATAAAAAACTCAAACGTCTGACAAAACTTTTTGATAAAACTTTAAGCAAACAGAAACTGCAGAGAAAAGAAGTTTTATTTTCTTAGTATAAAAAAAAACTGGGGAAACTACCAACGGTGTAGAAGCACAGCACAGAGATAGAAAACTGACATTGAATATTTACGAATGTTTTTCTTTTTCCTTTTTTTGCATCCCCCAAAAGACTTGTGCGAAACATTTTTTTTATCTATTGAAAAGTTACAAAATTTTTTTTTGCAAACAGGAAAATTTTTCTGTCATTTTCAAATATTTAGTTTTTTTTTCTAAGTAAAAAAAAATAACAAAAAAAAAATGTTCATACACTTTCGATAAAAGATGCCAAGGGAAATCACGTGTCTGTGTGGAACGCAAGTGGCTTTTAACATAGTTTCGTTTTTTTCGTAAAATATTTTCGCGTTTTTCCCATCATCGTTTATGGCTGTGTGAACAGCTGTCGATGCAAAAATAGATATTTTTCACAGAAGACACGACAACTTGAAAAAATAAAAAAAACAAAAAAATAAGAAAAAGAAAATTTAGAATTTTTGAACTTAATTCTCAAAGTCAAATGAGTGCTGCCTGCTGTCTTGGGGCAAAGGGCGAAATTTTCATTCAAGAAAAGGAGACGGTGTAGCAGCATCACTAATTGGAGCATTTTTCATTTAATTGTTTTTAATTTTTTTTTTTGAATTCAGGAAATACAAATTAAATGCAAAATAAGGTGGAAAAGTCAAGGGAGTTGGTTGTTTGTGACAAGAGTCTGAAGTGCTTGGAATTTGGCTCGTTCTGTAGAAAGTACTTAAAAATGTTTTTGAAATTATGAAAATAATAATGTTTAAAAATAAATATTTTCTCTTTAAAAACTTAAATTTTTAGTTTCTGTCAAATAGAGATTAAAATTTGCTTATTTTAGTTAATTAATTGTAACACTAATTAATTAACAGTTTAAATATGCGCTCTGTGTATTTTTAGAGGAATTTGTTGAGAATCGTTATTTTAACAAAATATTGTTCGTCTACCAAAATAAATATATTTCGTATGGCTTAGGAAAAGTTTCAGTGCTGCTATTCTTGTCTAAACGTTTCTGTTTCAATAAATAAAGATACTTTCGCATCAACTAAGAGGATGCTTACTACTACCGAAAAGAAGCTGGAGTACCTCAAAGAAGTATATTAGGTCCAATGCTACACTGATAAAAAAAAATTCTTGGCTTAAAGCATTTTTTCTTGAACCAAGCAACTCATGTTTTGGATATAACGAAAACAAAATTGTCTCGGGATAAGCAATACTCATAGTCTTGGTTTTATTGTCTTGGATGAAGACAAAAGTTGACTTGAAGTTAAAAAAATTACGAAACCGATGATATTATAATTGAAAAAAATTCAAGTTCTAAAATCGGTCCTAAAAGTTTGTGATACATTTTTAGAGCGTGAAAGTGCGGTAAACGAAAAAAGTCCGATGAATTAAGAATTTAGTTTCTTGAGTAAAAAATTAAACAATCTTAGTTCGAGAAAGAAATATCTTGGTCGAAAAATATAAGTATTGAACGAAGAAATACTTTTGCTTGGCTCAAGAATTTCCAGTGTCTTCCTCTGAGACAGCATTCTCATGTTAAGACTGAAAAATTTTTCTACTCAAGACAACGAAACGAAGACTATCGAATTGCTGGAATTAAGACAATTTTTTTATCAGTGTATATCTTCTTTTCATGAGTACCTCCTAGTCCTCTCAAATACTATAATAGGCACTTTTGCCGAAGATAAAGTAATACTTGCAATCGGGAAAAGTGAAGTAGAATCAACCCGAATCCTCCAAAACGTTGTAGATACTGTATTCAACTGGACTAAAAAGTGGTGTATACATTTTAATATAGTTCGAGAGCCCAGGCCCACCAGACCTACCTTATTTTCTTAAAGCTGATATTTCGTATATTCATAGTGTGATACGCAGTTAAGAACGTATGCATACTCTCTAGCCCGGAGAATGGGTCCTTTTTTAGATGGGGGGTACAAAAGGGGTTCCAATTGAAAAAAAATCGGTCGCTGCGTATGTAGATTCTACTAGGGCCAAATAACCGTTAAATACTAGTGGCAGAAATTTTTGAGCATTTCCTGGGATGTGGGGGGGGGGGGGGTGAAATGGCAACTTCAGCTAGGTTTGGCTTGGGAAGGGTGCAAAAGTGAGTTCAAAGTTGGCGCAAATGCTTTATAAAATCTAAAAATTGGTTTGTGAATAGTAAAACAACTAAAACACGATGTCGATATTGTCAGTCTTCAAAATATGGTAGCGGAGCGCGTCAAACGCATAAAAAAATAGGCAGTCATGGGGATTGTCGACAGAAGTGAAAACCACTGTTATTTGATAGTTTTAAGTTTTCACTTCTGTCCTATGTTTTTTTAATTTTAAGTTCATTTTAAAATAAAAGCGTATTTTTTCTTTTTTTAAACTGCATATTTTAATGGCTATTTTAATATGCTAATTGCATATTTTTAATATGTTACCTTTTAGTCTGTTATATGTCTTCCGCCATTTTGTGATGGCCGCCATATTAGATTTAAAATAACGCCACACAGATTACTGTATTATAATCGTCATACCCTTTCATTTGATACCCATACCAAGGAGTTGTAAAGAAAAACCTAATCCGCCATTTTGAATTTGTAATGAAGTCATACAGCTAATTGTATTCTACCTGTCATACCCTTTCATTTGATACCCATGTGGGGGGGCCGGGAACACAAGTGCAAAAATCGGCCGCCATCTTGGAACCCCTGTCTTGATTTTTTTACAAAATGGTCCGATATTCCGATATATTTTACTTTTTAGTCTATTCTCTTCTGCCATTTTGTGTTGGCCACCATTTTGAATTTGGAATGATGCCACACAGCTAATTGCATTCTACCAGTCATACCCTTTCATTTGATACCCATGTCGGGGGGCCGGGAACACAAGTGCAAAAATCGGCCGCCATCTTGGATCCCGTATCCTGATTTTTTTTACAAAATGGTCAGACTGCATTGTTACTCGAACTATACAAATTTGAAGTTGAACGGTCAATGAAAGTGGGTCAAAATCAAGTTGCAAGATATTTAGCATGTCGGTGACGCAAAACCATAATTTTTTCCCCTACCAAAAACCGCTCAATACGCTTAAAGAAGTTTTCACTTCAATAACACGTTTCACAACTTTCTACTCATTTTACACTCATTTAACATATCAAAAAAGGATACACTTTCACTGACCATCATCCGATTTTTGTTTTATCAAGAGAAAACACTGTCTTAAAAGGGAAGGATGCCCAAACAAACCAGGGGCAATTTAGCAAGTTAATTACAATATTCGCAAGGTTGTTTCAGAAATTCTTTTGTAATTTTCCCTCTAAAACACTCATGAAAAATAATTCTCGGAAGAGTTTATGTTGTTGTTAAGGGGTGATCATTATTCTCCTAAAAATTACTTCAACTTAACATAAACTCTTTGTTGATGCGAAAAAAAGGATTAAAAAATCTTTTTATGTAGTCACTTTTTAATTTTTTAATGTGTTTGAGTGTAGAAAGAGTTTATTAGGTGTGTTATTTTTTTTGGGTTTGCTATTAAGATTTTGATGTGCCCTAAACGATATATTATAAAATTCGTTTGCTGAAATTCTTTTAAATAACGATGATTTTTAATTTAAAAAAAAACACTTTTTAAGAAATGTCCTAAAGAAACGCCATATTTCTTCTTCTTGTGTCGATGGTTGTTGTGATGGTTGTTCGAATGTACTTCTGAAGCAACTTCCGTTGGTGACTGTTGAAATTGTATACTGCTTTCCCACTGCTTATTTCTCGCTCTACTTATCTGGTGTTTGTTCAAGTGTATATGAAACTTGCAAGCAGTTTCTTTACTTTATAGGTGTCATCGTTTCTGCGAATAACTAAAATTTTTACTTTCTTTGAGGTTGAGAAAAAATTCTGGAAAAAAATATTAATTTCGTGGCCTTCTTTATTTCTCGTTTTCATTGCTGTGGAGAAACTATCGAAGGTGCTCATGACATTTCTTTTGCACAAGGAAAGGACATAGGACTTCTCATCTCAAAATTGAATTGTTGAATTTAAAATTGGCAACTCGACAAACGGCTTTACAAAATTTCATTTCGTTTTTTGTTAGATGAAACTGTTGTGCCAATTCTATCAGGTTAACATTCAAAAAGTTACCCTTTATTATCATTGGTTCAATTTAGGGACAGAGGGGACTGCAGAAACCTAAGGCTATAGAATTATCTTGTACTTGCTACCCGTTTTCATAACCGCCGCCCGTCGAAATACCTTTAAGGAGAAGTGGAGAAACGAAGACATCCTCAAGAACATTGATCTACGAATATTGACCGACCGGCGCCAAAACATCAGAGAGCGTCGGGAAGGAGCCTATTTAGAGAACATTACATACCAATTCACTGCCCTCGCACCTTCCGGCACATGGTAATGTTTTCCAAGCGCAAGTATTAGCAATCCTTAAGGCCTGCCAAACAATGAACCTTGGACCTACACAAGAATGTTGAATTGGGATTTTAATAGGGCCTTCTCACACGGTGCCATATTAATGGCAAGTAGAACCGGTTTTATAGATGAGAGAGCGGAGGGAACGGAAGAAATTTACGAACAAAACCGGTTTTACTCAACACACATATGGCATCGTCTGAACTGGATCATAGATAACCAAACCTCTATAAGCTCTAGGTTCAGTGATAACGCGGCCCGAGCTATTAGAGTGACGAAGAGCTGAGCTAGATAGCCTAGAAGGCACAAGGTGTCTTTAGTCTTGGTTCCCGGGCAAAAAAAAATAATTTCCGTCCACAAGGCACAAGCATGTTTGCCCCTGTAACTTCCTTTTTTGTGGCTTTTTTACGACCACAAAAAGCACGTGAATACATAATTTTGAATACTTTTTGTGAAATTTGATTTATTTATACTTCTAAAGGCTAGTACAGACTAGTAGACCATGTTGAGAGATTTGTATCTAGACCGTCTACGGACGGTCTATAGACCATGTCTATAGCCCGTCTATGGAGACCGTACTTTGTCTCGTCTAGTGTCCACACTGTGATTTGAATTTAGTCTCCGTCAGTCCATAAGGGAGGACTGGTTTGACCACATTTCAAAAAAAAAAGTTTAAACACTGTAAATAAAAACGTCCGAAGCACACACTCGGTAGTTGGAGAAAGAGAGGGACGTGTCTCGCATCTCGTCGTGAGGTCTACGCTGGCGAAATATTGCGCGATTTGTCTACCGTTGCACATGGTCTCCCATTCCGATCGGGAGACCGTAGAGACCTGCGATTTTTGGTCTCGCAACAGATTCGTAGACGGCAATTGGTCTATAGACATGGCTATGTAGACAACTCTAGACATGTCTCGGAGACCAAAATCGCTCAACATGTCTACAAGTGTGTACTAGCCTTAAAGGATGTGATATTTTTTCGGAGACAATTTTGGTACCAGAAATTAACACAATTTGAGATTAGAGAAAAGACTCTTCGCTATTCAGAAATATTTGAAGAAATTTATTTATTTATTATTTTGTCAAACAAGGCACACTTAAGCTATATACCGAAAAAATATAAGAAATTATTATGGTGAAGGTATAAAATATATGAGTTGGAGGAACTGGAGACCCCAAGAAACCTCTGCTGGTTTACCAATGGGTTAAAGATGGGGCAGGGAACAGGAGTTTCCTAACAGTACTTAACTCCAAGGTCGCAATTGCAATGGGAAGATGGCCCTCTCTTTTCCAGACTGAAATAAACAAAATTTTGGCCGCGTTTATATGCAAGGGCCGAACCGGTCCAAATTACCAAAAAATATCCAAAAAAACTCCGCATAAACGAGCACGGGATCGAAAATGCGGGCTTTCTTTGACCTTTTTGGTACTTAGGACCGGTTCGGTACCGGTTTGGTCCCTGCACATAAATGCGGTCATTGAGACCTCCGGTAGGCTCAAGCTTAAAAAGGTTTGAAAGGCACCAACATAAGGCCCGCTGCGCAGTATCGTCGTGTTACTCCGCGTTCGTCGAACAGCGTTGCCCGAACGACGAACGACTTACACGTTCTATACTTGTTGTTTAGATCGCATACCATGGACGAAGATACTTTGTTGGCAGTAGCGGCGGTTCTTGTTGCAAAAAATTGTAGCAAAAAAAAGTGTATGGTGCAAACCCTTTTTGTGTACAACAGGTACATACTTCACTGCTTAACGACAAACGTCGATACACAATTTTCATCCACACTATCGTCGAACAGCGTACAGCGAACGGAGAAAAATCAAAATAGATTTGATTGTTCGCTGTGACGAAAAACGCGGCGGGCGTTGCCATCAACAGCTACACTGCAATTTTCTATCGTCGTTCATCATTCAGACAACGCTGGTCGACGAACGCGGAGTAAAACGCCGATAGTGTGTAATGGGCTTTAGTGTGTAATGGGCTGCCATCAGTACATTCTCACCGTGGAAGCATTCCTCCAAAATAGTTGCATGGTGGTTTGATGTACTACAGAGCCTGATCAGGAAGAATAGGTCTCGCTGGGTTCCGTACACTGGAGTATCGAGGGTAATAAGGTTGCGGACTGACTCGCAAGAGAGGGGTATGAAACGCTGGTTTGGGCCCTGAAACTTTCTGTGGCATCTCATCTCATAGTCCACCTCCATGTCACTTACTGAGATAAGGGACTGAACTTAACCTATTGGGTTAAGTCCCAGCTCTTAGACAGGCTAAACAGCTAAGAAGAACCTTTAAATCATATAAGAGGTAAATGGCCTTTTCAGATCGCCTGCATAAAATAGTGCGGAATCTTCGCTAATTTCTCGGACAAGCCGAAGGAGAAAAACATTAAATAGAACAAGGCAAAAATGACTACCTTGAGGAACACCGGAACTTTGATTTAATTTGAAAGAAATTCTTGAAATCTGATAACCTGTGTTCTTCCATTGAGATACTGGATCTTATCCATTCAAGGGCCGAACGTGATATTTCAAATTTTAATACTTTAGAAATGAAAATATGGCCTTTGATGGCAAAAATGTGTCGATTCTATTACTTTTTATATAATTTTCTTTAGTAAGCTTGAAATATACAAAAATGAGATAAAAAAAATCAAACTGACCTCTAATCCCACTCGATATTTTCTTAAATACCCTTTAAGTTACTGTAATTAATTACAATGTTACAAATAATTTTCAAGACAAAAACCAGAACACAGAAAAACCACTTATTACACATTCATCAAAACTCCCATATATAAGTGACCTATGGCACAAATTCCATGAAACAAAACAATTTCTCGATTACACATATTAACCCCACGAGTAGCAATTAAATACAATACAATATTAAAAAAAAAGTTCAAATCTTAAAGAATTTTTAATTACATTTTCTGAAGTACTTGATTGAAGAAAAAAAACGTATTAAAAGGTATAATCAGTGATTATTTGTTTTTTTTTGTGATCGCGTATTTATGATATATAAAGATAAAGTTTTGAAACGTTCATAATACAAATTGGCAGAATTTCGTGTATGTATTTTTAAAAATAAATTACATAATTTTGTTTATGTATTTTATTTTGTTTTATGCTCACCTTTTCGAGACTATTTTAAAAATATATCGATTTATATATGTATGTATGCTGCAATTCATTATCGATCTTTGCCAAAAACAAAAATTTTAAGATTTATTTAAAAAAATTTGAAATTTTATAGAGAAATTCATGAAATATATCGATTTATATTTCCGGTGTCTTCAGCCCACTTGCAATATAATTATTGGCAGTTTTAGAAAAATTTTATAAATTAAATTTTTGTAGGTAGTAGTAATTAATGTTGATTTATTATTAATCATGTTTTTTATTTGTAATTTTAAATTACTCATGCTATTTTTTTTGTGTGTTCATTATTTATTGCCTAGACTAGAAGTGAAGAGATATCGATATTTGTACAGCTCTTGGCATAGCCCAGATGCATATAATTTTATCTATTTGCTATTAAATATGATAAGAATATTATCGGGAGCTGAGCTTTTATAAATCTATTTTTTTTGTTCATTTTAAATGGATTGTAAAATATATTTATAGAGAAAGATATATCGTTGTAAAGACACCACCACAGTAGTTAACAAACAAATAAAAAAAAACATATTTACTGAAAGAAAATTTTTTTTATCAAACCCCCGGGTAAATGCTTGTGTATGTAGGGTAGACAGAAATGTGTAGAAGGCTTGCACCCTCGCACATAAAATGCATCCCAGGTAAAATACTTTCGGAGACACATCCAGAGAAGTGTATTGGTTGGAACTTTTACGATTTCATATTGTATTTAGAAAAAAAATTCTCTCCTTTTTTTTTGTTATAGTGTAAGTGTGTGATAGTATTAAATTCATAGCCTCAAGGATAATGTCATGCCATTTGAATTTTTTTGTAAAAATATTAAAACTGATTTTTTTAATTCTCACCTTTTTTGTCTTTTTTTTTTTAAGTTTTGTGTAAAGTTGTTACGTTTTTATATTACAAAAAAAAAAAAATAAATAAATAAATAAATTTTTCTTTTGTTGAAAAGTGATATCCAAAAAAAATATCAGGTATTTTTAACGCCACAAAAAACAAATCAAAAAATCGTTTTTTTCGATATTCTCAAAATTAGCTGCTGAACATTAATATGTAAATTAATTCTAAAACAGCCAACAGCCTCTGGAGTGGAACAGAAACACTTGTTCACTTTTTTCACTTTTTTCACATACACACTTATTTTTTTTATTTTTTTTTTTTAAATTCTTGTTTAAATTATTTTGTATAATTCACAATCAGGTAGCAAAGCACCTAATCAAATCTAACTACACACAATTGGCGGCTTTAAACTTCACACCTTTTATTATTTATCATATAAACTGCATCGATCATTCTTCGATAACTTTATATTGCCTCTTATCTTAATTTACACCTTATTATTATTATTTTTTTATCTTATTTTTTATTTACTATTATTTATTTTCTTTTTACATTTAATTCGGAATAAACAACGAAAAAAAAACTGAAATTATGATCATGCAACGAAACAACGAACTTCTTCTACTATATTTCTTCTTCTATCTTGGTCTAACCTGCCCCGATCGTGTAACCCGATTAAACAACAAGATCTGGTTTGCTGCTCTGGTATCTATAAAAATCTTATCCAAATAGAGATTCAACACCACCCACTATATACTGATTGTGTTGCGAGAAGCTTTACGATATGTGCGTTGATTTGAGAGCAAAGTGTTACAGCAGACTGATGGAACACAAGTCGACTACTGTCTTCGAAGTTCGCCATTGAAAGTTTGTGTTTTTTGGGAAAGAGCTTTGCACGAAAAAGCCCAGCCATGAACAGCAGCCCCATCATCATCATCATGGTACTATAATACATCGACATAGTAGGTACAGACTCTAGAAATTGTACAAAATATATAGAACAATGCCAAGGCAAGGAAGCGACAGAAAAACAAAAATTCAGTACGGATGCTGTACTTTTAGTATGGAGTGTACTCTTCCGCCGGGGAGATAGAAACTATATATTCACCGGAGGTTGATGACTTCTTAGTGTAGGACAACCGGCGCGAAGTTTGTTTATTTATTGGTGCTATGATACCTGTATCCGTTCAACGGAACTGTTTGGTCCGGAATTGAGGTCTATAACCAAAGGGGGTGTGATATGTGTTCTGTGTTAGCCCAGTGGCTTGGTCAGTACCTATACTATCTACTTCAAATTTCCTGGACCTGCTTGAAATTTGTAAAAAAAAAAAAACCTCACAAAAGCAAAATCTGCATTAGGTACATTCCACAAAAACCACTCGTCTGCCACTCTCTCTTTATAACTCTCGAAAAACCACATGAAATTCCAGCATCAAAAAGGACCAACGTAACATGGCTTGGCTAGTCTATTTCTTCGTCCTTCACTTATTAGTATTCATCCCACAACCACCCTAACCCCCAAAAAAAAACGTCCCACAATAGCATCTCCACTAAAAACAGAGAATAGAAACTGCATCGGAACTTGCCATAAAAGACAAGGACTTGGACCCTTGGATTTTTTTTTATGCTCTGTTGCATTTTTTGTTTGGGTTCCACAACACAACCACCCATCTTCCTCTCGAAGGATATGCGCGCACTTGTGGAGGCGGAAAAGCTCTACTTTTTGTATCCTGTGTACGCTGCAAAAGCTCTTCCCAACCATGGAACTCCATTTATTTCGGTGGTTTCAACTACTATAACGGAACAAAAGTTTTCGGCGATATAAACTGTAGTTATGTAATTCTGTTTAAAGGGTAAGAAGAACGGGGTTGAACCCTCTCTACTCTAGTAAGGGTTGGCTGCTGGTTGAGAAAGTGTTATAGGGTATATGCTCTGTTCTTCAAAGGCAATGCACCAATTTTCCGTACGTTTACTTCTTCAACGGTGTTTGAGAATGTCTATTTATGTTTTAGTGTTGGAGAATATACACATATATATACTGGATAAGAACCTTTGTGCCACACATCAGCATTTTTGTGGGTTTTGTTAAGGGTTCACTTTTATTTAGTAAATATAAAAATTTTTTTTTTTTATTTTTTTGAAGGTAAAATATCTTGGGGTTAAACATATAACAAATGCCGGTGAATGAAAGTTATGCAAGAATTTTTAGTGCACACAGAAAAAAGGTGGAATGAAATGAATTTTACTTTATTGTGGGTTTATACAAAAAATAAAATGGATTTTAGTAATTTAATTTACTACAAAAAAAACACTTTCTTTATCATTTCTGTACCTTTATGTACTTTTATTACCACCAGTACCTACATACATACAAACCCTGATATTTCTCCTTGGTTTTTTTTTGTTAAAAATAAACGAAAAAAAATCAAAACCTTATTTTTTACTTTTAATTTTTTTCACAACAATTCTAACCAAGATGGTGTTAATTAGCACCTTGACGTTGTGAAGAGGGTATTATACTGTCTGGGCTATTGTTAAAAACCGGCGGAAAATAAATTAATTAGGCGCGGCTCAAAACAAGCGAAAATAATTCATTACGTTTAGCTGCTGTTGAAGACAAGCACAGGCCGATGTCTACTCTCAAAATCAATGTAATACAGGAGAAAGAAAAAGGTATCTTCTTATATAGCTTTGAAAATGAATATGAGAAGACCTCTCAACGCTTGTCAGAAAAAAAATAAAATTTGTTTGTTAAAATGATCTTAAAAAGATAAAACCGTGGATTGTATGAATGTTTTTTTTTCTTGGTAAAATGGTAGATTACTAAAAGGATCAAAAGGGTTGTTTTTTTAGGTGTTATTGAAATAATAAGGTTGATTTTTTTTGGTATTATTTGTGAATGTAGAATTTTTTTGCGTATTTTGAAAGATTTATTTAATGATTTTTGATGTTTATTGAATGTGTTGAACTTTAACAGAATTACTTGAAGTCATATACATCAACGAAGTTAACCCTAAATTGTAATTTTATCGTAAACATCAACCAAGATTATCTCAGACAAAATCTAGGATTAAAGGTAAGATAATTACATCTTGGTTTGCCATGTGTAAAATTTCGAAATGCAAGGTTTTTCAATATCAAATCTGACAGCACTACTACTAGAGGCCACGCCATAAAAGAAGGGAAACTCAAAATCATGTTTGTTTTCTTGCGCAGTGAGAGTTTCAAGTCACCACAAGAGAGTGACGTCACTCTGTTTGTTTAAAAACGCAAATTAGCGGTTCATTTATATTCTCTACACGCGGTGATATAGAGAAAGATTTGGCAGTTAATGACAGTAGTGTTGGTAGATCCCACATCATAAAATATTTCCTTTGTTTTATGATGCGGGCTATACCAGCACTACTAGATATCATTAACTGCCAAATCTTTCTCTATATCATCGCTGTCTAATAGCAGCTCTTGTGAGCTAGAGCCCTCCTATCCTGCTTGTGAGCTCGAGTGAGAGATATAGGCAAAAACTTTGACATAAAGTGAGAGCAGTATAAAGAAAAGTTTGGCTAGTGCTCTGGAAATATCAAATATTGCCCAGCACTGCTCTTGAGGGAGCCTTCGATAATACATCTTGTGACATTATAGCAAGAGCTCTACAAAGACAAGATCTAGAAGAAACTTCCTGTGAGTGGACTGATACTATGTTGAGAAGTCCTAAATTAAAAGGAACTGAGTTAGAGAATCCTCTGAAGGGCATTACGGCAAAGGAATGTCCGCATGAAGGAGTTATATCTGAGTTTTATTTCCGCTCCTGTGTTGCCTTGTTGTAGATTAACTCCTAGAACTATTAGGTGCTCAAACTTTTTCGTCCAGGGTTACGCAAACGATATTGTCCTTGTGATAATGAAGAAAATAGGGTTATGTAACTAGGTTGTTACGTGGCAGGGTGGTTCTATTTATGAAGTTTCAGAGTGGTAGCATAGAACCATGCTTAATAGTTTTTACGAAATTGAGCAAGATACAGAGAATGGCTTATCCGTCAACTATCTGCATCTCGCCGGCAGCAGCGCAGGAAGCTCTACTCAACTTTGAACTGTGCCTTTTTTTAGTATAGAAGTCCGCGATATCGTTCGAGCAGGTCAAGGCTTTTGATAAATCCTAAACTTTCCGTGAGAGTAGGGACCTCCGATTGGAGGAAATTCAATCTCCTCCTCGCAGTAGCCTCACAGTCGCACAGCAAGTGGTCCGCAGTTTCGGGAGCCGTCCGACAGTTACAATAACCTAACATCGCTATTCTGCTTAAATGATAATTGAATTGAATTGTTGCCCGTCAGGAGTTCTTTTAGTTATTCTTTTTAGATCCCACATCTTTTAATTTAAGAGTTTTTCCGCTTTACCTTGATCGTTTTAAATGAATCTTTTAGCTTGACGAATTCCTGGGTCCTTGAAGCTATGAAGAAATAACTGGTCGACCCTATTCCTGATGGCCGATCTTCCCTGATAGCTGGTTAAGCTGTAGAAAGGTTCCGAACCAATTAGTGAAGAATTCCTACTCTAGCCAAGGTAGTCTTTGATGACTCTCCGAAAAACGATGTTAGAGCTATTTCGAGCTATTTTCATACAAGTTCCATTATCGGTTTCTGAACCGTCCGTATACCAAAAAGCCACCGACTACTGGTAGTAAAAAAGGCGTGTTTCTTTTTCCTGGTGTAGCTACACCGGTGTAATTTGAAGTAGTTCCAACTACCCCAGCTCATATATTGGAGTAGATGATTCGAGTAGTTCAATTTTTTTTGCAAAAGATGGCGCCTGCAAAATTTTAAGGTTTTGTTATTCACCTTTTTCGGTTACATCAATCACTTAAACTCGTTTTTTGAAGTTGTCATTTAATAACACCATTGATAAAACCGAAATTATTCTAAACGAATAAAAGAAATTCAAATAAATTAAATATGTCCAAAGAAATGGTGTTAAAAAAAATATGGAAACTCCCATTTATATGCAATTGATTATTACTTTGAGGTTATAAACTACACTGAAATAAAAAAATGCGTTTCATTTTCCAACTACTCTAGAGTACACTGGTGTAGCTACACCAGGAAAGAGAAACACGCTTAACGAGTGACTCCTAACCTAGGACTTTCACATTAAAAAAACTTGTGAATAGTGGTCGCTTAGTTGTTACGCCATCTATCGGAAAAACGCCAGGAACTTTTTCTTTACCTAATACATGAGGATGTTTGCTTCTGGAGTAAAACCTTTTTTTTGGCAAAGCTCTACTTTTCCAACTTCGCCTATCTCCATTTACTAAAAAAATTTTTGAGTATGCATCCACATGTATTAAGGTCCAAATGGAGGTATGGACATCGTGGAAGTGACTGAGTGGGATATTCTGTCTTGTGTGAAAAAATGTCTGAAGATGCAGAAGTGTGTTAATTATACGCTTTATATTAGCTTGACCTGTATGTTGAATGTTGTATGTTGTATGTTGTATGTTGTATGTTTCATGTAAACAAATCTTGCAATTTCATTTTGACTTACTTCTAGGTAACGGATCAACTTCAAATTTTGCACATATGTATAGTTCGCGTGACAATGCAATCTGACCATTTTGTAAAAAATCAAGATGGCGGTTCCAAGATGGCGGCCGAATTTTGCAATTGTGCTCCCCGACCCCCGACATGGGTATCAAATGAAAGAGTATTACAAGTAGAATACAATTAGCTATGTGGCGTTATTCAAAATTCAAAATGACGGCCAACAAAAATTGGCGGACTACCATTTTCTTTACAACCCACTCGATATGGGTATCAAATGAAAGGAAATGACAAGTAGAATACTATTAGCTCTGTAGCGTCGTTGAAAATTCAAAATGTGCGCCAACACAAAATGGCGGACTACCTTTTCCTTTACAACACCCTCGGTATGGGTATCAAATGAAAGTGTACGACGAGTATAGTACAGTAAACTGTGTGACGTCTTTTTAAATCCAATATGGCGGTCACTACAAAATGGCGGAAGACATATAATAGACTAAAAAATAGAAAATAAAAAATATATAGTTTAAAAAAACTAAAAAATACGCTTTGATTTTAAAATGAACTAAAAAGTAAAAAATAATTTTGAATGTAAAGTTTCTATTGCTCCAGCCAGAATATGGAAACAACCTACCTTTCGAAATGTAAAAAGCGTGGGCTGCTAGCGAAAATTTCCGGTGTTAATAAAATAAGAATATAGGAAGAGAGTCCCACGCTGTTTTACATTTCGAAAGGTAGGTTGTTTCCATATTCTGGCTGGAGCAATAGAAACTTTACATTCAAAATTATTTTTTACTTTTTAGTTCATTTTAAAATCAAAGCGTATTTTTTAGTTTTTTTAAACTATATATTTTTTTTTTAGTTCAAAATCACTGTGGCTATATGTGAGGCAAAACTGTCACATTCCAACACTGGCGATCACCAATGATCTTGAGAAAGCCGTCTTGAACCTTGCCTATTCACGCTGTTTTCTAGGCTTTAGCTCAGATAACCAAGTTATATTCAGCCCATGCCTTAACTAAACAGATTCTTGCGTCACCAATCAACAATGAGTTATATCTCTCTGTTGATTGAATTTGATATCAGTTCACGATCAAGAAGGCAAGATCTACCACGCGCTTGGCTTGCATTATTAAACGTATAAGGATAACGCGAAGTAGATATCGTCAATAGCGATGCTGTGAAGTGGATTAGAAAGGACAAAAAGAAGTTCATTTATAAAGATCAAGAATAATGCAGGTACCATAATTGAGCCTTAGGGAACACCGTCTTCACTTTTTACAGCAATTTCATGACCTCTATCCTGAGACTGCCTGTAAGCATACTGCTTGCTTACGTTAGGCAATTCCTTCACTTTCACTTTCCGACATTGTACTCAGCGATATAGAGCCGTCGACTGCACAAAGGGACTTACCCCTGAGCTCTAGTCTTCCACACAGAAAATATAGATTGCATCTTAAAACTTTACCAAAATGGAATAAAATCTCCCACCAAAATCCTATGACGTTGACAAATATGCTAAAATTTTCAAGACCTGCTAATGCCGACCCTCAACTAATCTCATGTCTTAATATAACAAAAACGGGCGACTGACTACACATGATAACTTAGCAACAGCACAACAAAGAATACCTTAAAATATAGATTTACGCACTTCCAAACGGGATTTACTTTCGGCACAAACATTTAAATGAAGGTACATTCGATATGATATGGAAGAGTTATATTGGCCTCGCTTTCATCACATCTTAATCCTGTTTTTGTCAGTAGCTTTAATCCTGCCTTCAAAATTCTGACTGATGTAAAAAGCCTCATTTTGGAGCCCCTTTCATTATGTATAACTTCCGTTTCCCATTATTTCCATGAATTACAAATTTCCACACAAAATCCCCTACATCCCAACCCCCACCCAGTGTATTCCGAACCTCCTTGCATTATATCATCGTTAGCCACAAATTTACGTAAGTCCGTATCGCAACAATTTTTGGGGATTTTTTTTTCTTCGTACATTTTGAATATTCGTCATGGTATTCCCAATGTGTACAGAATCAATGCAAAAACCATGTATGACGTTATCCAATTACCCTAGATAAACTGTGTGTGTCCCCCCCACCAAAAAACATATTTCAAAACATTTCCCTTTTGTCATATCTGGTTTTTGGTGGGTGTCGCGCGCTGCTGGTGAAATTTTTATTTTTGTTTGCTAGCGCATAAATTTTACATAAAACACACTTTGTTATTGTGAACGGGCTTCTATAGTTGATGCTACAAATTAGAACGTGAATTCTGTGTCTCATTTCTAAATAGAAAAAATCTGAATTGCAAAATTATAGAACGAAAAATTGAAATTTTTTTTCTGTTTGCTGATAATATTTTGAGTGAGTTCACAAAGTTTCAGGAAATTCAATTATCGAATTGGAGAGAAATTGACTTTATTCATAGAAACATGTAATGGCATGAAATGTGTGCGATTAATTCGTGGAAATATTCAAAAAAAAAAGTTTATGTTAAAATTATCTCAATTTTGGAGGGAAATTGAACGTATTGATACTGAAAAAAGATATTAAATTGCCAATCATGACATTGCTTTTAAATTTATTTATATTTTGATGTCTGCAAATGGCAAGTGCTGTCACTGAATTTTATATTTTCGTTGGGATAAAGGTAGAGAAAAATTTAAAAAAAAAATTTGTTATCAAAGTTGAAGTTTCATAGTAGTTATTAAAATAATATCAGTTTTTGACGTGTGTACACTGCGTGGAAAAAACAGAAAAAATAACGAATTTCATAGGAATAGCGTTTTTCGTATATTTTTTACTTGTTTTTTATTTTACTGGATAACAAATTGGATTTAGTTCAGAATAAACTGACAATAGCAAGATTCGCTTAAAAAATTTCGTTGGAATTCGGATATGCAATCATAGTTTTACGCAGGCTCAAAAAATTTTAAATGAATCTGCCATACTATCACCCGAATGTTCCATTCACTTAAAAAAAGGAGTTTATAGGTGCCATAAAGATCTCAAAGTTATTCAATTCACCCAACAACATTCCCCTAAGGTTCTAAAAAGTATGTCTTACCTTTGGCTAAAACCGGCTCTACACGATGCTGTGAACGTTTGATTCGAATGTTGGCCTCCAATGTTGGAGTGATACCCATCACAGGCCGGACGTGACCAAATATGAACGTTGGACGCTTGACATTGGACATTCGTAGTTCGTGCATCTGCCACGCTATGCGTCCTACCATCAAGCGCACAACGTTGGAGGGTGTTCATAGCATCGTGTAAAGCCGGCTTAAGCCTTCGTGCAAAATCTTTGCCCCATCGTTCCGGAATCTTGGAAACACTAGCTCATGTTGGTCCTGTAACCATGAAAGTCGACAATAACTATCAGAGAGTACCAATTAGGGTTTGATTCCTTCCTGCCAACATTTATTGAAACATACCTCATTAATATTAAATTTAATTTCAAAAACTGAATCCAAGAAACTTTAGTGCACCATTTCCACCATTACGTAAAATTAAAGGCCAGTTTACATACCAAACGCAAAGTGGAAACTTTCGTGCAACAGACAGAAAAGCATACAAATTTCTATGGGATAATAGAGCTCCAGAGCTGCATTTCCACTTTACGTTTGGGATGTAAACTGGTGTTAAAAGACAAAAATTAGAAGACAAAGTACCTTGCCGTGGAGTGGAATCGAACCACGGTCCTCTCGAAAGGTAGTCGGGCGCCTTTTTATTCTTGTAATCGATGAATTCGTAATTTCTTCTATCATTGGCCCTTTGAGCTACCAATCAACCACTCTTCCGGCTTATCGATGATTGGTGATCTCTTATTGCTAATTGTAAGGCCAAGTCTTTTAGTCTTGACGCATGATCTTCCATTTCTCCACCTAGACTGGATCCTGGTATTGAAAAGAAATGAATGGTCTGGTCATATACCTACCTTTTGATCTACAGGCCGATATGTCTTCTAAACATGCTTCTGCTCCCGTTTCGAATGGGTGATATATATAACAGACTGCTCCCAAGCGCCCAGAGGAAAGGCGGCTGGTCAGAAAGGAAATTCAGCTTCAGGAAGGTTAGACCGACAACGGATGCCGTCAAAATGGTGACTAGCCTAGCCAGCGCCGCAATGGATGTGAAAAGGAGTTCTGCAATCATAAACCTTGACGTGAAAAATGCTTTCAACATCGTAAGTAAGATATCTATATATATAAAAGTGAAAGTAAATGTTCAATAGACTCCGAAACCGCTCATCCGATTGGCCTAAATTTTTGTATATAGGGGTCTATTTTGCTCTATCTCGAACACTTCGGGTGGCTGTAGTGTACCGATATCCGTAAAATTCGAACTTTTGTATGGGAGGTACTCTTCGAATTACTGCTAAAGAGCTCAGATCTATATTATTTTGGTTTTTTCCGAAAAAAATACGATTCCCAAAGTTTCAGATCGATCGGTCCAAATTTAAAATGGCGGCCAACACAAAATGGCGGATTAACTTTTTCTTTGCAAGCCATTCGGTATGGGTATCAAATGAAAGGGTATGACAAGTAGAATATTATTAGCTCTGTGTGGAGTCATTCCAAATTCAAAATTCATATCACCTGATTACTACTATTGGTTTATGGGTGCAGCATAGGCGCACCGGGTCCCAGCTAGTTGTTGATAAAACTGGACACACCGAAGTATCTAGTGCTAGAATTGAGCAGGTCATTCGAAGCAAGCCCATACTTAGTTATCTGGGAGTGATGATTGATCGAAGGCTTAACTTCGGGGTGCATTTGGCGGGTGGATGCTGCCCCAGGCCAAGCCAACCCATCTTTATCACGAAAGTGGTTAACTATGCAGCGCCAGCGTGGGCAGGTTTTGGACAGAACGGTTAATAGGAGAAAAATAATATCTACCTATCGGCTAAGTGCCCTTCAAACATGCTGTACGTACCGTACTACGTCCGATGAAGCAGCATGTGTCATACCAGGAATTGACCCCATTGATATTCTGGCGACGGAGAGTAGGAACTTGTAAGACCTGGAATATGCAACGGAGACCCCAAGGCAGTGCAATATATTCGGGCGTGCGGCCAGTCCATCGCATCATGGCAGAGCTGGTGGTACAAGTCTACTAAGGGCCAATGACCCATAGACTCATACCAAATGTGAAGAAGTGGGTTATGAGGAAACATGACGAAGGCAGTTACTACCTGAATGGGCCCCACTGCTTCACGCTGAAGGGCATCCACAATATGAAGCTCAAAGAAATTGAGAAATTTAAAGAAATGTGAACATAGGTAGCAGCTGATCCAGCTCCGTCACGCAATGCCGTAAGACGAGGAAGCGGTGGGAATGAAAAATAAGAAGGAGGTGTTTTTTAGGCAGGGCTAGAGACCCGCAGAACCAAAGAGCAGGAGCTTCTCGGAAGAATGCTGTCCACCTTCCGTGTAGCCAGTGAATTGGGTAGCGGTCTTCGTAAAGAGAGCAGAGGTGGTACGTCACCGTAAGCCCCACTATTCTGGTGAGCATCCCTTCAAGAGACCTTTTTAAGGGTCACGTTGGTGGTGCAAGGCCGAAGTAATGCCTTTTCGGCTCGTACCAGTCAGGACTCAAACGTCATTCAAAAGGCATGATAATTTTAGTTAGTAGGAACCTGCCCCCAGGGTTTTCTCCTGTCTCCCGAGTAAAAATAATTAATTTATATATTTACGCGCAAACCAAGTACAGACGTACTTATATTTTTACAAGTATATATGCGCCCGTAACTAGAACGCATAGCGAACAAATTCGCCCGGTTTTATTATGACACGCCTCTGTTACAGATATTAATGTATTCCTAATTGACCATTTCAAACGCGAGTGTAATTTTACCAGCGGTCCTCCAACTAAGTACTAACCACATCCAATGCTGCTTGACCTATGCAATCAAACGAAAACTGGTCTATCGAGTGTCCTAATGGAACCGTTTATGATCACCAAGACAATGGCTCGTTTTCCTGGACCTGTACAATTTTTTAACGCTATAATTTTGCTTCTTTAGTCTAGACCGTGCCACACTCCAAGGTAAAATCGGTCCTTGGATCGATTCCACTCATCATCACTGGCACTACAGCATTCTGTGAGGCTTGGCCTCCCAAAGAATCTGCTTCTATTGTTCTCAGTCTTGCGTGCGCACCGGTTTCCACCTAGTAGATAAATATGCTTATTGAAAAAGAGAGTTCCCATAGAAATTGCAAGAGATAAGACTCTGCAGAAATCACTTAACTATTTCCAATAGATCGATCGAATCAAGTATCAAAAGTGACATTTACACAAAGATTTTGTTCAGATTTAATATTATCTTGTATGGTATCCTTGTAGCATGTCCTCACATAGAGAAATATCGCCTCCACACCCACTCAATCCCAATCACAAAACTAAAACATAAAGAAGAAGATACATCATCCATATTTAAGAGCCCATACATAATGTGACGGCAACAGGTGTCATATTAATTAAGGATACATTTTGAAGAGAGTGAACAAATGATATAATCTTAAGATAATAAATAACGGTAAACATTGTTTACAAGCCTCTGCCAGTGGCATACAACAATACATCCCCCATACCCCCCTCCCCCACCCTAGGTCCAGGGCAATATCCCCAGCTGTGCATGAGAGCACACAAATGAATTATTTGATTATTATGTAAAATGACCCACATATCATGTCAAAGCATAAAGCGTCCTCTCGTGTCCTTGGGTTAATCTGGAAAACAGGATTATGCTAAAATGTGCTAAAACTTTGGACAGGCTTTCCTGCCTGTCACGTTCGTAGTGTAGCGCTAGCATTTTGTTGTGGAAAGCTAAACAAAACCGACAGCGCGACTCAACAAGGACAAGAAACCATAGTGAAATGTTTGTTGGGCAGAATGCGGTGCCGAGGGTGCAAAGAGGGTGCCAAGGGTGCAGGTGATATATCCTCCTTTAATCAATGCGTCGTCCTCGCACCATCAGCTGCCGTGCAATTCCTTTTTGGCCCCGTGAGTAAGTAAATTGATGGCGAAAGGTCGATTTAATGAGGATAGGTAACCTTGCGTGCAGCATAAACATGACGTCACTCCTGAACTTTGCATGCCCCCGAAACATATAGGGGTGTGTGCGCGAATGGGTGTAAAGGGAATGGCTACTATATACAGCCCAAGCAAAGCATAAGGAAAAATTATAGGCTCACCTGGATTATGGAGGCCCATTTTAACTGGCAGATAGCATTCCGCTGTTTTGGGTAAATTTATTGGATGCTTGCCTGTCGATTTCGCCTTGAGTTTCGCGATTTCGCTCACACAAAAGGCGGGAATTAAAACGCAATGAATGGCCGCTTTGATAGGACCCAACCGAATCAATCTTTTTATTTCGGAGGAAAGAGAGGCGGTAAGGTTGCAAATAAATTTCAGCTAGAGCTCAACACCGTTTGAAACGTTATCCTTTAATCTAAAGGAGCAGTTGAAAGTTTTGGTGTTTGGTAATAAATTTATGCGTGCCGCGGCGTCATTGGTAGAATACAAACACACACACACAACATGCAAAATAATCTGTCCTTTGTCAGTGTCATATAAATTGGATCCTGCCCATCAATTAAAGAGGACTTTCAGATACCGCGTAGCACGGACTCCTTCTAACTATTAGACATCGCCAAAACGCTTCTACGTAATTAAACAAACTTCACCGGCGAAAATGTTTAAATTAACAACTACCATTAATGATTAAAGTTTAACTTTATGCTTTTAATTTAAACATTTTTTTTTAGGTTTTATACACTATATAATTACTATGTTCAACAGAGAGTTGGCTCGGCTCGGGCTTGATCGAATTAATTTAGCGCTTATTTTCCATTTTTTATGAGTGTAATTTGGACGGGAGTAAAGCTTTCAAAAGGCTTCAAATATGCACATTAAAAAATACTGGGGGGAAAAAGTTGGGGTTTTTTTTATTAAGTTATTAAACGATGTAACTATAGTCATAAAAAAATCCGATGAAAGTTACTTTAATAAAATTTAAAAAAAAAATAAACATAAAAGCTTACCCATAAATTGCATGTTCACATGTTTTTTTAATGTGTTGACTTACCTGAAAGGAAAAAAAGAAAATAAATTTAGTGAAAAAAATATTTGATTAAATTTAGTGGAAGACAACCTGTTACTAACAGTGTTTAAAACAATCTGGAGCACACAATCTGGACAAAGTAAAATCAGTTAAACAGACCAATAAAAACAGTTTGAGAACCTCAAGGTTAAGGGTAGAACCAGGTGTGAAAAATTAACTAACGATAGTACTGGAAAGAGAATACCATTGAAGCTCAAAGGTAGACCACTCCATTTGTGCTGTCCAATGTTCTATCTAGAGTTTATCGTCGAAAGGATCAGAAAAAGAAAAATGCAAGATCAATGCAACTTCAGATTCACCAACTTCCATCCAATACATATTATCATCGCAACACAACGCTGACTTCGACAATCGAACTGGAGATGGGTTCTTCGTTTATTGGGTTTATAAGCGATGGCAGAAGTGACGGCAGAGAATTGCAGTATAAAGTGAAGAAAAGAAAGAAGGAATGGGGAGGAAAGTGGAAAAACGTAAGACGATGCCGTCATGGGGAATCGAACCACAGACTTTTGGGATGGTAGGCAGGCGCGGGTTGATATTTTATGTGATGTGGAATAGTTTTTACAAGTTTTGCAGTTTTATTGGCTCAGATAACCGTGGAATTTACTAGGTAATGATCAGGGGCGGCGGAGCGCGTGGGGATGGAAGGACAAAAGCCCACGCACTTTCGCGTTTCGCTTTCGGGCAAATCCACACCCAGCATATTTCAAATACACCAATAACCCAGGACATTGGCGAAGGTCCGAACATTTCATACAAAAACTAAATATACATATTATATTCGAGTTATAAGGAACTTAACACACCATAGCCTAAGCTTTTTCAATCCCACCCGGCCTACCATTTAAAACGGGGATTGCCACTTGCAGCGTGTGGGACTCATGCCACATGCCAAATGAGTGGCATGCCGAAACAGGGATTTCCCTTAAGTATCCTTATTCACAAAGCTATAAGTGAGGTATGCCTCATTGCAAACATCTGCCTTACTTGATAAAAATCTTTTAATACCCTTAAGTTTTAGTTTTACTCATACAAAGTCTTAGTTTTTGTTGTTGCATTGCTTCATATTTCAGGCAATTATGTTGGTGACCGTAAAAGGTGCCATTTAGCATACTCAATAGACCGGTTCCAGGTCGATTACAGAGGTGAAGCAGCATTGGACGTGATTAGTACTCAGTTGGGGGACCACATTGGTAAAAAGAGCTTTGCGTTAAAAAATATGAGGCTTTCGACACCGTCGCAGTTATTACCAACATTCCCACTCGAGATCGGGTAGCAATGATTTTTCCTCAAGGGGGCCAAATGGGGTATTCCTTAAGACGAGACACGAATGAGGCAAGGCGTCAGAAGAACTCTGTGGGCCTTATAGGACAATACACACGGAGTCCACATGAGGCAGTGGGGTTAGCCTCATAGGGGCCCTATCTATACCCACCTCCCAAATGCTCGTCGGGCATAACCCCATAGCCAAAGAATTTGAAACCCTATAACTCAACAAACAGCTGGTAAATAAATTGACCAATTAACTTTTTAGATTTGAACGGATTTTAGAGCTTATAGGTGCAAAAAACACCAACCCAAAACCCTATATAGATTTTACGAGAAATGCCAACTCGAATCACGTTTTGTGGGTCCTTTTTTGTCCCTTTGCTGCTTGCTTCCTTACTTCAATTCCTCTAGTTTTCATAAGTAGCTATGGACATAAGATAGCTAGTCCAAGCTTAGGGGTCACCCTTTGTAATATCAGTCCATCATATCGTACTCGTTATGGTGCAATGTCTAGAAGTAAGTTTGGTTCGAAGGAAGGAATAGAGGACTTGACGTTTGCTTTGTATTATGTATTATGTACTATCTAGTGTGTACTGTGCACTATGTATACTATGCACTGCACTACCACCGAAAAATGCGTAAAAGTTTCGCTTCTGTCGGGAGTCCTGCGATTCCACTAATTTTTTGGACTTAACCGATGCAGCAGAAACGAGAATGTCTAAAGAAGCCGGCAACACTGGCTCTCGGACATAATCTGGCCAAAAATAGGACTTCTTCTCGTATTTAATAGTCAAAGTTCAAGAGAGAAATATTATATTTCCATGAGGCAATTTCTAAAGGCCCCCATTCCTATACAGGCCGCCGGCAGGCCATGGCCTGAAAGATTCTCGCCTTGAGGCCAAGTATAACCACACACACACACGCCTATACCGTCATGTCAACTGGATGGGGCCTGAAGTTCAAAAAAACTGACAAAAATCTTTATGTGTATGGGTATTTATCGTCAGTCCGTGCCTGAAGATCTGAGCTTTTATTCAGTCTAAAATTTTCGTTGAGACCATGAATATTTTTGCACTTGAATTAATAACCTCCTACGCTAAACTGTCGTCCTCGCCTGTGTGTATGTAGGGAACCATGAGGTCTCCTGCAGTCCACGGCCTGCCAGACGTATGCCTCAAGTCCTCATCCTCAGTCAGACTGAGTAATGTATGGCCATCATCGGGCGGTACCAGCTGACCTGGCTTAAAAGGCTACGGCCTGCCGGCGGCCCGTTGTGAATGGGGGCCTTAAAGGGGTCATATATAAGGTCGGCTGCGGTCATTCGGAACGCTGAGCGGTGGAGCACTCAGATATTTGCGAGCCAGATCTGTCAATTTGTCTTTTTTTAATTTTGTTTTCCACGAGGCACCACACACACCTACACACATTCGCATTCGCAAAACATTCGCATGACTTGATGCGAATGTCAATGCGAATGTTTAAAATGATGCGAATGAATGCGAATACGAACATTCGTAACATCCCTAGTCCGGAGTACAGTTTGCTCTTACTAGAAAATGATCGTACTCAAAGGATCGGCGTCCGTCATCCGTCCATCTGTATGTCCTTACGCCTAGGGTAGATATTGTATAGATTTTGTCTACATATTAGGAAGTGACCAATTTTGTTGGGGGTATGCCGGTCAGATGATAATAAGTAATTTGGAAGAGTCACCATAATCATAGATACAACAGAAACAGAGCCATTAATATCTAACACCCGCATTCGAATTATAACGTACTTGAGTAGGAATTTTATTTTGTTAAAATTTCTAATTTCTCTCTCTCTCTTCCTAATGTACAAAAACAAATTGAAAAAAAAATCACACACCACCCATTCTGAACAACAAATCCCCTTTAGAAGGAGACATTGAACTTAATATGTCAGTTTATCCGTATTGCAACAATAACCATCCTCCATTTTTCTAAAATTTGTATTTCTTCTATTCTTTCACAAAATTTCCACTCCTAATACACAAGCATCCTCCATCCATGTCAAACAATTCCACACTGTTTACCGCACATGCGAAAACATGAGTTAAGGAAAATGCTTCCATTTAGCACGGAATCCACACAACAGGAAAAAAGATATTCAATGTGGCTTTCCTCTTTTTTTGTTGTGGCAGCAACTTTATGTGGTCTTATCATGAGTATGATACCGATTTCAGACAGGTGTATAACCTCTTTATGGTGCCAAACAGAATTATATAGGGGATCATGTGTTAGGGCAATATCTCCTAAGGCTAAAGGTGAAATTTTCTCATTCTCATATGGCATCATTAAGTTGTGTGTGTGGCAAGAATGAAAAAAATTAATTCAATTTCTTTTCACAGTGGCATTTCCTTAATTCTATATGCCTTAAGCAAAAGTATGCTGGAATATATCTGTAAGAAAGAGCTTTGAATTGGTCTAAAAAAATATGGTACAAAAACATTAAGAAAATTCATCCGTGGTGAAACTACTATTTGGACCCAACAAGTAAATTTTATTATAGAGAAATTTTCACAACATTTTGTGCCCCTCTTAGAAGTAATTTCACGTGTGTGAGGATGTGAATATATTTCAAGGTTTACCACTGAGGCTGGGTTGTTGTTTTTCATCACTCTTAACCCCGGAAGGACATTAACGAAACGATTTATCTCTTCTACAGAAGCACTTTTTCTGAAATACCTTTTTCCCTTTTTCGCATTTTTATCGTAGTCACAATTACAGCCATTATGAGGCTTTCGTGGCTACGGCAAGGGTATGGTAAAAACTCACATTAATTCTACCTGTGAAGTCTCTCCTTCGTTCTAGGGAAATTTTTTCATTTGTCGTTGGTAGATTTTTGTGTGATAAGAATTTGTAGGGAAATTTGTTCTTGCGGTAAAATGTTGACAAAATTTCAACTTTGATCAATTTATTTGCATTTTAATTTTGACTTTTTTCTTAAATTTATTTAATTGACATTTTTAAGTCCTATGGAACATACATTTAATAGGAAATATGCATGCCATGACAAAACGCCAGTATGGCACACGAAATAGGCACGATTCGCCTGAGTAAAAATAAGACGTCCTCTCTTAGCATGAAACAGGCACGGTACGCCTGAGTAAAAATTAAACTTTTCCAAATGTAGGCCGCTATTTACTAATAAAAGACTCACGGAATAGTACAAACGAAGCACGGTACGCTCACAATTTTTCTAGACTAAAGTGAGTTAGATTGGGGCTTTAAAAAATTATATAGAACGAAGAAAACGGGGAATTATGTTGGTGACCATAAAGGCTGCCATTCGCATATTTTTTTTTCTTGTGGGAGGTACTGCGTCCAAGGGTAGGTACTACGGCCATTCATTTGGCCTATTGTACTACACCTCTTTACCTCATATCTTTAGGCTAGACCGCTTGAACAAGTTCAGCAGTCTGCCTAGTGGCTTGTCGCTTAGACTTGAATAATCGAGCAGGGACTACTCGAATAAAGAAACCCTGCTCCTCGCTATTGCGGGGCATTCACAGAGGACATGGAGAGCAGACTCATCCTCCTCCAGGCCTAAGCTCCAGATTCCGCAGCGCCGCGTTTATTGCCGATTTCTCTACCTCACGGTGGAGTGGCACCAGATTGAGGAGAGTCTCCAGTGCTGCCGTCGGGGAAGTTCGGATGGCTCCAGTGATAGAAAGGCAGGCCTTTGGTTCTTTGAATTTTGCCCAAGTTGGTTATGAAACCCTTAAGGGGACTTTTCGTTTCAAAAACTTCAAAATATTCGATTTTTTTTTACATAAAAGTGTTTCTTAACATCACAGAAATACTGTCCTAAAACCGTTTTAAGAAATTCGTATAGAAAAAAAAATGTATACCTATATTGCGTTTTTCTCAAAATCACGTTTTTTGACTTGGCTCCACACTTTTCTCGAAAACTAATCAACGGATTTCAATAATCCAAAAACCATTCGATTCGTTATAAAAAATATTAGTAACTAAACCTTTAAAAATATTATGTTACACACCCCTATTTTTTTTATACAGGGGTAGTTTGCCCTCAAATATATGAATTTTTTGGAATTTTTCAGAAAAATGTTTATAAAATGATAAAAATATTAAAAATAAAATTTTTTTTGGGTTTAGTTAGTAGTATTTAGTCTTATGAATAAAATCCCGTTGGAATTTTTACTCTATCTGTTACAGGAAGCCCAAAAACTGTGGGGAGCCGTTTAAAAAGTATCTTTTGGAAGATGCTCTCTGCTGTGGTCAAGATGTACTAAAAATGCAAAAAAAAATTATTTTTATATTCTTAATATGTTTTATAAAAATGCCCAAAAGGAATCAATTCGATAAATATAATAGTCTTTTCATAAAAAACTAGTTGGGATGTGGCTTTTGACCCTTTCGGTCCACAAGATTAACTTCCCAGTATTCGTTCAAACAAAATAACGACTCGAACGATTTTTATGAAAATCTTTTCAGATCATAGTTCCTTTAACACGCTTTGAACGGCACCTGAACGAAGTCGATATCTTTTGCGGTTCGCGCGAAATCGTGCAGGAAAAAATGACCCCATACGTACGCACACACACACACATTTCTTCTCAAATTTTTGCTTAAAATGCTATTGGGACCTTGAAACGTGTAAATACATTGAAAATTTCGAATCCGATTTTCGGACCGATTACAATAACTTCCTACTGGGAAGTTAAAAAATTAAAAAGTGTATTTTATTTCAATTATGAAACGAAAAGTCCCCTTAAGCGCCGTTCTGTGCCACCAAACTAAAGCTCCATAAGTTACCATTGCCCTAATGATGGTAGTGTATATCCAGTACATGGTTTTTGGCTGCAAACCCCATGTGGGACCACAAGCTCTGCGGCAAGGCAAGTCCACAGGGATCTGCGCGTTCTGCTCATCAGATTGTCCATGTGCTGGTTCCAGTTGAGCTTGGCATCTAGCGTCACTCCCAAAAAATTTGACTTGTTCTTTAGCCTATAGTTCTACCTGCGAGTGTCGCTTTCGAAAGCCCCGGTAGTGATCCTTTCCTGATGAAAGGAACCAGAATCGTTTTGTCGGGATTGATTTTTAGTTCTACGCTGTCGCACTAGCTAGATACTATAGTAGATCTAGTGCCTGCTGCAGACGTCTTGACTTTGCTCCTTCAGTTTCGTCCGTTACTACCATGAAGACATCGTCTGCATAGCCTTGGGCAAAAAAGTTGCTCCGTTGAGTACCTAGTTCCAGGAGTTTATCTACGACAAAGCACCACAGAAGTACCCTATAGTGCCCTCCAGAGACCCCTCAACATGAGAAACCATTAGTTTGCAAGTTCTCAGCATAGAGTCGATCCAGTCGCAGAAAGTGCTACTAAGACCTCGCCTACTTAGAGCCCTAGCGATAGTATCATAGGATGTATTGTCGAAGGCTCCTTCGATATCGAGGAAGACCGCCTGCGCAACTCCTTTGTTTAGTGCTGCGCCTTCCAGCCTGAGCATCAGATTGTGCGTGCTGTCTCAGTGGACTTGCCCGCCTGGTATGCAAGCTGATAGGAGCTTAGTGGTTGGCGTCCGGGTGAAAATAAGAGGCCGAAAATTAAGAGAACTTCGGCGTATTTTAGGCTCAAAAATTGAATGGTAAAAAGAGCCGAAAATACGTCGAAAAATAGCCGAGGTAGTGAACATAAGGCCGATAAAACGCCGAAATTACACCGAATATACGCCAACATGTGAATGACCATAAACCGAAAAAAAGCCGAAAAGACGCCGAAATATTTACCGAAAACAGGCCGAATAAACGCCTTCATTTATCGAAATATTCTTAAGTCCAGACGTTAAAGAAATTTCTAAGTTATTTTAAAAAATAATTCAAAATATGAATTGACACCGAAAACAAGCCGAATTTTCTACGAAAATAAAAAGAAATTTTCTGGTAATGTATGCTGAAGTTTTATTCTGCTATTGCCAAAAATATCGGTGTATTTTCGGCCTGTTTTCGGTGTCGAACCATCTAAGCAATAATATATCGGCGTCTTTTCGACTTGTTTTCGGCCTCTAATAATATTTCGGTGTTTATTCGGTGTCTTTTCGGCTTTAAATGTACTATTACGCTGTTTTTCGGCGTCTTTTCGGCCTTTTATTTTCACCCGGGGTTGAAGACAAGTTTCTCTTATCACCCTGTCGACAATTAGCATACCCAGTAGACCGGTTTTCGTTCGATTGCATAGGTCAAGCAGCATTGAGTGTGGTTAGTACTTAGTTGGGAGACGGCATGGTAAAAAGCCACTCGCGTTTGGAATGGTACGAATACATTCATATCTGTAACAGAGGCGTGCATACCGTGTTCGCTATGCGTGTTAGTTGCGGGCGCGTATATGCTTTTAAAAAAATTAACCAACTAAATTATTTTTACTCGGGTACATAAGTTGAACAATGATGAATTAGGTAAAAACAGCGCTACGAAGTTTTTCCCAGAGTAATATAAAATTTGCGCAACATCAATTCCACATGTATTCATTTTGATACACAACAATCTATATATATAAAAATTAATGTGTGTATGTATGGTCGCTATAGGCTCCTACACCGTGCAACCGATCTTAATGAAATTTTAACCATGTGCTATTTACATTCAAACTTAGAACATAGGCTATTTTATTACTTTCTAAAGCCACTCCTAGATGGCGCTGTCATGGAGGGCTTCGTTGAAAATCATCGCAGAGCTTTGAATTTTTGCATGAAGTTCCGTGGAGGTCTCCTATGATACACCTCGAAGCCCGATTTTCGAAATTCAAAATGGCCGCCGAAATATGACCGAAATTCAAAATTGCCGCAGAAATATGGTTGAATTTGCCAATTTTATTCCGATTCCAATGAAAGTGGGTATCTAGGGGTTTTTTAGGTCGCAAATAACGAATTTGTGGTCAAAACTTATAAATTCAAAATGGCCGACGAATTTACTAATTGTGTTCCGATTCCAATGAAAATCTGTATCTGAGGTTTTTTAAGGTGGTAAATAACGACTTTATGATCAAAATTTAAATTCAAAATGGCCGCACCAATATGGCCGGCGAGTTTGCGAATTGTATTCCGATTCCAATTAAAATCGGTATATGGGAGTTTTTAAGGTAGTAAATGTATGAAAATTCATATTTCGAAAAATGCCATGTCAATGGATGGTTTTTATTGTCTCGATCGTCAAAATTGTCTCGTTTGTCAAAATTTCAGATCCCTAATAGTTTCACATTTTGTTATTTGGAATCAAAAATACCAAAAAATTGCCTTTTTCAAACTCTCCTACTGTATATTAAAATTCATATCACCTGATTACTACTATTGGCTTTTGGGAGCAGCATAGGCGCACCAGGTCCCAGCTAGTATCATATAAAAGACACTAAAAATTAAATTAAAATTCGAAATGAACACCGCTTTATTATATGAGATAATTGAAACCCGTAAAAACAATTTCCTTTATTAATTAAATTTTAATTTCAATTTTGATTTTAATACGCTTGCCATCATACAATATAATTAATACCATATGATCTGAATTGTATGTATTGTCACTGCATCACTAGTAATTGACCAGGTGCCATTTTACGTCCCGGAAATTATTATGTGTTAAAAAAATTAATTTTAGTAAGAAACATTACAACAAAGGAAGGTTAATCGCCACCTTCCCGCAATAATCGTAAATTAAAATCTCGTAAAGGCACGGGGCGTGTTTTTAATTGAAATATATAAATGATGTCCTGGTTTTAATGTGAAATTTTATAATTGATTGTGTTATTTTGCGATTAACATTTTATTATCATTAAAAATCCTCATGCTAAGTGGACCATTGTTAGAGGCCCTCAGCGATTTTCCTCCACGCAAAAAAAAAAGAAACAATGAAACAAATTCTTTTTTGGTTATTCGGTGGTGTAATAAATCTGGGATAAAACAACCTGAAATAAATGTGTAAATCATCCCCGCAAAAATATTTCCCGAGGGCTTATTAAATACTTCCGGTTGTACAATTCACTATGAGTTATTATCACTCGTTCATCGGTGATTTAGTGCAGTGAGGAGAGAGCTGCTGAAGTAACTCGGTTATGCCTGGTAATGGCAGTAATTCCGCTTAATAACCCCGGGGATGATTCATAATAAAAGGTCTTTTGTCCTTTATGCCACCATAAGCAATCGAGAAAAAAAGGATACACAGAAAGCTTTTCAAGCGAACCACAAAAAAAAAAAATACAAAATTCAGGATGTTTGCCAGAGGCTCATTTTATGCCATTGACTTTGCTACTGAAATATTGGCGCAGATATTGACTGATATCACCATGGGGATTTTTTTCCTGGATATCATCATCGAATCATATTTGTCATGTTTATATCTAGGAGGAGGTTTGCCATCAGCATCAGAGGTTTATCCCCAAGTGGGGGTAATATTCGTGAAGGACGAATTTTTCCCTCATTTTTGGGGTAGGGAAAAAATATTGTATTTATTCATTCGTTGAGCAGAAACATTTTTCACATAAGCAAGTTCCAGATTTACTTGTGGGAGAATTTGATTTGGTTTACAGATGACAGATTTAATCTTGATAATTTTTAAACGTAGACCTATTGTCACCTGATTGATAGTTAACAAAAAAAAATATTGCGGATGATTGACAGTCAAAAACTGCTTTTTTAAGTCATCGTTTTTATTTTTCTTCTTTTGCAAAAATTTCAGACGAAACAAATTGGTTATGTAAATTTGTTGTTGTAGAAAATCAATTCCCTTGTAGTTTTTAAATATGACACATAAGGCTGCCATACACGAGGGATTCAAACAATCATTTGGCTCGAGTCCATTGTCCCGAGTACAAAATTATGAGTCCACTCACGATCGAGCCTTTAACAAAAATTTTTGTAACGGGGCTTCGATTTTGCAAAGTTCACTGCAAATCTCAGCTGTTCAAAGTGTTTGATTTCAAAACTTTTAAAACGTTTCATTTTGACGTCACCCATTTGATTTACATTGTAAACATTTTTAAACACTTTCAAGTGTTTTAAAAGTGTCGACAACGTTAATCAAATGGGTAACGTCAAAATAAAACGTTTTAAGCGTTTTGAAATAAAACACTTTTAAAAGCTCAGATTTGCAGTGTTAATATCTTCAATAACAGACTGTTGAGGCAGACACGCAATTGTGGAAGTTAGCTGGAGACAGCGTCGTCGGAGTTGTATTCTTCCTGAAACAAGTTATACCCGCTCACCAGCCTAAAAAGGTAGTGATCTCAGCAGTAATATGCTACTAGATGACCAAAGAGAACTACCGTCCGCTAGGTGAAGACCCGACCTAAACGGAACTTTTGTAGTCGGTTGCGCTGGCGAGATGCCTTATCAGAACCTGCAGTCTTCGAAGGGAATGATGGTACATAAAACCTATAGCCCTTATCTTGGAAGCTTGCAGCTGGAAGCTTTTATTGAAATGTCTTTCCATCCGTGCCACTGGATGGTGACACCGTTTGCTCCACGGTCGACCCTTTGAGAATGTTACCGCAAGATGAATTTTGAGAGTAGTAAAATCTACTACTTTTTTAAAAAAAAGAGGTAGTAAATTTTTTTGATTTCAAATCAATTTTAAAATACCCCAATAACACTATGAACATTTACGCATATATTTTATCATTAAGAGTATTCATTTTATTGCCATATTTACATTGTATTGACATAATCAGCGTAAAGTATATGGGTTTTAATGTGATTTCTTAGTTCATCTGCAGCCATAACAAAGCTTTCTGTTTGTACCTAAGCGGTTTGTTTTTTCATTTTTAATCCTATTGAGTTTCGAAAATGCACACTCGGCTGCAGCAATATAGACTATAGCACTACAAGGCAGAAACAAATTTACAAAGATTTTCGAATCAAAACTCTCCTACTGCATTTTTTATCTTAGATATTTCATACTAGTAGTCTTTGATGGGCAAATTGGAAGGTATATCATTAAATGTTTTAAGAAGCCTCCACTCAGTACAAATTTGTTCCACATCATTTAGAGGCTTTAACTATATGCGAAAACGACTTAACCAAATTGGCGATAGATGGGTATTCAGGAGAATTTCCCTTTTCTGGATTTAATATTTGTAAATTTCGTATGCAAAATAAACCAAAATAACAGAATGAAATGGAAACATGTTCCTGACAGCGACGAGCTGCGATCGATTTAGCCATAAATAAGAAATATTAGAATTATAAAAAAAGGTAGTAGAATGATAACTTCAAGTAGTAGATTATCAAGTTTTTTTAAAAAAGGTAGTAAAACTACTACATATGTAGTAGAACGGTAACGATGGAGTTACCGTAGGAATGTAGCAGCCGTGCTAAATTATATTGCTATTGCGCTAAATAAACGCTCTACTGCCTCCACGCCAGTCTTAGGCTAGGCAAACGCTGGTCCCAGCAGAGCACAACACAGCACAGCACAGAAAACTGTGTTTCATTATATCTAAGCTGTGCTGCCACAAATATGCGATGGTAGCTTAAATATAATGAAGCACAGTTTTCTCTGCTGCGCTGGCATGTGCTGGGACCAGGGTTCGCCTAGCCTTATACCCGCTACAGTCAACAACCCCTTTTTGGCGTACTCTACTAATGACTAGGAATTCCCTCGTATATTATTTTGTTGTTTTTGAAAAACTTAGTTTTTACGTTTAATGTTTTAGATCTGAAGACTGTTGTTTCTGTAGATCGAAATTGCAGGTTCCATTATGTTTAGTATTTATTGGTAAGTGCTACCATTTTGTAATTTGCAATGATAAATAAATAAACTAGTTGGGATGTGGCTTTTGACCCTTTCGGTCCACAAGATTAACTTCCCAGTATTCGTTCAAACAAAAAAACGACTCGAACGATTTTTATGAAAATTTTTTCAGATCATACTTCCTTTAACACGCTTTGAACGGCATCTTAACGAAGTCGGTATCTTTTTTGGTTCGCGCGAAATCGTGCTGGTACAAAAATCACTTACGTCGTTCAAACAAAAAACGGTTCGACCGATTTTTATGAAAATCTTTTCAGATCATATGTCCTTTAACATGCTTCGAACGGCACCTTAACGAAGTAGAAATATTTTTTGGTTCTCGCGAAATCGTGCCGGTACAAAAATCACTTAAGTCGTTCAAACAAAAAAACGGCTCGACCGATTTTTATGAAAATCTTTTCAATTCATATGTCCTTTAATACGCTTCGAACGGCACCTTAACGATATCTTTTTTGGTTCGCGCGAAATCGTGCTGGTACCGAAATCACTTAAGTCGTTCAAACAAAAAAACGGCTCGACCAATTTTTATGAAAATCTTTTCAGATCATATTTCCTTGAACACGCTTCGAACGGCACCTGAACGAAGTCGATATCTTTTTCGGTTCGCGCGAAATCGTGCAGGAAAAAATGACCACATACGTACGTACACACACACACATATTTCTTCTCAAATTTTTGCTTAAAATGCTATTGGGACCTTGAAACGTGTAAATACATTGAAAATTTCGAATCCGATTTTCGGACCGATTACAATAACTTCCTACTGGGAAGTTAATAAATAAATAAATAGAACAACCAAACTATGGAACAACCTTACACAGTTTGTATTTCCAAACTCCTACAATATCCAAGATTTTAAACGCAGGGTTCACCGCCACCTCCTTCTACACCCTCCCGACCTCTCATAACCCGAAACCAATTCTTCCCTTCGAACTAAGCTTACTACTAAACATTGCACCATGACGTGACCAACGACATGACGCACCGGAGTACAAAGTGTGAATTCTGTGCTTAGAACTGTCATATAAAAATATAGGAAATTTTGTTTATTAAAAGAATTTTAGTTGAATGTCGACTTCTCGCAAAAACCAACGCCAGAAACAACTTTGTTGTGCAATGTATTACGTTGAAGGTAAATCCTGGAATAATTGTTACCATGCTTGAGGATATGACGAATATAATGCCACGAGACAGTCCTGGTACAAGTTTCAAAATTGGTTTTTACGGAAAGTAAAATGAATTTTTGCTTTGTTCGTTCAGAAAATGTCACTTAAAAAACTAATCAAAAACTTTCTAAATAATTTTTTTGAAAGTTTATTTTTTTTTTAATAAATTTATGCATGGAAAGTTTTTTGTGTAATTAATAAAAAAATTCAACTTTGTATGAGGAGATCCAAAATACTCCAACAAAAAAATCAAATAAATTACTTTCTACTAAAAACGCTCTACAAAAGCTCTTATAATTATTCTTCTTAATTAAATAAGAGCTTTTAATTGATAGAGCTCCATCTGTTCAGTTCTCGCCAGGTCATCGAATTAGCTAGTAAACAAAACGTAAACAACGAAGAAGAATTACGTGAGTTTATATTGAAGAAGAAAAACATTCACCATTCATGCAAAATTGACATCAGTTTTCCCTAATTTCCGAATTCCATAATATGTTGACTTTAATTTCGTTCTAAATCTTTACCTCCGGCATTGTTTCTTCAGAAAATCGAAGACAATAACAAAAATTGCAGGTTTCAACACAGTCGTTCAAGCCGCAAAATACGTCGAGAATGTTTCGCAAGAATATTATACTTCACTTTTCTATATTTAAATTCGACAAATGGCGCGGTTCCTGAAAATCGAAATTCCTCACAAGTTTGATTCATTTTTATGTGGAAAATTATCGCGGAAAAACAAAAAAAAAACAAGGAAATTTATTTTCGTGTAGGATTTTTAATGAGGCTTGTACGTGCCCCCGTGGATTTGTCAGGCGCATTTTTACAATTAATTGTCACAAATTAATTTGGATTGTTGCTCATTAAATTATGAGACATTTTTTTGTTTTAGACCCAATTATTAATTTTTTGTTTTTTTTTGTGGAAAATTTTCTCAACAGTAGAAGAAGAAAAATTAAAAAGAAATTTAGTTCCATCGATTACAACCTTGGCTACCGGAAAATTAATTGCTTGTAAAAGCTTGTGGCTAGGACTGAAAGGATAGAGAAAGGGTTGCAATGAAGAATGGCCAATATCAAACTAATAACGAACGGACGATGGAGAAAGCAAGTGAAACTCGAACTAGTAACGACGTAACTATCCCAAGAATTTATTTACCTCAAAAAAAACTAGGAAGAAAGAAAAGAAAGAATTTCTCATTCCTTACGTAAATAAATTATTTTTCGGTGAGGTAAGCAAACTAACAAATTAATGACAAAGCGAAGTGGCTTCCTCGTCAGGTGGGGTAGACCGGAAGTGGAACTTTAATTGAATTTTCGTTACATCAATCAATTCTGGGTCAAAATTGTTAATGATTGCACTTGACCATAATAAACTACTGGTGGTACTTCACTCTAGAGTCAGGGAGCAAGACCTTTTAAATAATAATGATAAATGATGTTATACTCTGAAGTTATGCACGACAGGTGGTCAGAATTTAGTTAAGTTTGATGGTTTCCGTTCTTGAGTGAAAAACTTTTTTTTTATAAAAGTGATTATAAATGTAAATGGAGAGAGCATAAGTTCCAGCTCAGTGATTTGTTACTGTGTAACTTAGTTTGAGGAGCAGATGTGTGCTTTAAACACTGAGCAAACTTCATAACGTTAGCAATTTGTAGAATTGTTTTCTTGTTTGAGTTAAGTTTGAGTTAAGTTTGAAAAATAGTCGAACTAAACTTTAAAACCACAAACACTTCATGATATTTAGCCAGAAAATGCTTCCTTAGTATTTTCATGAAAGCATTGAAGTTGAAAACAAAATTTAACAAACTTATCTTAACTTATTTTAATTATGAAAGACCTACAACTTATCTTTTTAACCGGCTTACGGGTTTATAGCATTAATTAATACTCGTATTTATCGTATCTATTTTTAATTCCCTGCCTAATTACATTTTTAACGCTTAAGCCACTTTTATCACTTAGAAGACTTTCATCGCTTTTTCTAATCAAATTTAATTTAAAACTATCGCGCTGCGCCTGTATTTATATTTCAAAGATCGTTTCTTATCCGATTTCTACATAATTCTACATCATTCCACACTATTCACGAACATTCGTTCCACACTATTCATTTCCCCAACCAACACTCATTCCAAAATATTCTACAAATTTCGAAAGCTTTTCCATGTCTTAAACCAGCAATTCATCGAATGTTCAAAATATTCCTAATAGATGGCGCTACATTATAGAATAAATCGTAACAATTTGATATAGTAGCTGTGTTCCTTTCTACTTTTTAGTACTTGCGAGCAGAGCAGAAAAGGAACGCAAAACTTGTTGATTTGAGTAAAACCTAACCTAATATTTTTGATGTTATTTCATTTCTATACAAATAAAAGGTTAGAATAATTTACAACATAATTTAAATTAATTCGGTAAATTTATTATTTATATTTTTATTTATTTTATTTATAAATTTATTATTTTTATTTTTATTTATAGACGTTTTTATATTAAAAAAGCTCAAAACAATCAAAGCCATCTATGGGGTGATAGGGTAATTAAAATAATTCACAATAGACTCCAAATGGGAGCTTTCCTCTAGCGGATTTTAATTGCGTAGCTAAAAGTGTTATCTCCTCGTATGTTAGAGCAAGTGTAGTTGCGAGTACTCACCAGTAAAAAATAGTAAAAATTATCAGAAAAGGAACACAGCTAGTAAGGCAGCATGCTCTAATTACTATACCACGCCCAGGCGTCAAGATATCCATAAAACTACTTGGATATCTCCTGATGGAGCCACTTGCAACAATATAGATAGACTGATGACTGTCGTCCCTTTACCGGCCTGATGACACGGTATGAACATACCAAGGTGGTAACTTCGACTCGGATCACTATTTTGTTGGTATTGTGCTCCACGAGCGTATTACAACGCAGAAAAGCGTTGTATCCCCGAATCAGACTAGAATCAACACAGCTGCACTACGCTGTTAAATAGCCAGAAACAGCTACGACCATACGTTAGAACTGGGGCTCAGTGAGAGAAAAGTAAGTTCCAGAGACCAGATGTCGGTCGTTGATGAAAGTTGGACACGCCTTAAAAATACTGTCATTAGTAGTGGTGACTTCATCTTAGGCAGAAGTCATAGAGATCGGACGGACTGAATCGATGATGAATGCAAGCTGGCGACTGAACATAGCAATGCAGCAGTCTCAGAGAACATGAGCACTTGAAGAGAAATACAAAAACCCCAGAAGAGAAGAAACGAGAGTTCACAGACGGAAAAAGGAAACCAAGGAAAAAATCTTGTTTGTGAACTAGAACAGTACAGAGAGAGCACGAAGCACGGGACTTCTACCGAAGAATCCGTGGCATGACGCAATGCACAACACGCTGCACATACTGCAAGGACAAAGAGGGTAGCCTGATCGTCGATCCTAAAGGCATCTTGCAGCCATGTGGAGAGCACTTTCATGAATTGCTAAATGGCGAGCTGAACTGAGGAATTGGACGTTCCACCAACATCTGAATATAATCCTACAAAGCTTGGAAGAAGTTAGCACTGAAACAGCGAGGGAGGCCCAGTATCCGCTGGAAGCAGACCAGGATCCCCAGAGCTTAGGCATGCCAAACTGGTTGGCATCGGCTCAAAATCGGAACCAGTGGAGAGAACAGTTGCATGAGGCTATGACCATATCCCGATTGTAGAGCCGTTAACGTAAGTAAGTAAGAAATCTATTGAATCTAAGAACTGAATTGAGAACTTGCTTTTCCCCTTTCAATTAAGATAGTATTGAAGTCGAAGCTAAATCCAGGTGGTGTTACCCAGGCTCAATTCAACGACCCGCTGGTCTTAAACATAACATTAATCGATGAGATTCAAAATATTCCTTAAGTGTGTGGCCTCGACCCACAACCCCACCTTAAAAATAATTCGCTTATATGCGCTTGGACTTCGAAAAGCGCCTACATGAGGTTCAATGTCGCACTCTTGAACTCATCGGAGAGTAATTTACTCCTTCTTGGCTACACTAAAGTCACTCGGTAGAATCCCACAGAGACCACAAGCCTCCTTTTCTCGCACACTGCAGTTTAAGAATTTGTTTATAAACAGGAAAACTCGACTTTGGTACAAACTTTCACAGCCAGCATTTCCGAAGTTGTACAACATCTTAGAATTCAAATGTAGGGTCCATCACCTCTTCCTTTAGTTTTCTCGAGTCTCCTCTTAACGTGCGCAAAGTTGCTGTTAAAAATTGATGATATTTACGTGTTTCGTAAAAATTATAACAAGAATCGACCAAATTTGGTAGAAAAAAACGTACGAAGAAATAAAATTGTTGCTATTACATGACATAAATTTTTTAAATGAATATGAAAAATATTTTTTTCTATAACATTTAAGATTTAAAACTTTAACTTATTACCAAAATAACAAAGTTACTTTAAAGCAATTAAATTTACTCACTTCATGTTTTTTATCAAATTTCATGACAATCAGGCTATGATTGCTAAAGGAACTCAGTGAACCACAAAACACCTGAAAAAAAAGAATACCTTCTCAACCAAAGTACTGGCAGCTTTCCAGTAGTTACAGGTGAAAGTAGTTACCACAGAGAATTCTTCCGGAGGCATTACTGAAATTCTATTCAAAATAGCTTGACATGAAAGAATGCCTACTGTACATAAATACATACACATATAACTTATTATGTCAGAATTTCTAACGCTTCAAGTATTTATGTTTCCTTAACCTGAAATTTGCGCCCATATGAAAAAATCTAGCTTATACATTTCCATTCATATAAAAAAAAACCAGACGACAAATTGCGTTCATTCACGACGTCACAAAAGCTCAAGAGTGCTTTTCTGGTAAAGTACCACCACGGGAAAATATTTTTTAGTGTGGCTTGTTTTTTGGTGCATAGCCATTTCAGTTGAGGAAAACCCCTTGTGACGTTTCAAAATTTAAATTGCACTAACAAAAAACCTTTGGCAAACAAAATGGTCCTTTTTTTAAAGGGGAATCCTTGATATCCAACCTTAAGTGGATCCCTACACAATTTTTTATTCTTCCTTAAAGAAATGGCAGTCATTAAAAAATGAAGTATGTACAGCTAAAGCGGAATCGCACAAGTCCGTCCGATATACAACACATATACACATACTCGCACAAAAAAAAGGAGTATTTTTCCCAGCTTCATATCTAGATCCTTTTTGAAGTTTTAAAAATAAACAAATTCACGACAAGAGGAGAAGACTTGGGGTGCGCCCTTTTCTTGTTGTTTCATGGTTGAGGGCAGATTAAACTGTCATTGCCCGCCGCTCTCCTCTTAACAATTCTATCCTATCGTTATATACCCTTAAGTGCTATACTAGAGGGAAGCTGACAGCATAATGGGTTAGCATCTATCGAAGTGGAACAGTGCGCTCGTGCTTCTATAATAAATTAAGGTACATGAGTATGTCATCGTAAGCGTGATTAAGGTATTAGATATCGGATGAATACCCCTCACGCTATAGGGCAACCTCCTTCGTGTATATATGTAATGCTGTTCTGATAATCGACCTCCTGTTGGGGTAGGATTAAAGCTTAGAAAATATTGAGGAGAGACGATTCGGAAAATATTACTAGAAAAATAATCGTTAAGTTCGCGGATTTTTTTAGTATGGTTGGGTGTAATGATAACGTTGATAGCTTTCACTAATTATGACTACGTCTTACAAGCACTATTTCACCATACTAAAAAAGCTATGAAGTTCGATTTGTTTCAGCTTGAATGGCTACAGATGAATTTGTAGATATCGAACGACATGAGTGAAGACATTATTCTTATATTCGTTTATGCATCATTTTTCATAGCATAGATACAGGAGTCTTTTGTTTTTCTAATAAAGAAAAGTGTTTACAATGGCCGTTTTCTCCATACTCGAATCGTTTGACAAATGGAAAAACTACACATTCAACTATGCCTGTAAATTCTGACAGCTGTCAAAAAACAGGTATAGCAACATAACAAATTAAAATTTCAAATTTTCAACCTAATTGTACCGCGAAAGATTTAAAAAACTAAACTGGACTCATACCGGACCTCTCCAGCAATTACAAAGTTGGAGTTGAAATTCTATTCCAGCGCTGTTAAACGTTAGCTTTGCATTTATAAATCTATTTTTTGCTTCGTGGAAGAGCAGAGCTTCCCGAGTAAAAATAAACTACAACTAGCACGCATAGCGAACAAACCCTCCCGCTACAGGCATGAAAATCGAAAAATGCTTCCCCTATAGAGGTATAGACGCCCCTGTTACAGATGTCAATTTATTCCTAATGGTAGGTCAAGCAGCATAGGACGTGATTAGTACTAAGTTGGGGGACCGCTTGGTAGAACGACATTAGAATTTGGAATGTTCACCAACTTAGTACTAATCATGTCCAATGCTGCTTGACCTATGCAACGAGAATCGATCTATTCAGTATGCTAATGGCACCCTTATGGTCAACAAGGCCCGTTCTCTTCGTTTTATAAAATTTCTGAAAACTCCAGGCCAGTCCGATAATATAAAGTCTCAGGCGATTGTTGGGGAATACCACAAACGTATGGCATAAAATCAAGCCAACCCTCCTGATTCGCGGGAGTGATAGAAAAGACGTCGATCCAAAAAATCCAAATCTTCCCAGGGTCCCACAAGAAAAAGCCTACCGCAGCAGGTACCAGACCAGAAAGGTTGCTGAGCGAGAGTTGCTCTCAGGCAAGAGGGAACCAAAACCCTTCTATGACTCCTCGGGGTAATCAGAGGCTCTAGGGTGATCAGATGCGAAGACCAGGCCTCAAAGACCAGACCTCCGTAGGCGAATGCGTCACTAAAAAACAAAGACGCTTAGGAATGCACTCATCCCACAGGCCAGATATCCCGAAGAGACCCAGAGCCCGCATTTGGTTGCCTACTGGATAACTGGGTGGTCTTCAAAGCAGAAGAACTGCAGAATAATTGCCTGGAGTCGCTCGGTATATTGGAGAGGAATGAAAGCTGCCTAAGAGCGTCAGGTATGCCAAACTAACAATTGACCTATCTGGTATTGTCAGTGCTATGAAGTGAGGTATATTTCTGTGTCCATACGTGTTCTCTACATAGCAGCCAGCGCCTCGTACCCTATTGGTCAGGCAGGGTGCCTGCTGCCAGATGTATAGATCAGGTGGTGGCAGATTGGCAATCAGGTTCATTTCTTCAACGGTGGTTGTACACACACACACACACACACGTTACTTCGAAATATGTCATTCTTTGGATTTGGTCTTGTCTGGATTTGTTATATTCTTTTGTAGGAGCTAAGTGGCAGAGCCGTATACCAGCACTAATCTGATCCCTGCTGTGTAGCGTCATCGAATCATGGTTGGCTTTAAGCCTCATCTTTTGTCGAAGGTCTGCTTACTGGCTAACAAAGCTATGCTGTCCTTCTTTGTTCTCTCTTCGATGTTGACTCTCCAATTCAGCTTTGAGCCCGAAATAAGACCCAGTCCATAGCTAAAAATAGGTAGACCTGGAAATGGGAAACTGGTTTTTAAAGAATAGGCGCCCACCGACCTCGCTGATGTTTCGAAAAAAGAAAACGGTTGATATCAACTGAATCAAAACAATGTATAGTAGAGGCAGCTAGCGGGAGAAGCTGTAACTAACGCCCCAACATAATGAGCTGACACAGATTAACCTTGAATTCTTATAATAGTATTGGACTGAAGCCGTCCCAGTAGGGAATGCAAGTACTTCTAAAAGTACTTCTAGAAGTCATTCTGCAGAAGCAGTCAAGTACTTCCAGCCAGTACAAAAAAAACATTAGATTAACACGGCGATGGCCTAGGCGGAGAAGTAGTTCCTTTTTCACTTCCATAGAATCGGTAGTAGAAGTACTTCCATGTTCCCTTCCAAAGAATGTGTTGTAGAAGTACTTCCATAGAATGGGTTGTAGAAGTACTTCGATAGAATGATCTGGAAGTATTTATATTGAGCTCATATATAAAGCGATTATATTGTAATTTTTTGTAATGTAATGCAGTTGTGGTGCGAGGGGAGTGGGTGAAGGTGGTAAAATAAAGCGATGTATAAATTTTATTTATAATGCTGTTTTTAAGGGTTGTACCAATTTTCAGCAACTTTCAATCATCTCACAGTCAAATATCTATTTTATATTGCTTTTTTGGGAAGTAAGAAAGAAAACGACAAGGTACGAAGTTTTTGAACATGCTTTTTGCGCGAAATCAAATGCACGATTACCAAACCCATTCTTCTCTGCATTACTATTAAGCCATTCCAGAAGTACTTCTTTGGTATTTAAGAAAACACTCAATAACAAAGTACTTCCAAATCTACTTCCCAGAGTAAGTACTTGCGATTTTCCCTAGGTAATCGTGTTGTAGAAAGACTTCTTTCGTATTCTCAGAATTTCGATAAACTTAATAAAAAAACATTTAAAGGTCTAAATGCGCAGATACACATTAAATTCCTCAATTTTTACAATTTCAATTTTATATCATTAAACCAATTTATTTAAAAATCAAGTATGCAGCTTACCTCCTCTATACAAGTATAAATTCAATTTTTTCTTAGATTTAATTTTTTTTTAAATTTAATAAATTCAATTAATATTTAATATTTCAAATTGGATTTTGCACGTTATTTTTTTCTCAATAAAATTCTTGAAATTGATTTTAAAATTCAATTATCCAATCAAGCGCTTTCATGTCAGTCATTATAACATCCTTCCCCTCCCTTCTCCCTTCATACCTTCACGGAATTAAATTGAAATTAATTGCATTTTTTTTTCTTCGTATAAAATTAATTGCAATTTTTTTTCTTAATTTAACGGTTCAAGGTTTTTGCAAAGCGAAACTATTTCTGTTTTCATCCTACGCTTTTAAGGTTTTTACAAAAATTTAATTCAATTTTTTTCGATAAATGGTTTTCAACGAAAATTAATTTATTTGAATTAATTTATTATATTAATAAAATGTACTCTTCTTTTTAAATTCAATTTAATTCATTTTCAAGCTCTAAAACAATTATTTTCGAATTTGGAGTTTGTTTTTGTTAAAACGTTGCGTTGGGACTAGAATATCACAGAATGATGCTTCATTCAGCTAAGTTCAGTGGGAGGTTTGCAACTTGGCTAGGAAAAACAAAATTCCTATGGGAACTGAAAGTACGTCTCGGAACCAGTGTGGATATAGCGAAGGAAGAACTCAAGCTATACATACACGGTTAAGGATCTAGATTTAGCCCCAGGGACTAAAGAACTATAAAGGAGATGTCGCAGATTTTCAAGAAAGAAGAGGGAAGGGGCATACTGCTTTCTAAATTTTTTAAAGCGTCTACTGAAAACAAAGAAGAAGACGGGAATGCTAAAATTGGCCCTATTTCGTACTTTTTCACCTAAGCTTTGCCAAAAAGTACCAAATAAGCACCAAATAAGGCCAATTTTAACATCAAACTTGCTAATAACTTCAAAAGTAAAGGCCCTAGCATAAAAATTGCGTGGACATTTTTCATAGGAAATTGTCCAAGCTTTCCAATTTTGCAAAAAAAAATCAGTTAACTACGTATTTTTTGGAGAAAATTGTGGTTTTAGTTGAAATTTAGTGAACAAAAACCAAAGTTTTGACTTTGGCGTCTCATTGCTCTGTAAGTTGATAGGGTAGAATCTTAATTTTGACAGTTTTAGATAGGTGGGAGTATTCTGCGTACACCGATACCTTATTCATGAAAATGTTATAGGGTTACAAAAATACAGGGTGATATGTAAAACTCTAAAAAAAACTTCAAAACGCCCTAGCTGCTAAACCGTTACGATTTCCCCCCCCCCCCCACCCATACGATTTTTTGTTCGTCTATCCATAACCTATCCACAGCCGGCCGCTTTGTCACTCCTCGTGGGACAGCCTGTATATATTCGGATAATTGTTATTAATCCTAGGAAGATGAAGATGTCAGCCAACATTGCCTACCTTCATACCCTAGAGGTTAAGGCATCCGACTACCATCCCAGAGGTCCGTGGTTTGAATCTTACATTTCTCCCAACCTTTTTGTTTTCCCTCTATATAGCAATTCGTTGCACTTCCTTCTAACATCGCATGTAAGCATAATAAGTGAGGAAGTCCTTGCCACGTCACGGTAGTATTGGATGGAAGCCCGGTAAAATAAAACCGCGTGTCTCCGATTAGAACTTATTGTCCGACATTTCCCTCGATTTCTACGTCGTCTGAACTAAGGGGCTTAACCTCTGAGCGCTAGCCTTTTACACACAAAAAATCACAGAGCGAACGTAGGTACTCACAAACGAAGTAACGAAAAGTACGATCGCAAAGTCATACACAATAGCATCGAGCCATAGGGTTTAAGAAAATCTGGTAGACTATACTAGGTACTAAAAAACGTGCGAAAACTAAGACTAGACTACAGTAGGGCTGTTGCTTTAGGGATAAATTTAGTTGGAGTAGGTAGGATACTGTCAGAGGCTAAGGATGTTGATGGATTGTAGCATCAAGGTGTAGTAGTAACATTTTTCATTTTTACTTAATTTTTGTATAGGAATGTACAAAAAAGCTTTATTCGAGCATTAACACAAAATCACCAACTATATAAACCTTATTTTTAAAGCTTTAAAGTTTTGGTAAAAGCTCTAACATTTTCATAAACCCCTTTAATATTTTTGAAACTTTTCCAAAGTTCTCAAGAAAGCTCGCACATTTTGAAAAACCGCAAAACTTTATTTCCCTAAACTTTTCCATGCTTTTTTATTTGAGCTTTTATATATTTGCGATGTGAGACAAGCTTAATGAAAAACTTTTGTGATTCTACTCTTGGCTGATGTCTAAAAAGTTTTCCGCAAGCTTTTTTTATGGGATAAAAACGTTATTTTTCAAAATGAAATAGACTATAAAAGCTTCGATAAGTTTTATTACAGACAACTACCTTTTATGGTATAAAGTACAGAAAATAAAATTGATATTTGCAACATAATTTTTTATAAGTTATTTTATTACCAAAAAAAATACCAAATGACAACGGAAACACTAATTTAAAATAGAGAATAAAGAATAATAAACGACAAAGAATACTTAAAAAAATTAAGTTTTACTACAAGTTAATAATATCCAAAGTTTTCAATTAAAATTTCAAAAGAATCATTAGCTCACAGTATTGATTACTTACCTGCCTGCATAGTGCACAATATATGATGATGTTAACTGTAGGGAGTGTAGGACAAAGTTCTAATTTAATTTCTGTACTTTATTAACAAAACTTCCTTTGTGAAAGTCAAACTTAGTGCGGCAAGTTTGAAGGTAGATGATTAAGCATAATATGTGTAGAGAGAAACTGATAAAAAAAATGGCAGTAATTGTTAACAAAGGATATACTAACAGGAAACGACAATAAAGGAAGAAAGTTCATTTTTGAAAGTTTATATACAGTAAAAAATGCACTTTTTGACTAATATAGACAAATTAAAAATCATAGCTTATTAAGGGAGTTTAAGAATATGAAAAAAGAGACCTTTGGAACACCTGATATTTTTACTGAAGTATTTTTATATGTCAAAAGAAGCATTTAAGTAGAATAAATTGTTTTTTCTACGCCTCTGTTAGAATACAGCCATTCTGATATTACTTTTAGTTACGGAATTAGCAGCATTCCACACCCGTGTGGAATATTCATTCCATCACTTATTATGGAATAACTACTAGTGGCGACATCTGTTCGTCGTAATCCAAGAATATGATTTATTAATTAAAGAAAAAAAAAGATTTATAAATTAAAGGATTTTTTCAATAAATAAGCAATCAATGATGTTCTGCTAGAATACTTTTGCTTTAAATAAACTATTCGATTATTAAATTGCAGAAAATAATAGCATTTTGCGGCGGCCATCTATTAACAAATTATTAAATTACAAAATTGTAATGAATGAACACTAACTACTAATATGTTATTTAGTGTTGCTGTGCCTTATACATTATATTTTTGACAGTAGCTTTACATTAGGTATGTTTTTCTTTACAAAATATTAATAAAAATTAATTAGAGGCGTAGAAAAAGTATAATCTGCAACACGTTTTGAATGGCATATTCCGCACTCGTGGACCGTAGAAAAAGTCAACACTAATGCAGAAACAACAACAACTTATATGGGAAGTGGTCTTTTACATTACCTTGTTTCTGTATACCGTGCCATTCCTAAAAAGTAAAGAAGGTACGTCACTTCATTGTGAATCGGAAGATGGGTCGACAGTTTACAGAATAATATGTGGTGTCCTGGGAGCTTTCCTGTAGCTCACTATGTATAATGATGTGTTCAAGCTACGCCTCGATGAGATTGAATTTCGCGCGAACGAAGCTATCTGAGATATTAAAACGTGGCCTGAAAGCGCTGTTCTGCTGTTTACTGAGCACAAAACTTTAACTGTGCTGATCAACAACCTAGGAAACCAATGGTCAGGATCAAGGTATGGAAACAGATCATTCACTCACAGCTCGCCCTAAGGTAGTGATCGACGAGCAGAGGGTTAATTTTAAAACACACTTGGAAGGCATGGCGGATAAAGCTTCGGCTATTTGTGCAGCATTTCCAAGAATGCGGCCCAAAGTAGGGGCCCTAGACCGATCCGTCGCCTTCTGATGGCGAGGGTGGCTAGCTCAGTCTAGCTTTACACAGTGCCAGGGTGGGCAGCAGCGTTGAACAAGACGGCTAATAGCAGAAAATGGAGGCCGGCATACAGACTAAAGCTGGAAACAGATATGTGCGTGCGTACAGTGCGTGCGGTGTATGCGGTGAATTTTCGCTGACAGACCCTGCTTGAAAATCTAAGTCGAAGCGACAAGCCATTAGGCAGACTGCAGAACCTGTTGAAGTGGTCTGGCCTACAAATATGAAGTGCAGGGGTGTGGTATAATATACCACGCGTGTGGCTTTTGGATCCAATACCCCACCACAAGAAAGAAAGAAAAGGTTCCGATTTGATCACTAATCGCAATCAAGTCTAGAACGTTGTTAGTTAGAGGTTTGAGCACACAGTGAAAGAACTGTGTCACAATTTTTAAAAGATCAATAATATCCAGACAAATATATACAAAGGTGACCTTGTTTCTGTATCCACGTTCCATCACTTCTATTCCATCTAATCAAATATGACGTTGCAAAACGAAATAAAAGCAAAAAGTTAACTACAGCGACTTTGATTCACCATATGCTTGAAACCCTCATGCATGCATTAGCCTTCAAGCAATCAATCACAATGAATTAAATATAGAGAAGTATACTTCATATTGGAATGGAACAAGGTTGATATTAAAATTTCAATCATAATTGGAAACAAATTGGATTTTTCTGTTCACCCTTCCATGAATGCAGAAACTAACTATTTTTATGGCCCAGAAAAACAACTCGACTATGACAAATATGAAGTGAATGAATCCTCCTCCAAATAGATACATACTCTGTTGTTCAAAAACACTTTTATTGAAATGTCCCGGGATAGTTTTGAAAAACTCAAATTGAGGTGAAAAAGTCTCATCGCTCTTGGAGAATTTCAATCACAACAATTCATCGGTATCCATTCCGTCATAAGAGTTTATCTTTTGTTTACATCTTCAGTTATATCTAGATGTTGTCCGATTCACACTCGCAGGATCTGGGAACGTTGCCAGAAATCGATTTTGTCTGCCATTCATTCATCCTGGGGTCGGTTCGCAAAGTGCTCAAACACTGTGCAATGTACATACATACATATACATATATATTCATATATAGGAGTGTGAGGAGAGGAGTTGAGGAAGACCATCTCTTCGCCTCGTTAGGAGGATACATCGCTTTCAACGAGCATACGATAAATCATAGAGAGCAGCAGGTAACTATACCGCCCCACACCGGATATGGTATGATCGATGTTATGCCATTTCTTTAGCCCTACAATGGTATGTGTTCATTTGACGTTAATCTGGAGAAGAAACCCGGGGAAATGAAAAAATTCCAACCACGGAAATGATTTTCCATAATAACCCAGGTGAGACGGTTGCGTTGCGGTGGTAAAATTATTCTTGAGAGATTTTCACCCCATTACGTCAGAAATCCCCCCCGTATTAAAGATGGCTCCACTTCACCCACCCCTATTGTGGTTTGGCCTGTTCCGTTCCGTTTTCATACAGTTCAGTTCAGTTCAGCCAAAGATGGCGGGGTGGGGGGCCAAATGCATAATACCAACTCCGTCCGGCAGCTAATTAATTTACCCTATTTAATGGCTCAGGTTCGGAATAATCCGAGGCTGCTTTAATCCGCATTTCAATGTCTAAGTATCTCAAGACTACCCCAGTCTACGCTTAAGTAACTCCAAGTGATGGTACAGAATGGAAAACGACAGAAATAAGGAGAGAGAGAGAGAAAGAGAGAGGTGCAAAGGCTCTTCTTTAAATGGAAATTGGATATGGATCCTGCATACTGATGGCATCCTTTTGTGTCCCCAATTTTTATGAGTACCTGTAATCATCCGTCCCAACTCTTAGTAACTTGATTCTATAAGCTTTGCGTAATAAATTTGAGCCGTGAAAAATTCCTGTCAGCAGTAAAAGATAGAGTGAGGGAGAGAGAAAAAAAAGGACTATAGGCAGGACTTTGCCGTATCCTTAAGAGTTTCAGCAGGAAATTATTACAAGACCCAAAAAAGTTTTCTTTATTTTATTCTTGCCTCTCTTCACGTTCTTGTATCTGTTGTTGGGGAAGTAGTCAATTTGGATAATTGCTTTAGGAAGCCGATTTAAAATCTCGTTGAATTCATTTAGCTTTCCGAAAGTTAAAACTTACGGCAGAAAGAGATAGAGAGAAATAATTTCTAGGGTAACAAAATTCAATAATGTTTAATTCAATTTTTTTTGGGAATTATGCGCTCCAAAATTGGTATATATCGGATATGATTTTTGGTAACATTTTTGACTAGCAAAAAACCCGCGTGCAACGCCTTTAAATAAAACCCGTTGCAACGCCTTTAAATAAAAAAAGTTTATGTGTGCACTGTCCGCGGTAGGAAAAAAGTGAAAGAAACAACAAATCTGGAAAATATGATTTTGGATACCTTTTATATGGTTAATTTCTATTGACAGCTTTTTTAGTCAAAACCATTAGTCAAAACAGGTTTTTGATATGATATTCGTATTCAGCGGTATCGAAAACCTAAGGATACCAAGTTTCACCTTGAACCGATGGAAATCAAGTGCCCAACGCTTGGTTGAACCTAAAAAAATTAAAACCCATATTAAATCCCATTTAAAATTCAACCTGCGTGGGGGACGGTTTATAATTTTGTTTTTCTCTTTTCGGTTAGCCGTTACACTGCCCCTTCTTACTTAGTGTTCATTCCGAAAACAGCTTCCGTCCCGTTCTTACCGATCGAACTTTTTGCATGCGATAGATGGCATTGTTTAATCTCGTGATGGCAGTGGAGGATCCTTCCCTTTTTCTTTGTAATTTTGGCGATTGCGTGGCAAACTTCAAGACAATATGAGAAATGACCAAGATACCCTATGTTCAATGTTCTTGCATTTGGAGCTAGGATGTGAAGATTCAGATTTCCCAACTCTTGAACAACCTACATACAGCTGACTGGGAAATGACACTTATTTGCTAAAATTCGTCCGCCATATTGGCCCCGAAATTTTAAATTTATTAGTTTTGATCATAAATTCGTTATTTGCTACCGTAAAAACCCCCAGATACTGATTTTCATTGGAATCGGAATACAATTGTCAAACTAATCGACCATATTGGTGCGGCCATTTTGAATTTATAAGTTTTAATCATAAATTCGTTATTTGCAACCTTAAAAACCCCTAGATATCCACTTTCATTGGAATCAGAATACAATTGGAAAATTTCGTCCGCGACCATTTTGAATTTATAAGTTCTGATCATAAATTCGTTATTTGCAACCTTAAAAACCCCTAGACATCCACTTTCATGGGAATCAGAATACAATTGGAAAATTTCGTCCGCGGCCATTTTGAATTTATAAGTTCTGATCATAAATTCGTTATTTGCTACCTTAAAAACCCCGAGATACCGATTTTCATTGTAATCGGAACACAATTGACAAATTCGTCGGCCATATTTGCGCGGCCATTTTGAATTTCTAAATTTTGACCACAAATTCGTTATTACCGACCTTAAAAACCCCTAGATACCCAATTTCATTTTGAATTTCGGTAATTTTTCAGCGGCCATTTTGAATTTCGAAAATCGGTGTTTCATGCTTCGAGGTGTTTCATGGGATCTGCGATGACTGGTGCGCCCGCTATAGCGCACACATACATACATACATACGTACATACATACATATATACAGAAACTTTCTTTTATTAATATAGAATATTGGAGCAGTAATCCGTAGACGTTTAATTTTCGCGGGCATGGTAGAACCAGATCAATGTACGATCAATCCCCATAGGTAATTTCGGACTCTTGATCTTCTAATACGCCCTAAAACAGCCTTTTCCTACACAATAATAAAAAACACCACCCAAAAACAATATAAATCTTTTATCAAAGAGATTAAGGGTTAACACCCAAAAACCGCCACGAAATAAAACTTCCGCTCCTCTGCTCTAAAGATCCCAGCGGAAGTGTTTTTTTCTGCGTTCCCATTAAAAAGTTCCGCCATGAACTTTGCGTATTAACAGCGCGCGATTATATCGCTACAAAATATACAATCGAAACTTTTTCGGTATGGCAAAAAAATAAAACAACAACTATCACAAAAATATGTTTCCTCTCGTCCATCCGGGGGCGAAAAATTATAGCCTTTCATGTTACTTTGTCCTCAAATATAAAAAAAAATTTTTCACCCTCTCGAAAAAAGAAGGGTTGAAAAACCAATAATAATGGGTGAATCTCTTTAAAATACTCGTAAATAAGGCAGCATCTTTTGGCTGGCTTTTAAGTTTGTCCTTCTGTGTGGGATTCTTCGTCCTCGATATATTATATGGTAATATATCATGATGACAGGAAAACTAAAAAATAGGAAGTAGAAGTTGTTTCCGGGATTAGGAATCTTGAAGATTTTTTTCTGTAATGCATCATAGACATAGAGGAAATGATTACATAAACATCAACTTTTTTATATTTTTCAATAAAAACCCACAAAAACCTTGGATTTTGAAATGACGTTTGGCAAAATCCTTGAAAAAAATTGTCACCCTTCCAAAAATTTCATGATATTTTTAATTGCTAACCTAATTTTGGATAACCACGCAAATATCACGAATCCGCTTAAAATAGAATTGATATTTAAAAGACTCCTAAATTTTCGGAGTTGTTCGGAGTCAGATTGTATTATCTGTGCGATTACTACAAAAAAAATTGTTATGAAATAATTTAAACAATTTATTAAGGTAATTATATTTTACCTAACAGATGATACTAGACAAGATTTATCTTCATAACTTTTAAATTATTTAGAGGATTTTAATAAAGCCTTATGTTAGTCATCTATCCAAATAATAGTATGATGAAACGTAAAAATAACAACAGTATGAATTAAATATAAAGGTTAGGAGAGATAGGTAAATGCGGCAGCTCCGTTCAAAAGAGCCTAGAGCAGGAATACAATTAACGCTTGGCATTTTGTACGGCTCTCGTGAAAAGTCGGTTAGGCAAATATAGGTTAAAGTCAAGATATTTTGATTAGTCAGTCTTAATCCTTCAGATTGATAAACATCTCGCAAATCGTGAGATAGGATAGATTAATAAGAGTCTGGAGGAGTCGGGAGGGTGCTAAAGGTGAGATCGAAGGACCTTGCGTTTGAACTCCTAGATGTTTTAGAAGCTCACGCCAAAGAGAAGAAATTTGCATGAAGCCCTCGGATACAACAAAAATCAAAACAGAAAAGCGGGTGTCTGTATCGCGGAAGACGTCTACAATGCTCTGAAAGAAATCGTTTTATTTTTTTATTGGTATCAAAAAGGTAGGAAATAAACAATAAAAAACAAATTGAAAAAACCTTTTTGATCAATTCTGAACCGATTGCTTACAGAGCTTCAGGATACACTATGTTCAATGTTCTTTCATTTGGAGCTAGGATGTGAAGATTTTCAGATTTTCCAACTCTTGAACAACCTAGATACAGCTTACTGGAAATGACATTAATTTGGCAAAATTCGTCCGCCATATTGGCTCCGCAATTTTGAATTTAGAAGTTGTGATCATAGATTCGTTATTTGCTACTTTAAAAACCCCCATATACCGATTTTCATTGGAATCGGATTACAATTGGCAAACTTGTCAACCATATTGGTGCGACCATTTTGAATTTATAAGGTGTGATCATAAATTCGTTATTTGCGACCAAAAAAACCTGCAGATAGAATCGGAACACAATTGGCAAAATTCGTCCGCTTATTGGCCCCGCCATATTGAATTTAAAAGTTTTGATCATAAATTTATTTGCTACCTTAAAAACCCCTAGATACTGATTTTCATTGCAATCAGAATATAATTGGCAAATTGGTCGGCCATATTGGCGAACCCATTTTGAATTTGAATTTGACCACAAATTCGTTATTTACGACCTTAAAAAAATCTAGGTACCTACTTACGTTAAAATCAAAACACAATTGGCAAATTCAATTATATTTGCGCGGCCATTTTGAATTTCGGCCATATTTGCGCGGACTTTTTGAATTTCGAAAATCGGGCCTCGACCGGCATCATGGAACACAACCACGCACTTTCATTGGAATCGGAACACAATTGGCAAAATTCGTCCGCCATATACCCGCGGCCATTTTAAATTTATAAGTTCTGATCATAAATTCATTATTTGCTACCTTAAAAACCCCAGATACCGATTTTCATTTAAATCGGAATACAAATTCAACCATATTTGGGTGGCCATTTTGAATTTCGGTCATATTTTGACGGCCATTTTGAAAATAAACTATAAAATTCTTCATCTACGTCATGGTATATTTTTTTCGATATAAACAATAGTTTTTGAGCTGCAACTCAAAACTGTATGCCATAATTTCGTTTTCATCGGTTTTTTGCCATGGAAGCAAATTTAAAGACGTATTCACGTCAAAATTTTTATATTAGGGTTTCAACTTCGCAAAATCGACATCCTCAATAGCAGTTGGCTAGGCCAGATACGCAGACCTCGGGGTTAGCAAGAGACAGCCACATTGGAGTGTTATCAATCCAGCTAACCAGCCGAAAAAGGCTAAAAGGCTAAAGTACCAGACTACCAGATGAACAAGAACGAGTATCGACGAGTGAAGACCCGACCTAAGCGGAACTTTGGTATCCTATTATTAACCGGTTAAACCGTCGAGAGGCCTTATTAGGACTACTCTAGACTCACCCAAAGTTCAAATACGGAAAAATCGATTGTATAAGGTTGTTCCTCAGTTGTGTCGGTTCAGTAACGATATTTTTTTAATAAACTGCAGAGGTACACGCAGGAATGTGCTAAGCGATAAGGCGATCGGGGAGAACGATCCTGGTGTAACGAGAACACTATTTACTTGCTTATACTCCGGCTTCATCGGCCTCAGTTTAATCAAGTTCAATTCAATCCGCATAAGTTGCTTCACCGGCTAAAGTCGAGTTCAGTGCTTGAAATTGTTGTTGTTTTTTTGCCAGAAATCAGAAATGCAAAAGCTCCCTGGAATGGCACTCCACTATTCCAGTTGATTACTCTCTTTTGAACGAGCTTTTACTTTCAAGCTTGATTTCATGTTCTGTTGGGCGAAATCAGACTTTATTTTTCCTGACTTCAAAATGTGAAAATGTATGGAAAATCAGGCAAAAATTGAAGCTCAGTAGACTAATTTGCGCGAACTTGCGCAGTTCGGCCGTTGAAGCCGTGGTATTAGGCAACTCTACAACTGGAGTTCGGCCCTAGGTTTAAGCAATGGCTCCCTCCAACGGTCTAATCGAGTTTGGCATCACTAGGATCTGAGCGTGTTGGTTTATACCATTCTCAAGCGGTTTGGTCTAGTTTAGGATTTCGATAGATTAGTTTTTACAGCAAAGGATTGAAATTGTCTTAGGCTTGGTACATTCCTATACGTTTAAATCTTGAAACAAATGTGGCGATCACCTAGCTTGGTGTCCAGAATAACATATCATAGAAGGAGATGGAGTTTCTACACGGAACTATATAGGTAAGTTTGAATATATGGAACTACTTCGATCGTTAGTGATCTTCACAATATTTCTGTCTAATGTTAGTTAAAGTTAGCTTGAATTTACTCAATTTCAAATCTGTTTTACTCAATTGTAAAACTTTATATATTTTTTGACACTTCAAGCACGTTTTTTTTTGCAGCGCACCTCAACGAATTATTGATAGACCAAAACACACAAACCTTTCAATTTAATTTTTTTAAATTTCATATAATAACTTTCAACTTATTATTTCCTTTTTTTCTCTAAATAAAATTATCAAAAAAAAAAATCTTACTTAACAAACATGTACAAAAAGGGTAATAAAAGGGATTTCATCCCCTTAAACAGAATTTAAGCAGCTCCGCAAGTGTCCTAAGAGAAGCTTAAATAAGATGACGTGTAAAAATGCTTCTTATTTTTTTCTATGCTATTTAATCATGATTTAGAGACGACGTAAGTACGTGCCTAGGTGAATAAAAAGGGTTTGTGTAAAGCAGAGGAAAAAAGGATGCAGTAAACTGCTTAGCAAAGGATTTATTTCAGAGATTTACACTTGATTTTTATATGGCCGTAAATGATGTATTTTATATAACATACACACATATATATATTTTAGGATTTTTTTACTAATGTGTAGATAGGATTAGGAAAGTGGGTTTCGGTGATTGTATATAAGAAGATTATGTTAATTATGACACAACGCAATGTGCTTAAAATATAAAAAATACTGTTAGTTTTTATTTTGCAAACTTTGGATTTGTATTTTAAACAAAAGTTAGAAAGGAAAATTGAGAAAGTTGTTTCTTTTTAGATATCAGAAGTCTAGAGAGAAACAATATAGTAAAAGGAGATAGCTTACCTAGCGTTGGATGTTCGGATAATCTGATATGATTACACCGCCAGCCCAAAAACCACACCCGACTGTCAACCCACACCCAACAGTTCAGAAATGGCGCGGTATTAAAAATGACACCTCTTGTTGAGAGAACCTTTGTTATCAAGCGAAGATTTTTGCATTTGCATGCCACAAGAGCGAATTAATTCATTTCAACCTGGAATATAGTCTGAAACGATTGCCTGGATGCTATTTAATAACCAGTGGGAAAAAATCTTTAAAAACGCTAAACTGATCCGTCTTATGACCGATAGGAGAAACTGGTTTAACCTAGGCTGAACTGGTTGAGTCTAATATGAATAAGTACACTTCAGGATAAACTAGTTTAACCTAGTCTCTACGTCTTGCGTCTTGCTCTTTCAGTTAGTGCATAATCCCATTTTTATGTCGTCTTTATATTTCTTCCTAAGTTTTCCTTATGGCCTGCTTCCCTCTGGCGTTTGGAGGATTGGGATTTTTGAGAGGCATTCTCATTACATGTCCCATCTAACTTCCCAGAACCTGCTCAGCATACCTAGTAAACGTCCATGTTTCCGATCCCTACATGAATACTGGTTTTATTAAGGGCTTGAATAAGCCTGTTGATTAGTTTCTACTCACAGCTTGGTTCCCAGGCTAAACCAGCTTGGTTCCCAGGCCATACCTACTTTTTACATTTCTGCTTATCCTTTTTGACTTAACATATTTCATCATACTGTAGTATGTTTTGTTCGTTAGCACTATTCTTCTCGTTTAAGGATTCCATATTCTCTACTATTTCTATTAGGCATCCAGATATGTTTCGGCTTATTTTCGTTGATGATAAGTCCGGATTTCGATGATGTTTGTTCTCAAGAGGTTTGGATTGGACAGTACCATTGCTTTGTAGTAAAATATGTACCCTTATTTAAAAATTATATAACGGATGATCCATTTAGAGGTACTTTATCAGTATGGATTTTACAACAGAACATGCGTGAATTGTGTCAAACTGTCATGGTGTTTCAAATCAGTATTTTTTCACATTTCATAATGGAAAAACAGCCTGGCACGGCGCACAGTGGTTCCAAATCCCGAAAAGGTGGCCAAGATATGTAGACGTTCTTCAAATTGTATGAAATTACGTACAAATAGTATTTTGAGGTCGCTGATTACGAATCTTCACTCAAAATAAAAAAACAAAAAAAGGGGATCCAATATGGCGGACAAAATTTTTATAAAGTGGTCAGATTTCAATGAAATTTTGTATGAAGAGTATTTCGAGTCTGCTGATTACGAATTGCTACTCAAAATTTAAAAAACAAAATGCCGGATCCAATATGGCGGACAAAGTTCTTATAAAATGGCCAGAATTTTACGAAATTTTATTTAAAATAAACAAATTGGGGCAAACTGGGGCAACTTTTGAAACTTCCAAATTATAGAGAAAGATCTTAAGAATGCGACAAAACTTGTTAGAGAGTGGGATGTCGTGGGACTTTTAAGTAATGTAAATTTAAACATTGCCGTTTACGTGAAACTTGTTTTCAATGGTACATTACTAACATAATGATTGTCAATACGAAATAACGTTTAAAAATAATTACTTTCTAGTCCAGGGAAATTAGCAAAATAACGCACGAAAAGAGACAAAATTCCAAAATGGCTGAAAATTGGGACTTTTTAAGAAAACAATTTCGGAAACACAAAAAAAAACAACATGGCCGCCGGAGATATCACTTTTTGACAAAAAAATAACTCAAAACTGGTTTTTTCGAAAAAAAAATTTACAAAACATTATTGCCTACAAAATACCCCTCTTTAATTTTTTTTCGAAAACCTTGACCTTTCCGAATTATTCAAAGTATTTTTTGGCCGAAATGTGATTTTTGAAAATTTTGACCTTGAATAACTTCGTAAGGATTAGGTTTTCGCAAAAATGACAAAAGGGCTTTTTTGTAGGCAATAAGTTTCGTATTGACTAATCAAAATTTTTTTTCGAAAAAACCAGTTTTCGAGTGATTTTTTGGCCAAAAAGTGATATCTCCGGCGGCCATGTTGTTTTTTTTTGTGATTCCGAAATTGTTTTCTTAAAAAGTCCCAAGGAAACTGTGGTCTAATTTTCAGCCATTTTGGAATTTTGTCTCCTTAAAATGCTAATTTCCCCGGACTAGGTCACTGTTAACACAAAAAACCCGTTTCACTATGTACCGCGCCGAGGCCCTCGTGTGCCAGATGCTCACGTAACAAAGGCTCCCGAGAGCCCCCATGCAAGTTTGACCGTTATAAAACGCTGTTTCTAATACCTTAGGTACCAACCTACATAACTATACCCAAAAAGTCCCCAAATCCAAGAACGATTTCAGGGACTTTTGGCCATATTTTCGGCATTTGGAACCACTGGCGTCTACAAATTATTCAGAAGAAGAAGATACACTGTTTTTTACCAAAATTTTCTTCATCAATGAGGCCCTTTTCCGGCTTAATGGCTACGTCAAGAAGCAAAATTGTTGTTTTTGGGCTGAAGAGCAACTCAAAGAGGTTCAATTACTGCCATTACATAAAGACAAAACAATGGTTTGGTGCGGTTTATTTGGAATCATCGTTCCATTTTTTTGAAAAATGAAGCCGGCTGGAACGTAACCGCGAATGGTGCCCATTATCTCGGCAGCAGCCAGAAATTGAAGCCCCTGATCTCGGCGACATTAGGTTCCAACAAAGCGGCGTTACTTGCCACACAGCCCGTGAAAGCCTGCCTCCTTTGGGCTACAGTAGAAATTCTAGAAATGTAAAGAATGGTTCTTTTGCCCGATAAAATTAAATTTTTGAATAAATTTTTATTTTTGAAAAAATACCTCTAAATGAACCAAATTCTTAAGGGGCGGAAACTTCACTTTTTGTCTGGGACGACGTAACCACAAGAGCGGACGCTGGCGGGACATCTTGCAAGAATGAACGAAACAAAGAAACCAAAAAACTAGTAGAGTCCGCACCATAAAAGAAGAGAAGTGAGGGCGCAAGTTAAGAATATAAATGAGCCGGTAATTTGCCTTTTTGAATAAACAGAGTGACGTTGGTCGCTTGTGGGGGACTTGAGACTCTCGCTACGCATGGAAACAGCAATTTAGAGATTCCCTTCTTTTATGGTGCGGTCTCTATATGGTGATATACTAGATGATATACCAGTAGGTAGACTACGAAAAAAAATGGAAGGACGATGTAACAGCAGACGCAGGTATGATCCTAGGAAACTGTAACTGGAAACAGGTCGCTAGAAATCGTACAAACTAGAGGAAATCTTTAGAGAAGACCAAGTTTCGAAATGGGCTGTAGGGCCATAGGAAGGAAGTATCTTAATTTTTGAAATAAATGACGTAAAAAACCGCATTATTTATGGAATGACCCAAAACCGAATTTTCAATATTTCAGGACGAAAGGGTTATGAAGGTATGTATTCAAGACAAATTCCTAAATTTAGTTAATATAAACGCCATGAATAATATATTAAAATTAGATAAAAAAATGATAATCTAAAAATAAATACAAAAAATATTTCATGCATCCATACCTAAATCGTCGAAACTTTCGTGTATAATTTGCTCCAGAATCAGAATCCATTTCTCAAAAAAACAACAAAAAATTAAAAATTAATATTTTAAAGGAAAAAAATATTTTTCTGTTCTAATTTTGCTTGAAAAAGTTACAAAAATAACCACAACAATATTTCATCACAACTTCACCCACAATTTAACCAGTAAAAGAAAAGCACTGAGAACCAATATTCAAAATATTCGCGGGAAACATTTTTCAAAAATAAGCTTCGTTGTAAATTCTCAAATTAGCAAAATATATGTAATTAAAAGGCAGTGTCCTAAGGTGTTTTTGAAACAGGTCCAACAAACATATTTTAAACATTGTTTTTTGTTGTTTTTTTTTGTGTATGGTATTTGTTTCAAGCGCATAACAGTTTATTTATTTTTTTTTCTCAATCACGGTATGTGTAGGTGTATTCAAATCTCTAATTTAAATAATATTTAATTAGCAAATACCAAAGTAATCATCGCGCATCTGCGCAACTTTTGTTTATTCGTGTAATAATAATATAATCGAATAAAAAGCGTATAACTTGTATATAAAAATAGAATTTATTAAAATATGAAATGTTTGTTTGAAAATCGCGTCTATTTTCAATGTCATCACATTATATATATAAAAATATTTCCATCCAATCAGAGGATTGGGGATTGGCTATCTTTTATTATAAAGCACATCTGTGGCCCATTTTAATACCAGAAATAAAACGTAATAAATGACGCATACAACTTGCCATTCAGCATCAAATAAAAATTAATTTTGCGTTTATTTTAGAAATTTTACGTGGCACACGTTCAAGAAATTCTCAACTGGGGATTTTCATTAAGCATATCACAAGTGGAGATCCTTTAGATTAATTATATTCAATTATTCCGTTGACACGGGAATGCATCATTGCCAGTGATTCGCCAAAGATTCGTCGTTTGCATCAACAACATGGAAAGTCTCTGAGAAATGACGACGAGACGAGTGATTCATGACAGTAATATTATCTACTTATAAATATTATGGAGATTTCAAAATCTCTATTTTGAATTACTTAAAATTACATATGAATTGTAAATCACTTTGTGACATTCATTTCCACCGAAAGATGCACATATACACGCATTTCGGTGTGATGCTTCCCTGCAAACATTTACATTCGGAAACGATTCGAGAACGACACGCAAAACCGAGAGCTTGCTTCGAACTCGGGCTCGTAAACGACTCGTAAACGTATTCGAAGGCAATAAAAGCGGAGCAAGATATCGAAACCAATGTACTAGGAAAGCTTTTATGGTGGGTTTTGAAGCTTTTGTCGTACCTTTCGCAAGCAGTTTTCGAATCGGGAATGGTTCGAGAAAGCGAGCCTCCGAGAAAAGCCGAGAAATTGTTTGCAGGGTTATATTCTGTGCACAACATTTTCCATTCATACTCTTAAACGTGACTGTTTCGCTGCGATAAGACTGAGAAACTGCACAAATAGAGGACGATGATATTTCTGCAGCGCTATGAAACTGAATGAACGCGTTTATGAGTCGTATTAAACCATCTGGCGGAGTCCTTTCATTCAGTGTGAGATATTTCTGTACTATGAGTGTATCCTTTCACATAAGCTTTATGGATTTCAGTCATTTCGTCAAGGGAGAATTTTTCCAATTGAAAGTATTTCATGCGAAATGCACTTCAAAGTTATTTCCATTGATGGCTTATGATTATAGATAGATCGTCATTTTTTCTGTATCTATTAGTGAAGCAATGGGATTATTTAATAGAATAGAAGCAATTTCATGATATCAATATTGTGTTTCACTGATTATTGCAATTTTGTGCTTTATATGTTATCTATCCATAAATCTATACACTGTTTTCTTTTATGGACTTTCTCTTTTTGTAATTCTGCTTCATTATGTGTTGCTATTTTGCAACTGATACAAAGTCAAAAGTACATCAGCTGAATTGAATAGAATTGCAACTTGATGCTAGCTGAAAATTGGACCACAGCTTCCTTGGGACTTTTTAAGAAAACAATTTCGGAATCACAAAAAAACAACATGGCCGCCGGAGATATCACTTTTTGGCAAAAAAAATCACTCAAAAACTGGTTTTTCGATATTTTTTTGATCAGTCAATACGAAACGTTATTGCCAACAAAAAAGCCTCGTGTCATTTTTGCGAAAACCAAACCCTTTCGAAGTTATTCAAGTTTCCAAAAATCACATTTCGGCCAAAAAATACTTTGAATAATTCGGAAAGGTCAAGATTTTCGAAAAAAAATTCAAGAGGGGAATTTTGTAGGCAATAATGTTTTGTATTGACCGATCAAAAATTTTTGAGTGATTTTTTTGCCAAAAAGTGATATCTCCGGCGGCCATGTTGTTTTTTTTTTGTGATTCCGAAATTGTTTTCTTAAAAAGCCCCAAGGATGCTGTGGTCCAATTTTCAGCCATTTTGGAATTTTGTCTCCTTTCGTGCGTTTTTTTTGCTAATTTCCCCGGACTATCCAGGTTGAGAGTGCCTTAATGGCAACTTGACTGTCCGAAGAAATTATAATGTTGTCATCTTCCAAATTTTTTTCAAGGTTGAGCCTTGCGGAAAACAGAGTTGGAGTTGTATCCTGCTCGTGTACGATGACCCATCGAGCACCAGTAAAGGTTTCTTGGTAGGAGGGATGAGCTCCTGTCATTGAGAACAATCCGAAATAATCGTGCTGAATTTCCATTCTTTCCACAGTTCACCAACCATATGGTCGGATACGCGGCAAAATGAAATGTTTGGGATACCCTTGAGAATATCCATATATCCTTTGACTGTATAGGGCCAATTCAATGAAATCTGAAGTCATAAGCTGGAAACAGATACTTGCGTGTGCGCGGCGCGTGCGGTAGTTTCACAGTATGCGGAGATTTTTCACTGATAGATAATAGCGTGCTTGCGTTACGTCTCGTTTTTCACAAATAACCAAAAAAACTAAGCGACAAACTTATGTATGTGTGTGTGTGTGCTTCTGATTGTTGATTGGAGTCAATCCAATGGTTGCTTCCATCGCAAGTATGGATCAGGTCCGCATAGCTCCAGTAATGGAGAGACAAGCAAGCCGTTGCAGTCTGCTTCACTTGAGGATCGCCGTAACTTGTTTGGTCTTGAGCCATGCGGCATAAGTTACAACAAGTTTAACGATCGTGTTACACATCCAGTATCTCGTTTGTGGTGTTAAACCCCACGGCTTACCCAAAAGCCATTTATAGGCCTAGTGGCTTTACTGATGGCGTAGTCCAGTTAAGCGTTCCAGTTTAGTCTCTTATCCAGCATTACTCTCAGATATTTAAAAAAATTTCTGAGTACCGTCATACCCTGGATACAAGGAGGAATTGGCCCCAGGAGAAATTGGTAACGTTTGGAAAAATGTATCAGGACGGCCTTATTTGAGTTGATTGATAGGTTCGCCATGGTGCACCATCTTTGAACTTCTCGTAGTGCTGTTCTCATGACCTCTGCAAAGGTCAAGCCGAACTTCTCCGAGGGAATGACGGCAAGATCATCTGCATAGCCGAAGGCATCGAAATCAGATTCTTGTAGTTTAAATGTGACAACCGCTATAAAAATCACCACTAGATCTCTAGAGAACAAGAGTAAGATGTTTCTCCACGAACGTCTTGCACAGACTGGAAGATGCCCCTTTGGCATGGTGAATGTTCACCTGGAGTTCCCTTATGGCCATTCCTACACGACGGACCATGGTTTTGGAGCACAAGCTTTTTTTGGGCATCCTCCCTTTCCCGCTCTAGAACAACGGTGGGCAACCTGCGGCCCGCGGGCAATCTACGGCCCGCGAAAAGTTTCTATCCGGCCCGCGAGAAACTTAGAAGAAATTATAAAAAAATATTTTTCGATGTATTTCGTCTACTTTAAATTGAATATTACATCCAAAGGGGTAAGTTACACTATGTTTTATTTCTTTTATCATACCCAAACCGTTTTATAGACAAGAGGTCGCAGCGAAGTTCGTTTTTTCCTCATTTCGCCTCAGAAAAATTGTCAGACCCACCCATACATCACACTAACACAATTTTAACATCATTCTCGGGGATATGAGAAAACTATGAGAAACTCGTTACACGAAAAAGTGACAGAAAAATGAACATTAAGAGGTTTATACCTACATTATATACAAACCTGTTTGAGTTGAGGATCGAGTGATGAATAGTGTGATTTACCCCATTAAAGTACCTTTCACTTCAAATGCAGACTAAAAATTATGTGTTGGGTAGGACACGATTGCAAAGTGAGTTGGTAAGAGGTGCCTCTTTTTTCTTTTGAGCCAGTACAATTTCATACTTCAAATTAGGCGAGGGGCCGTTGTAATGCCAAAATGTCAAAAACCAGCAACTTAAAGAAAGAACATTAAACTACCTCAGAGTAAGTAAGAAACCTATGCCTCAACAATGTATATTTATATTTTACAATCTCGCCTCACCTAATTTAAAGTTGGAACTTTTGCTGCTGCAAAAGACGTAAGAAATGTCTCTCCAGTTCGTATGTACCATCTTGCCTCGCCTCATTTCAAGTTGGAAATTTCACTGCCTCAAAAGAAGTAAGAAATGCCTCTCCAGTTCCTACATAAAATCTCACCTCGCCTCAGCTCAAATTAGATATTTTACTGCCGCAAAAAAATATGGAATGTCATATTTCAACCTCACCTCACCTCGCCTCATTTTAAGTTGAATTTTACTGCCGCAAAAGAAGTAGAAAGAAGAAACTCTTGTCTCTCCACTACGTAATTACAATCAGACCTCGCCTCATTTATCTCGATTACACACTCATATAGCAGTAGGACATTATTTTTGAACCGGGACACTTCGAAAAATTGATGCCTCAGTAAAATTTACCATCGTGTAAGACTGTAAGGGACAAATGTACTGCCTCGTATAGAGCTGGCTCATTTCTAAAAAAAATTACAGGTCGCAAGAAGGTGCCAGTTGATTACTACGGCCCGCGGAAAAAACGTTACATTTATTCTGGCCCATGCTATAAAAAGGTTGCCCACACCTGTGTCTAGAACCATGGTCCCTCGTGTAGGAATGACCTATGGCGCTCATTTTTTCCCAAGCACCGTTTGACAAGCCCAGTCAAGTCCGAAGAAAATTACTTAGTTACTTATTTGGTTCCACAACCGTGAATAGGCCTGGTCTCTAGCGGCTGCTCCTTCCACCAGTCTGGAAGCCAAGCCAATGAGTTTCCAGTTTGATATCCCTAAAATTTGGACTTTCTGGTCTTTACCATTCTTCCAGCAGAAGTTAAATCGCTGTTCAATCCTATAAAAATCTACTCCAAGAGATTTTCCCAGTAGGTTCCTCTTTACTTCCTGCCCATTGAGGCCTACTAAGCCTTATTCTCTGCTCGACATCTGTGTTGTGATGTGGAATGCCGTAACAAGAAAAGAGGTGCTAAGAATGTAGCATCAAGACACAGAAGTTTCAGGTATCAAATGACGAGAAAGAAAATTCTTGAAAATAGTTGCTGAAGACAACATTGCCGTCTGCACCTGGATGATTTCAAGAAGATCACAAATGTGTCGTTACTCAATTAAAAATAATTTTTTTTAAAGATCATATAAAATACATACAGAAGTTATGCCATCTGTTAACGATTTCCCCCAAACAAATCGAAGGTGTGTAGGTCGTAACCTCGAGTCTTCCAATAAATTCACTATCATTAATAATAACGCAATATTTTACGATAAAATAAAACTTTTTTAAAACAATTGTTTTAAACATTTTACAAAGCTCCTCCGGCGACCTCGAAACCGTGTTTACCTGGCACCAGGAAAATGCATGTGTTTTTATGGTTGTCATCGTAAATTTTACAACGCCACAATTCAAAGATTAAATTCGTCCGCAAAATTATTATTAGTTCATTTCTTGATCTCGTACCACCCGTGATTTATTACGCAATAAAGGTTTTATGGGAATCTCTAAATTTGCTTGTAGCGCTTGATAAAATCCGGGGATGGGTTCGTCTTGTATCCAACATAGGTACCTAAAGCGAAAGGTTGCTTATCTATGTTTGAAATGAAGCTGGACTTGAGTTATTGTGATTTGTCGTACTAAATTATTTTCGAGGATAAGTAATGGCTCATTTCAGTTCTTGTTTAGTAGCAGTTATGAGAAAATTAATAATCCGTGAAAATATAAACTTGTTATTGGATAAAAACGAGTATTTGTTATTTTTTTGTTATACTACAATATTTAGGGTTTAGACGAATAAAACTATTTTTTTTCTATTTTGGTTTTTAGGTAATGATATGGAAATTTCCTTGATTTAGTTTGGTGCCTAGTTGACGGCCAGTAAAGGAATCAGAGAAAAGAATACGCCGTGGTACTAGACGACAGATAAACGAGCAGGCACAAAAATTGAAAAACGGGAAAAACGAACTTCTGGACGGTAGTGTGCACGAAAAGGAGGACTGCAGGGTGAACTGTGCAGGCAAGTCTGAATTTGCGGAAAAGTATATCCGTGCAGGCAGGTGGGCGTAGCTGGCCATGTAATCAGGATGGAAGACAGCCGTATTCCAAAAGACTCATTGTAGCAGAAAATTCTCGAAATGGACCAGTAGGTGGCTCCAGGAGGAGATGGATAGGCTCTATGGCGGCTGATGCAGAGACAATGCTCAACATTCGTAATTGGAGACATGCTGTAAGGCATGGTTTCTCAACCTGGGGATCGCCATTAGACATAAGGGGGCTCGCAATCTATCCAAAAAATTATTTTAACAAACAATGTGTTTTAAAATTATAATCAAGCTAACTATGCATTAACAACCGTATAAAAGCCAACAATTTATCCACGATTTTCGGGGTAAAGGTTCCACACATATCCGTGACGTGACGGCGGCTTCTGTGCAGTACTTGGGGAATCAGTGAAAAAAATATATCGGCACAATGTAATTCCATGGAAACAAATTGGGAAAAACACGGCATGTTCCCACACATCCGGTGCAGTTAGGCACCGACGTTCTCAGTACCCTTCAGACGTCCGCAGAAATCGCAAAAAATACGTTGATACCGATATTTTTTAATTTATCCCGGACGCGAAACAATGTTTTTTAAATTCAATAGAAAATTTTATAAGAATTCAAGACAAATTTTTGTAAAGTTTTTTTTAAATACACTCAAACCTGTTCTGTGCAATATATTTTGTGCGATTTTTAACTTCCCAGTAGGAAGTTATTGTAATCGGTCCGAAAATCGGATTCGAAATTTTCAATGTATTTACACGTTTCAAGGTCCCAATAGCATTTTAAGCAAAAATTTGAGAAGAAATATGTGTGTGTGTGCGTACGTATGTGGTCATTTTTTCCTGCACGATTTCGCGCGAACCGAAAAAGATATCGACTTCGTTTAGGTGCCGTTCGAAGCCCGTTCGAAGCGTGTTCAAGGAAATATGATCTGAAAAGATTTTCATAAAAATTGGTCGAGCCGTTTTTTTGTTTGGTGGGCAAGATTAGAAAAAAAATATTTATTCGATCGTTCTAAAATTTTAACACGTTAATCTACACATGTTAATGTACAAAATGAACTACGGATGAAAAAATCGGCGTACAATTTTCTGAGTAACAGGATGTTTTCGATGGCAAAAAATTTCGATTTTTGAAAAAATGCCGCCATTTGGTTATTTTTCAACCAAATTTTTTCTTTTTAGTTCATTTTATAGCGGCTTTGATGCTGATTAAAACCCCTTTTTTGTTTTTGTGTCCGACTTTTCTGAGAGCGGAAATCCTGCCCACCGTGAATTTTTGGGGTTTTTTTGGGAAAATTTTAGCAGACGACGCGAGACCAAAAATTATTAAAAAAATATTTTTTTGTATAGTTAAATACTAGTAAAACATATGTGCAAAGTTTAATTAAGATATGTCTACGTTTTTATTTAAAAATTTACATTAAAAAACAAAAAAAATTGAAATTTGAAGGTGCTATGTCCCCTTAACATGCTTCGAACGGCACCTTAACGAAGTCGAAATCTTTTTTGGTTCTCGCGAAATCGTGCTGGTACAAAAATCACTTAAGTCGTTCAAACAAAAAAACGGCTTGACCGATTTTTATGAAAATCTTTTCAGATCATATTTCCTTGAACACGCTTCGAACGGCACCTTAACGAAGTCGAAATCTTTTTTGGTTCTCGCGAAATCGTGCCGGTACAAAAATCACTTAAGTCGTTCAAACAAAAAAACGGCTCGACCAATTTTTATGAAAATCTTTTCAGATCATATTTCCTTGAACACGCTTCGAACGGCACCTTAACGAAGTCGATATCTTTTTCGGTTCGCGCGAAATCGTGCAGGAAAAAATGACCACATACGTACGCACACACACACACACACATATTTCTTCTCAAATTTTTGCTTAAAATGCTATTGGGACCTTGAAACGTGTAAATACATTGAAAATTTCGAATCCGATTTTCGGACCGATTACAATAACTTCCTACTGGGAAGTTAATAATAAACTACGTTGTTTTTACGTAAATACCTAAAGCTTTTACTTCTAAATAAATAAATGTCTCCCTTTGTACCAATCAAAATAAATAACCATAGTAGACAAAGCGCTGTCAGTTAACAAACATAAATATTTTTCTAACATTATGTTTAATCCTTCCACTGCAAATGCCACAGTTTTTGTGCTCGTTCGTCTTCATTTAAATGCAAATTGCAGCTCAACTCCCAATACAAGAACGCCGCTAATTAAACATCATCAAAATTATGCGCTAACAAGGATAAATATTTAATCCACTTAATGCACCAATGCTAATATTGATCTCTACCCCTTTTTGCTTAATAGCGTGTGATCAAAAATTCTCTGTGATTTAAGTATGCACAAAAGGAAAGCGAAACTTAATTTATAGACGATGAAAAAATAGTGCAAAGCGGAAGCCTTAAGTTTCCTCTTTCAATTATAGCTTGCTCTATGTTTTTACTCGTAGTTATATTTTTATGGGTATATAACGCATTTCGTTCGTTATTAATGACTGAAGTATTTTTAACTATTATATGGGAATTTCTTTAATATTTTAAGCCAGGATTATAGATTTTGACAAATAAAACATTATTGCACAAGATTACGCAATATCCATAATTAAAATCTTGAAACTCGATATATTTCGATAAGAGTAAACTCAGAGCTTTTTGGTTAAATTACAACAACAATGCCATGGGTCGAGATGCGAGGAGATGGTTTCTTACGTGGCTCTGAAAGCTCTCTTTTTCAATACCAATAAGCTTTAACAATATTTGAATGAGCTTTTCACTGAGAATGAGCTTTAAACCACGGCTTCACTGAACTCAGTTGAAAAATTTCCAGTTCAATCCACATCCGTCTAAAGTCAAGTTCATGTTCAGTTCGTGCTTGAAATTGTTGTTGCTTTTTTCAATACTAATGTCATAAGAGGGCCAGAAGTTATAAATGCAAAAGCCCACTGGAATGGCATTCCACTATTCCAGCTGATTGCTCACTTTTAAGCGAGCTTTTACGTTAAACTTCAGTTCGAGTCCAGTTTGGCGAACTGAGGTCTGTTTTATCCTCAGTTGAATATGTGGAAATTGTATGCGAACTGAGGTTATTGTAAAGTTCAGTTCACCAATTTGCTCTAACTTGCGCAGTACTCCGGGGTATCCCTCGATGATGTTTACTGCCCTCCGAGGACACGGGTACGCGAAGAAAAATACAAAGAGCTCATAACAGAAGAAAAGAGAGTTTATATACGGAAAAGGGAGGCCTGCATTATTTATGAAGTGGAAAGCTCCGTAGGTAAAGGTTAGGTTAGCGGTAGGATTGCCTCCAGTGTGACCTACGCCCCAATTAGAGATTTTTAACGCCTCGGTGGTTGCTTAACGGACCGTAGCTAATATCTAAAGCAATCCTGTGGAGTTTAGGAATTTTATCATTGCCCCGATCCTAAGTTTGGAGATAGGTTTTAAGCCTTCTTTTCCACAGAAAAAAGTTAAAACAAAAAATGTGGGAATGAAATTGCGCACAAAAACCTTATAATCAGTTTTGCAATAAAATGTGTAATTAAAAAGATATTGGCAGAAAACTACTTTTGAATTTACGTTTTTTGTTTTAAAACGCTATAACTCGTGAATTATTAGCCCTACGTAAAAAATGATAATAACAAAAATTATAGATAATCATATTTTCTATAAGTCTTACGAATGATTTTTTCATGTAGAATTAACAATTACCGAAATATAGTGCAAAGAAAGTGTTACCTGAAGTTTGAAGCACCATAGCTCAGTACATATTGACTTTACAAAAAAACTTTCTAAATAAAAAAGTTAAATCGCTTATTTATCTACAAAAAAGATTATATTCATTTTTGTCGTAGAATTCATAGTTTCTGAGATACAGAATTAAACGCGTTTCCCTTCACTGTAAGTTTAGCCATTTTGAATTTAAGCTTATAAAAATATATAAAATCATTTGGTACAAACAAACCGCGTGCGATATTTTTCGCATTACGAAGGCCTTTTTTTCGACCTATTTATTGGACTAATGTTCGTCATGGCTATCCCTTCCGATGACTCACTTCTGGGAATTTCTAAAATGAGTTGACACTTACTGCAAATTTCTGCATTCTTAAATTTGACAGGAAAAACCATGCCAATTACGATCTCTTAATTCTTACAAAGCTCCAATTTCCGTGCTACCTCAGAGTACAAATTTGATCAGCCAATGTAATTACAAAATTTACCTTTCTACTAAGCAAAGAACAGAAGGAGGACTTTGTAAATAATAAAGTAGCTTTGACGTCGTCACGTAAGATTTTTTTAAATTAACAATTAAATTTATCGCACAGTCGATCCATGGCATGCAGTATACTTCTCAAGCTAAAAATCCTTAATCAACAACTTTAAGGTCAACAATAGCTTTTGAATTTTCCAGTAAGAAAAAAAAAACAAAATTAAATCCGGAAACTTTTAAATAAATCGGAACAAGACTAACCGAAAAGAAACCAAAGTCGGTTTTAACTCAGGTGTAACAGGTGAGAGTGAAAAAGTTTCATAAAGATTTGAAAATTACCATAGCTTCAGTTATTCGTTCAGAAATTGCTTTTTCTCTCCTTTCACCTTGTGTACATTAGCATGACATTACAATGTCAAAATCCACACACACCCCTTCCTTCTCCCGTTGGCTGGGAGGGTGGGGGAGGAAGTTGGGGGAGAAAGCACTAAGGGTGAATATATTAGAAGCCTTTCTTCGGGGATTAAATAACCAAAAACTGTGTGGCGGTGGTGCTGCTGCTGTTGGTAGTGAGTGTAGTCGTCGCCGATGGTTGGATTATTTTAAGACTTAATCAGGTCACTGATTTTTGAAGGTGGCGCTTACTTCAAATTATACACACAATGTAGCAAAAATATTGATTTTTTTCTGTGCTGTCACATAAGTGAGCCTTTATCCAAATATATATTTTTGGTCCTGAATAATTGAACTGTGCACGCACGTCCTTTTTCTCTTGGCAGACTCTCCTCCATCTCTCGGGCGTCTCCCAAGTGGCAAGTGGTGTATTCATGGAAATGGGCGAGGAAAAGGCTCCTCCAGTGAAGAAGATGTCAGGCTTAAATTTATGATAAAACCCCTAAAGTAGGCAGCACCATCTCGATGCCGATTTCTCAAATGTATTGTATTTGCTTTGTTGTTTTATATTTATCTCCGTCTCCTGCTCTGTATTATCCTGTCTCGTAGGGGGGGGGGGGGGGTGAGAAGCGCAAAGGTTTTCGACCGTCTCAAGATATTTTTAAGTCTTGAAAAATTTACGACATAAAACAGGGCTCCGATACACAAGAAGACGACGTCGACAGGCGGGAATTCGGGCCTCAAGGTAACCGGGGTTCAAAATGGTTTTTCATCAAGTGAATTTCAGTTCAGATCTTGTTGAGAGAGAGAGGAGAGCTTGAATAAATAAAATGGCAATTGTTTAGTATTCAGAAATGTTAAAAACGGTTGATAAGATATTTATTAAGGTAATCTCTCACCGGAATGGTTAATTGCTTCTCGACAAGTTTCGTCAACTGTTCACTAAATAATTTATGAAATTAATTGATTCTCACATTGAACCTGACTTATTTATAATTCCGATAACGTGCAAAAACTCTTTCACTAAAATCCTCTTCACAAATCATCGTCCTTTAAAAAAAAGATAAACGACAAAACCTAAATTTAAAAATCATTGTGTGTGTGTCATGTCATTTGTAGAAACAAACGAAGTTTGTCCAAGAACCAAATATAACCGGGGATGAACAGATTATTTCATCAATTACACAATCCAGTGACAATGAGCGAAATATGTCATCAAAGTTAATGGATATTGATGTTGGGTGAATCGAAGGAAGCACTCGGCGAATGCAATTAGAAATCCAATTCATGGAGGTAATAGAGAGTTTACAGTGAGTGCATTGTGGCCCTTGATTTAACCTGGAACCATTTCTAATCGATGGAACAGATTCTGTATTACGTGTGCGCTCAGTGCGGATTTACATCAATTGATGATGACTTTTCTAATCGAGTTCTAGAAGATAATAGACGTGGCGTAGACAGTGCAATCAGATTTTATGAATGTGGTTTACAAGAAGAACTATTTTATGGTCCTTTAGAATTGAGGTTTGTACAAATCCTTTCTTAGTTTGACAGACGAGGACATTTGTTCTGAGTGAAGATGCTGTTGACATTTGGTAAGAAGGTATCCACTTAGCCCAGCTCTCCCATATACTAACAGAGTTGTCCTTAAGTGGATACCAGGGCATGAAGGATTTGTGGGAAATGAGATCGCAGATCGCCAACCCAAAAAAGTGGGACATCCGGTGTTCAAACGAAAAATACTCTCCGGATATGGGGAAATACTCTCCTGCTCAAAGAAATACTAAGAATTTCCTTGATCTTACTAGACCCGAACTCAGTGTCTCAACAGACCTTCTTACAGTCGCTTCTGTCCGATGACTAAGGATACGGAATCGGTATTTGGTTCTTTACTCATATGAGTATTTCGCTTTCGATTCTTTACTCATATGAGTATTTGGCTTTCGATTCTACTCATATTAGTACTCAATACTTTTGATCGAGTAGTTTTACTCATATAATTACTTATAGGGTGGAATCGAGTACTGAGTACAATTTACACTCAAGGCTAATAGTCCAGGGAAATTAGACAAAAAAAAGCCCAATTTACATATACATATAACTTTTTCTATAAACGTGAGCATTACTGAGATGTTTTTGAAAAATCGCTTCTTGTGACCACGCGTAAAATCGTGTCGGAGTGTCAAATCGATGGGGACTCGTGACATTTTCCTTAGAGCAATAATATCAATGTCCATACCAAAATTCAGCTTTCCCGGAATTTTTCCGAAGTAAAATGTCTAATTTCCCTGGACTAGAACTGTAAATCAAGCTAACTGCAATTTATCTCAGTCGTAAATTATTTATATATAAACCTCTCTTTTGCACGAACGTGGATTCCAGCCAAAGAGTTATACATACAAATTTCGGTGCGATAAAAGAGCTCCAATTTGCTCCAATTTTAGACTAAAGGGGGCAAAATTGGAGCTTAAAAAACGGGCATACTCAGTAGACCGGTTCTCGTTCGATTGAGCAGGTCAAGCAGCTCTGGACATAGTTAGTAATTAGTTGGGGACCGCTTGGTAAAACGACATTCCCGTTTAGAATGATCGATTGCGAATATATTCATACCTGTAACAGAAGCGTGCATACCTCTGGCCGACGCATTTTTAGATTTTCCTGTACCGAGAGCATGAACTTCTCTGACGGGCGCAGTTTTAGATTTTCATGCCTGTAATGAGAATTTGCATACTCGTGGGCAAACGCATTTGTTCACTATGCATGCTAGTTGCAGGCGCGTAGATGCTTTTCAAAAATTCACAAACTAAACCATTTTTACTCGGGCTCTAAGCTACACAAATATTTGTAATCTATCGCAGCCGATAATCCAGTAATGCATACGCTAAGGCAGTTCGCAGAAATGTCAAAAAAGTACTCATCGATTCTCAAAGAATCAAGTACTTTTGAACGAGTAAAAAGTACTTACTGAGTAATTTTTTTTCGATTCTACTCATGAGTATTTAATCGATAACTCTCCATCGATGCCGTATTCCTACCGATTACACAAGATAATCATGGGTATGTAGATACTGTCAGGTAGGAACAGAAATCGAAGAACATTGTGTTGAACAGAAAAACATTGAACAGTGGTGTTGCACTTGAAAGACGCAGGTTTTTTCCAAAAAAGGCATAGTGCGAATAATGCTTAAGGAAGTATGGAACACTTATCCCCAGTGTTTGGCTAGTGAAGCCGACGTTAATGGTGAGTCCTTATTATATGCACAGCTGCTTTACCATACCAACAGTCTGCAGACCAGTTTCTCACACATAGCAATAACAAACAAAACAGGAACCTCGTTCTTTCAGAAAGGGTTCGAATTTCGTGGAGCATAGCTATGAAATCTTTGCCTTAGAAGAGTAGAGAAGTAGAGTAGCTATGGCCGTTCTGGCGCAATTTAACACCCGATTTTACATATACCCTAAAAAGAGACCAAAACGATATCAAAAACTCGTCGTCTATGTGTCCGAGGTGTTATGAAGGTTTGTGTCTTGGCTGAAAGCTTTTTGGGATTATGTTTTGGTGGTTGGCGCGCGTCATGCCATCACTCGGAACGAAGCCGCAATTTTTAAGCTTTTTCCACCTCCAATCAGAAACGTGCAAGCAAAAAGTCAAAAAGTCGTACGATGAGTTATATGCAGGTGCAGAGGACGCGCGACCAAGCGACGAGCCTTTGATACCGTTTTGGTGTTTTTTAGGATGTATGTAAAATCGCCAAAACGACCTTAGCTACTCTACTTCTCTAGTCTTCTAAGCAAAGATTTCATAGCTATACTGGTAGTACAAAGGTTGACACCTGAACTTAGACTATCACATAAAAAAAATACTCCACGAAATTCTGAGCCCCCTTCTTCATACAAAATATGACGCAACGTTTCCAAAAAAAAATGTTACACTTTTATCCGCTAGTGATGCTAATACAAGTATAATTTCGAACTTGTTGCACTAGCGGCGCTAGTAGTAGTATAAGCATGCATTTATGGAGCTAGTAGTAGTTTGTTGCGCTAGTGACGCTTATACTAGTATAAATCCGGCTCTACACAATGAGGTGGACGTTTCATTCCCATGTTGGCTTCCAATGATGAGTCAGCACCGACAACAGCCCAAAAGTGTCCAAACAAGAACTTTTGCAATTTCGCAACATCAGCTTTTAAGAATGAGGTTCATGTCTTTGCTAGGATGAAAGCTTTTTTGGAGGGGAAATTTTGTTTAGGGAAACTTCGGTATCGTTGGTACATGATAGTATTTGTACCATGGTTTGCGCTTGCTCATATGATTTTCTTTTGGAGCTTTTTTGGCCAGCTTAATATGTAACCAAGCTAGGCATGGTTGAGCTTGTGAAATTGCTTGGAGATAAATTAAGCTTTCTATCGAACTTCCTTTAGGAACCCCTCACCTTTTAGGTTAGTGTTTTTTTTAAGCTTTTTGACAAATTTTTGCTTTATTTCGTCATGTCCTTGATGATTCAGTTAAAATCCTGCCTCCTAGTGTTTTTGGGACTATAAAAGTGGTCATCTGCGGCACGGAGTGCCTTCAGTCTGAGTTACAGCATGTCCATCAGTAAAGGTGAATTTACATATCCGACGTTTTTCTGTCGCGCCGCTCTCTTTTAGATTTCAACCAATCAGAAACAATTTGAAGTTGCAGAAATTGTTTCTGATTGGTTGAAATCTTAAAAAAGAACGGCGCAGCAGGAAAACGTCGGATATGTAATTCACCTTAAACAATTAATCAACACAAACATAGTTAGCTATGTCGTGTCCAAAAAAAGGAGATAATAATCAACAAAATGCTTTTGGAATATCTGGAATCCAACAAAATTCTACATGACAGACAGTACAGCTTTAGACAAAAAGATGTACTGGTGACGTCTTTGTGAGTGTATCAGAGCGCTTCGGTGAATCTGGTCTGGTTGCCTTTTGACAGAGTATGGCACCCTGCTCTGTTGACCAAACTCCAAGCTATTGGTAAAAACTTCGATCTAAGGAACTGGATTAAGAGCTTCTTTTCTTACTGTTCAATCAAGGTACTATTGGAGGGCGTCGAATCCAACCCCGACTCCATTTCGATTGGTGTTCCCCAGGGGTCAATCCTATCACCCGCACTTTTCCTAATCTTCGTTAATGATCTGCTCTCAACCCCTTCCAACTCACTTCCCTTCTTCGCTGATGACGGTACTCTGTGTTACTCTTACATCTTCGACAATATAAGAGAAGCACGTTCCAGACTGTGTCTTCACTATCGTGAACTGGTGTCCACTTCGATCAACCGAGATATCACATTGATTCGGGATACATGAATCGTGTTGGCACCAAAAACTGTCGCATCTCCAACAAAACTAAGGCGCCCATTACACGATAGGTTTTGCTGTCAGTTTTTCCAGTTTTGCCTACGACTGACGGAAAACCTAACGTCTAAGGTGTTGACTGACGTAATTCTCCGTATATTTTGATTTCCATTAATCATGACTGGTGGAATTGATTGCCGCTTTCATGAACGTGTAATGGCCGCCTAACACCGAACTTCCTCCAATCTCAGTTGGCAAAGCGAATTTAAGGGCTGACTCAACTCTTAGCATCCTGGGGGTAACTTTAACGGAGGATCTGCGTTCGAATGATCACTTATTTGAAATCGCCAAAATAAAAACAAAAATCTGCTGTTCATTCTCTAACTTTCTTACGAGATATTTCCTGGTGATCCATTTCCTCAGCAAAGACAAACCCAGGCTTAATTTCTAAGGTGAATTTTTGCTTCTACATATTCACCGCTTGATTAAGCCCTCGATTCTGTGTTCAGATTTTTAGGTTTATCTGGAATGCAATTATGCAAGATCAGTTGAAGGCCCCCCAACAAGGGGAGGACTGAAGTTACATGCGCACGAGGATACATATCGAGCGCTTAGATAATTTCACCTGGAGTCGAGAAAATTGCTGCTCGGTTGTGGAGGAGAAAACAGAAATGAATATTCCGATTATTTAAAGGTTTTCTCACTTTCATTTTTGCAGCCTCGCAAACAATCTACAAGGTGACCGTGGGCATGAAACTGGCCTTAATTGGAAGGTGTGTGATCTTCACAGGTGGCCGTGACGCCGCCTATAATAATGACATGGATGAGCTAACAGGTGACTTTGATATAGTTTCAAGGTTGTGGCCTAATTTCAGGGTCAGAAAAAATTTCCCACGCTCAAGCGACGCACTACCTACCGATTTCTTAAGAGATGCAAGTTCCTTCTTCAGCCATCGGCCCGTGCTTGGATGGTTTGCTGTGATAAACGACCACAAAAAATGCAATGTATTTTTAGATAATAAATTAATTTTAATTCTATCCTTATAGAAGCGATAAGCCAACACAGAACTATGTGGTGTGGAAAAGCTGATTGTTTATCACCAGTCAAAAACTTTATCTCTCTGAAAATGCCTGTCACAGGATTAAATAATCACAAACTCCGAAATATACCAAAACAAGATGTCACTTGTTCATTACGCGAGTTTATCCTGTGTGGACATTTATAAATGAAGGATTAATATTTAATGACATACTGAGAATTACTTAAGGAAAAATGTCCTTGCATTGCAACCTGTCATCCAATCACTGTGCGGATTTTTTTGTGATTACCATGAAATCTGTTAGCATATCCAGTGACACTTAAAAGTGATTATCATTAATCAAGAATGCACGAAAATATCTCTTCGTAAGCACTTAGTATTTTTTAGATTTTTATTTATTATTCGATTCACGGTTTTTGTCATTATATCATTTAACAAGCATACAACGAATTCATCATGCAGACACGTAGCAATATTGGAGAGAGGTTCGCTCACAATGTAACCGACAGATAAGAGCTATTGTAATATTTATAAGAAAATTTAAGAAAAATGAAAATAAAAATGGTTCACCAATGCCATTTGGGGATATGTTCAGTTTTTATTTCTTATGTTTAAAAGAGGTTTGTTTCCTTTAAGAAGGAATTGAAGTTGAAAAGAAAAAAAACACCTTTTTACCATCTTATAAGGAATTCAAACCGAAAAGCAATTTCCCCAAAAATAAACAACAAGTCCTGACACAGTAGATGAATTTCGAAGCCATAAATCACCCCCCACCATCGAGCCTAGCGCGACAAAGTTAAATATTTACGCGGCACAATTACAAAGGCGGTATTACACTTGACAACTTCAAAGTCTTCGGGGGTTTTTTACACGTTCGATTACCATTCCCCCACTCCTCAAACTCTTCTTCTAAAAATTTGCCCCAAAAACATACAAGGAAAACGTACAAAAGAGCACGAAATATCCTTAACCACTTATATTTTTTTTTAGCTTAAGGGTGGAATTTGAAGAATGGTTGTTGGTCGGGGTTGAAGGAGGTTGAACAAAATATCATTGACCCTTTAAAAGTCCATGCGTATACGACCGAGAAATGTACAATGACGAGATTATTTCTGTCTCGGAGAATAAGGATATTTTTAGCATCATCGAAAATTCTCCGGTTTGTGTCCTTGTGTGTGTGTGTGCATGGCATTTCCAGCCAAAGGATAAACAGGACCAGAACCGGGACGAATTTCTCTCGAGTGATTTAATCACGAGAATATCAAATTGCCTAAAACGAAACGACGACGATATCCATTTGGCTGGAAGCGCGTTTTCGATTCCCGTCCACCGAGGGGCGAGGGGTGGTATTTGTGAGTAAGACTTTAATTTCATACTAACTCATACAGAAAGGGAAGTAGTCCGCCCACCCAACAGAACGAACAAGCAACAAAAGTGGAAATCTATCCCAGCGGAAATGATTAGGCTACTTTTGCTTGAGCGAGAAGGATTTTCGAAGCCAAGTCTGTATACGCAAGAGATTGCCATAGGACTCTAGGACTACCCCTCACTTTTCCGGTTCGACAAAACGTGTAGAACGAGCGGGGGTGCAGATTGCCGTAGAATCACTACTGTGTGCGTCATGATGTTTATTCGATTATTCTACGGAGGACACAAGAAAGTTTTTAAAGTAAATATTTCTAGTGGCACGAAACGGAAATTATAATGGATAACGCCCCAACAACGGGGGGAGGCCTACGTTTGTATGTCTGCTTATACGCGTGGTATTCAAAATGATTAAGTCAACAAGTGGTTGGGCTGTGAGACACCTTTCGAGGAACCTACCTGTTAATGGATATTGGTGTTATTTTAGGGCTGATTTAGGTGTGACTCCAGGGATGGGTGATATTTTCATTGTTTTTATTATCATTATTTAGTTTTCATTAATTATATTTATACGCCTTCGTATCATATCTAAATAATAACGACTTATCCCTGTATTTCATTAAATTATACCCCCCCCCCCCCCGAAGTATGGAGTCACATAAATTATACACCGGTAAATAGATATCCTTGCACTAGTGCTTAACGCCCCCATAATTGCTGTAAAGACCAGTTACTGACTTGGTAAGTTATACCAGGTATAGTTGGAGGTGGTTTGGGGATTCAATTGAGGTGGTTTGCTTCGTAGAGAAGGTGAAATTGTTTATTTGCAGGAAAGTGGTTTACTTGTACGACAAGAAAATGTTTTGTCGACTTCCGGACAGTTGTGATTTACTTAGTTGAATCGTTTAAATTGTTCGGAAATGCCTGTAACAAAGCAAGAATTCCTTTGGAATACAAAAAGGGTGGAATTGAGGGATCTGAAAATACATAAAATATTTTTTAGAGTATGGTGTTTAGATCAAAGACGGACAATAGTTGACTTTTGTTTATAGTCGAACTACAAAACTTTCACCTATACCTCTCTTAGTAATGTGGATTCCAAGAGCTGCTATTGTCCAGAGCTGGTTTAGATTTTCAACTTTACAAAAATATAACACACAAAAACTTCTGTATTCTATAGCTACAATGCTAGGCTAGGTTGAAAAATTGTGAGTTATAAGCTGTGATCCATTGGACGATTTTTTCTACTCGCAAGTACTTGCGAGTACATCACCAATGGAACACGATTTTTCACAATTTCCAGTAAAATGTATCTGCACAAAAACAAGAGCAAGGGTAGTTGCGAGTAGCTAGCAGCAGTTTTGAGTAGTTTACCAGTCCCAATGGATCGCAGCTAATGATTGATTACCATAGAAATATCGCATCTGGACACTGTAAACTCAAGTATTTACTTTCTAAACACTTAAAGCTTTTAAACCGTTGTAGACGAATTTTAAACACTAATCGGCGTTTAATGAGTAAACACTTTAAGTGTTTATTTAGTAAACGTTTGTAGCGTGTTTTCCGTTATGAATAAAAAAAATTTTGTTGATAGAACTATTAATCAATATTATATTAAAACATAATACTATCATTGCAAAAAGTAAAAAAAAAATAAAAAAAATAAAATAAAAAAAAAATAAAAAATAAAAAAAAAATAAAAAATAAAAAACGAATAAAAAATAAAAAAAGAATAAAAAATAAAAAAAAAATAAAAAATAAAAAAAACAAAAAAAACCAACCCCAGTGCCGTTTTCCAAGCGGTCCCCCGACTAAGTACAAACAACTTCCAATATAGCTTGACTTCCGTGATAGGACGAGATGCGCTTTACTGAATATGCTAAATGGTAGCCTTGGCGGGCATTAGCATAACTGCGTGAAATATGGGTCGCTCATATTTTTTCTCGTCTTATAACTGCAAATCTCAGCTTTTGAAAGTGTTTTATTTCAAAACGCTTAAAACGTTTTATTTTGACGTCACCCATTTGATTAACATTTAACTGTTCTAAAAGTGTCGACAATCGTCAGCAAAATGCATAAGTAGTGACTCCCTTTGTATCGAGGCTATTCTCAATGTTCTTGACTAATTCGGAATACATTAACACATATCATTCGTTTTGGATAACTCTTCTAAATTTAAGCAAACCATCTAACAAAAACTGTATAAACTTTCCGTACAACCTAATAATACTTATCAATAAAATTAGAAGCGTGCAATTGACATACAGCTGTTCCGAAAGGAGCAATATTGGAGTTTTAAAAGATTGTATAGAACGAACAAAACGGGCAATTAGATTGGTGGCCATAAAAAGAGCCATTAGCATACTCAATTAACCGTTTTTCCTTCGATTACCGAAGACAAGCAGCATTAGACGTGGTTAGTACTTAGTTGGGGGACCGCTTGATAAAACCACTGACGACACTCGCGTTTGGAAATATGACAAGGCAAAAGGTGAACACAAATAAATGCTTTTCGAAACCGGAGCATATTCATCTACCCACAGGCCATCCTTAAATTTTATTTAAAAAGCCTTTTTCTACTTTTATAGCTGCTTCAAAAACGCTTCTGAAGGAGCATCAAAAGGAATGAACATGCAATGTTAAAAAGAATATAGAACTGGTAAGGAAGCCGGAGCTTTTTAAGTAGTGGTGCACACGAGACGAGACGAGACGAGATTTGGCCCAGTCTCGTCTCGGTCTCGAAAAAATGGTCTCGTCTCGATCTCGTCTCGAAAAGTCTCGTCTCGTCTCGAAAAGTCTCGAATTTCACTGTCAATAATACAAATTGCTCAGTCTTCTGTATTTCGAGAAATATCAATATGTGCCATATTAATGAAATTGTATACAAATATTCCTTATATAGACGTAGAGACGTAAATCTGCCTTTTGCAGTGGCACCAGGGCGGGGTAGAGGGATCAATGAATCGAAAGTTAATTTCTAATTTGCGTAGAGTTACATTAACGTAGAGTCCGTTCCAAAAGAGAAGAGGTATTTTACATTCATTTCATTTCATTTCAACGCATTTCATTTTAAATGCGTTGAAATGAAATGAAATGACAGTAAAAAAACGTCTTCTGTTTTGGAATGGACTCTGCATTTAAATGCTTATGGAATGCGTACTCTTCGCCTTGTCTCCGCAGCCTGATCAAGTCATGTATTGGTGCCGAATGTTGTGCTCGTCAAAGAGCGCAGCGTGAAGATACTGAAATAGTTGGTGTCGATACGATTTCAAAATAACGATTTGATTTCGAGACCTCGAGATATCTCGCGAGATCTCGAATGGTAGTCTCGGTCTCGTATCGATTTTTAATCTGGAGGTATCGTCTCGATCTCGCCTCGAAAATCGAGACGAGACGATTTCGAGACAAGTCTCGTCTCGTGTGCAGCACTATTTTTAAGTAAGGTTCTGTGTGACACTAGACTATGTTCTGAAGACGCGGAATCAACCTCTCCCATTAGTAAAGGGCTATTAAAGGAGAAGCTCGTCGGCGGAGAGTTTCATCGGACTCCATTAGTTAGAAGACGTGAGGTAGGTTACCTTTAACCAGCTACTCGTGATAACTAAAAAAATCGAAGCAAGGTAAAGGTGGGGCCTTCCACAGTATCCTCGATCAGATGACGTTAGGTCCAGAGCGACGATAATTGGCCTGAAAAAATAGTTCAATTAGGTTACCCCTTGATCGACCTAATAGTATCGGGTCTGACTTAAATTTATCGTTTTCGACATCGACTATTCACAACCCAATTTTAACTCTCACTTACAATGCAAAAAAATTCCCACAATAGCAATAGCTACAAACCCGAATCTCAACTAAAAACTACTAAATGCCACTTTTATCGTGTTTAATCAGAAACAAAGTGTGTAAAAATCCCTCTTGACTTCATCCATTTCAACATCAGACTAAAACCCAATATTTTATTTTTTAACAAAACTGCTACGGCCATAAATATCGAATGATTTCAAAAAGTTGCCCCCAACATAAAAGCTCACCAACATAAAATCGTTGCCAGGATTAAAACTGCCACACACACACACACACACACATGCATCGCCACAAGTTACACGAAATATCCCTGCAAACAATTTCTCGGCTTTTCTCGGAGGCTCGCTTTCTCGAACCATTCTCGATTCGAAAACTGCTTGCGAAAGGTACGAGAAAAGCTTCAAAACCCACCATAAAAGCTTTCCTAGTACATTGGTTTCGATATCTTGCTCCGCTTTTATTGCCTTCGAATTCGTTTACGAGTCGTTTACGAGCCCGAGTTCGAAGCAAGCTCTCGCTTTTGCGTGTCGTTCTCGAATCGTTTCCGAATGGAAATGTTTGCAGGGATGCTGAAAGTTTTCGCTTAAATTTTGCCAATTGTGGGTCGAGTTTTAATGAAAAAAAGATATGGCATAGCTTTTAGAGACTTATCTCAATTTGGACTATAAAACTCAGACCAGGAAACGCATAAAAATTACGATTCTTTTATTGGTCAGGTACTTGAATGCCATAACAGGAATGAGCTATGTTTGAGCTTAGTATGTAAGTTTGTGGGTACTAGAAAGATTTAGTATATTGCAATTGGTCAAAATGTTTGGGTTTATATATTTTTGGAATAGACTGACCGAACCCCAATGGACACTTTTTCATAAAACCATGATTTTTGGACTCGATGCAGATGATAATCGATTCTTTCAAAAATTCAGCCGACTGCAACAGTCGGAGCCATCAACTGTTTAAATATTCAACTGAAGTTAAAATTTGTAAGCAATCAGAGCAAGAATTTGGATTCGTTTGCATTTGACAGTTCCGAGAGCTGCAATCGGCTGAATTTTTGAAAGCGCGCTAGTATCACATATTTTTAACTGCAAAATTATTTGCCATACATATTTCCCTTGTATGACAAAAATTCTTGAAAATTTTTAATATTTTTTGTTGTTACTCCCCCAAAACAAAAAAAAAGTAGTAAACCGAAATTTCCCTTGACTTGGGGGCAAAATCTTGGGTCAGATTATTTTTAAGTAGAAAAGAGTTGAGACATGAATGAAATATTGGGAAATTTCAGAGCTTATACATATCGGGGGCGAAAGGATTGAAATTAGATGCCAATGAATAATAAATTTGATTTTGCTCGCATGAACTTTGAGAAGGGTTCAAAGTCAATTTGGTAATGTTCAGGCTCGGGACAATTCGATTATAAAAGGGGCTTAAGAGAGAGTTCGTGCCTTGCTTAGTTGGAGAACCCTTTTTTTTTTGCATGCATGATTATTCATGAGGTTTAAGATTAGGGTCTGTCTGTTTTTTTTGGTGCTTTATACTGTTGTTTGGTGGTGCTTCACAAATAGCTTTCGATATTATAGCAATGCAAACTAGAATTATTATACAACTTGATTTCTTATTTTGAATAATTTTAGAATCGTGATTTCGCCCAAGGTTTTGTGCAGTGTTTTATAATAAGATGATAGTGTTTTATCATAGACGATAGTAAGCTATGGAAAAGAACTGGTTCAAAGATTCACAATATTGATCTACAGTTGAACTGGTTCATCTTGAGGTCATAACTGGTTCATCTTGAGGAAATAAACTGGTGCAAAGATTCACAATATTGAACTAGTTCAACCTGGATATGTTTATCTTCCAAAGTTGAACTGGTTCATCCTGAGGTCATGACTGGTTCATCTTGAGGAAATAAACTGGTTCAAAGATCACAATATTGATCTTCTACAGTTGAACTGGTTCATCTTGAGGTCATGACTGGTTCATCTTGAGGAAATAAACTGGTTCAAATATTTGCAATATTTAAATAGTTCAACCTGGAGATGTTTATCTTCTACAGTTGAACTGGTTCATCTTGAGGTCATGACTGGTTCATCTAGAGGAAATAAGCTGGTTCAAAGATTCACAATATTGAACTAGGTCAACCTGGATATGTTTATCTTCTACAGTTGAACTGGTTCATCTTGAGGACATGACTGGTTCATCTTGAGGAAATAAACTATTTCAAAGATTCGTAATATTGAACTAGTTCAACTTGGATATGTTTATCCTCTACAGTTAAACTGGTTCATCTTGAGGTCATGACTGGTTCATCTTGAGGAAATAAACTGGTTCAAAGATTCGCAATATTGAACTGGTTCAACCTGGATATGTGTAAATTGTACAGTTGAACTGGTTCATCTTAAGGTCATGACTGGTTCATCTGGAGGAAATAAACTGGTTCAAAGATTCAAAATATTTAACTAGTTCAACCTGGATATGTTTATCTTCTACAGTTGAACTGGTTCATCTTGAGGTCATGACTGGTTCATCTTGAGGAAATAAACTGGTTCAAAGATTCAAAATATTTAACTAGTTCAACCTGGATATGTTTATCTTCTACAGTTAAACTGGTTCATCTTGAGGTCTTGACTGGTTCATCTTGATGAAATAGACTGGTTCAAATATTCGCAATATTTAACTAGTTCAACCTGGATATGTTTATCTTCTACAGTTAAACTGGTTCATCTTGAGGTCTTGACTGGTTCATCTTGATGAAATCGACTGGTTCAAATATTCGCAATATTTAACTAGTTCAACCTGGATATGTTTATCTTCTACAGTTAAACTGGTTCATCTTGAGGTCTTGACTGGTTCATCTTGATGAAATAGACTGGTTCAAATAGTCGCAATATTTAACTAGTTCAACTTGGATATGTTTATCCTCTACAGTTAAACTGGTTCATCTTGAGGTCATGACTGGTTCATCTTGAGGAAATAAACTGGTTCAATCCCTCACAATATTGAACTAGTTCAACCTGGATATGTTTATCTTCTACAGTTGAACTGGTTCATCTTGAGATTATGACTGGTTCATCTTGAGGAAATAAACTGGTTCAAAGATTCACAATATTGAACTGGTTCAACCTGGATATGTTTATCTTCTGCAGTTGAACTGGTTAATCTTGAGATCATGAATGGTTCATCTTGAGGAAATAAACTGGTTCAATCATTCACAATATTGAACTGGTTCAATCTGGATATGTTTATCTTCTACAGTTGAACTGGTTCATTTTGCGGTCATGACTGTTTCATCTTGAGGAAATAAACTGATTCAAAGATTCACAATATTGAACTAGTTCAACCTGGATATGTTTATCTTGTACAGTTGAACTGGTTCATTTTGAGGTCATGACTGGTTCATCTTGAGGAAATAAACTGGTTCAAATATTCACAATTTTGAACTAGTTCAACGTGGATATGTTTATCTCCTACAGTTGAACTGGTTCATCTGGAGGTCATGACTGGTTCATCTTGAGGAAATAAACTGGTTCAAAGATTCGTAATATTGAACTAGTTCAACCTGGATATGTGTAAATTGTACAGTTGAACTGGTTCATCTTAAGGTCATGACTGGTTCATCTTCAGGAATTAAATTGGTTCAAAGATTCACAATAATTGAACTAGTTTAACCTGGATATGTTTATCTTCTACAATTGAACTAGTTCATCTTGAGGTCATGACTGGTTCATCTGGAGGAAATAAACTGGTTCAAAGATTCGCAATATTTAACTAGTTCAAACTGGATATGTTTATCTTCTACAGTTGAACTGGTTCATCTTGAGGTCATGACTGGTTCATCTGGAGGAAATAAACTGGTCCAAAGATTCACAATAATTGAACTAGTTCAACCTGGATATGTTCACCTTATATTGAAATCAGCGCGGTGAATAGTTGTTGGCTAGATAATCTCTTTGACAATAATCAAGTGATTCCACTTCTACAATACGTTTTTTCCCAAAATCCATTCCTAAACCACGAACCAGTTTCGACAACAATTAAGATTTTACATCCTTCCACAAAGTTGAACGAACATCAATAAATTAATTGCGAAACACTTTCGGTCAACTCTTCTGAATATTAAACATATCCAATGTATTTTTTTTGTTCTCCCCGATTACTCAGTGGTTTATGTAACAAATATACACTTATGTCGACAGGCCATCAATAGAGTAACCAGGAAGGAACTGTTCAATTGCCTGCTGCTATCCATTTCGTGAGAAGCGGCAATAAAACTGATTTGGAAATGTTTTTTCCGAGGGCTTCTATCATAGGTCCGATATAAACCACTTCTATGCTCCTGATTAATTTAATGTAATCAACTAATGACCTTGCTTCCCCCTAATAGGAAAACCTCATTATATCCAGAGAACAAAAGAAAAAAAGATTTCACCCTCGTGCCTCGGCTATATTCATTTAACCTTCACTAATGTCTTGAGGTGTGCTTAATATCCCAGGCCCCAAAAAAAAGGAACGATAAATATATATACGTATATAACAAATACAGACCAACAAGCCTCCGCTCTTTCATAAATTGATGTTCGAACACAAATTTGTTGACTATGTTGACTAACAGCACACAGGATCCTTGTTTGACAATCAACTAGAGAGCGAGAGACAAACCGCTACAAATTTTCTACTTTATCTCATCATATCACTGTTTTTATATATATCTCAAAGAGCCCATTAGCCGCCGAGTACCATCAAAAGGAGCAACACGTGGGTAAACATTGTGACAAACTACTACTAGAAAGGCTAATGGAAGGCAGCCTTTGTGTCCGGGACACCGTTATGGAAACCTTCTTCAAAAATTAAGAGACGGGACGAAATTTACGACACACTCTCACGAGGAGAGTAGGCCTTTGGCGGAGCACAGTTTATAATAAATATTTATATGTCCAGGCTCACTCACATTGGCCACTAGATTATTTGGGACAAGAAAAATCCTCGGCCCGTCCTCGAAGGGCAGGGAAAGATTTATTCGCACATATTTTTTTTTGTTTCTGGGGTGGGACCGAAGAAACCGAATGATGTAACATAACCTCTGATTCGTAGTCCTTTTTGTGGCGTAAAAGGACGAAAAATGTTTAAATCCGTTTTAATGTATTCAAAATGCTAATTTATTCCCTCAAGTGGGAACTGAATAAAGTATTTTAACGACAAAATAAGGTAATCAAATACGAAAAAGTCATAATGCAAATTAAGTGATTTCAACTCCAAGAAATGTTCGCTATTTTAAAAGATTTTTTTTGTAGAGATTTTTACATCTTTTTTATAAGAATCTACGTTGAAAGGAGTTTCGAGCTCTGAGGAGTGAGGAGAGGAAATGTTACTTTCTGTTTCTGGAGTATTAAATTTGATTTATTCATACCATAGAAGAAGCCCTTTTCAGACTAGACAAAAAACCGAAAAAAATTTAGAATCTGACATTATTGTGTGCCTGACAGATCACCTCAAGCAAAGCATTCAACGCTTTGGTGAATCTGTTCTGGTTGTTCTTGACATCTCCAAGACTTTTGACAGAGTATGGCAGCCTGCTCTGTTGAATAAATTCCAAGCCATTCGTATAGACTTAAGCTCTAGTCTTCCACATACAAAAAAAAAAAAAAAAAAAAAAAAAAAAAAAAAAAAGGTCTAAAAATCTTCGAATTTTATTTCTAGCCGTTCAACAAGGGTATGGATGGGGTCGAATCTACAGCCTACAACATTTTGGCCGGTGACCTACTCTAACCCCTTTTTATAAATTGTGACCAGTCACAAGTCACAAGCTTTTGACACTCGTGCTTGTCATTGAGAGTTTGATTCTTGTGTATCAGCTGATTTGGTATTCTAAACAACCGTTTGTGGATTGTCTAAAGTGTGACTGCAAAATTAGAATGCTAAATTGCCTCAAGTTGAGACTCAACGCACACTTGTGATTGCATTGTGACTTGTGACTGCCTTAAGAATACGTGTATAAATCACCAACCTTAAACTCACTTCAAAGCGTTGTGTATGATGTTCCTTTGCATTAATCTTATATCTTTGATAATGTAAGTCAAGCATGTGACAGGCCAAACTCAATGAACCACAGTTGCGAAAATAAAACACTGACAAAGGTTTGGTTTAGGATTGGTTTGGAAAAAGCGTTACGCATAATTTAACCAAAGTTAGGCCTGTTCAAATTTACTTTGCCGTAAGCTTCAGCCTTTTCATCGACTCTGTAATTTCCTAGATGGGCTATTAAAGCACAGGGTCAGGTGGTTAAGGAATTAGAAAGCCTAAGACAGCTTCACTAGAAAAGTTCTGAGTTTCAAGAAGAAATGGTAGACTGAGGCAGAAAGATTTGGAGAATAGACTATCTATGGACTATCCGTCCATCTCATTTCGTGAGCTCCACCCGTCTGGGGTGGTTTTTTGCAGGTGGAAGCAGAGGCGCAACAAGTCTGATATTTCAGGGGACGCCCGACTGGATATCACGGGGGGGGGGGGGGGGGTACATTTTAAATGGTTAATATTCATTTCGCATTTTTAACACCTTTAAGAATTTTTGGGGTTTTTAATTTTTAAATTTTTTTTAATATTAAATAAAAAATACTAATTAATTAAAATAATACAAAAAATACACTTTTTTTAAAACTTTCCAAAAACTTGTTTTCTTAATTCTTTTCTACTGATAAATATTTTTGAAATGTCTGTTAGATCTAATGAATCCAGTACATCAGTACATTCTCAAGCTGCTTTCGTATTAGGAGTTCTTGTTGCAAGTGACCAACGTCAAGGGGGGCCCGGGCCCCCTGGCCCCCCCGTTGTTGCGCCTATGGGTGGAAGAATAAAAGGCAGTGGTAGAACCCGTTGTACAATCGACGATTATTATCCCTGTGCTGAAAGACGAGTCGTGTGGCGTGACAAGTCGTTTCGAGTTGAAGAAAGTGACGTTTCAGTCGAATTACGGCTTTCAGCACAGGGGAGGGGGGGGGGGGTATAAACCCAATTTAGCACTTCCACTCTCAGGCCGCCATGCTGAAAAACGTAGTTCGACTGTATCGTCATTTTCTTCAACTCAAACGACTTGTCACGTCACACGACTCGACTTTCAGCCGAAAAGTCGTTCTTTGCAGCAGAGCAGTAAAATTTTACAATGAAATCAAACTAAGTAATTCTATTCTTGTCATATTAGCGAACAAATTCAAATCAAAAAAAGAAAAAGCAAAGAAAGAGTTAGGGAATGACACACCCACTCGTTACCTTCTTCCAAACTCTTTTAACTGACAAAAAGTTGGTGTGTGTACTTATGTACGCGCATTACAAGTTATACTTCTGTGGCGTGATTTAAGACTAATTTTAAATTTGCATGCAAATAATTTATTGGATTTTTTATTATTTGCGTGCGTTGGCAGGTGGAAGCAGCATGATGCCGATACGTTCCAGCCTGTCGGTTATACCGGATTCTAATCCTAACTAAAATCACCTACTAGTCAACCCATTCTCCGGCAGAGAGGAAACACATTTTTCTAGACAAGTTGTTCTTATTTATACAGGTTATACAGGTTTTTATGCGCCCCATGTTTTTATTTTAGTCTGTTAAAAGTCCCAGAATATTACTTAATTCGCTGACACAGCGACACAAAGCGCCCCTTGGCAAACGACATGAGAAGACAGCACTCCTACTATTCCAGAAGGTCCATGTTTGTGTTCTAATTATTGTCTAGTTTTTAGTACAGCAGATTTAAAATAAAACCTTTTAACTTAAAAGTTTTTTTTACCTTTTTTTATTATATTCTTTTTATTCTTAATTCAGTCATTTTTGGATTTTACTTTTTACAAAATTCTGGTGAAGTGATTTGTTATGCATACCATATTTCCAGCGCCATTTTGAATTTTCTAATTTTGACAACAAATTTATTATTTCCGACCTTAAACACCCCCAAATAGCTATTTTCAGTGAAATCGAATCGTAATTGCCAAAATAGTACCGCCATATTGGTGCCGCCATTTTGATTTTTTTTAAATTTCGATCACAGATTCGTCATTTCTGACCTTAAAAACTCCCCGATACCGACTTTCAATGGATTCAGAACACATTTGCAAAATTCATCTGCCATTTTGAATTTTCAACTTTTGATCACAGAATCGTTATTTGTGGCCCTAAAAACCTCCCGATACCGATTTTCAATGGATTCAGAACACATTTGCAAAATTCATCCGCCATATTGGCCTGCCATTTTTAATTTTCAAATTTTGACCACAGAATCGTCATTTGTGGCCCTAAAAACCCCCCCGATACCGATTTTCAGTGGAATTGGAACACAATTGAAAAATTCATCCGCCATCTTGGAATCGCCATCTTGATTTTTTTACAAAATTGTCAGATTGCACTGACACGTTAGCTCAATTTGTGTGCAAAGTTTCATAAGAATAGGTTTAGTAGAAGTAGTTGAAAAAGCTGTCGCAAGATTTGAACCAAACAAATATACGAGGTCAAGCTAAATAAAATCATTAATATCTTATTCATTGTTTTATTTTCCCAAATAATAACAGTAAATATTTTGTATTATATATTCAAACTAATTTCTGATTGAATAATTATATTAAGTTTTAACCATTTAAAATCATTAGTAAAACAGTAAATAATTATCGCTTGTTATTGTACAGTTGCCATATAGCTTTATTATTATCTTGACCAGTTTCACACGGGCAGACAAACAACCAAGAAAATTCTTCTGAAAAAGTCGGCCCGTGTAAAACTGGCCCTTAGAAACTCACGCTTATGTGATGAATAGAACACGGATCGGATTTCCCTCCATAGCCTCGCGACAGAACCCCTCACCCAGCAACTACGAATCTTCTTATACCTACAAAAAGCCCAAACCTTCGCTTGGCTGATGAATCATACATGAAATTTATTTCCCTCCATAGCCTCAGGATAAAAACCCCCTCACCCATCGACATCGTGAACAGACATCAGCTAAAGAATGGGAGTTGAAATGCTTGCCCTCCATACCCCTTCGCCTATATTCTCCGTCACCGTCTCGCGTTGCGTCTCGCGTCTCGATAAAAATTCAATCTCATAATATTTTCCAAACGCGCCTAAAGAAGTATAACTTCAAAAATTCTTGCAAAATCAAGTGGGAAGTACTTACGAATACTTCATTAACAAACAGCACATGAATAGCCTTAATAGATGACGATACCCGATAACAAGTGCTCGTCTAATTCATTGATAATAGCGAACATTTACGTATCTTTTACAACATATCGTCTAAAGTAAACGATAATATTTATTAATAACGTTACAAGAATATACATTTCCCATTAATTACACATCTTTTGATGTTGCCTATTTTTACTCATCCTCTTTCTGTACTGTCATTCAAGAAAAAGATTACGTTAAACCAAAAATAGAAAATTTTCAATTTCCATTCACTTTCAATTCAACCGAATAATTGAAATTTTCAATTACACAATAACATTACGTTATCCGTACAGACTATCCAATTTCCTTGTAATATATGTAAATACATATACATAGAACATTACGTACATACACATACATATATTTGCGCCCCTCGCCAGCCAAACCTGAAAATCGATTTGTACTCTCCTGGAATATTAGGGGAAGCTTTCGTCGGTTAATCTACGCCACCAGGCAGCGACAAATTCCAGGGTGTTAAAACCTATTTGTATTAATGCAGATATGTGGGGAGCTTCTGTACTGTACATATATCGAGCATGACTTGCTCAACATAAATCCTCTAAGGCATCCGAGCCAATATCTTAATCCCACGCGTGTGAATCTGTATGTACGTTCTCACTCGGAAAAATATCCAGGATTAGAATCAGGCAAGCAGCAACACCAACCAGGACTAATATGATTTACACTTTAATCAAACCAATCAACAATTGGTTTTGTGTTAGAGGCGCCGCCCGCTTACACCACCACCCCCGCGATGGTGTTGGTTGGTGTGTGGTCCACAATATGCTTGGCGGAATAATGTTTCCACCATCATGAATTCGTCAACTCCTTTCTTCAGTTTTCCGATACAAGGACACTTCCCACATAATTAGGAAAAGGTTTCCTGCTAATTACCAGAGAACGGGATAATTAGGTAATGAAAATTATTTGATAAACGTCACTTTCCATGAGATGCCTGCCGTCGTCTGCCAGGCATAAAAGTTACTCAGTATTAGATTATCGATCCTGGGAAAATCTCTAGGCGTAAAAGGCGATTTATCTTTTATAATTATCTGCAGTTATAGGGATGTCACTCGAGGAGGACAGTTGTTGGTCCCAGTTGAGGACGGTTTTATTAGTGGCGATTGTGTGGCTTTTTTTTGCGGTAACTTCTTTTATTGATATAAACGATTTTCTGCTTAATAAATTTTTTTCTAGGTAATCTTTTAGGACCGACAGTGACAGCAAAGAAACAATTTAAATCAGTGACAAGGTGTGCTTTGTGCTGGTGGAGAGAGGTAGACTTCAGGCATTCAATTTATTAATATCGATTCTCGATTGCACTGTCGTATTCATGCTTTAACTCAAAAACCAATCATTTTTTAGTATTAATAAAAAACGAATTGTACGCGACTGAAACGATGTCCACGAGAGTTTCAGTTAGGAAATAACAATAGTCAAGCGAATCAAAGAATAAAAGCCACAGGCTAAATTGGTCCTGATGTTTGCCACTTTTTGTTTAGTCCAATAAAATGGAACGTTTTCGAACGTTTACTGGATTGAACATAGGAAATCGAACGTTGTGTGACGCTCAATACCCCAGAGGCGAACTATTTTCCTTCTTTAAAAAAATCGGGATTGTGCTTTGTTGCAGAAATTTCAAATTGTTCAATCAAAAACATACTCATCTAAAGACTGTTCATTTTTTCTAATTTGGGCAGTAATTTTATGAACTAATACAGTTCAAATTGGGCAAAATTTAACCGTGCGTCAGCTGTTCGTATAGCCGCTGGATAGCCAACTAACGACTGTAGTTAGTAGCAAATGTGGGACACTACATTACCGCACACTGACGACCCACATTGGGGTCAGAAAAAAAATACCGTTCAAAAATCGGTGGAGCCGACAATTTTCATCAAATCAACTTCGCTTTTTTTTAAAATGTTTGTTGTGCAATTCTCTATTGATCTGTCGAGAGATTTCGTACATGTATATTTTCAATACTTTACAATTTTCAGTGCAAAAATGCAGAAAAACGTGCCAAAAAGGTATATTTGAGCCTAATATAGTTTAGAAAGGTTTATTAAAGTTATCTCCCGGCACTAACATAACCGTTTTCTAGAAACTACTCAACAAACAAAATTGATCCAACTAAAAAAACAAAACCAAAAATAACCAAACTACCAAAACCGACCCAACTTTTTTTGCAAATTAAAAAAGAACCTAAAAAAAATTACCTTCAAGGTCAACAACAAATTGATCTATACTCTTTCTCAGGGGAGCAACACCATGGTTCCAGGGGGTCCGGATCCCCTCATATATGGAGCCCAGACCGCTCCTCTATTAGGTAGACCCAATATTAAATGATAATTTTTCGAACCCATATGAGTCTAAGACGCCCACTAGCGAATAAAAAATTATTGGAGATTACAATAATCGAAAACTTTTTAAATAATTTTTTTTGAACATACATTGTACAAAAATTTCTAATTATAATTATAATTTATTTATTGATTTACGAATTTACTAAATTCGTTTTGTTGAGATTGTTCAAACTTTTGTACGCGAAACTTTTCATTTTATATCGTACAAGAAAATTTTGTAAAATCCGTAGACTCTTTGAACTTCAATGTTTATGATAACTTATAGAGTAAAGCCAGTCTCTAGTCTGTTCTCTTTCAATATCAGTTGAAAAATTTAATTTTGTTGCTCTTTGCTATTGGTCTGAGACTCCCACGACTATAAATATGGAGTCCATCACCCACGTGCGCATTCATTTAATTCTTTTTCAGGGGCGTGAACTAGAAAGAGAAAGGGGAGAAAAGAAGAAAGTCACGAAAAAACCACTAAGAGTCGTAATAAACCGCCGCCCGCAGCGCCCGCAACTGCCACGGATAGCGAACAAAAGCGCCTGCCACACGTACCCGCTACAGGCATGAAAATCTAAAAATGGGCCCGCTATACAGATATGAATGTGACAATTCCAACCGCGAGTTTCGTTTTACCAAGCGGTCCCCCAACAGAGTACTAACCTGCTTGACTTACGCAACGAACGAGAACCGGTATACTGAGTTCGTTTGTAGTGGGCTTTTGAAAAAGTAGAATTTTTACTCAGGAGTGTTTCGGGCGCAGAATTTTACTGGGGCATCAAATACTAGGGGTATTCATGTCACATTTCACTTTGTTCATAGTCTTCGTATCGTAACTTCGTAGTTCGTAGTTCATTTACACACATTTGGAAACTACGAAGCTTCTTCGCAACTACGCAGCTGAAAAGCCTCTCAATTTCATTTCGTAGTTTCGTAGTATCGTAGTTTGTTTTTTGACAGCTGTGTTGTACGAATTGCGATCCGGTGATAATACAATTCAAATTTATATCAAAACTACGAAACTACAAGACTTTGAACAACTGAAAAATTACAGGAATACTGTAGAGCATTTTTAAATTTGGCAATACTTTTCTAATATTTTTGAAAATCAATTGTATCGCGACTTTTGCCCATGTTCAAACTCACTTGAGATCTAAATTTTTGTTGGACCCCTCTAAACATTTTTAGTTGTTGCGCCAATGCTTTTTCTTTATGTTTTGATTTGCAAACTCTGAAGTTAGCTGCACTCACAAGAAAGGGCGCATCTTCATCAAAAACACATTAGGGCCCTTTACCGTAGAGCACGTTTATTTTTAATCCACCAAAAAATTCGGTTAGTTTTGTTCGTTTTGTTAATTTGGTTTTTGTTTTTTTAGGAGTAGAATTTTTTTTCGCCACTTTTAATTCCGTGACTCCCCCCCCCCCGAAAAAACAAAATTCTAGATCCGCGCCTGGGTGAATCAACCCCTAAATGGGGGAAAACAGGAATACGGTATGAAAATATATGAAAAATCCGGCTCGACAGATCGATAGAGAATTGCACAACGAACATTTTAAAAAAAAGCCAAGTTGATTCAATGAAAATTTTCGGCTCCACCAATTTTTGAATGGTAATTTTTTTTCTGACCCCACTGTGCGATGGGCTGGCAACACGTCCTGGAATTGCCACATTGTCATGAGATCTACTTAGAAGAAAGAATAAATAAAAAGCTGAAGAGAAAGATTCTTGAATTACTCCGAAATAAATATATGTACTGTACATGCCCCGATTGAAGATACACCAAAAGTAGAAAAAGATGGATTTTATGAAACTCTAGATAGAACGCTAAGAAACTGTCCTGAACATAATGTAAAAATATAGTCATAGGAGATGCAAATGCGAAAATCGGCTATGAACGAACATACCGACCAGCAATATGTACTTTCAATATACTTGAGAAGCCAATTGAAAACGATATGAGACTGATCTGTTTTGCGATGATGAATAATACGATGATCGCAGACAAAAGATTCCAGCGCAAAGATATAAATAAGGTGATTTACTCTTAATAAACAAAATACATATTTTCGAATTTTATAAAAATTCGGAGTAAATTCGGAGTCCTCGTAAATCAAAACGAAACATGAAATAATATTTTTGTATTAAGCTGTTATAAAGAATAATGTGTATCCTTTAAAATAAGACACGAATTTTGATTGTAGGTTGACATATACATGCAATACAGGATTTTCGGTAAGGGTCTATAAAAATTTTCAAAATATCAAAATTTAGTAATCGTTAGCACTGTATCCCTTCTCCCGTTCTGGGGATTCGAGCAGGTACGAGTGAATTCAGAATTGGACACAAAAACAAGGACCAATGTATGAAACGGAAGTTGCCTTCTCACTCATTTATAAACAAAAATCTTGAGCCAAATTACTAAACTCTAATTTCATAATTGAATGCACAAGTATACTAACAATTTAGTTTGCACTTTATTTCGTTTAACATTTTGGATTTTAACAGGGATGGTATTGGTGATGAATTTCGCGAAGATCACCGCCAAAACAGCAATTTTCCACGCTGCTTCAGCAGAGTAGCTGACAGCGACAGCATTCATAGCAATTAAGTGATGCCATATAAATAAATTCTACCAAACCAGCAGGAAAATATTTACAATTTATTTAAATTTGTTCATAGATGGCGCAGGCATCGGTAAAGTAAAATTGAGGAGTTGGTTATTTAAAAAATTAATATTGTGTATTGAAGTGGTGTATTATGTGTACGTAGGTTTGCTTTGAGCTTATGACTTTAACAGTAACATTAAAAAAGTTGATCTGAGAACATTTTCTGACACAAATATTAGTTTTAGAAAAAAATTCGTGGTATTTTTTCGATAGATGGATGCCATTGCAAAATAACAAATAGGAATTACTGATCGCAGCGACAAAAAAAACATCGAAATTGGTTCGAAAGTTGTTTTGTGTTTGTAAATGGAGAAAATCTGGCTGTGGAGTGGCTTTAACCCTTAAGGCCTACACGACCAACTTCCTAGTATGACGAGTGTGGAAAATCCGGGATGAACTTCAATTTCTAGAAACTGTAGGACGTGAAAAACAATTCCTCGTCCAAAAAGTGCAGATCTGAAGTTTAAGAATTTCGTGATATTTGGTTAGCGTATTTTTTGCACAGTTTTTAAGGAGTGCTCGGATTTTGAGGGGTGATATCTCGCTGGGAAACAATCGCTCTGCTAAATCCAGAAAATTTCGCGTTTCATACCAACGATTTCCTAAGATATTATCAAAACTAATCAATTTAAGGTATGTGTGTCACTATTGTCCGATTTTTTAAGTTTTTCATTTAAAAAAAATGGCTCGACCGAATATTATCAAAATTTTTCCAAATCATATAATCATTAATACGAGTCGATCAGCACCTCAACGAATTCGATATCATTTTTTGGTTCGCGCGATATCGTGAAGGAAAAATTGATCACGTACACACCCACATACTCTCTCTCCAAATTATGTTGAAATGGAAATTTGAAAATATGTTGAAAAATACGATTTTGATTTTTAAACCCAGTACGATAACTTCCCTATAAACTGGGAAATTAATAATGAAAATTTCCAGTATATTTTGTAATATAGGTTTCGTTTTATGTTTTAGGGCAATTTTGTTTGGCGGCCATTTTGATTTGCGTGTCATTTTTCAGTTCATATTTGGCAGTTGTGGATAGTAGTCGATAACAATGTTGAAATTATTAAAATCTTTCAATTGTGAATCCCAGAAGAGAATTTCGTGATTTTTTTGGTGTTAATTAATGTGCCAAGTAAATCAACCATTCAGCATATAATGAATAATTTTGAAAATCTCTTTTGAACCATTTACACAAAGCTAGGTACAAAAAAGGAGGTTGATGTATGGGTTACGCATAAGTTCAGCGAGAAAAACATGATAGACCGAATCATGATAGACCGATAAGCTGATGAAGCACTATGAAAGCGACCTATATATGAAGCCTCTCATAAAATCCTTGATGAAAAATGTGTCTCGAACGACAATCGAACAAAGTTTTCAAAGATCGAGGACAAGGAATGGTGGGCTGTCACAAGCGTTTATCGAAGCCAGGAATGGCGTCGAAAACATTTATGTTATGTCTCTTGTACGACTGGAAGGGAATCCGTCACTATGGTTGAAATTTCAAATAAAAAATTTCGATTTTGGCAGCAATTGGCAGTTTTCGAAAAATTTTAAAACTGCCACCATTTTATGCCAAATCATCGTATGGTAAATTTTTTTTTAAATTGTAGGTTTTTCTATGTACTTTCTTGTGAGCATACGCAATAGTTCGTTACTTTATTGTTTTTTATAAACTACCTAACTAAATAGTTGGTAGAATCACTTTTGAAGACGGTGCTAACACCTGTTTCCGGGGCGATGTATTAAGTGCATAAGGTTAACAAAGAAATGAAAACAATTTTCGAAACAAGATTAGTGCAATGAAAGTCAACCTGGCACCGTCTTCAAAAGTGATTCTTCTTTCTAGATCCATTCTGATTGGATTAGTATTGTAAAGAACTACCAACAATTATTTCATCCTTTTTTGTGCATTACTGTATTGGTTTTTTTTTGAAGTAGGTTTTTAAAAATTTATTTAGTACCTTTTCACTTAAGCTTTGCCAAAACGTACCAAATAAGGTCAATTTTAACATCAAACTTGCTAATAACTGCAAAAGTAAAGGTCGTAGCATAAAAATTGTCCAGACATTATTGATAGGAAATTGTCCAAGCTTTCCAATTTTGCAAAAAAAAAAATTAGTTAACTAGCTATTTTATGGAGAAAAGGGTGATTTTGGTTGAAATTTTAGTTAAAAAAACCAAAATTTTGACTTTGATGACTCATTACTATAGAAGTTGATAGGGTAGAACCTTGGTTTTTACAGTTTTATATAGGTGCAGTATTCTGCGCTCACTGATACCTTACTCATGAAAATAGGTCATAGGGTTACAAAAATACAGGGTGATATGTAAAACTCTAAAAAACAACTTCAAAACGCCCTAGCGGCTAAACCGTTACCATATCCAATAAAATAAAATATAATACCAAATTCGTGATCAGCGACCTGGAAAACACAATTCCAATTTCATTTAAAAACAGTGTTCAATGTTGATGGTCGCCATTTTGAAGCCGCCATTTTGTTTTTTTAAGAAATAATAACAAATTCGTGATCAGCGACCCCAAAAACCTTTAGAACTTTATTTTCAAACAATTATCTCAGTTTTTTCGACTTTTGTCCATCTTTTTGCCGATTTCGACCACTGTGTGGCGGTTGGCAATTTTGAATGAAAGATGTCTCTGCGTCGACTCGGGGAATACCATTTCTTGAGTGTCACATCACTTTCAATGTCACATGACTCTCAGAATTAGGCCCATGACAATTTCCCTCTACTAAACAGTTGTCTTCTATCACGACAACGCCCGACCATACCTTTCTTTGGTGATTTGTCAAAAATTGTGAGATTTTGGTTGGGAAGTTTTGACGCATCTATCGTATAGTTCAGACATAACACCTGATCTGATCTCTGCACAACTCCTTACCTGGAATTAAGCTGGCTTCAAAAGAAGCCTGTGAAAACTACAGTTTTTCAACGAAATCACGAACTCAACGAATCAAAAGACGTCATTTCTCCTAATACGAACCCACTCCAAAGTATCTACAGTACACCCTATGGGTTCCCTTACCTTGTGAACATATTTGTTGAGCATATGAAATGCTAATTTGAGAATAACAGAAGTAGCGCGACGTTTTTAGATCTTTTCATAACAAGCAATTTGATGGCGAACGATTGAAAACATCTCTGCTTCACCACTGTCATCACACCCAATTACGACAAAAATTTAAATTTAAAATTCCATACCATACCATAACATTTCATGCACCACTTATCTCTTCTAACCAACCCTAATGCGCCTAGCTTAGTCCCACGGTCCTAGCATCTCCTTGCACCTAAGCACCAGTGACTACTTATTAATAAGCATAAACAAAGCCTCCAGAATCTCCTCCGTACAAGTGGCTTTTGATCAGGACTTGAAGTAGATGCTTTCGCAAATAAATTGATAATCACAGTATTTTCTCCAATGTCAGAGCCCAGAGAAGCGACGACCTAAGTGATATTTATTATGACTTTGCTGACAAAACAACTCACTAGAGCGCGCTCAACACCCATCATAACACAGGGCGAATAATTTCACTTTCACCTAAAGTGAAGAAGAGATTCTCTGCTTTATGATGACGATGATGCGAAGGCATCTTCAGCGTGGAGCGGCAATTCGTGGAACCTTAACGAATGACAAATGAATTATGTACTGTTCTCCTATATTAAGGCAGTCTTCTGTCCTACGTGGAAAGTTGTAAAAATGTCTCAAGATTATCTTTATATATTCAAGCGTAAAAGACTTTCTCTCAAAACAATTCCTAGCATTGTTTTAATAATGAAGGATGGAATTCCTTAAATGCGACGCTGACAAAATTCATTCATTCATTACCTGAGAGAAATGAGAACGAAGCGCAAAAATGGCCAGATTTTCGGGGGCAAGGCATAAAAAGGCTCGTTTATAATAAATTGAAGACGCCAGAAATATTCGGAATTGCTTTTTGTGTATTTCGCGATTGTTCTAGACCGTTACAATCTTTACGAGTTTCGATTCGAGTTTAGTCATAAATCTGTCCTTTGATAACAAGAAAAAAAAATGTCAGGCACTTTGGACGTTGTGTTCGTCCAATAAATTTTCGAATTTTATGCGTTCCACCCCCGCGTGGAGCGACAATATCAACCGGAGATACCGGAACATAAAACGGGCTGCCATCGTTCTTCTTGTCGTCGTCCACCTACAAATTTAACGACTTACAAAATGAATGGGTGGTAGTGGGGGGAAACTGGTGAAGTGGTGAAAGGTACAAATGGTGACAGATCAATCTTTTTTTTTTTGCTCTTTTCCTGTATCGAAAATTTTTTAAGGGATGCAAAATGGAAAATATTTAACTTACCGAACATTCGCCAGGGTATGTCGACGATTCTTGAGGTACCTGCTATGGTACTTCTGCAGGTCACCGATAGATCCTTGTTCGGCCTGCATTTTGGGCTGTAGTAATCCACTCTGTTGGATTGAACTAATTACACTTGTATTATTGGAGTTGCTTGTTAAGCTACCACTACCACCACAACCTGCACTTGCACTGCCACTTGAATTGAGTGTTTCACTAGAGGTCGTGCCGAGGGTTAATGTCCGTGTCCAACCCTTAACCTGCTTTCGTACACCCTTATGCTTATTGCGCGGCGATGGCGAACTTGAGCAATCGTCAGCGATGCACTTTTCCAATAGCTTTGGTATTTCGTTTTTTGGTGAATTCTGGTGATTTTGTTCACCCTCCTCCTCTTCTTGTATATGTGGTAAAGGAGACGTCTGCGGTTGACAAACTCTGCTCAATGGTGTTGGTGATGATGTTGTTGATGATGCAACAGCTATTGCCGCTGATATATCTTCTGGATTAACCGATTGATCAGATTGATTTGATAATGGTGATGTTGCTTCAACTTCAGCTGATGATGATACAGTTCCCGTTTGCCCTTCACTAACAATGTTATTAAGTTCGTCCGATGGTACTGGTGAATTAGGGGGGCTTGTTGCGGGGGCTGCAGAGCCCCCGCGACAAGGTAGGCAACACCGAAACACTGTGCCACCCAGATTCTGTTTGGATTTTCGTTTCTTCTCGAATTTCTGCAGTTAAAATGATTCGAATGATGGGAGATGAATTGATATGAGATGAAGTTGGTGATTGTTGAATTAAATATGCTGTTACCACCAATGCCTTGATAGTAGACCAACCTTATTTGGTGAGTATAATCCACAACCGTCTTCGGCTTTCTTAGTACTGACCTTAAGGTTGTACGATCTTTTTGTCAACCGCATTATCTCTTTAGTATATTTTATATCAGATGAAAGTTACATAATCATTTTAAGTGATTTTTTTTCTGTGTTTTTTTTATAGATGTTATTGTAGTCTGAAAAAAAAGAAAGAAAATATATTATTAAGTGTTAAAACAGGCAAAAAAAAACTAATACTAAAGTTATAGTAAGCTAAAAGGGTGTCCCAAACGTCCCAAAATATGTCCTAAATATCCATGACACTTCTCCAGAACTAACCAAGTTAAAGAAAAATGATATTTTGATTCAAGCAAAGTTATGATGTAGCTGGGAAGTTGGATTTTTTTGTTTTTTTTCTTTACATATGTTAAGGTAAAGTGAAAAAAAAAATTCTGCAAAATCGGTCCTGTGCTGCACGAAAAAATTGCATAATTGATGCATTTTGAGTGCTTTGCTACACTATTTTTTTAATTTCTCCAGTTCTGTTGGTCGTAGAAAAATAAAAAAAAATGGAAAATACTCGTGAATGAATCGACTATCGAACTGATTCGGTATAAATACATTAAAAATGATTTCTAACCTCAAAACAGCAAAATGTATGAAATTTTGTTTTATTTTACTAAAAATGCAATAAATAACGGGAAAAAGGTCGGATTTTGATAAAAATTGGAGAAGAGATGTTCTTTGATGCTATAAATACGTGGTTGAAATTTCAAAAAAAAATTCGATTTTTACGGCAATAATTGGCAGTTTTCGAAAAAAATTTAAAAATGCCGTCAAAAAATTCAAAAAATCAGTTTTTGATCGAAAAATTACTCAGAAACTGATTATTGAGAAATTTTTTTTGTTTTATTTATACAAAAAATTATTGCCTACCCTAATGACACCCTTGCCATTTTTTCCAAAAATTTTGCAAAAATCAATAGTGATTTTTTGGCCGAAAAATGATTTTTGGAAAATTTGACCTTGAATAACTTCAAAAGGGTTAAGTTTTCGAAAAAATGAAACAAGGCTTTTCTGTAGGCAATAACGTTTCGTATTGACTGATCAAAAATTTTTTTCGAAAAAACCAGTTTTTGAGTGATGTTTTCGCCAAAAAGTGATTATTGGAAACTTTGACCTTGAATAACTTTGAAAGGGTTAATCAGGTCAACATCTTTGTAAGAGCTAAAGTTGTAGAGAATTTCATTGTCAACATTTAGGGCCTTTGTACAGGGTTGTACGACCTATAGAAAACGAGATACAAAGAAAACACCGGAAAACCGCTATATTTCCGGCGGCCATTTTGTTTTTTTTTGTGATTCCGAAATTGTTTTCTTAAAAAGTCCCAAGGAAGCTGTGGACCAATTTTCAGCCATTTCCGAATTTTGTCTCCTTTAAATGCTAATTTCGCCGGACTATTAGTTGGCAAAAGGCAAAAAATTTAAAATTGAAATTTTTTAGTTTTTTCAAAGTGCTAAAATAGACATTTTAAATAAAGTAACGAAGTATTGCGTATGCTCACAAGACAGTACAAAAAAAAACCTACAATTTAAAAAAAAATATTTTACCGTACGATGATTTGGCATAAAATGGCGGCAATTTTAAATTTTTTTCGAAAACTGCTAATTGTTGCCGTAAAAATCGAAATTTTTTTCTGAAATTTCAACCATGTATTTATAGCATCAAAATGCATCTTTTCTCCAATTTTTTTTCAAAATCCGACCTTTTTCCCGTTATTTATTGCATTTTTAGTAAAATAAAACAAAATTTCAAACATTTTGGTTTTTTGAGGTTAGGATCCTTTTTTGAAGTATTTATACCGAATCAGTTCGATAGTCCCCGGGTAAAAATAAGAGGCCGAAAAATAAGAGAACTTCGGCGTATTTTAGGCTCAAAAATTGAATGGTAAAAAGAGCCGAAAATACGCCGAAAAATAGCCGAGGTAGTGAACATAAGGCCGATAAAACGCCGAAATGACACCGAATATACGCCGACATGTGAATGGCCATAAACCGAAAAAAGGCCAAAAAGACGCCGAAATCTGGTAATGTATGCTGAAGTTTTATTCTGCTACTGCCAAAAATATCGGTGTATTTTCGGCCTGTTTTCGGTATCGAACCATCTAAGCAACAATATATCGGCGCCTTTTCGGCTTGTTTTCGGCCTCTAATAATATTTCAGTGTTTATTCGGTGTCTTTTCGGCTTTAAATGTATTTTAGGCTACTTTTCGGCGTCTTTTCGGGCTTTTATTTTCACCCGGGTCTATTCATTCTCGAGTATATTTCAATTTTTTTTATTTTTCTACGACCAACAGAACTGGAGAAATTAAAAAAATAGTGTAGCAATGCACTCAAAATGGATCAAAAATGGACATTTATGCAATTTTTTCGTGCAGCACAGGACCGATTTTGCAGAAATTTTTTTTTTCGCTTTATCTTAACATATGTAAAGAAAAGAAACAAAAAAATCCAACTTCCCAACTAAATCACTATCATAAGGCAATTTCCCTCTACTATTAAAGAATTTAATGATCATTTCCGATAAAAATCAATCTCTCACAAAGTTTTCAACTGTACAAACTTTCACGAAGTACGATGTTTGTTTGATCAAAGTTTCACTTACTGATGGGTCGATTTAAAAACAAAAACAAAAAACACTCTTCTTATAAACATTTACTATGATACAAAAAAAGTAATCTTCATGAACACATAAAATATTAATCAATCACAATTAGTGCAAGAGAACACCAACAAACCATAAATTCCACTTCTTCTCCTCGTTTTTATCCAATCTTTATTCTTTCAATTTATTAAACTTAAATCCCAAAACGAAAACCTGCCATAAACTTTGAACATTTTGAAATTTCTAAATTATTTCAAAAAAAAAAACGAAAAACTCCCAACAAACTTAATACCATGCAAGATTCTCGGTATGTTTCGTTTCACCTTGGAGAATATATTTTTTCTCTTCTTCCATTTTTTTCTTGGCCATTCAACATAACTTCTCCAGGCGAGCAGAGAATCCTGCAAAGTTCGTTGTAAACTGTCGAAAGTCGATTAATGTATAGACAGCAGCCGTACCGACATCATCATGGCCCGAACTGAACTAAAGTTGTAACTGGAAGTGATGGTATAAAACAAGAGAACAAACCTGGAATCTCCACAGACTTGAAGGTCCTCCGGAGTTTGTTTTGTTCAAGAACATTGCAATTAATTATGTTCGCCCCCCAAACTCTCGGACACTTTGGTATAAGTACAGGTTGTGGTTAAAAAGTGATTCAAATTAATTAAATTAAAATTTACATTCGTGCTCTTTCCTTGCTCCGGTGTAGAGTTTAGGAGTTACAACTTAAGCCACAAATTTGGGTGTAGAACGAACTTTTGCATTTTGCTTTTGTGGAATTGTGATTTTTATTTGTTTCAGTCTATTACTTTAAAAACTCATGAATGCCTCTTGAAATTTGTGTAGTAGCACTTAAAATCGTCACTACTGACAACTACTCAGCAAGTGCCATTCAACAACAAACTCCGAGTTCAATGTAAAAAAAAGGTTTGACGAAGTTTTTGAAAGCCAAAGAGTCCTTAACACTTTTGTACTCACAGACGGCATCAACGATTCACTTCAAAACGAGCATAATTGATTCTTAATCGACAGGATTCGTCCAGGATCTTCCACGAACTGTTAGACCCTGCTCAGCTCATTTCTAGGAAAATATTCAACAGGTTCGTCAGGGCATTGATGAAAGACAGAGACATCCACCCGACGAACAGTTGTTCCAAATGCGGAAAAGGTGGCCAAAAGTCCCTAAAATCGATCTTTGATTTGGGGACTTTTTGGGTCTAGTTATGTAGGTTGGTACCTAAGGTATTAGAAACAGCGTTTTATACCGGTCAAACTTGAATGGGGGACTCTCGGGAGCCGTTGTACGCGAGCGTCTTGCACACGAGAGCGGTACATAGTGAAACGGGTTTTTTCTGTTAACAGTGACCTGGAATCATTTTAAATGGCTTCTGCTAACGAAAGGAAGTACTTTCAAACGTTATCTCATATTGACAATAAATTTTCTTAATTATTTTAGTAATGTACCATTCAAAACAAATTTTTTTATAACTTCCCGTTTTAAACGTCAATGTTTAAAATTAGATTACTCAAAAGTCGCACGACATCCCACTATCTAACAAGTTTTGTCGTATTCTTAAGATCTTTCTCTATAATTTGGAAGTTTCAAAAGTTGCCCCTCAGTTTGCTGCGATTTGTTTAATTTAAATAAAATTTCGTAAAATGCTGGCCATTTTATAAGAACTTTGTCCGCCATATTGGATCCGCCATTTTGTTTTTTTAAATTTTGAGTAGCAATTCGTGATCAGCAGACTCGAAATACTCTTCATACCAAATTTCATTGAAATCTGACCACTTTATAAAAATTTTGTCCGCCATATTGGATCCGCCATTTTGTTTTTTTTTATTTTGAGTGAAGATTCGTGATCAGCAGACTCGAAATACTCTTCATACCAAATTTCATAAAAATCAGACCGTTTTATAAAAATTTTGTCCGCCATATTGGATCCGCCATTTTGTCTTTTAAGTTTTGAGTAGCAATTCGTGATCAGCAGACTCGAAATACTCTTCATACCAAATTTCATAAAAATCGGACCACTTTATAAAAATTATGTCCGCCATATTGGATCCGCCATTTTTTTTTTATTTTGAGTAAAGATTCGTAATCAGACCTCAAAATACTATTTGTACGTAATTTCATACAATTTGAGTAACCTCTACATATTTTGACCACCTTTTCGGGATTTGGAACCATTGTGCGACGGGGCGTTTTCAGTATCTTGGAATCACGAAAGTGTACTTTAGATACTCATAGGAAGAAACCTTAAAGCGAGGGATTAGTACAAAAGTATAAGTTGGTGGATCGTTAAGCATTGTTAAACTATTGTGTCGATAATGCCGATTTGCTGGACTCGGTAGCCTGGGGCTTATGGCGCCCGACTACCATTCCAGAGGTCCGTGGTTCGAATCCATTCCTCGGCATTGTGATTTGCCTTTTCATTTTTCCGACCTAGATAAATTTAATTATTCCTTTTCTCCTCTATTTACGAAAAATTCCCTGCCCTTTCTCCTGCCATCACCTCTAAAGCCGGCTTTACACGATGCTATGAACACCATCCAACGTTGGACGCTTGATGATAGGACGCATCTCGAATTACGTGTGTCCAATGTCAAGCGTCCAACGTTCGTATTTGGACACGTTCGGGCTGATGTCAGTATTGACTCAATCGTTGGAAGCAAACATTCGAATGGAACGTTCACCGCATCGTGTAGAGCCGACTTAAGCATAATAAGCGAGGTAGCCATCATCTGTTCGATCATCGAATTCAGCGTTTCGTCACGACAGAATTAGATGCGGATCTGAAGGAATAAACCACGAATTTGAAGTGAAGAGTTTCTCTTTGGTCTACTAGCTTTTGTATGGCAAGCTAAATCGACTTTCAGTGCTCACCATTAGAGCTTGTCTACGGTCAGAACCTAAGACTGCCCAATCCGATTTCCATCGCGAAGGATGAAAATCCAACCGAGTACTCCCATAGGCACAGCCCTTTTTAGAATGCTACTTAAGTTTTACCAACAATCATACTGTTATTCAGGACCACTCCAAGATTTCTTAAGGCCCCCAATCACGGTCAAATTGGATGTACATCCAGATTTTCATCAAACCCATGCGCGCAACGTGTTTTGATCGGCAGACCGACTCACAATCGATAGTTTTGGTAGTATATCCGCACTTCGATGTATGTACATCCAATTTGACCGTGTATGGGGGCCTTTATGCAGAAGTTTAAGAGCATCAACTTTAAATTTTGCACATATGCGAAGTTTTCTTGACAATGCAATGCGACCATTTTGTACAAAAATAAAGATGGCGGTTCCAATATGGCGGCCTATTTTCGCTTTTGTCTTCCTCGACCCCCAAAATGGGTATCAAATGAAAGTGTATGACAGGAAAAATACAATAAGCGATGTAACATCATTCCAAATTGAAAATGGCGGCCAACACAAAATGGCGGAAGACATAAAATATACTAAAAAGTAGAAAATATAACCGATCAACTTCAAATTTTGCACATACGCATAGTTCGCATGACAATGCTTTTCGACCATTTAGTAAAAAAATTAAGATGGCGGTTCCAAAATGGAGGCCGATTTTTGCAAAACAAAAACTTTAAATTTTGGACATATGCAAAGTTTTCTTGACAATGCAATGTAACCATTTTGTACAAAAATATAGATGGCGGTTCCAATATGGCGGCCGATTTTCGCATTTGTCTTCCTCGACCCCCGAAATTGGTATCAAATGAAAGGGTATGACAAGAAAAATACAATTAGCGGTGTACCGTCAAATGGCGAAAGACATAAAATATACCTACTAAAAAGTAGAAAATAAATATAACCGATCAACTTCAAATTTTGCACATACGCATAGTTCGCCTGACAATGCCTTCCGACCATTTAATAAAAAAAATTAAGATGGCGGTTCCAAAATGCAGGCCGATTTTTGCAAATTGTGTTCGCCGAACCCCACATGGGTTTCAAATGGAAGTTTATGACAGGTAGAATACAATTACATATTTGTGTGACATCATTCCAAATTCAAAATGGCGGATTACTTTTTTTTCACATCCCTCTCAGTATGGGTATCAAATAAAAGGGTGTGACGATTATAATACAGTAATCAGCATGACGACATTTTAAATTTAATATGGCGGCCATAACAAAATGGCGGAAGACATATTATAGACTAAAAAGGAGAAAATAGAATGTATGTACCTAATATACCAATGAGCGTCAAAAGTAAGTCAACATCTATAAAAATTTCCAAAATAACACCAAAATTTTTGTTTTTTTTTGACGATTTGCAAACGTTTTGTTTTATTTACTATTTAGGAACTCTACCATCTGGCATGGTTCTGTCGTGGTTTGGGGGTGCATAGCAGCGGCACGTGTTGAAATATAAAATTTTTAGGTGTTGGCGCACTTTTGACGCTCACTGTATTTTATCAAATCAATATAAATATGGCTTCATTTACTTCTTTTGCCTATTGTATATATTTTAAAACAATCGTTTTTCACAAGTAAAGCCTCGTTCACACGGTGACACTGATGTCGTGGCATTTAATGTCGCGACGTGAATGTCGCAAAAGTGTCATCGTCTGAACTATTGAATGTTGCGCCGTCTCGACGTCGCGTCGTCGTGACACTAATGCCGCATATCAAATTTTTTTGATATTTGACAACTGATGCCGCGGCACTTCTAATACATCCGCTACTGCGATACAAGTTCTCCCATTTTTTTACACGAGTGTCGCAACACTATGCGTGGATCATGTGAACGCTTAGTGCCGTGATAGCAAATGTCGAGCACTTTCATGATGATAATTGCCACGGCATCAGTGTCACCGTGTGAACGAGGCTTAAACTCCAGTCACGCGTCGGAGCTGACACCGACTTTTTTGTTTTATAGGCAACTCGAAATTTTTATATGTATCCAAAATAAATTTTTGCAGATTTGTTCTTTTTATACGCTTTATATTAGCTTCACCTGTATGTATGTGTGTATGTATGTATGTATGTATGTTCTATGTAAACAAATCTTGCAACTTGATTTTGACCCACTTCTATATAACCGATCAACTTCAAATTTTCCACATATGCATAGTTCGCGTGACAATGCAATCTGAGCATTATGTAAGAAAATCAAGATGGCGGTTCCAAGATGGTGGTCGATTTTTGCTAGTGTGTTCCCCGACCCCCCGACATGGGTATCAAATGAAACGGCATAACAGGTAGAATACAATTAGCTGTATGGCGTCATTCCAAATTCAAAATGGCGGCAAACAAAATGGCGGACTACCTTTTTCTTTGCAACCCACTCGATATGGGTATCAAATGAAAGGGTGTGACAATTATTGAATACTATTATCTGTGTGGCGTCATTCCAAATTCAAAATGGTGGCCAACACAAAATGGCGGATTATCTTTTTCTTTACAACCCACTCGGTATGAGTATCAAATAAAAGGATGTGATAATAGAATACTTTTCGCTGTGGGGCGTCTTTCCAAATTCAAAATGGCGGCCACCACAAAATGGCGGTTTACCTTTTTCTTTACAACCCACTCGGTATGGGTATCAAATGAAAGTGTATGACGAGTATAGTATAGTAAGCTTTGTGATGTCGTTTTAAATCTAATATGGCGGTCACTACAAAATGGCCGAACACATACATATTAATAGACTAAAAAATAGAAAATAAAAAATATAGTTTAAAAAAACTAAAAAATACGCTTTTATTTTAAAATGAACTAAAAAGTAAAAAAATAATTTTGAATGTAAAGTTTTTATTGCTCCAGCCAGTATAAGAAAACAACCTACCTTTCGAAATCTAAAAAAGCGTGGGGCGCTAGCTAAAAGTTCCGGTGTTAATAAAATAAGAATATAGAGAGCCCCACGCTTTTTTACATTTCGAAAGGTAGGTTGTTTTCTTATACTGGCTGGAGCAATAAAACTTTACATTCAAAATTATTTTTTACTTTTTAGTTCATTTTAAAATAAAAGCGTATTTTTTAGTTTTTTTAAACTATATTTTTTTTTCATTATATCTTTTTCCTACTGCGGACTGTGCACACGTAATATTTTGATATTTAAAGGAGTTGCAACGCCCGCGGGTTTTTCCAAGTTATTACATATTTTAAACATCATTGTCTGAAAAAAATACGTATGATTTTTTTTTTCATTTACAAAATAAAAATATGATCAAGTTACCTACGAAATTTGGTAAAAAAACACCAATGGTCTTCCAAAGAAAATTTCTTTTCTGCCATTTCGAAAGTTGTTTGATTTTAAAAATCTGAGAAAAGATTTTGCACAAAAACATAATTATGGTAAAATTTTTTGGAATGTACTTAAATTCAATTTAATACTTGGAAAAGTTTTCATGTTATATTAACTTTGACTGCGCCAAGTCAGTTTCATCATAAGCATTATCAAAGTAAACTATACCAAGAATAAAATCTTGGAAAAATACTTTCGATTTATTATCGGGCATTGTCCCGATTTTATAAATACCAAAATTCCAGGAATAATTCCTAGAATTCTTAATCGAATTTTCTTCGTATTTCACAAAATTTAATTTAATTTTACCAAATTCTTTTTAGCTCACACCTTTTGCGTTAAATTTAAACTTGAATAAGAATTTTTATATTTACATAAAAAAAAATGCTTGATAATTTTCACCTGAAGGGATTCGAAGCAATCAAATCGGGCTCGGGAGTCACACTTTTTATTTTCTATGCATATTTCTTATAATGTGAATATTTTTAAAGTAGGCTTTAAGTGGAAAAAAAACGATGAGAGAGAATAAATTTTATTAATTCTTTGCTAAATTCTTGTAATTTCCCTTTAAGTATCTTATTATACATTTCCACATCACATTTATATATATGTATGTGTATGTATACATTTATATAATAAGTCCCCCCTGGAGAAGCCGCAAGAATAAATGTGAGACGGAAAATAAAACGGAATTCAATGAAAAATTCCTTTTATAACGAATCCTTGATACAACAACAAAAAAAAGAAGAAAAAAATATATATATAACATACAAAGGAGAAATAAAATGAACTCACGAGAGATACCAGTGCCTCATAGGCATCCTGCACAGAACAGAGCATCCTTTATTAAGATTGATATAAATGAGATAAATCACCTTATCTTGGGAGAAAATTTTATACCTATAGGTATTCAACAAGTTGTGTCTTCCAGGAATTTTGACTTTTGCCCGTGACTTTGACTCATTTTAGATATTTAAGATATCTTTCACTCGGGAATGGGATTGAATGTTGAATTTTCGTTATTTTGTAATGAAATTTCTTTTTTGAAGGAATATTTGCTATTTAATTTTTATGGAGCAAAGGTATTTTGTGTAGAGCAAAGACTTTTCTTTAAGGAATCTCTTATTACCAAATATGTTTTTCTATTTTGTCAAAAGAAATAACGAAAAATGTTTTTCAAAATCTATTATTGTCTTCAAAAGGTATTCTCCACGTGCAAAGGAACTAGCAGAGTTTGCTAATATTCCTAAATTGTCCTAGTGGAGTTACTGCCATGTTATAGTCAGGTCTAAAGTGATAAACGATGATTAAATCTCAAAATAAGACCAAACCCTTGGGATAGATGAAATTCTATCAGGTCTTCTGTTGGTACTATTCTGCAGCTCCACCGATGATTAAGTCAGAAGAGCTACCATCACTCGATTCTATGAATAATATTAATTGGATTCAATTAAAGGAGCATAGGGATATTACCCATCTTAATTAATTAATAATAATTTTACCCATGACAGTTACTCGTTGAATATTTACGAAAATAATGATTGGACATATTCGCTCCATTAAGTTATCACATTCCACAATTCAATTTCGCTCGTCTATTTATAAACAATAATTTTTATCGTTTTGTATGTAATGAAATTATTGTTGAATCTATAAAAAGAAAAAGCTGAAAGACGCTTGAAACATGACAAACATAATAACATGAACGGCTTAGTAAGAAGATGTTGAGGAGAAGTTGGAGAATAATCTCTCCTCTAAAAGAGGAATTGCCATTTATGTTTGGAAAGTAGCGTTTCAGAAAGTACATCATCTGATTTTAACCATCTCAGTCTTAAAATAGTACTTCCAAACCTCGTCGTTTTCTTCTGTTTTTTATACAGGAATCCTAATATTAGTAATGAAGCTTTCTCATTAGCATAAAGGCCAATTCGCACTATACGGAACGTCAACGTCACGTCAAGGAACGGCAACGACACGTCAAAATATTCTACAATGAGTTTTACACTACACGTTCACATATATAGGCAACGTCATGGACCGTGGACCGAAACTATATTTTGACGTGAAGTGCCTTGACGTGATTGATCTATTCTGTTGAATGCGAACGTAGTTACGGCAGCATTTCGAATTTTTCAAGTATTTATCTGTTTTTGTTCAAACTAATTTTAGTCGAGTCACCTTTTTTTTAGACTGAACGGCAAAATTCACGTAACGTTGGCGGTTAAGTGCGAATCGACAGCCAAATTGACGTGCCGTTGCCGTTCCTTGACGTGACGTTGACGTTCCGTATAGTGGGAATCGACCAAGACGCTATCTCCGAACGTATATCCGAATTCTTAAAGAGTATCCACACATATCAGGGCCGTGGCCGAGACGTCACAGGGCCGTGTTCTGTCATGTGTGAACGAGCCCGTGCCCGGACACGGACATGTGTGAACGAGTTCATATAAAATGTACGCACCAATATTTTTTGAACCCCTGACGGAACACTAATAAAGGAGTATCCACACATATAGTGTTCCGTCAGGGGTTCAAAAAATATTGGTGCGTACATTTTATATGAACTCGTTCACACATGTCCGTGTCCGGGCCGGAGCAAAAATCCAACGTCCCGGGCACGTCCCTGACGTGTGTGGATACTCCTTTATTCTTGCATCCGGAGTATGTAATCATTATTGCGGTTAATTTCAACGTTCACAATGTAAATTGGCTGAATTACTCAATTTGCACTAGTGTGCGTGGCAGGAACGTCGAGCTCTTGGCAGTCGTCCAAGTTCATTTATCTCTCAGCAATTCAGACCACTGTGTCTAGTCAGCGCTAACTTCCCATAGCTAATGCCACGGCTTCACCGACCTCAGTTCAATAATGTTCAGTTTAATCCATATAAGTGGCTTCACCGGCTAAAGTCCAGTTCATGTTCAGTTTGTGCCTGAAATTGTTGTTGCTTTGGGCCGGTTTACACGAACGGACACCGAACAGACAAAAGGAACGAACGAACTGGATTTATGGGGAAGAGGGTGAGAGAGGATAATGGAATTCCACAAAGCAAATAGTGCAGTAAAAAAGCATTTTAATTTGCACAGTCTGGTAACAGCAATATTATGATTTTATCCTGTTTGGGATATCCCCAGGAGTATATTGTTAAGTTTTGGACCCACGAAAAACTTGTGCTACTTTTTTTATAAACAATTAAAGTTTTTTTACCACGTTTTTCGAGCTTTAAAGGTGAATTACTCCAGTTCTATAAGTCGGATCGAGGCAAACTAAATACCAGTCTCTTCGTAATAAAATTTCCAATGAATTGGTTTCAAGTTTCTGAAGTACATACATAACCTACAAAACTGAAAAAAACGCGAAAAAACAGTATTTTTTTCAATTTAATCCCCAAGACAGTCAACTAGACCAATTTGCATCAAACTTTCAAAAAATATACTTTTTCATGTTATAAAAAGACCCTGAAAAATTGGTGTCAAAATATTGAACCGGTTGGCCAAAATTGCATTTGTTATCTAAAATTTGAAATGCCCGCCATTTTATGCCATTAAGTCCAAAATGAAAATTTCTTTATTCAAAATGTAGGTCTCGATGCTACGTTTCGAATGCAATTAAAGAAAATTCTTTTTAATGTAGTTTTGGTTACTTTTATTTAATTTGTTTATAACTCAAATAATAACATTGTTTTTTTTCGGCCATTTTGAAAAAAAATTTAAAATTTTATATCAGTTCTGGTAGAAAATGTCGGGGCTAATTTAAAAAAAAGAACGTTCATTTTTGTTAACGTAAACCCGAGATACCATTTTGACCATTTGCATCCTCCCCAAGCCACCCCTAGCTGAAGTTGCCACTTCACCCCCCGACACCCCAGGAAATGGTCAAAAATTTCTGCTACTAGTATTTAACGGTTATTTAGCCCTAAAAGAACCTACATACGCAGCGGCAGAAATTTTTTTCAATTGTAACCCCTTTTTTACCCCCAAAACACCCCCTAACTCGAGATGGGTCCACTTCCCGCAAAAATGTCATATTATAAAAAATGCTTGATATTACTTGAAATCTTATGTACCAAACGGCAGAAGGTTGGAACGACACGTTTTTTTCAAGTGCCAACTCCCCTACTATTAGGTTTGTCTGTTCGGTGTCCGGTCGTGTAAATCCAGCCTTTTTCGCCAGAAGTCAGAAATGCAAAAGCTCACTGGAATAGCATTCCACTATTCAAGTTGATTACTCTCTTTTCAGTTCGAGTTCAGTTGGGCGAACTGAGGTCTGTTTTATTCTCAGTTGAATATATGAAAATGTGACAAAAGTTTCATATTTCTCTTCGGAGAATCAGAATACAAAAGTGAAAAAAATTGGGGTTGCCATTTGAAATTTTAGAGTTACCACGCGACCCCCAAAGGGGGTGTGGCGCGGCGTAAATTTCTTTATGGTCTTTATAGACTTTCAAAAAAAATTGAACACGTGTTTTTTTTCAATCGAAACTTTCCGAGATAATTCGGTGGTACGAGTGGTTTGGGACACCCTGTATAACACCTACGTTGACTTTCAGTGAGCATTTGTTTAAAAAAAAAGTACCTATAAAAATAATAAAAATTATTAAGATGCTATACGATAAAAAAACATTCATAATGAACAACCACAACAAATGGAACAAAACAAGGTTGCCTACTTTCACCATTACTTTTCATTACTGTACTTGGCGATATTGAATCAAGCGAATAGAGAACCAGAGTGGAGGACCCCATCTGCAGGCTTTTCCTTGAGAAGCATTAGTCTGCCGTTCGCACAGTCACTCTTGAGGGGAGATGTTGGTAGACTTACAACCACCTGAAGAAAAACTGTAATGAAGGATATTCTTTTCTGCCATTTCGAAAGTTGTTTGATTTTAAAAATCTGAGAAAAGATTTTGCACAAAAACATAATTATGGTAAAATTTTTTGGAATGTACTTAAATTCAATTTAATACTTGGAAAAGTTTTCATGTTATATTAACTTTGACTGCGCCAAGTCAGTTTCATCATAAGCATTATCAAAGTAAACTATACCAAGAATAAAATCTTGGAAAAATACTTTCGATTTATTATCGGGCATTGTCCCGATTTTATAAATACCAAAATTCCAGGAATAATTCCTAGAATTCTTAATCGAATTTTCTTCGTATTTCACAAAATTTAATTTAATTTTACCAAATTCTTTTTAGCTCACACCTTTTGCGTTAAATTTAAACTTGAATAAGAATTTTTATATTTACATAAAAAAAAATGCTTGATAATTTTCACCTGAAGGGATTCGAAGCAATCAAATCGGGCTCGGGAGTCACACTTTTTATTTTCTATGCATATTTCTTATAATGTGAATATTTTTAAAGTAGGCTTTAAGTGGAAAAAAAACGATGAGAGAGAATAAATTTTATTAATTCTTTGCTAAATTCTTGTAATTTCCCTTTAAGTATCTTATTATACATTTCCACATCACATTTATATATATGTATGTGTATGTATACATTTATATAATAAGTCCCCCCTGGAGAAGCCGCAAGAATAAATGTGAGACGGAAAATAAAACGGAATTCAATGAAAAATTCCTTTTATAACGAATCCTTGATACAACAACAAAAAAAAGAAGAAAAAAATATATATATAACATACAAAGGAGAAATAAAATGAACTCACGAGAGATACCAGTGCCTCATAGGCATCCTGCACAGAACAGAGCATCCTTTATTAAGATTGATATAAATGAGATAAATCACCTTATCTTGGGAGAAAATTTTATACCTATAGGTATTCAACAAGTTGTGTCTTCCAGGAATTTTGACTTTTGCCCGTGACTTTGACTCATTTTAGATATTTAAGATATCTTTCACTCGGGAATGGGATTGAATGTTGAATTTTCGTTATTTTGTAATGAAATTTCTTTTTTGAAGGAATATTTGCTATTTAATTTTTATGGAGCAAAGGTATTTTGTGTAGAGCAAAGACTTTTCTTTAAGGAATCTCTTATTACCAAATATGTTTTTCTATTTTGTCAAAAGAAATAACGAAAAATGTTTTTCAAAATCTATTATTGTCTTCAAAAGGTATTCTCCACGTGCAAAGGAACTAGCAGAGTTTGCTAATATTCCTAAATTGTCCTAGTGGAGTTACTGCCATGTTATAGTCAGGTCTAAAGTGATAAACGATGATTAAATCTCAAAATAAGACCAAACCCTTGGGATAGATGAAATTCTATCAGGTCTTCTGTTGGTACTATTCTGCAGCTCCACCGATGATTAAGTCAGAAGAGCTACCATCACTCGATTCTATGAATAATATTAATTGGATTCAATTAAAGGAGCATAGGGATATTACCCATCTTAATTAATTAATAATAATTTTACCCATGACAGTTACTCGTTGAATATTTACGAAAATAATGATTGGACATATTCGCTCCATTAAGTTATCACATTCCACAATTCAATTTCGCTCGTCTATTTATAAACAATAATTTTTATCGTTTTGTATGTAATGAAATTATTGTTGAATCTATAAAAAGAAAAAGCTGAAAGACGCTTGAAACATGACAAACATAATAACATGAACGGCTTAGTAAGAAGATGTTGAGGAGAAGTTGGAGAATAATCTCTCCTCTAAAAGAGGAATTGCCATTTATGTTTGGAAAAACGTAGCGTTTCAGAAAGTACATCATCTGATTTTAACCATCTCAGTCTTAAAATAGTACTTCCAAACCTCGTCGTTTTCTTCTGTTTTTTATACAGGAATCCTAATATTAGTAATGAAGCTTTCTCATTAGCATAAAGGCCAATTCGCACTATACGGAACGTCAACGTCACGTCAAGGAACGGCAACGACACGTCAAAATATTCTACAATGAGTTTTACACTACACGTTCACATATATAGGCAACGTCATGGACCGTGGACCGAAACTATATTTTGACGTGACGTGCCTTGACGTGATTGATCTATTCTGTTGAATGCGAACGTAGTTACGGCAGCATTTCGAATTTTTCAAGTATTTATCTGTTTTTGTTCAAACTAATTTTAGTCGAGTCACCTTTTTTTTAGACTGAACGGCAAAATTCACGTAACGTTGGCGGTTAAGTGCGAATCGACAGCCAAATTGACGTGCCGTTGCCGTTCCTTGACGTGACGTTGACGTTCCGTATAGTGGGAATCGACCAAGACGCTATCTCCGAACGTATATCCGAATTCTTAAAGAGTATCCACACATATCAGGGCCGTGGCCGAGACGTCACAGGGCCGTGTTCTGTCATGTGTGAACGAGCCCGTGCCCGGACACGGACATGTGTGAACGAGTTCATATAAAATGTACGCACCAATATTTTTTGAACCCCTGACGGAACACTAATAAAGGAGTATCCACACATATAGTGTTCCGTCAGGGGTTCAAAAAATATTGGTGCGTACATTTTATATGAACTCGTTCACACATGTCCGTGTCCGGGCCGGAGCAAAAATCCAACGTCCCGGGCACGTCCCTGACGTGTGTGGATACTCCTTTATTCTTGCATCCGGAGTATGTAATCATTATTGCGGTTAATTTCAACGTTCACAATGTAAATTGGCTGAATTACTCAATTTGCACTAGTGTGCGTGGCAGGAACGTCGAGCTCTTGGCAGTCGTCCAAGTTCATTTATCTCTCAGCAATTCAGACCACTGTGTCTAGTCAGCGCTAACTTCCCATAGCTAATGCCACGGCTTCACCGACCTCAGTTCAATAATGTTCAGTTTAATCCATATAAGTGGCTTCACCGGCTAAAGTCCAGTTCATGTTCAGTTTGTGCCTGAAATTGTTGTTGCTTTGGGCCGGTTTACACGAACGGACACCGAACAGACAAAAGGAACGAACGAACTGGATTTATGGGGAAGAGGGTGAGAGAGGATAATGGAATTCCACAAAGCAAATAGTGCAGTAAAAAAGCATTTTAATTTGCACAGTCTGGTAACAGCAATATTATGATTTTATCCTGTTTGGGATATCCCCAGGAGTATATTGTTAAGTTTTGGACCCACGAAAAACTTGTGCTACTTTTTTTATAAACAATTAAAGTTTTTTTACCACGTTTTTCGAGCTTTAAAGGTGAATTACTCCAGTTCTATAAGTCGGATCGAGGCAAACTAAATACCAGTCTCTTCGTAATAAAATTTCCAATGAATTGGTTTCAAGTTTCTGAAGTACATACATAACCTACAAAACTGAAAAAAACGCGAAAAAACAGTATTTTTTTCAATTTAATCCCCAAGACAGTCAACTAGACCAATTTGCATCAAACTTTCAAAAAATATACTTTTTCATGTTATAAAAAGACCCTGAAAAATTGGTGTCAAAATATTGAACCGGTTGGCCAAAATTGCATTTGTTATCTAAAATTTGAAATGCCCGCCATTTTATGCCATTAAGTCCAAAATGAAAATTTCTTTATTCAAAATGTAGGTCTCGATGCTACGTTTCGAATGCAATTAAAGAAAATTCTTTTTAATGTAGTTTTGGTTACTTTTATTTAATTTGTTTATAACTCAAATAATAACATTGTTTTTTTTCGGCCATTTTGAAAAAAAATTTAAAATTTTATATCAGTTCTGGTAGAAAATGTCGGGGCTAATTTAAAAAAAAGAACGTTCATTTTTGTTAACGTAAACCCGAGATACCATTTTGACCATTTGCATCCTCCCCAAGCCACCCCTAGCTGAAGTTGCCACTTCACCCCCCGACACCCCAGGAAATGGTCAAAAATTTCTGCTACTAGTATTTAACGGTTATTTAGCCCTAAAAGAACCTACATACGCAGCGGCAGAAATTTTTTTCAATTGTAACCCCTTTTTTACCCCCAAAACACCCCCTAACTCGAGATGGGTCCACTTCCCGCAAAAATGTCATATTATAAAAAATGCTTGATATTACTTGAAATCTTATGTACCAAACGGCAGAAGGTTGGAACGACACGTTTTTTTCAAGTGCCAACTCCCCTACTATTAGGTTTGTCTGTTCGGTGTCCGGTCGTGTAAATCCAGCCTTTTTCGCCAGAAGTCAGAAATGCAAAAGCTCACTGGAATAGCATTCCACTATTCAAGTTGATTACTCTCTTTTCAGTTCGAGTTCAGTTGGGCGAACTGAGGTCTGTTTTATTCTCAGTTGAATATATGAAAATGTGACAAAAGTTTCATATTTCTCTTCGGAGAATCAGAATACAAAAGTGAAAAAAATTGGGGTTGCCATTTGAAATTTTAGAGTTACCACGCGACCCCCAAAGGGGGTGTGGCGCGGCGTAAATTTCTTTATGGTCTTTATAGACTTTCAAAAAAAATTGAACACGTGTTTTTTTTCAATCGAAACTTTCCGAGATAATTCGGTGGTACGAGTGGTTTGGGACACCCTGTATAACACCTACGTTGACTTTCAGTGAGCATTTGTTTAAAAAAAAAGTACCTATAAAAATAATAAAAATTATTAAGATGCTATACGATAAAAAAACATTCATAATGAACAACCACAACAAATGGAACAAAACAAGGTTGCCTACTTTCACCATTACTTTTCATTACTGTACTTGGCGATATTGAATCAAGCGAATAGAGAACCAGAGTGGAGGACCCCATCTGCAGGCTTTTCCTTGAGAAGCATTAGTCTGCCGTTCGCACAGTCACTCTTGAGGGGAGATGTTGGTAGACTTACAACCACCTGAAGAAAAACTGTAATGAAGGATGTTGAAAATTATGATAAATCTTGGATCAAACCAAAAGAATAACAAAAAACAGAGTTCGAACAAAAAGCTTGTGGAAGTCCTTTTCTCCCAGGGGGGTGAATTCTTCTTCTTAAATGATGCTCCAATCGTTATAGGACTCGTGTCTCTTAAAGTCTCTTCTTCAAATCGTTTGTCATGCGAAGTTATCTTATTCTATTCAACTACCACTACAGAAAGCTGACCTCGGCGATCCTGCGATCTAAGGAGTCATCCATAAATTACGTGAGGCGTTCATGGGGGAGCCGAATCTCGCCAACTCTCACGAGGGGGGAGGGGTCTCGGCAAATATCACGTAATTTTTTTCCGCAAGAAACAGTGTAAAATTGCGAGAAAACTAGGCGAAATTAATAGTAAAGGTAAATTAAGCCGAAAAAAGCGGCATAGCGGAAATAATTAGGTACAGGCTGAAAGTTGCCAGAGAGCTTCTTTTTACGGTTCTTAATAAGGGGTTATGACCCCGGGAAGCCCACCTTTTAGGGGGTTTTAGGGCTCAAAATGAGTATTTTCGAGTTTTCTGCAATTTTTTTTGCGATATTTCTTAATATCTTTTTGTTTTCTTCAATTTTAAGTACAATATCTGTAAATGAGCAAATCTTTAAAATCGCTAACTATTGATTTTTGCAAAAAATTTCGAAAAGTTTTCGAAAAAATGCCAAGGGTGTCATTAGGGTAGGCAATAATCTTTTGTATAAATAGAACAAATAAAATTTCTCAATAATCAGTTTCTGAGTCATATTTTGACCAAAAACTGATTTTTTGAAATTTTGACCTTGAATAACTTCGAAAGGGTTAAGTTTTCGAAAAAATAATACAAGGCTTTTTTGTAGGCAATAACGTTTCGTATTGACTGATCAAAAATTTTATTCAAAAAAACCAGCTTTTGAGTGATGCTTTTGCCAAAAAGTGATTTTTAGAAACTTTGACCTTGAATAACTTTGAAAGGGTTAATCGGGTCAACATCTTTGTAAGAACTAAAGTTGTAGAGAATTGCATTGTCAACATTTAGGGCCTTTGTACGGGGTTGTACAACTTATAGAAACCGAGCTACAAGGAAAACACCGGAAAACGGCTATATTTCCGGCGGCCATTTTGTTTTTTTTGTGATTCGGAAATTGTTTTCTTAGAAAGTCCCAAGGAAGCTGTGGACAAATTTTCAGCCATTTCCGAATTTTGTCTCCTTTCGTGCGTTTTTTTTTTTGCTAATTTCCCCGGACTATAAGGCATCATGAGATTTCTAAAGAAGGTGGCAGAATCACCTGCTAAATCGTCGCTTAAATTCTAACACTACGTAAGTCAAAAATAGCAAATTTACAGGAGAGTGAAAAAACTGCGTAATTTTACATGGATGCCATTACAAAACCATTTTATAATTTGTGTACAAACTACACTTATATTGGATTTTGCTTGTTTCTGATTGGTTTAAACAATGCGTCTTTCGATTCTCTAGCAAAATGCATCAAAATGTCAAAACCGCCAAAAATTTACTTAAACGACGAAATGGTTATTGACAGGTATTGTAGTTTATGTTTGGTGAATGCCGATTTGGTGCTGGGATGATTTTGTGGTACTGCTCCTCAACACAAATTATGTTTTTTAAACGCAATCAAACACAGATTAACGTATTTACACTACAAATACGCATAATAGTGTAAATACTAGACATTTTTTAAAATTTGAAAAATCTCACGTGAGATTGTCGGCGGGTCGAAAAATCGCCAAAAACGCCTCACGTAATTTATGGATGCCCCCTAACAAGAGATGACTTTGTCGTTTACTGTTCTTACAGCCGATGGCAGTAGAGAGGGCTGACAATCGCTATAAAGAGGGAAAACAAACACAAAAAATATTACCTGGGAGTGAGAAGTTAAAAGTCGAACGGCTGTTGTGCTGCACGGATTCGAATCACGAACCTCTGGCATGGTGGTCGAGCGCCTTAACGCTAGGGCCACTAACCCATAGAAGTTTTTCGTTTTAGGGCAATATTGTCGTCTGCGTGTGCCTATATTATTTCATTGGTCGAAAACTGTGTTGTTCGTTTTGTGTTAAAATGTTGAAACAAATTTCCCTTCAACTTCAACATCATAATCAATTCAAATCAATTCTCCCCGTACGTAAAAAGTGGCAAGGAAAATCACCTGTACATAATAAAATGCTCTCAAAAACATGAACAAATTGTGTTTTAATACAATTTGCCATACCATTGACAATATCAGTAAAAGTCCTTACCTCTATCGGATTCCACTTTTCGACGTGGATAATTTTCATCCTGGCAATTTTCCCCATTCAGTATTCATATGTTCCGAAAGTGAAATAACATAGTTCTCGTTAAACGGAATGTGTATCTACTTACGATAATCGCTTATAACCTACTATAAATTCCTGACAACGCACACCGTCCCGTAAATACTCCAGCAGTAATTGAAATTAATAATTCAGCACCTCATAACGAACTAATTGTATGACTAGACTCTGGAGGTGAATTCTGTCCTATCTTAATGTCACAATCTCTCCTTTTATATCGACTATACTTATACATTCACATCGATGATTAATTTACAAAAAAAAATAAAGAAACAAAGACACAGAAATTCCCTGAGGAAATATATGGCAGCACGGGTTTGGGTTAACACAGAGTTTTGGGTAAGAAGAAAAATAAGGGTTGTTGCAGGGATAGGCAGACTGTAATTGGTATGCTGAAATATAATTCGCCAATTTTTTTGTCCATTTGATACCAAGAAGACAGTTATTAATGAACCCTCTCCTCCCAAGGATCAGCCTCGAAATTTATCCTCAGCTGGGAGTACACAGGTAAATTGTTTTAAGAGGTCGGGAGTCAAACTACCACAAGAGCGCGCTGATTACACGGCCTACCCAAGCCAAGGTTATGGCCATAAAACAGGGTAACCTTGAAGGAGTAAACAGCAATTTTCCTGTCTCATAACCTGGAACACGTGGTGTGAATCGGCTTTACCCTTGGGACCAGTTACATCCTCCTGGAGAGTAGCCCGATCGTATATTGCTGCGCGTTTGCTTCTTCTCGCCCCGCGGCAACTGTGGGGGCCACCCCCAAAAAATTTAGTGCTTTGTAAAATAACGACCGGAGAAAATGGAGCGTTCGCTCTCTCAGCAAGGATAGCCTTACCCAATCAATTTCGCAATGGCCTCCTTAAATGGTGTGAACTCGCTGTGGGCCAGGATAAAAGTATTCAATTAGCTTCGTAAGGAAGAAATCATTTTCTGGTATTGCTGGTTGGACATTTAATGCCTCCCCCACCCCGCGCAATTTTCTTCCACTTGCGTGTATCCTGAAACAATGGGTTATAAGTATGGAGCAGGCGGGGGGGAGGTGCATGGAAGTGGGACACAGAAGGAGAAAAATTCACCGGGCTAAATCGATTTTTCTACGAATAAATTTCAACGTTTTTTTTCCACCCTTGTCTGTCTGTCTGTTTGTCTGACTTGTCTGTATGTGTGAATATGCGCCCAGCACCAGCAACAATGAATTGAGCGCCGCTTCCATTCACTCCGTTCTGGGGTGTTCGGGGATCATACAATAAACGTAGATAGCGCAAATCAAACATTAATTCTAGTGGAAAATTATTCAAACCTTCTTCTGTACGCCGTTTTCGTATTGCCTTTAATATTGTCAGAACAAATTTCATTCCGCGGCAAATATCTGGAACAGAGCCTTTTATGACTTATTCTCCGCTTCTCCATCTAATGACGAAGGTATGGCATAGGGACGCCGCGGATGGAGTGGGGTGTGTGGCCAGGACAAATGGCTGAAGTGGGGATGAGAAGAAGTCGTACAGATTTGCTAACGAAGGTAAAGCGAATGAAAATCTTGCAGTGCTTTTCTTTACTTAGAGAAAAAGAGGACGCACGAATTGATAGATATACTAATTTGCAGCTAACTTCTCTATATACACACACATATACAAACACATATAGCTTCTCTAAATCGTATATCTTGTACGTTATACTTTGGTGCGTCTTTAAGTGCTTTGTACACAGTTTCTTCACTGGCAAAATGGGCACATTATGTAAATAATTCTCTGTTTCCTCGGTCTAAGTGATATAGTCAACAAAAAAGCGCTCTTTCATGTCTAAAAACGGTTGAATGTTTTCAATTCTAATTTGAATATGTAAATAAGATAAATTTTCCTTGTATTTAAATCCTTAAATAATGCAAACAGCACGCAACTACAACGTTTGTGTGAGTATTATGCATTACCTGCACTTTTTGCTTTGATTTGATTTGATGCGTTTTTTTAATGGTTGCTCTTTTTTTATATTCAGTTTGTGGTGCAAAAAGAATCTCAAAGCAAAAATTCTGTGCATTTGTGTTGTTGGTACACCTTTCATTGACATCTGTCAAATTTAGGAAAGACCTTCAATGGTCGCATAAAATCAGTTCAATTCTTATACATTTAGTCATGTTCTTAACTTTTATAATACGGATCAATTAATTCCCATCAAATATTGTATTCGAAGAGAGGAGAACCACTTCAGCTTAGAAATAAAACACGAGTTGATACTAATTAACCGCACTTCATACTGCGAACAAGTCATCAATTTCGAAACTTCTACCTAAAAGAACTTCTACTAAAATAATATCCACCACGTTACACATACTGCAAGTACAAATAAGGTCAGGATCGCTGATTCAAAAACGTGATTCGTAATATAAAGTTGGTATATCTATCAGATTAGAATGAAGAAGCTAGTGTTGGGTAGGACACGATTATAAAATGAGTTTGTAAGAGGTGCCTCTTTTTTCTTTTGAGCCAGTACAATGTCATACTTCAAATTAGGCGAGATGTAATGCCAAAATGACCAAAATGGCCCAATTAAAAAGATAAACAAAGTAAATACCAATGAAGATTTTTAAAAGTTTAATTCTAATATGCATTAAACTGCCTTAGAGTAAGTAAGAAATCTATGCATGCAAAATATACAGCCACGGACAACTAATTAGAAACAGTTTCATAAAAATTTCATTTATACATTTTTTATGTTTTTATGTAGCAATGTTGTAGGAATTCATTATGCTATTGTTATTGATTTTCTTATTTGGTTCCTTCATAAAAACATAAAAACTGTATAAATGCAATTTTTATGAAACTATTTCTAATTAGTTGTCCGCGCCCGTATATTTATATTTTGCAATCCCACCTGGCCTAATTTCAAGTTGGAAATATTGCTACCGCAAAAAAAAGTAACAAATGTCTCTCCAATACAAAATTTCACTCCCTCGAAAAATGTAAGAATTGTCTCTTCAGTACAAAATTTCACTCCCTCGAAAAATGTAAGAATAGTCTCTTTAGTACAAAATTTCACTCCCTCGAAAAATGTAAGAATTGTCTCTTCAGTACAAAAATTCACTCCCTCGAAAAATGTAAGAATTGTCTCTTCAGTACAAAACTTCACTCCCTCGAAAAATGTAAGAATTGTCTCTTCAGTACAAAATTTCACTCCCTCGAAAAATGTAAGAATTGTCTCTTCAGTACAAAATTTCACTCCCTCGAAAAATGTAAGAATTGTCTCTTCAGTACAAAATTTCACTCCCTCGAAAAATGTAACAATTGTCTCTTCAGTACAAAATTTCACTCCCTCGAAAAATGTAAGAATTGTCTCTTCAGTACAAAACTTCACTCCCTCGAAAAATGTAAGAATTGTCTCTTCAGTACAAAATTTCACTACCTCGAAAAATGTAAGAATGGTCTCTTCAGTACAAAGCCTCACTCCCTCGAAAAAAGTAAGAATTGTCTCTCCAGTACAAAACTTCACTCCCTCGAAAAATGTAAGAATTGTCTCTTCAGTGCAAAACTTCACTCCCTCGAAAAATGTAAGAATTGTCTCTTCAGTACAAAACTTCACTCCCTCGAAAAATGTAAGAATTGTCTCTCCAGTACAAAACTTCACTCCCTCGAAAAATGTAAGAATTGTCTCTTCAGTACAAAACCTCACTCCTCGAAAAATGTAAGAATGGTCTCTTCAGTACAAAACCTCACTCCCTCGAAAAATGTAAGAATTGTCCCTTCAGTTTAAATTTGATATTTTACTGCCGCAAAAGAAATAAGAAATGTTTTTACACTACATAATTTACAATCACACCTCGCTTTATTTATCTCGATACACGCTCATATACCAGTAGGACATTATTTGTGAACCGAGACATTTAAAAAAATTGAGGCCTCAGTACAATTTACATCGTGTAAGGGACAAATGTACTGCCTCGTGTAAGGGACAAATGTACTGCCTCGTGTAAGTCCGGCTCAACACTAGAAGAAGCTCAATAAGTTAACAAGAGAGATCTTCAATAGTTGCTGCAAACCAAGTCTTTGGTGGTCCCTACAAAGACTGCCTAAAGCTGTACAAGAAAGCCATTGCTTCAGCCAAGAGAGATACCTGTCAGAGGTATTGCCAATCTATCGAGAGCTTAGGAGACTCTGCCAGACTATGCAGGATCCTCTCCAAGGAACACTCCAACACGGAATTGAGCTTGGACCGAAACACAGGCGGAGTCCATAGAGAGCCACTAATAAACACACACACTCCTGGATGCAAGGACGAAAATGAAGTCGAAGCATCACGGAATGGGCAGATCCACTCCTGGGAGGATATTTCCGCTATTATCACAAAGGAGAATTGGAGCAGATGACACATAACGGAAAAGCAAGTAGCATAAAACCCAAACCCACGAATGTTACAAAATTCAAAACCGAAGTTTTTATATCGGGGCTTAACTTGCGTAAAATTTATGAACTCAATTGTAGACGGTTGCTCCGGTAACACAGCCATCGGAATTGACGCGAAACAACCTCGTGGAAGTGGTATGCCTCCTCAGATATGGTGTATCCCGTCAACCGACTTATAAAGGCTTTGACGCTGGCACTGTCAAACGGGTAGGGCGATAAGAAGGTAAAGGAGACTTGGTCATCCGTCAGTTTTTCTTTGTGAAGTGCGTTAAGGTGGCCTTCGTTTGGTTTTTCGAAGTTGAGTTTAGCCTTAAAGCGAGTTCAGACGTAGTCTTATTTGCTGACTTTCTTACATTAAAGTGAAGAGATATTTGCCGATTCTGTCGCCCTGGGTAAGATACGTGGGTAAGATATATCCTTGATTTTGGTTCTCTTTAAACTTTGGCATTATCTGAACTGTTGTTTAAAATTTTTTAGAGACTGCGTTTGATGTAACATTTTCAATAGTACGTCTGCACTAGATCCAATGTGGTTGAAACTAACAATTTGAATAAGGAAACGAACACAACTTGAAGTCGCTTTGTGTATGGTTTTTCTAAAATAAATTTCATTGTTACAACCAAATCCGCAAACCTCACGACTATTAAACAATCCTTAAATAAGATTTGCAAGGTTTTCCCCATTTTTTCTAGATAAAATCCCTAAAATTCCTTATCCACTTTGAGTCGGGTATCGAATCCGCCAGGACACAATTAACAATTTATTTTCGGAGTTCATTGTCTAGTAAAGAATTTAGGACTTTAAGGATATACAAGGCAATAACTCTATCTATAGTTGCAATAATACTAGGATTTCACAAGGAATTACATAGAGGATAATTCGTTATTATAATGAATGCTATACTATAAAATCTCTATGGAATGGGTGTTGGCTGGGGGCTTTACGGCGGGCTTAAGAGCGTCGAGAGCAATTTCGTTCCTTGTTTGGCTGGTTTTACTGGCTTCAAGCTTCCGTCAATTTAAGGATTTTCTCGTTTCTAGCTTCCTCTTGTGCCATTCTCTGATGTTTTGTTGATACTTTCATAAGATTTCATTTTCTCTCAATTTTATTTCATCTTAAAGTTTCTTCTTTTTTTTTTATTTTTATTATTATTTTTACTTTTTTTATTTCTGCCCTTCCTTCATGAGAGGTGCTCAGGCGACACAAAAAAACCGGAGGACCATTGGCTGATAAATATCCATTTCAAGGAACGTTCAAAGAAGATTTCAAAGGAGCGCACCACACAGCAAAAAAAAATGTTTTCCCCGTAGGGCCGGTGCCATCCCTTCGCCCTTTTTCAACCTCGGAGGAGATAGATCGGCTGAGAGAAGAAGTAAAAATTGCCATTTTCTGTGAGGAACGATTGAAAAAAAAGTGTTGATTTACTTGTAGCAAAAGGACTCTAGGAGCAAAATTTATTTGAAATATTGATCAAAAAGGACGAGGCTAGAGGAAGGAGCCGCCGTATGCTTTTTTTTTCTCTTAAATGTGGGAGAAATTTGTATTTGGTAATGATAATGGATACTTGACTTCAAAAGGATAATATTTGTGTATAAAAAAAGACTTGGAGTGGGGGGATTTTTTTAAATGGAGATGTTTTACAGAATTTTTTCTGGATACCACGAGTTGTTCTATAAAAGGTATTTTTAACAGAAGCTGATATCTTGTTTAAATTCATTTTTTGTAGAATTTTAGACATGGCACGCAAATAAAGGACTTGGTTTATGATGAATTTTGTTAAATTTGAGTTTTAAAAGGAACATTTATATTTTACTAAAAAACCACAATTTTTTATTTGGGAGATTATAATTTTGTGTGGGTTTTATATGCTGATGCGTAAAATGAGGATAACATAGGAATTGTGTTCATATTTCTCCTTTTTTTATTGAAATCAATTTTAGCTTAGGTTTGTTGTTTTTTTTTGAAACAAATTTCATTTTTATTTAAACAGATTTTGTGTCGATAATATCTCCTTACTGTAAATCTCCCAGCTCCCATATTAAAGCGGGATTGGCTTTCAGGAAAGGTCAAATACAGAGATCACCTAGAGATAAAAGACTCAACTGGTATTTACATACTGAAAGTGTTGCCATATGTCTTTCAAAGGCTAGTGGGAAAAATTTGGGTTTTACCAAAAAAAACCAACTGGTTATAAATTACAATAAAAACCCATGTTTACCTATGCTGCTTTAGCTTGGTGAACAAAAATCCAAGAGGAAAATACTTCTTGAATAAGTAACTTGAATTTTCTTCATAGGGATAATGGGAGCGATGAATACGTATCTTACTGAAGCGTTAGAAGTCATGCTAAACAAATGCCGTAATCACTCCGTGTGTTACCTCTAGCCAGGTAGCAGCGCCCTTAGACTAGCAACGGAAAATAAGTGTTTAAACCTGGAGATCTAATAGGGCAACTTAGTATACTCAATGAGTTTCAAGATGAGCCACTCAAGAGAGGCACAAGTGGCAAGAAAAAGGATCGCATCTGTGATGCACAGATGATTGCAAAACCGAGTGTGTATGTGCGTAGATATATGTATATGATTCCTTGAATGATAGGTTTTTTTTGTAGGGAACATTTTGATATGGGTCTTGCCTTTGCTAGAATACCTAACTGACTCACCAAGGACAAATTTCGGTGCTTGGATTGAGGAGGGGAAAAACTGTAAAACAAGCCCCGTGTTCTTTTAATGAACTGGGTTTTGAGAGCTTTTGAGGAGCTTTTGAGTTCCCATACAAAATCGAAGAACCAGAAGACCCAGATAAAACCTGGGTTTTCGATTTTGTATGGGAACTCAAAAGCTCTCAAAACCCAGTTCATTAAAAGAACACGGGGAAAAGCGCAAAAGAAGAGTCCCCAATCAAAATTTCACCAACAAAAACTTTCATTACAGCGAAGACACGAATCTTCCCTTAGAGAAAAAGCTTTCATCCTACTGAAGACACGAACCTTATCCCAATTTCCGCTACAAAAGAGCTTCCTTCCTAGCGTAGGCACAACCCTTTCTTAGAAGTACAACCGCCCCTAGCGGACCAACGTGTTTTTTTTTAAATCGTAACGTCACATTTTGTATGAAGAAAGTTGTTCAGAACCGTTCTTGCTTATCTCCTGGTGATCCTCCAATGGACCCCAATGGAGCAATGTCTCGAGATGATTGCCGTAAATCCTGGCAATATCTCTTCGGGGTCTATTTTTGAGGTTATTGTTATTTCTTTGTTGTAAATGGCGCAAATCGTCCTAGAGATAGTACAGGTCTCCAGTGCTTTGGCTAGCTAGCAACTGGTGGTAGTAAGATAGATAGAATTTATAGTGGCTAGATTATTTATGAAAATATCAATGCTACATCCTTGTGTAGGTTTGAAGTACATTGCCTAGTTACTATCATGCAGCTCCCTGACATATTAGAGCCGTCAGTGAATATTCATATGTCGAACTTCTTCCGGACGTCCTTCCTGAACATCAAACTAGAGGAAAGGTAATCCGTGGTTGTAGCGACCACGCTCTAGGTGTTTGATGTGACCGTCGCGACGCCTAAGTGAAACCCAAGTCCTGCCTGATATTGATTTAGATTGATGCCAGGTGACTGGCTATACCTGCTCAGCCAGGCCATGCGTCATCGATCGGACCAGATGGAAGTCGGAACGAGCGATGTCTGAAGAATACCGGGGGTATGGCGGGACGTCATAATTCAGTGTTTCCAGGTAGGTTTAAACAACATTAACAACATGGACCGGGGATTGTCATGCCTCTGCCACTTGTCATGTCTCTGCTCGAATTGTGGCCGTTTTTCCTACAATGCTCGGCTCAAACGCGTTGTGTCCGGCAACAAACTCCTGTGATGGTTTCACCCGATTACAGCAGCCCACACGCCATGTCGAGCCACGAATGTTTAGCTTGGCCGTCATTGTTGATGCATGGTCGGGGCGCCCTCATGATTTTTTTTCAATTTGAATTATTGTAACGGATCCACTTTTCATCGTCAGTCACAATACCACTCAAAATCGGAGCAGCACGTGAAAAAATGACTTTAGCCGTCTCTCAGCTTCTCAATTTCACCCAATTGGCACCTAAGTTCTTCCTCCCTTGTTTTGGACAAGGTTTTCAAACGATGTGAAATGGCTTGTTGCGTCACGCCCAATGAATCTGCAACTTCTTGTCGCATTTGACATGGAGATTCATCCACTAATACCACCAATTCTGGGTTTTCAAACTTTTTCACAGTTTCTCTACAGATACTCTCCTTATCTTCCACGTCCAAACCACCCATTTTGTAGCGTTGATACCATTTGCGACACATTCTTTTACTAAATAGAAGCCTCACTATAAATTTCTACAACCATTCGACAAGCCTCAGCCGAAGGCAAAAATCAAAACTTTCCGCAAATTACGCCTTTTTGGCTCAAAGTTCGACATTGTGACGCATAAAAAAATATATTCCGCCGACAAAAATTCACAAATGTAATGATGACAGATGCCTAACTTATCATGTGACGTTTCTAATCTGACATGTTTGCCCAGCATTTGATTGTTGGCGCCATCTATTGGGAAACTACGGTGAACGTGATTGCGACACTTGCGAAAACAACTGAATTATAGTGTCTAAGTGCAAACATCAAAAAACGTGTAGTCTAGCAGCTTAACTTCTTAACCCACTTAAATCCTACTTGATATCATACAACAACTTATCATTACCTGCACTAAGTCTCCCTCGGCTATTGCTGCAAACCCAATTAAAAGAAACACTTACCCACTGCTTCCCTTCGATGAAGATGGCAGAAAACATGTTCAACTTTCTTGTATGGCATAGCGTGCGACAGGATTCAGTTTCATTAATTTCCAGGGATTAACTTTTCCTCCTGCCCTTTTAAGAGGGCGGATGTGATATCGCAGCCCGAGATAACCTCCCCGATGGATGCCCGATTATCTTCTATTAAATAAACTTAAAGGCACAGAGAGTCCCGGAGCAATGCGAATCCAGGGATCAACATTAGATGCTTAAACATACATACATATACCAGTCACATGCAAGTGCTATGTGGGCAGAAGCGTGTCGGTATCCGTTGCAGCCGGAAATGTAAGGCTTTAACTTATATCCTTCTAAAAGGATATCCGTTCAGTGATGGTATATAGCACTATCCTTTTCATTGTGTAGTAGTGGCATTTAGAAATAAAACAGAGCGATTCCAAAACTTTAGAGATTTTTGCTTTTTGAGTGGCTGAAGATTATTTTTGTTGGTATTTTTTGTTCATGTGAAAGACTAGAGCTCAGAAGTAAGCTCCTTTGTACTGTCAAGGGTTCTATTCACAGTTAAACAGCATGGTCTTAGTCGAGAGAACCATCCAACTCTAACATGCGGTTTTACAGCACCAGATCCTACCTAACAATACCGTGATCGAATAGAAGATGAAGGGGTGAGGGCAGGGATTTTTCGTAAAGAGGGAAAACAAGAAAAATAGAGTGCTGTGTAATAAGTGAGAGAAAGGGTATGAAGGAAACCCATGCCGATCGAAGTTAATAACTTGAGGCAAAATATTATGTATAGAGTTCAGCAATACTATTTCTGTCCAATTCTTGGCAGCGATCAAACATTCAATGGACGAAGTATTTTCAGGACTCTCAAAGTATTTAGGTGATCAAACAGCTCGACTACAATATCTCTTCTAATATTCCCCCATAGTTCTAAACGAATACACCTCACCATTGGCTAAACCTCTGCGCAAGCTCTAGGATATTAGGTCATGTTCTCCCTATACCGAAAACAAGGTGACTCCTACCGTCCAATATATTGCTTTCAACTAGAATCCAACCAAATACTTTAGGGTCATTCCACGTCAAATCGACCACTATTGGACCTGACTCTTTTTGATTTGGCTGAAACTTTGTAATTTCGTTCTACACTTCAAAACATTTTTCATAATTATTTAAAATTTTTTAACTCAACCCAAAAAAAATTTCAAAATTTTTTTCAAAAAACTTTTTCAAAAATTGACTTATCGAAACATTTTTTTTCAAATTTTTGTTTTTTAATTACCTTTCTGGAAAAAAAATACCAAAAAATTTTCAGACGTCAAATTATATGAGTTTTTTCAATATTTTGTAAAAAAACCGTTACTTTTTCAAAGTCCGACGTTTTTAATTTTTTTTTCAAAAAAAACTGATTTTTTCTGAAAATAGTCCCGTCAATTTTGTTTAATTTTACTAAAAATAAAATAAATAACGGGAAAATAGTCGGATTTTGATAAAAATTGGAGAAGAGATGTTCTTTGATGCTGTAAATACGTGGTTGAAATTTCAAAAAAAACTTTCGATTTTTACGGCAACAATTAGCAGTTTTCGACAAAATTTTAAAATTGCCGCCATTTTATGCCAAATAATCGTACTGTAATAAATTTTTTTTAAATTGTAGGTTTTTTTATGTACACAAGAAAGAGCATACGCAATAGTTTGTTACTTTATTTAAAATGTCTATTTTAGGACTTTGAAAAAAGTAAAAAACCTCAATTTTTCAATTTTTTGCCTTTTGCCAACTATGAAAAAAAGGCAAAAAATTGAAAAATTATAGTACGATGATTTGGCATAAAATTGTTGCCGTAAAAATCGAAAGTTTTTTTTTGAAATTTCAACCACGTATTTATAGCATCAAATTACATATTTTCTCCAATTTTTATCAAAATCCGACTATTTTCCCGTTATTTATTTCATTTTTAGTAAAATTAAACAAAATTTCATACAGTTTGGTTTTTTGAGGTTAGGATTCATTTTTAAAGTATTTATACCAAATCAGTTCGATAGCCTATTCATTCTCGAGTATTTTTCAAATTTTTTATTTTTCTACGACCAACAGAACTGGAGTAATTAAAAAAAATAGTGTAGCATTCACTCAAAATGCATCAAAAATTGACATTTATGCAATTTTATCGTGCAGCACAGGACCGATTTTGCAGAAATTTTTTTTCGCTTTATCTTAACATATGTAAAGAAAAAAAGCAAAAAAATCCAACTTCCGAACTACATTACTATCATATGACAATTTCCCTCTACTACAAGAGTCGGGTCCAAATCCTACATTCTCGGCATCTCTTCTAATATAACTCTTTTATTTGGGGTGGAGCATCGAAAATTACGTTATCATGACTAGATAAGGTACAAAAAGGCCCCTCATCGGCGACTACGCCATTTCTTCCATCATCGCCCCTTAGACCCACCGTAAAATATAGAAGCCTTATTCCTCCATCAACTCTCGCTTGTCGAAGAATGTTTCACAGTCAGTATTTCCGACCTAATACAACCTCCAAGCCCGAGTAAAAATAAAACTCGCCCGCAGCCAGCCTGCATCAGGTACGCACTAGCATGAACGGCGCCACAGCTAGCACGCATACCGAACAAATGCGCACCGCACATTTTTACTAGGGTTTTCTTCGTCCTCTACAATTTTTTAAAGCAATAGAGGAGATTTCGTGCATCCCTGTGGCAGGCGAGTTTTATTTTTACTCCGGAACAAAACTAGCACGCACACTCCCGTCACAGGGATCCACTCTCCCGCCACAGGGATCCACGCTTCCGCCACGAAATCGCCTGTATTGCTTTAAAAAATTGTAGAGGACAAAGAAAACGGCGACCATAAAGGGTGCCAATAGCATACTCAGTAAAAAAGTTCTCGTTCGATTGCGTAGGTCAAGCAGCATTGGAAGTGGTTAGTGTTTAGTTGGGGGACTGCTTGGTAAAACAACACTCGCGTTTGGAATGGTTTATACCGATGCGGATGTATTTATAAATGTTCATGCCTGAATTTTTAGATTTACGTGCCAGTGGATGCCTCTAGCGAACAAATTTTTAGATTTTCGTGCTTGTGGTGAGAGCGTGCATCCCTGTGGCGGGAGAGTGGGTGCCTCTGGCGAACAAATTTTTAGATTTTCGTACCTGTGGCGAGAGCGTGCATCCCTGTGGCGGGTGCGTGCATACTTTTGTGGCGTCCGTATTTGTTTGCTATGCGCGCTAGCAGCGGTCGCGTGCGTGCTAGTAAGAAAATTAACCAACTAAATTATTTTTACTCGGGAGAGTTCATCGCCATATTCTTAAACATCCTCGTTACTCCTCATCACCTCAAACCTGATCTAACTAACGAAATAAGCTTATACACATTGCACCCTGACATGACCAAATACATGACGGACTGGTAGTAAAAATGGCGATCACTGAGCTACGAACTGCCACATAGAGCCCGCATCATAAAAGAAGGGAAATGAGTGCGCATTTGGGAACATGGCAATTGCATACAAATAAAGAGTACGTGTATGGATAAAACACAAGCCGACCTGCTTTGTAATTTCCATTTTCAAATTTGTTTACGGGCGATATACTGACCCATAGCATCTGACCACGTCTCTCACTGCGCAAGGAAAAAAACATTTTTAGATTTCCTTCTTTTATGGCGCGGACTGTTTAAAAAAAACGATTAATTTTTAGATAAAATAATAGGGAGATCAACTTTTTACTGTTACGGCATAAACCTCTTTGCTTGCAAGGGTTGGGTCAAAATGTTTAGTTCGATTATTTATCGTCGTGGCGTTCCAATCGCATAATGCTATGCTTTGAAGCTATTAACTTTTTTTTTATGTGGAAGACTAGAGCTCAGGGAAAGCCCTTTGTACTGTCGACAATCTATTTTTTTCGTATAGAGTGGGCATCGGGGCAACCAGAAACAACTCACTGGAGTATTACGCCTCCTGAAACGAGTTGAATCCCATCAACCAACCGATGACATACGCTGGTGGAGCGGGGCAGTGCTAGCGGAAAGCTATGACAGGAGGAATGGTGCATGTACAGAGGGAAGAAAGAAGGTGGGAAAGGCGAAGGACCGTGGTGCTGCCGGGATTCGAACCCGAGACCTCTGGGATGGTAGCCAGGCGCCTTACTCCCTAGACTACAAAGATTGTGTAGCTACAAATCTGAGTTATCTGAATAAGATTACCCGAGACTTTACAGTGATATTACTAAATTTAAGGATCCAGTTTCAAATCCATGGAATTAAAAGCGATTTCCACTTACGAAACTCGAAACAACTTTTCAATTTGATATTAACGCGATTTCAATTGAACAAAATTTCACATCTCTAATTCCAATCCGGCAATGACCCAATCCGGTAACAGCGCCCCCACCGGCAAGAAATGAAAAATCTCATCAAGGACGAAATCTACTTTACAAATTAATATCGCGCTCATTGTACACACCGCAGTTAATTTTAGTACTTAAGTTATTTGCCAATTGGCATTCTGTGCTATGCTCTGGATAAATACAGGCAATTTGCTTAACGCAGCATTCCCACCCCTAATTTGTGTGTATTTGAACGAAATCCTTTCTACCGGGCGCCCCCGCCGCGCCCCTCTGCACTCCACACAGCCCTTCCATCATTTAGCCCTAAGTACAAGAGCAACAAAAGTGCCGACTGTCAGGACTTTTTCCTTTGACCTTTTGGCTCCCTAGCGAAATCTCTCCGACAACCTCTTCGCCACTCTCGGCTGCTGTTGGCTGGGTTGGCTGGGCTTAACTGTTTCTCTGCCCAAGGGTTTCGTGCGAACTTCTAATTAGAATAAATTAAGCTATTTCTAGAACTCGGTCAACGATATCAGGAAAAAAAAACGAGGACTGCGATAGGACAGCCACTCATCGCCCATCGGTCCCTGGGTGCTCCGCAGGCATATATATACTATACGCACACATGTGTGTTTGTCATACGTTGATTCTGTATATTGTACCGATATTCTCGATGGTAGTGAAAGTGTAATCGATGTCCTTATCACTGCTTGCGTCAGTGTCCTGATAGTTGCTTAATTTAGTTGCAGGGCTTACTTTGCGATAAGATTGGAAAATCGCTTCTGCCCCAAGAGCACCAACTATGTACATATATATGGAAGTGTGTGCAATATAGCCCGGACGATAACGAAGGCGATTGAACTGTTCGCCCCCAATTTATTCTAATCAGGAAAATCCTTGTTGTTATAACTTCATATAAAACGCTTATATTGGATTTTTGTGGCTGGAATTTTAGGCATGTGTGCATATGGGCCTGGTTCCATACTGGACGCGCCCAGCCGTAAGGGTCCCCAAAAAAGCACATATACTCCGACACAAAAAAACAACCCCATATCGTTACTAATACATTAAGGGTATAGCTACCCCTAGAAACTTTTCAACTTTCTGCGGGGGCGAAAACATGTTTAGTTCTTCCTTATCCATAAATTCTCATGGAACTCTCGCACCCTACGTCACTATCCTCCCGTACGTCGGCAACGCTATGGGATTTGTCTTTGGTTGTACATGATTAAAATTGTAAATAATAAACTTTGCACGGAATTTTTTTTTCCTCCCCCCAAAAAATACTTTTCTTAATTAAGGGAAACTTTTGCAAAAGCTATTAACAACGAAAAAAAAAATTATCAAAAGCAAGAAAGAGAGTGTGTGTGTGTGAGTGAGAATAAAAAAAAGCAAGTTTTAATGTTTCAATTTGGAAAGTTTTGTTTATGTTTTTAATGAAGAAAATCTTTGCTTTTAAATTGTTTAATTTGTTCTGTGTGTGTTTAAAAGTGATTTCTTGTTAGTCCATAAATTAAAATTTTAGTCACGGTGTGTTTTTCTCTTCAAAATCACTACTACTACTAAACCAATCCAAAAACCCTCTTAATTCAATAGAGATGGCGGATCGAGCTGTTAAACGATTCATTCTTTCTAGGAAAAGTGAATCTTCCATCAACTTAAACACAGCCAATTTAATGTCGTCTCTAGGGTATTACGTGCAGCTCACGAAAATGCTTGCTGTTCCTTTTTAGAGCCAATTATTGCCTTTTCCCTAAATGGACAGAATAAGAAGAAAAAAAGATAGACCAAATCCTACACGAACGTGTTTTGATGGCTTTTAATAAAGTGTTTTCATGATGTCACACAATAAAATATACTTTATTTTCGGTTTATTTATTTACGTGCTCAGATATTATATGATTGTCGAATATCGTCGTTATTCTTCATAAAAAATTTTCTAATTTATTATGATCAGATGGAAAGGATAAGAATTTTTGTTTTCATAGCTAAATTCGATCATATTGAATGACATATTTGAGTTATCGGTGCACTATGGGTTAAGGAAATTCGACTACATTCCCAAAGGTCCGTGGTTCAAATGGACGCGGTGCTATGTTCCTTCATCATTCCACTTCATCCAGCTATGTCCGGGATATATTGCTTTTTTCTTGTCTTCCTTTTTTACAAATTGCAATTCCATGCTTCAAATTGCAATTCCATAAGCACAATTAGCGAGGAGGCCATTTTTTTCAATAGCCGAAGTCTGTTTTCTATGTCGCCGTAGTACTGGATAAGAGCGAGTACAGCAAAATCGCGACTTGGCTATGTTTTTAACTAGAGCTTGCTGCCGATATTGCAGGTAATGATATAACCATCGACAGTACCAAAATAACTTATCTCTAAACTAAACTCTAGTCCTTCACATTAAAAAATTTCCAGAGGTAATAAAAGGGTAATAAAAGGGTAATAAAAAAGCCATCATAAAAAAAACACTTGGAAGGCTCGTGGGGTAGAGTATATGTTTATTATTTTGAAAAATAGAGAAGATAAATGGGTGTAAAGTGTAGCATTTGTTCAAAATCGCATTTCGCATTGTACAACTTCATTTAGTCTATTCCCAGGAAAAATTGGATAGGCTACTAAGGAGAGCAAAGTTGGACAGCTGCCAATATTGAAACTTTAAGGCGCCCATTAGACGATAGGTTTTGCTGTCAGTTTTGCTACGACTGTCGGAAAACCTATCATCTAAAGTGATGACTGAAATAATTGTTCTGTTGGGAAGGAGTTTGGAGCACGGGTGCACTCCGAGGGAACCGGTCATTCCACCCCGGTCCTCCTTGCACTGGCCCTCTGGTGGATCCAGAAAGTAAGCCCTGAGCGTCGGTATCTGGGACTGCTTGTTATCCCGGTAGGAGAGTCATTGTTATCCCGGTAGGAGAGTCAGTCAGGCGAAACTGAGAACATGTGGCTTCCGTGAGCTATCAAAGATGTCGTACCTGAAGAGGTAATAAAATTAATTTACTAAGACTGAAAATTGTTATACAACTTGTATATTGTATATAAATAAAAGTTGTGATGGTCAGTCAGCTGAATATGGGGACGAAGCTGGTCAGTCGGCCGCAATATATGTGCAAAAAAAGCAATGTGCAATTCATCCATCACAACTTTTATTTATATACAATAATATACAAGTTGTATAACAATTTTCAGCCTTAGTAAATTAATTTTATTACCTCTCTTCTGGCAGGCGAACACAGATGCGTCGGGCTTGGATTCGGTGGGTTCACAGTGATTTCTTTGTTTGATGTACTCTCAATAGAGTAATTCACTGGAAATAACAATTGTACGCTCTGAAAACCGGCTTCTTGAGTTTTTGTGGTATTTGTGTATACCCGACTGAGCAATTTATTCAGCCTAGGCTTCAAAAACTTTGTGGAAATTGTTCCCCATTCCATCTATGCCAATTGCATCCCTGCCTGTATGTGACACAGAATGCGACCACAATGGACCCCAAAAACGAGGAAGCTCCAAACAATTGGCCTTTCCATAATATCAAGACAGTACTCTTCGCTGGTTTAGTTGCTCTGTGAAATTGATGCGATGAATTCAGCCATAAAGTAGTTCTAGTAGCGATACTCACCAATGATTTCATGCATGGCGGTTTGGCTAGGATTTCTTTCCCAGCAATTCACTACCCACTCTTCTGTCATCATACGCATAACCGAGAAAGCCATCCTATTTTAACACCGCATGCCGCTGCCATTCCTTCATTCCTTTTCGACTAAAGTATGCTGTTCGACATTACACTCTAAGATAATATAAAACCGCCGACAGCAGAAAGAGTCGTATAATGTATGTCTAGGCTTTAGTCTTTCATATCAAAAAATGTACCTAGACGACGTTTCTTTTTTTGGATATTTCTGATTCCAGTTACCCACAATATTCCTTAAAATCTTTAAGGTATTCCACCGCATATTTCCAGGCAATCTTCGTGGTGGAACACACTAAGGATACTCCGAACAAAAATATATGTATGCTCCAGGATGAATAATTTTAAATACAATTTCTTGCTCTGCTTCAGGATCAATCCTTATGATGCAGAAAAAAATTCAGTATATTTCAAAGTGACATCAGAACGACGTCATATTTTAAGGATTAGAAAAAATCGCTTTACATCGCCAAGAAGGAAAGAGTCTTCTGTACTTTTACAGAGATGAGACATATCCACTTTTCAGACTAAATCAGCGTCAGAACGTCTTAAGCACTACCATTAAGTGCTCAAATGACATGATGGCCAACCAAATTTATATGAAGCGTTAAAACAAAAGACACCATTTCCAAAAGTTTATGACAATCGCATGCAAATGGCTCTCGCATAACCAAATTGCCAAATCGACCCGCCTCCAAGGATTTAATGGATAAGACTCACTTGCGCCCGGAGTAATTATGTGTGTAATGTAAGAAGCGCCTCCCAAATCCACCCGATCATAAGTGCTGTAATTGACAAAACTTAGAAATCGTCCAATTTACACAATAATAATTACAAAATGTGCCAATGTCGTTTTCTCTGTAATAATTTTAATTGCTTCATATTTAAAGTAAACGCCATTGATTTTTAGTAGCAGAAATAGTTTACTATAGTCTTCTGTGTTCCCCTGGCATTCGCATTTAGCCACCGCCCCCTCCGCCACCAATGCATTAAGGCTCCTTCATTTCCATGTAACAACATTTTTCACTTCATCCCTGCAGAGCAAGAAGGCACTCGGCTTGAAATTATTGCATATAAACAAAAAGTGCTAATGGCCGCATTCAGTAGGTACATGCTTCGGAGATGTCGGTACTACTCCCAGCACGGACACGCTCAGCTGGAATGAAGCGAAAAACGGAAATAACTCCCAATAATTACATCTTGATGATGACGCCAGTAAATCAGTAAGTAAAAATCCTCTTCTTACCGTCATTTTCGAAGCGAAATAGGTTATACCAGATCGAGACTTGGATCTTGGTGAATTGGTGAGGGTTGTAACGGGGGCAGGGTAATATTTAAAACGGGGAAACTTTCTGAATGGAAATGGGATTCTTCTATAATCTTACAACACCCTCACTCACTAGCCCCCTGCCCCCGGACGTCGCGTTCTTCCTGCATGTTAGTTGAAGGAATCTGTGCCTAATGATGCCCGAAAGCATTATCCAATAAGAACGTCTTCTACATTTTCATTATGTTTATTTACGCTTACATCACACGCCTAATGAGGTTTTATCTCTCATGGTCTATTAAGGCTTAGGCTAAATACGAGACTACTAAGTATCCTTGCAGGGAAAGTAGGCGATTATCCATACCAGTTTCGGTAGATATGCTGTAGTTACTATGACGTGGATTACTTTCGGGATAATAGGAATTCAGAATTTATCAATTTGGAGAAGACTGAAAAAAACCAACAAAACAAAAATTAATTTTTACTACCTTTGTTTTTACGCCATTTTTTTTCGAAATATCCTGTCTGAAGTATAAGACTTACCTGAAAAGAAAGAAAAGAATTTGTTAGTTACTTAAACATGGATTATTATTTCAATTTTAAAATATATTTTGTTGCAGAGTAGTATATTCTGTAACAAGTTTGGAATGATGCATATTCCGCACAAGTGGAAGTTTGGCACACGAGCCGAAGGCGAGGGTGGCGGTCCACGGGTGCGGAATATGCCATTCAAAACGTGTTGCAGACTATACTTTTTCTACGCCTCTAATTAGTTTTTATTAATATTTTGTAAAGAAAAACGTACCTTATGTAAAGCTAATGTCAAAAATATAATGTATAAGGCACAGCAAGATATTTTAACGCTAAATAACATATTAGTAGGGAGTGTTCATTCATAACAATTTTGTAATTTAATAATTTGTTAATAGATGGCCGCCGCAAAATTAAATTATTAAAAAAATGGTATTATTTTCTGCAATTTAATAATTGAATAGTTTATTTAAAGCAAAAATTTTCTAGCGGAACATCATTGATTGTTTATTATTGAAACAATCCTTTTCTTTCTTTAATTAATAAATCTTTTTTTTTCTTTAATTAATAAATCATATTCTTGGATTACGACGAACAGATGTCGCCAATAGTAGTCATTCCATAACAAGTGATGGAATGAATATTCCACACGGTTGTGGAATGCTGCTAATTCCGTAACTAAAAGTAATATCAGAATGCCTGTATTCTAACAGAGGCGTAGAAAAAAAATAATAAAGTGTCTTTCAACAAGAGGTGTCATTTTTAATTTGGCGCCATTTTTGAGCTGTCAACACACAACTCTCATTACAATGGCATTTAACCAGTAAAAACTAGGAGGTTTGCGGTTAAAGTGTTTCTTGTTGTATTCCAGACCATTCAGGCTAGACAGTTCTCTTGTCGAAGTAATTGTTTCGGTTATCATAAAATAAACTTCGATGAAATTTGTATACCACCGCTGCACAGTGGGGCCAAATCGAAAAAACCCGGACAAAATTCCAAAAAGGTAAATAATCATCTTCAATCGTCCTCAAATTGATGACTTGGGGGTTTTCGGGGGGTTTTCGGGGAATTGTAAAATTCAAGATGGTGGATCCAATATGGCGGACAAGGTTTTTAAAATGTGTGTAGGTTTTGTCCAAGATTGGTATATGGGGGTTTTCGGGGTCGCTGATTACGAATCTGAACTCAAAATAACAAAATTCAAGATGGCGGATCCAATATTGCGGACAAGGTTTTTAAAATGTGTGTAGATTTTGTCCAAGATTGGTATATGGCGGTTTTCGGGGTCGCTGATTACGAATCTTAGCTCAAAATTGCAAAATTCAAGATGGCGGATCCAATATGGCGGACAAGGATTTTAATATGTATGTAGATTCTGTCCAAGATTGGTATATGGGGGTTTTCGGGGTCGCTGATTATACGAATCTTAGCTCAGAATTGCAAAATTCAAGATGGTGGATCCAATATGGCGGACAAGGTTTTTAAAATGTGTGTAGATTTTGTCCAAGATTGGTATATGGGGGTTTTCGGGGTCGCTGATTACGAATCTTAGCTCAGAATTGCAAAATTCAAGATGGTGGATCCAATATGGCGGACAAGGTTTTTAAAATGTATGTAGATTCTCCCCAAGATTGGTATATGGCGAGTTTTAGCTTTATTGGTATTTAATTTGAAGCCAAAAAACAGTTAACATCAGCTCATCATTGGTCTCATAAAATCTTCTTTCTGCACGATGACACTCATTCCATTTAATTCTGATTTTAGTGAGCAATGCAATTCTTTTATATTTATCTGTTAGAGTGAATCGTACGGGATGAATTTTCACAAACATGACTTTCTCGATATTATGATATATTTCTGCAGCGGATTCAAATTATTTTTTAGTTCTTAAAAATATCTTTTCTAGTTAATCCATTTCTATTTGGGTCATCGAAATCTGAAAGACAATTTTTAGAGAGAGTGAAGTGTGGTAGAAGAAGAAAGAGAGGGGTAGAGAGAGAGAGAAACAGAGAAAGGGAAATGGGAAGAGAGGGAACGAAAGACAGAGAGAAGAGAGAGAGGCAGATGTTTGTATTTAAAGGTCTTTTGTGCAGTCTAGTATACCACAACGACGCATACATTTCCACGAAAAGTTCGATTAAAATTAGGCGGACAAATATGGGCAGCTGAATTTTGGATATTTCATTTGTAATAAGTTAATCTACAACCTGTAATAGGTTTGAAGGCGGAACAATGTGGAACATTTTACTTTTTTACTTCGAAAGCCCATTTTTTTTAATTTTAAGAGTTTGAAAATCACATCCACTACTTTCCTTCACCAAATTTTTTGCTTAAGAAAATATAATTCAATAAATGGTTATAATATTTTGCTTCGTTGTAGCAGTTGATTCTATTTTATTTCAGTGGAATTGATGGTATCCTCAAAGATTCTTGTGTATTCAATCACGCGTGTGCTCGAAGGTCGCCAGTTGATCTGTTTGGTCTAAAGCCTTACTGCTTGTCGTTTATGGTTACATTCAACATATTCCGTAGCCTTCTATTTTGGAAGAGAATAGAAGTATTTGCTCCTCTCAAATTCATGCCTGTACTATCGATATCGATTTATAAGAACAACGCTCATTAACTATTAAACATTACACAAAACCTACCAATCCTCCAATTTGCGACCCTATTTCAGACAAATTCTAATGGATCCATTTACATGCAACCATAAGCGCTACATGAACCGCACAAAATCAATAAATTCCACTTAACTTGCAACAATAAAGCGAAAACCAAAATTTCAAGCCGCAAATACGGACATGTCCTCGCCACAGCAGACAACAACTGACTGCAGCCGTCAGCAGTACTGAAGTGCATTTAGATGCATCCAAACAACTGCGGAGTGATTTTGTACAAACTGCGCCCTAAGCATCCCACTCAACACATATCAGATGCACACAAGGATGCAGTATTTTTAGAAAATTCATGATTTTTTTTTTGTTACTCCAATGTTAGAGCATATTTTTTTAAAATTCACGACAAACCTAAGTAAAACTGTCAGCAAACACAAATTAAAACTTTCAGGTGTTCCGTCTGCCACGTCCAAGTCCGCCACGTCCAAAACCATATAATTCAGTACCAAGGAAAAAAATAATGAATGGTGCGGAAGTCAATCTATTTTCCCAAGTCCAAAAGGAATTCCTTTAATTTTATGAAAATGTCCGTCTTCCTGTCAGGCCTCTTCGGATCGCCGCTTCTCTTCTCATTTGCATAAAATATATAACGAAAATCCAGCGGCAGGTAAACATCTCTCCTCCGGAAAATTGGAAAAGCCAGTTTCCGCCTCTAATTGGATTTTGAGATGCGCCAGAATCACATAAAGCCCGCCGGGAACTCCGTACATCACCACATCGCCGCAACGGATCTATTCTGGGCTAATTGCTTACTTTATCCTTCGTTACGTCGTTTACAAGTCATTTTCCCCGTGTATAAATTCCCTTGCGGTAATTTACTTGCAGTGCCTCTAATGATGCTTGTGCTTCCAAGTCGGCCTAGCGTGTACGTTTGTATGTATATATACAAGTGCTCCACACCGGATGTCGTGTTTCATTAACCTGGGAGGCCCCGCAGGCCTCTCCATCGACTCCGACTCGCTATGTAATGAAAAGGTGCACAACATGTCTTTACACAGAATTACTTGCATCGAGAATTAATTAATGGCAAAGCAATATACGCCTTCAGACTGAAGGAGTTTACTATTGGTTCTGGAGTGCAATAACAATAAAAGCGTAGTTAACAGGTGATTCGTGAAGGATATCATTCAGGAAATGTTGATTTTTTTCCGTTTCGTACAATTCACGATGGCGACGACGACTCGAAAAACGCTTTTCGGATACTTGAAGAAAACTTGAAGAATTTTTACGAGAGACTTTTCACTTTCTCATTTTGAGGAGGACGTGAAAGCGGCAACGGCGATGATCTAATTCTCCATGCAGCAGCACGAATGGCGGGCGGCAAGGGGGGGAGATCCTTGCATGAATACGACTCGTCTCACCTTTGTGAATTTTTAACCAGAGAAACTCTTGACGTTTCAATATTGGAAGATTTATGCCTTCGAGCAGACTAACAAAGTACGGAGGGTAATATGAGATGAGAGCAGAAATATTTAATGCAACCTCTTGACTTTTGTTTCGCCAAGGAAAGCGGAAAATAATTTGTTTTTTTTTCGCATTACCTTTCTCTGGCTTATTTGGAAATCATTATTTTACTGGAATTGATTCTGTATCGATTGTATGGCATACCAAAAGTTTAAACCTCAACCTCAATGCACATATGCAAATCCCCAAACAAACCACCCCACAACTATGGCATCACATTCAATGGTTATGTGAAATGCAACTATCTATTTTAGACTAAAAATTATGCTGGAATTAATTTATGTTAGTTGGAGTAATGGCAAAAGGGTAGTTATCCATATTTAACATAGACCCTGCAGCAAAATATCAAGTCGACTAAATAGAGTGGAGCACTTTCATCACTAAATCCTGATTGGGTGGCTTAAAAGGCAATCTGATACTGGCTAGGATCAACAATATTCATATGCATGCTTTATTGTGGACTAAACTAAACAAAATGTCGTTCATATTCGATTATCAATTTACATACTTCGATCTAGGGCTTTGAAATTGGTTCCTTAAATCCTTTTAAATGTAAAAAATATAGTTTGTAAAGTAGAAAATAAAATATATATAGTTTAAAAAAACTAAAAAAATACGCTTTAATTTTAAAATGAACTAAAAAGTAAAAAATAATTTTGAATGTAAAGTTTTTATTGCTCCAGCCAGAATATGGAAACAACCTAACTTTCGAAATGTAAAACAGCGTGGGACTCTTTTCCTATATTCTTATTTGATTAACACCGGAAATTTTCGTTAGCGCCCCATGCTTTTTTACATTTCGAAAGGTAGGTTGTTTCTATATTCTGGCTGGACTAATAAAAACTTTACATTCAAAATTATTTTTTACTTTTTAGTTCATTTTAAAATAAAAGCGTATTTTTTTAGTTTTTTTAAACTATATTTTTTATTTTCTACTGGGACGGATTGCCTTTGGCCGATGGTAGCTCTACTAGCCCGGGAAAGATAGATCTCATGTTTGGCACAGAGGTATATGCAAGGATAATCCAAGACGGCTTGATGCGCTTGATGATAGGCTCTCCGCTATTGGGTATTTTTTGGCGAAGTCTGAAAATCACTGCAAACTCAAGTGTTTAGCTTCTAAGCACTTAAAGTGGTTAAACCTTTGTAATCGTCTTCTAAAAGGCATTTAATGAAAGTAAACACTTAAAGGATTTCACTAGTAAACTTTTGTAGCGTATTTTAGGTAGTAGAAAAAAGCTTCTAAACTCCTAAATTTATAGCGCCTGTGAATATGCGAATAATAACTGCGGTGCTTAAAGTTTTTTTTTTTATTTTTGTTCACCTTTTGCAATTTTCTTTTCGTCCTTACAAGCGCGAGTGTAGTTTTTTCCAAGCGGTCCCCCCACTAAGTACTAACCACGTCAAATGCTGCTTGACCTGCGTGCTATTGAGAATGATAAGTGGCAACCTTTGCGTTTACAAACATAATTGCTTATCCTATCTTATTCTGATTAGATATGATAAAACGTTTGTTTAAAGTGTTTATTTTTCCATAAGTGTTTATCACAACTAAGTGTTTACTATTCCAAATGTTTATAGGATGAATAAGTGTTTTACTTTTTAACGCTTCTATAGTTTTGTACCAAGGCTAAAAATTATTTGGTAAATACCTTAAGTGTTCAATTTCTTTAAATATTGAAGAATAAAATACTTTACTGATTAGATTTTGTGCATTAATCACTTTGCGTTTAGAAAAAGTACAGTAGAGTATTTTATTTCTAAACGCCTATCAAACACTTCGATTTGCAGTGAGAAGATTTCTGGTAGCTCCAAAAGTCATTCACTACAATCAGTGGTAAAAAAAAATCTATTCCCAGGTCGATGGAGAGTTGGACATGTTATATGTCAATTTTGGGAATTCGAAGAAGTCTCCTCTCAACCTTCAATATTCAGTTAGGATGGGGTAGGGGAACAGTGAACTTATGAACAGACATCAGATGTTCATTCTGTAGTGCGTCTGCATTTGCTTCGTTTTCTGAAGGTGAAAGGAGGCTGGGGGATTCGTGTGAAAACGCGGTATGAGGGATAACATCATAAACTCAAGTAAAAAAAAAAATACTCCAATCGTATATTTCAGAAAGATACTTGAGAATCAAGCACGAAAACGCGTATTCTCATCTAAAGAAAATTCAAGCGGGTGTGCTACGAGGCAGTGTACTGGGGCCAACTCTTTATCTCCTATATACGAATAACCTATTTACGTTCAGTGAAAATGTTGCTGTTACTTTAGCCTATGATACTGCAATCTTGGCCTTTAATAAAACAATACTGAGTCTACCAAGAAACTACATACTGCGATCGCCGAGATGCAATGCTGAACTAAGACATGGCGAATTAAACTGAATGAGACTAAATCTGTGCACATTGATTTCATCAATAAACGTAACAAGCACAGGCCAGTATACATCAATCAGCAAGTGGTCCCCTATGAGAATACAGCAAAAAATCTAGGCATAAAGTTAGATGCAAAACTCAGGTGGAGCCGTATGTCAAGAAAAAACAGGAAGAACTAAAGATGAAATACAGAAAGATGTCCTGGTTAATAGGTTACTCTGCTCTGTCAACGTACACCAAGCTATTGCTGTATAAACAATTCCTAAAGCCAGTTTGGACTTATGGTCTCCAGCTCTAGGATTGTAGTTGCAAAAACAAAAAATAAATTCAACACTTCCAAAACAAAGTTCATCGTGATATTGACGATGTTCCCTGGTACTACTGTCTTCCGCCATTTTGTAGTGATCGCCATATTAGATTTAAAATGATGTCACACAGCTTACTGTACTATACTTGTAATATACTTTCATTTGATACCCATACCGAGGGGCTTGTAAAGAAAAAGGTAAACCGCCTGACCTCTATTTTGAATTTGGAATCACGCCACACATTTAATAATATTCTAATTGTCGCACCCTTTCATTTGATACCCATTCCGAGGGTGTTGTAAAGAAAAAAGTAGTCCGCCATTTTGAGTTGCCAGCCATTTTGAATTTTGAGTGACGCCACATAGCTAATTGTATTCTACAGGTCACGCCCTGTGATACCCATGTCGGGGGTCGGGGAGCACAATAGCAAAATTCGGCCGCCATCTTGGAACCGCTATCTTGATTATTTCACAAACTGGTCAGATTGCATTGTCACGCGAACTACATATGTGCAAAATTTTAAGTTGATAGGTTATATGCAAGTGGGTGAAAATCAAGTTGCAAGATTTGTCTACATGCATACATACTTTACGTTAGAAACATTTTTTAATCCAAAGCTTCCCTGTACCCCAAATGAATGATTTTTGGGGATAATTTTGATTTTTAATGATTTTTGGGGGTTCGGGGGGCTTCGCATAAAAAAAATTTTCAGATAAAAGTTTCATATTTCTCTTCGGAGAATCAGAATCCGTGAAAAAAAGTGGGGTTGCCATTTGAAATTTTAAAGTTACCCCCCACCACTCAAAGTGGGGGTGGGGTGGGGGTCGAGTTTGGTATCGTTGGATAGATTTATGAAAAATATTAGATACATATTTTTTTATTTGTCTTTCCTATGTGTATTTCGCGAGATATTTGACCGTTCCGGGACTTTTGGGACACCCAGTATATATACATACAGGTGAAGCTAATATAAAGCGTATAAAAAGCATTATTCATAGCTTGCCATCTATCCTAATATAAATTTTACTAATAGTGGAGTTCCTGGAGCGTTAAAAACATGAAAACCTCGGATTTCAGTTACGGTAAATGAAATTTAAAAATTCAAAATGAAATGTTTAGCTAATAATATATTATATATAAAAGTTTACCTATTAAAAAATTGTGATCTTGATTTGAATGACCGAAATTCAAAATGGCCACCCAAATTTGTCAATTGTGTTCCGATTTCCATGAAAATCAGTATCTGTGGGTTTTTAAGGTAGCAAATAACGAATTTATGATCAGATCTTAAAAATTCAAGATGGCCGCACCAATATGGTTGTGAGTTGTATTCCGATTCCAATGAAAATCGGTATCTGGGGTTTTTTAAGGTAGCAAATAACGAATTTATGATTAAAAATTTTGCCAATTTTGTTCCGGAACAGCCTTATTTACCCAATTTGTTAACGTATGGCTGAGGCTCTCAAGTCTTAAACTAATATTTATTTTTGATGGATATTTCATGTGTCTTTTTTTTACCAGAAAGACCCATAGGTTTATCATGGGCAACGCCGTGCGCATCTTACTAGTGCCATAATAAAACATGAAGCGTTAGAATTGCATGTTCGAGATCAGTCAAATCCTTGATTTTGATCAATATATTTACAGAGGAATTGAATGTCCTGTATATTTTTTAGTAAGGAAATTAGAACTAACAATAGCAACATGTTCATTATCTAATAACGACAATAACGTAAAACTAAATATTATACAACAAAAGCTTGGGCTAGTACCCCAATATGTATGGTAATGGTGCCACAATACCATATGGCACAAGAGTTTAATTTTTGAAATCTGTTTTTTCAACTTTCAACACAAAAAACTAGAAACCATTACCCAAAAATTTCACCATTTTCACCCCCAACCCCGCTACCACCCGCCCCAGAAAATCATAATATTCCCTGTCTTATTGAATAATTCAACGGTTTGAAAATTTTATTCAATGTGCAGTTATGCCTGTGAATTTTACATTTATAGTGGTAAAGTGGGATTTGTGGCTTGGAAATTGCCTAAGATTTCATCTTCCAACCAAAGTATAAAAGCCGCCCTCAATTCATGAAATTATGCCCCGGGAACACGGGTATTTGCTTCACAGGGCGAGAGAGAGGAGAATGAAATTTTATTTCTAATGGTCCTTCTGCATACATACATACAGGGAAAATATTACGATTCTAGCATTATAAGAAACAGAGAATGAGAAGGTCCGCAATTTCCATTGAATTTGGTTTTAGAGTATAGCAATGGGATTTACAGAAATTTCCTGCCATTTGTGGTCATTTGAGTGTGTTCTCCACTTAAATTGTGTTGATGTATACTACTGAAGAGAGAGGATGCGAAAATCTGAAGGAGTTCAATCAATTTCCTTTTCACAGCTTAGTAAATATTGGATATTTTTTCCTTCTATGAAGTTTTTTAAACGTCCTTTTCTGTCAGCCAGATTTATTATTATGGAAACGTATGTGTCGAACAGGTATTTTCCTATGTTACTTAAGGTACGCCAAACTTTACTGGTGGAAAGTTTTGCTTTTGACAAGTTTTGGTTGAGTTCTTTTCAAGTAAACTTTTACCCCTTAAGGAAATTAATGATTTTCTTAGAAAAGTCCAGTTTGTGTACCGATATGAAGGAAAAATTTTCAATCTTGTATCTGACATTAAAGTGTAGGTGTATTTTATGCTTTTATTGCTGGACAAATTGAATAGAAAAGTTGACAACAAGTGAATGACTTTGGAATGAATGTATTTGACGATTTAGAGTAGTCCGTGCTACGATTCGAACAAATATTGTCCGCACAGAAGGCGCGAGCTAACGGGAATCACCCATTGTACTAACAGATCGTCATGTCGTTCAGGTATTAGTGCAACGTCAAGCAGTAAGTTTTTGGAATCACCGGGGCTAAAAACACAAAAATGCTTATATCTCGGAAACCGTAGCTCCTAGACGATTTTGGACGTTATTTTGGAATCACCGGCCGAAAACACAAAAATGCTTATATCTCGGAAACCGTAGCTCCTAGACGATTTTGGACCATATTTTGGAATCACCGCTTCAAACACAAAAATGCTTATACCTCGGAAACCGTAGCTCCTAGACGATTTTGGACCATATTTTGGAATCACCGCCTCAAACACAAAAATGCTTATATCTCGGAAAACGTAGCTCCTAGACGATTTTGGGCGTTATTTTGGAATCACCGGCTGAAAACACAAAAATGTTTATACCTCGGAAACCGTAGCTCCTAGACGTTTTTGGACGTTATTTTGGAATCACCGGACGAAAACACAAAAATGCTTATATCTCGGAAATCGTAGCTCCTAGACGATTTTGGGCGTTATTTTGGAATCACCGGCCGAAAACACAAAAATGTTAAATATCTCGGAGACCGTAGCTCCTAGACGGGCTAAAAACATAAAAATGCCATCAAGAATAGCAATAAGAAATGTCAAAAAAACAGGGAATTTATCATGAATTTTTCAGTTTTTGGACTCCCATAAATTTTCCAGGCGTTTTCATGTTTGGGGTGCGGTAGATATTGTTGGGGATGTCATTTCTGAACAATTCCACCAAAAAATTCCGTTACATCACCCCAAACCCACTGGAAATGCACCAACGCCTGGACTAATTAGGCAATCTCCTTAGCGAGGATGGCTTTCTCGATTTTGCTGACTAAGTGGTGTAAAGCCTCTGTTGATTTAAGCCGAAAACACACTTTTGTGTTGTGGTGTGTCGTGGCGCTCTATGCCCAATCAGAAACGCCAAATCGCCACGCCGAGCGCCACGACACATCACGACACACCACAACACAAAAGTGTGTGTTTCGGCTTTACTCTTTGAGTAAGCGAACTGAGAGCTGTGTAGAGGAAGATATCTAAGACCAGCAGCCTCCCCTCCGTTGTCAAAAGAAAGGAGGTTAAGCTGATAGGTCTATACAATTTATGCTGGGCCTGTTGCACTGTTTATGGATAAAAACCACTACGACTTTGCTCCCGATAGTTGGAATGTATCCCTAATTGAAGTTCTAAAGATACAGACCATAGGTTTCGATAATAGAAAAGATTAATTGCAAATAATTGATTATTGAGTGTTATATATTGACCATTTGTGTGATGTTCGTACAATAATCAATTTGGATTCTACAAGAACTCAACATCAAAATCTATCTTCCTCTTCCTCTGCCTTTTAGATTTCAATAATTTCCAATAGTATTGCGTTTTTTTTTAAATATATTCTGCTGCGATCTTGGTGAAAGCTTTTTGATATGATGACGTCATAAAAGCTTCTGTTAATTGGGAGCTTTTTAAAGCTTTTTTGTAAAATAAACTTTTGTATGAAATTTCAAAGCTTTTTAATATCGAATTAGTTATTGGTGTGAACTTTAATTTAAAAATTGAAAATTTGTATGATTTATAAAAGGGAATTTAATAACTTTCACGTTATTTCTCAAAATAATAAACTACCATCGAGAAATTTTTAAAATAAATTGAAATTGCTCAAAATGTTACTCATATTTTCTACTAGGAATCTTTGCATTAAGAAATTTTGTTTACTACAATGTTCAGGTAGCAATTTTTATGGAATTTTATAAAATTTATTATTTCAAACCATCAATACATTTTAAATTTACATTTTTAGACAAGTGAGCGCACAATGTCCCAGGCCAAGTACATCTTAAACTACAAATACGATAAAATGTACTAAAGGAAATCGTGGGGTGTCCCAGAAAATTCTTCTTCACCAGTCTAGAGATATTCAGTTCCATCGTTTTAAAATTTTATAGTTTTTTGTCCACACACATTTTCTTACATGCTCTTCGAATACCATATCTTTAAATTTTATTAAAAATTCCTTCTCTTCTTGCCGCAAAACAATCCCAAAGTATACATTCCCATCGACAACAAACAGAATCGATAACAACAACAAGAAAAAAAAAAGAAGAAAACTCATGGAAGAGAATTGAATTTATTTTCCGCCCATTTAAGATGTCACCAGGATATTTAATACACATTCACAATAAGGTTGAAGGGTAAAAGATATTACAACTAAGTTTTTGTATAATGTTACATACAACATTTGGGTTGTGGTAAATCGGTGGTGAAAGTGTTAAATGACCATATAACCACCCATGTCCTTTCTGGAACTTGATACCTTCTTGACACTCTTAGATTGTTACGGATCATCAGTCATAGCATTCTTGCACGTTAACACAACGATGGTGAATGCTCCTTGAATTAGTGTAAAAGACATCGATAAGCTCTTGAGAAATATTGCGGTGTCACTCACGTTTTACACACCAAGCAAGCATGTTAGACCAATTGAGATGGATTTCTCTCGATGGTTTTAGGTGTTAGAAAGGATACGGTAAAAATTGGTTGAGGTATGTATTTTGGAATGTTGTTTTGTTGTTCGTCTTTTGTTGTGGGGTAATCGGAGAAAAATTTTTGTTTTGATTGTCATTGAAGATTTTTTTGTAGGTGGTTTGGATTGGTTGGAGACTTTACAGGAGTTCTTTTTAACTTCCCAGTAGGAAGTTATTGTAATCGGTCCGAAAATCGGATTCGACATTTTCAATGTATTTACACGTTTCAAGGTCCCAATAGCATTTTAAGCAAAAATTTGAGAAGAAATATGTGTGTGTGTGTGTGTGCGTACGTATGTGGTCATTTTTTCCTGCACGATTTCATGCGGACCGAAAAAGATATCGACTTCGTTCAGGTGCCGTTCGAAGCGTGTTCAAGGAAATATGATCTGAAAAGATTTTCATAAAAATTGGTCGAGCCGTTTTTTTGTTTGAACGACTTAGTGATTTTTGTACCGGCACGATTTCGCGAGAACCAAAAAAGATTTCGACTTCGTTAAGGTGCCGTTCGAAGCATGTTAAAGGACATATGATCTGAAGATTTTCATAAAAATCGGTCGAACCGTTTTTTTGTTTGAACGATGTAAGTGATTTTTGTACCGGCACGATTTCGCGCGAACCAAAAAAGATACCGACTTCGTTAAGATGCCGTTCAAAGCGTGTTAAAGGAAGTATGATCTGAAAAGATTTTCATAAAAATCGTTCGAGTCGTTTTTTTGTTTGAACGAATACTGGGAAGTTAATCTTGTGGACCGAAAGGGTCAAAAGCCACATCCCAACTAGTTTTAAATCCTATTCGAATGGTATAAAATGTTAAAGCATATTGTTTATGTTGCCTTATATAGATTGGTTTTGAAAATCGACATTTTAAACATGAATGAAAATGGTGTCAAAATGGACGTCTTCTAATTTATTAGAAAAATGATATACTTATCCTTCAATACTCGTCGTGGAAGAATAGATATACTAAAGCAATATCACCAACTTAGGCTACTATGGATAATATACTTCAGGTTTGCCTAAGTTTACACTACGCTCTTCCTTCTACCCTTTTTTTCTTTTTGGTGAGGCACTTTTCTTAATTATTTTAGTAATGTACCATTCAAAACAAGTTTTTTTATAACTTCCCGTTTTAAACGTCAATTTTTAAAATTACATTACTCAAAAGTCCCACGACATCCCACTCTCAAACAAGTTTTGCCGCATTCTTGAGATTTTTCTCTATAAATTGGAAGTTTCAAAAGTTGCCCCAGTTTGCAACGATTTGTTTAATTTATAAAAAATTTCATAAAATTCTGGTCATTTTATAAGAAATTTGTCCGCCATATTGGATCCGCCATGTTGTTTTTTTTCAATTTTGAGTAGCAATTCGTAATCAGCAGACTCGAAATACTGTTCATACCAAATTTCATAAAAATCAGACCACTTTATAAAAATTTTGTCCGCCATATTGGATCCGCCATTTTGTTTTTTTTTATGTTGAGTAATCAGCGACCTCAAAATACTATTTGTACTTAATTTCATACAATTTGAATAACGTCTACATATTTTGGCCACTTTTTCGGCATTTGGAACCACTGTGCGACGCCATAGTCCTTTGATTCTTTACAGAAATTCTCTGCCCTCTTTTAGCCATCGCCTGCAAACACAAAAAGAGAGAAAGTAGAGAGGTCAGCGTTTTGTGCAGTACTGTCGGAGCGGAAGCGGCTGAAGTAAAACCAGTTCTGACAGTTGACAGTTCTTTCATTACTCTCTTTAGTATCTTTCCGAATAGTAGTAGAGCCTGCGTCATAAAAGAAGGGAATTTCAAAATCGCTATTGGCATGCGCCGTGAGAGTCTTAAGTCTCCACAAGCAAGCAACGTCACTCTATTTATTTAAGAACGTAAATAACCACCTCATTTATATTCTCAATCAAAATTTCACATGCGCGCTTCATTCCCTTCTTTTATGGCGCGGGCTTTAGTTTTTCGAAATTTCACTCCAGATAGAAAAGTTCCCAGTTAAAAGGGACGTGATTTCGAGCTTTAGTCTTTCACATAAAAAACTAATTTTGTGCATTATAAGCCTGTTTACTACTAGAGCCCACACCATAAAAGAAGGGAAATGAGTGCGGATGTTGAGAATATAAATGACTCGGTAATTTGCGTTTTTAAACAAACGAAGTCGCGTTGCTTGCCTGTGGGGACTTTATACTCTCACTACTCATGGAACCAGCGATTTTTGGATACCCATCTTTTATGGTGCGTCTTCTATTTAACTTCCCGTTAACAATAATGAACTCCAATTTAAAATACTCAACCCAGACTCATACAAAATATTATCAGAAAAATCTCCATCACCTTTTGTGTCGTTCAACGCTACCTTCGTCGCAATTATAACATTATCCTGTCACATTACTTCAATTCACCACCATTCTACTGAAAGTACTTCACCATTCACCCAGCTTTAATCTCATAGCACCTTAAAACAATTGTAAATGTAATTGCGGGCTTCCACTCTTGCCTTTCAGTCTTAGCAAAGCGTGAACCAAACAGGATTTCCAGCAATTACATAACAATTGAATTCAGCAACTCTCCACACCACTTACCAACACCTGAATACAGAGACAGAACAATCAACAAGTGCCTGCGTATGCCACTACCGTCAGTCATATTCAAAAGGTGACACCTAACAATAGCCACGAGGACATGGCCCACAGAAATGGCGAACACAATTCATTGTTCAACTTGATCCTTTCGCTCTCTGCTTTCATCATCAGTTTGAGCACCGTTAACACATCAGGTGTAAAATATGAGAATTCGAAATTGTTATATTATAACTCATCCATTATTCCGGACGACCGCTAACTTCATAATAAAATAATATCCTCAATTAATGATCACGAGTCCTTCTCTGGCGCTTACAGCAGGACCCCTTAACTCCGAGCTGAACGAACGAGCGTCTGCCAACCACACCTTGTTAAATTTTCATGCACATCGCATGCAATTTATTGACGTCAAAAAGGTTAAGTTTTACGTAAAAGGGATAAGTTGAGAGGAGCAGCATCCGCTCAGGAAGGTGAGCATTTTTTAATAAAAAAAAAGTAAGTGAGGAAGGAAAATGTTCGTTTTATGGTAGGCTCTGTCAGTAGGAAATTAATTCCGGAAATATTATGGGGTCTGGCTGAAATCCTTGCTGAGTTTTAAATGGAACCACATGAAGTCGTGGTGGGGCTCTTTTTGTAATTTCCAATTTTGTGTTGTAGTTATTCTGAGCACGTTCCTACAATGGAAAAGCAGTGGTTATCCTTTTCAGAATTCCATCCAGATTTTATGCACCAATCTATATATATATAAAAGTCAATGTTTGTGTGTGTGTTTATGTGTGTGTGTTTGTTGTCTATGGACTCCCAAGTCGTTCAACCGATCGCCACAAACATTTTACCACATGAGCTTGATACTATGGAGAGTGTTTATACGTTACCAGCTTTACTCTATCTACCCTTAAAGGGGTGAAAAGGGGTGGAATAGGTTGTATGGGAAATTATGTTTTTTTGCATTTGTGTTCCCCCACCCCGCAACATGGGTATCAAATGAAAGGGTATGACAGGTAGAATACAATTAGCGCTGTAAGGTCATTTCAAATTCAAAATGGCGGCCAATACAAAATGACGGCCAATACAAAATGGCGGCCAATACAAAATGGCGGCCAATAAAAAATGGCGGCCAATAAAAAATGGCGGAAGACATATAATAGACTAAAAAGTAGAAAATATAACCGATCAACCGATCAACAAATTTGGACCATATACGTAGTTTGCTTGACAATGAAATGCGAACATTTTTTAAAAAATCAAGAAGTCGTTTCCAAGATGGCGACCGATTTTTGCATTTGTGTTCGCCGACCCCCACCATGGGTATCAAATGAAAGGGTATGATACTTAGAATACAATTAGCTGTATGCCGCCATTCCAAATTCTAAATGGGTGCCAACACAAAATGGCGGAAGACATTATAATAGACTAAAAAGTAGAAAATATAACTGATCCACATCAAATTTCGCACATACGCATAATTCGCCTGGCAATACAATCTGACAATTTAGTAAAAAAAATCAAGATGGCGGTTCCAAAATGGAGGCCAATTTTTGCATTTGTGGTCCCCCACCCCCGACATAGGTATCAATTGAAACGGCATGACAGATAGAATACAATTAACGGTGTAGCGACTTTCCAAATTCAAAATGGCGATCAACACAAAATGGCGGAAAGCATTATAATACACAAAGAAGTAGAAAATATAACCGTCAACTTCAAATTTTGCACATATGCGTAGTTTGCTGGACAATGCAATATGACCATTTTGTAAAAAAAATCAAGATGCCGGTTCCAAGATGGCGGCCGATTTTTGTATTTGTGTTCCCGACCTCCGACGTGGGTATCAAATGAAAGGGTATGACAGGTAGAATACAATTAGCGATGTAGCGTCATTCGAAATTCAAAATGGCGGCCAACACAAAATGGAGAAAGACATAGACTAAAAAGTACAAAATTTATATTCAATTTCAGATTAATTTCAAATTTTGTACATACGCATAATTCGCCTGATAATGCAATCCGACCATTTTGTAAAAAAAAATCAAAATGGTGGCTCCAAAATGGCGGCCGATTTTTGCAATTGTGTTCCACGACCCACCGACATGGATATCAAATGGAAGGGTATGACAAGTAGAATACAATTAGTTGTTTGGCGTCATTCTAAATTCAAAATGGCGGATAACCTTTTTCTTCACAACCCCTTCAGTATGATTATCAAATGAAAGAGAATGGCGATTATAATACAGTAATCTGTGCGACGTAATTTTAAATCTAATATGGCGACCACCAAAAAATGGCGGAGGACATATAATATAGAGTAAAAAGGAGAAAATAAAATTTATGTTATATATTTTATCAATTCAATATAAATAAATATATGGGTTCATTTACTTCCTTTGCCTATTGTATATATGCTTAATTCCATGCGTTACGGACGGGACATTTGGATGATTTTTTTCTCTAATATTTTCTAAGCAAGTTGGTACTAAGTATGTGTGTAATGTCAGTTCAAAAATTAAGCAACAAACTATGAATATAAATTAAGATAACATTTGTAACTATTATAAAACCTATGATTAAAAATTTGAAAGTGCGTTACGGATGGAACACAACATGAAAGTTAGTTTTGAGAATTGTTAATATATGTATTTCTGAAACTCAAGTACGTTCATTCTCTGAATGACAACCATATAATTATTTTTGGATAAATATTTAGAGATCCGTTTATGTGAAGGGAAAGTGTAACCCTTTAACTATTTCAACGTTAAAAAATTGTATATATTTCCGATATATGACCGATATTTTAAGACAATTGTTTTTCAAGAGTAACCCTCTGGTCACGCGTCGGAGCTGACACGCACTTTCTTTTTTTATAGGCAACTCTAAATTTTTATGTGTATCCAAAATCAATTTTTGCAAATTTGTTCTTTTTTTTCATTATACATTTTTGTGCACATATAATCTTTTTTAGTTAAAGGCGTTGCAACGCACGCGGGTTTTTGCTAGTCTTTAATAAAATTCACATCACTTTAAAAATATCAACTATAAAAATAAATTTTCTAAAATAGAACCACACTTCCTCAGTTTTATCTTTACAAATTTACAAACACATATAATTTTTTTTTTATGTTTTTCCATACCTGAATGAGTCTCCATATTTTTATTATGTTTGTTTTCTTACAAAAAAAACAAACACAAAAAAAATATGTAACAGAAAAATATTTACCTTTGCACATTTAACCCCAATAAAATGTTCTATCAATATGATACGAGCCGACCTTGGGTGATAATAAAGCAAACAAAAAGTCAAATCGGGATAAAAGGAAAGTTTGTTTGTGCATAACACACCTATGAATATATGTGTTGTATATCCTTAAAGTGTTTTCTTCCTTTTTGGCCAATTTTTCCTTATTTTTTTTTTTTTTTATTTTAACAATTTCCTACCGGAACAGAAAAACTTTCCCGAAAAGAAAAACAAAGTTTTTATGGCATCCTGGAAAATTGAACTTAGAAAAGTTTCGCCTAGGCATTTTTCATGGAAAATACATACATACATATACCTATATTTTTTATTTCGTAGCAATTTCTGCATGAAACGCGCCCTCTACCAAATTGTGAAATCGCTTAAAGTTTTGTTGTCCCCTTTTTATTATTCTACATTCTACTTAAAGTTGTGTAATTGAGTTGGGAATAGTTGCATAATAATTCATGGAATATAAAATAGAAGACAATGACAATTACACGAATTTCTTTTTTATTTGTCATGAATACAGAAAAGAAGCTTAACTGAAACTTGCGTGTGACGTCACAAAAGCTTTAGCTATCCGGGAGCTTTTTGCTGCATATTACAAAATTTTGTACAATATACCGAAATGTATTCTTGAAGTTTGTTAATGGGAGTCGAAGTCCTTCTAGTTGTTTATGATGAGATAGTTTGTATGGAAAAGAGTGGATATCAGAAGAAACATGGAAAAGGATTAGCGTATTAAGAAGAAAATTATTAAATTCAAAACAAGACGAAGAAAATATTATTGTATACGAAAGTTATAACTAGACCACGCACACATGCCTCGGGGGCGGAATAAATATTGGAGGATTGTTCCTTCTGGTAAGGGGTTGAGAGAGATGTTGACAATCTCTCCTTGAAAAACAATTCTTGTTATGGAATCAAAACAGTCGTAACAGTCAGGATTTAAGTCAAAGACTTCAACAACGTCACAGGACTAATGATTTGTCGATGTAGCGAGGCAAGGACGTAGTGAGGTTTGCCAAACCTCAAAGGATAAGATGACACTTGGACATTTAATAAGAATGGAGCACTTAAGGAAACATATAAAAGCATTCGATGGAAAGCCAGAAAATTGGAGGGCAAATATTGCAAAAATCTAGAATTGATTTTGGGACATTCGAATTTTTAAACTGGAGACAAGTGGCACTGGGCCAAGTAGTATAGTGACAGGGTATGTGGGGGGTTGTGGGGGGTTGTGGACGAAGGTTGAAACTCTCCCAAGGATGTAACCGCAAAATAAAAAGATTTTAGATTTAGAAGAAATAATATTGGCAGCTTACATCTTCTGACTGTCAGTAATCTGTTAAAAGAGTTCAATCCTCGTTTGATAGTATATAGTTTAGAGTTCAGCCAATTATAAATCCAAAAAAGTGGCGAAATCATTTGAGTACTTTCAAAGTACTTCGAAAAATATTTTGTTAAAGAAGTCCCGTTATCTTCTAACATGACTCATTTCGCAACATTTGGCGAAGAATTGAATACAAATTGTATTGGGATTTGTAGAGGTTGGTTCGAGTTTTTCTTTTACTTGGTTTACTTTAATGCGATCAACTTGAGACGACATAACACGATACCCTTCAAGAGCTCTCATAGATTGTCCAGGATCATTTTTTCTTTTTTGATAATAATTTGCATACCGCTGAAGAAAGCCCAGGAAACAAAAAGTAAGGAGAGTCAAACCAGCATGTTCTGGAAATATGTAGACAAGACTAATGATTTAAGGAACTACGATATAGCGCTCACCACATAGACCTAGAGAAACTACAGAAATAATAGATGAACTTAGACCAAAATATTAATCGCATAAATACAAGAACTAAGAAGTGTACTTATGTAGAAGACGAACATACTATAAAAAAGTTCCAGAACGAAGAAAACGCTATCATCTTGTAACGAACCACGATTCGTTACACTAGAATCCCTCTCCAAGAACTTCAGGCAGCAAATATTAAAGGTCCAAACCTAAGAAAGGCTTTTCTCTCTTTGAAAGCTTTACGTCGCAACTTTGAAGCAAAAGCTTCCTGACCTGAAGAGCTTTTCGGCTATAAAATAAGCCGATCCAAAAGTCTAAATTCAGTTCTTTACTGGACTCGTTCTGGAGAAGTCATCTTCCTGAACAGTTTCGACGTGTATACCCAACCATATTCCTGGTAATATTTTTGAACCATGTCGAGGTGCAGACCCGACCCATGGTATAATAATTACAAGGTAAGCTCATAAGGGTCCCGTGACGTCACTCAGAACTTTTATAATGTAAAAAGCGTAAAAGCTTTTTAAGGAGGAAACAGAGCTTTTCCTTCGTAGATTTTGGTTTGAGTCACACCAATTTGATCGTTTGACAGATTTGACAAACATTTTTACGTGTTTCAAGCCAGTTTGATGGAAATCGCATATTTTGGTTTGTTTGAAGTGCCGTTTGATCGTGTTCGCGACGTTTGATCAAACCTCATCAGTCTTGCGCTAAATTTCGAAGCGGAACGTTGTGTGCATCGGTGGCAAATAGATCCTTCTGAGTTGAAGCAACTTTTCAAACTGCGCTTCTAGTTTGACGCAATTCCAAAGCGACTTCAAACGGTTTGATCAAACACGTATGGTTTACCGCCTCGGAGGCCCTTAAGAGAAACCCTGGTAGGTGCGCCATCTTTTATGTCGGTATGTAAACATTGAATAAATTTGAAAAAAAATAACCGATTTCTATATATGAGGTATTTTTATTGAATTTGGTCCTTTGCAATTTATTTGGACCATTTTTTGAATACAACATCAATCCAGTGGCCGCCTGCATTGGCCAAAGCAAAATGTGCCCTTTTTGCTGCGTTTTCCATTACTTTTTTGAGAATCTCGGGCGGTTTAGCGATGATTTCGGCACGAATGTTTGCCTTGAGCTTGTCAATGGTCTGAGGCTTGCTGGCGCACACTGTGCTTTTCAAATAACCCCAAAAAATAAGCCCGAAGAGGTCAAATCTGGAGATCTCGGTGGTCAGTCAATGTCGCATCTTTTTGATATAAGAGGTGGACGGTCTGTCGGCAATGTTCTTAGGTTAATTTCTTCATCTATATTAATAAAAGAAAGTTTGTGTATGCATGTGTGTATGCGTGTATGTGCGATGTGTGCGCTATAGCGGGCGCACCAATGATCGTAGAGCTTCGAAATTTTGCACGAAGATCCGTGGAGGTCTCCCATGATGCACCTCGAATCCCGATTTTTGAAATTGAAAATGGCCGCCACAAAATGACCGAAATTCAAAATGGCCACCCAAATTTGCCAATTGTGTTCCGATTTCCATGAAAATCGGTATCTCGGGGTTTTTAAGGTAGTAAATAGCGAATGTTTGATCAGAACTTATAAATTCAAAATGGCCGCGCCAACATGGCCGACGAATTTGCCAATTGTGGTCCGATTCCAATGCAAATCAGTATCTGGGATTTTTTAAGGTAGCAAATTATGAATTTATGATCAGAATTTTAAATTTAAAATGGCCGCGCCAATATGGCGGACGAATTTTTTCAATTATATTCCGACTGCAATGAATTTGGATATCTAGGAGTTTTTAAGCATGCAAATAACGAATTTATGATCAAAACTTATAAATTCAAAATGGCCGCACCAATATGGCCGAATTTTTCCAATTGTATTCCGATTCCAATGAAAATCGATATCGAGGGGTTTTTAAGGTAGCAAATTATGAATTTATGATTAGAACTTATAAATTCAAAATGGCCGCGACAATATGGCGGACAAATTTTTTCAATTGTATTCCAATTGCAATGAAAGTGGATATCTAGGGGTTTTTAAGGTTTCAAATAACGAATTTATGTTCAAAACTTATAAATTCAAACTGGCCGCACCAATATGGCCATTGAGTTTGCCAATTGTATTCCGATTCCAATGAAAATCGGTATCTGGGTGTTTTTAAGGTAGCAAATAAAGAATTTATGATCAAAACTTATAAATTTTAAATTTCGCGGCCAATATAGGAAACAAATTTTGCCAAAAAGTGTCATTTCCTGGTCAGCTGTATCTAAGTTGTTGAGTAGTTGGGGTATCGAAAAATCTTCACATCCTAGCCCCAAATGGAAGAGCATTGACCATAGTGTAAAAAATCAAAAACAAAAACACTAGTGTTTTTGATTTTTCTCGGAAATTTGAGGTTATGTGAAAAAATGGTTTGAACAAAAGTTTTAGATCTTTTTATTACCTTCAACTTTTATACTGAACATTTTTCGTTAAGATGTCTAGTTTCGCTGAAAATCGTTAAAAACCATTTTCACCCCTTAAAGTTGCCCCTATATCACCCTCGTAACTCAGATCGACTTGAATTTATTTTTCTCGTTAGCTGCGCTATATTTCCTTCACTTTCCAACATTTTTCATGCTGTTAATAATTTTTTTGTTTCCAAAAATTATTTGCACTGGTCTACTATACATTGAAGTGTGTAAAAAGTGACTACAAGTGACTGTTGGTAGGAAGGGTGATTCCTGAGCTTGGATTATTGAAATAATCGATCGTCCTTCTGAACTAACAAACATAGCTTACAATTCTAATTTTAAAATCGCATAACACAATCACTTGGTCTTGATTGAAATCGCTCCGAAATTCTGTTGTGTTTACATAAAATGAATTTACAATTAACCCTTTTTCGAAAAGGAAAGCAAAACTTTCTTTGATATAAAACTCTCGGCAAATACTGAGAAAGTTTTTTAAGTACATAAAACAGGAGCAGAACTTTTTGTGTAAGAAATTTGTATTGAAATATCCTGAAACTTTTCCTTTATTTTAATTGAATTCACGCATACCTATGCATGTATATGAAAAGGACATCGAACAAACACCGGAATTCATATATTTGTCCTCCTGTGCTTAATCTATGTTACAGCTAAGTTGGTTTTTGGGGGGTGGCAGCAGCAGCAGCAGGGGTGGAACTCAACAAACTGGAGCAGAGTGTATTATTTTGTTTCCCATTTTTTTTTGGTGGGTGTTTGTTGCTGCTGCCTGTCGGAAATGGAGTCAATAAAAACCAGGCAATTCGATAGTCGATACTTTACGGTAAGTGGGATTTAGGAGCGCGCAAACACACAACTGTTGACTTAAGGCGCTCTGTTCAGATCGGGTGTAATTAGTCTTCTTTGATCAAAAAGTTGTGAACTTCTTCTGTGTTCAATTAAGGCCATCGAGCCAATTGTGTGATTACTTTTTCATTGTGTGGACTGTTGTGTATCCGGTGGCGTTTTTGTGTGCCGGTGACAATTAGTTTTGATTAATTTATCCTAATTCCCTCATGCCCTTACCCCCGTACCTTATTTCATCATCCATTTCCTTCTTCTCTGGCATCTAATAAATTTCCATCAGTGCTGAGTGTGCACACCCTGTTGTTGTCAACAAGTATAAAATACAGCTGATGCTGGTGAAGCTGTCAAGTGGATATGTTGACATCTCTCGCTTTGACTGAATACTGTGAATGCTATAAGACAACGATTGTGACTACCTAAGGGAAGAACTTTGAGAGGATGCTTCTTCAGCTAGCTATCGTCTTGAGTACAGCGCTAGTGACAAGTATCAAGCAAAAGGCAAAAAGGAAGAAGGAACAAAAAAATGAAGATTTACAAACGGAGATTCAAGTCAAGTGCTTTTATCCTTGCTGTTTACGAAAAGAAATAGAAATAAGAAATTTTAAATCTTTACTAAAACATTAAGCAAAAAAAAATGGCGTGGGTGTGGAATTTTATTTGTTTTTGTTTGCATTTCTTTATTAGTTCCTTATTACTTGGCAGGTGTGGAGCAGAATTTCTTTTTTGTTGTCTTCTGCTCTGACATTAATATAACTTTAGAAAAAAATTCTTTCACTCGCCAAAAAAAAAATTCTAAAAAATCTCTTTCTTATGATATAAAATTTATTTTTGTATCACAATGACTAAGTTTACACTAATCACAAACCAAAAAAAAAATAAAGCAAATTGTTCCAAAGACTTAGTTTTATTAGAGAAGATTGCGTGCAACTTCCGCTTTATATTTGCTGTGGACATACAAAATCACAATTGGGCTATTCAATGTTGGCCGTTCTCTAGTAATTACTGACATGTGATTTTCTGATGAATTGAGTGCCACGATATCAATTATGCAACTGGAAAGTAATTTTATATTCACTAAATATCTTTTCATGTCATGCGAATTGCTCTGGCCTCCGTTGAATGAGGAAATTATTTACGAAATATTAATGAAGCATGAAAATGCGCAGATTCTATTACATTTTTTTTTTCATTTTTTTCTTGGGTACTTTCCAATTGATAAATCATGTTTTAGATTAATTGTTAAATTTTTATGAGAATATTATGTACCTGAGTTTTATTTCTAGATCGTTAATGGATCGATGATATTTTTATTAGTTATGAAGAATTTAAGTCTGTAAGTGCTTTTATTATTTATTTATTGTTTTTTTCCATCGCTTTAAAGCTATAATGGTCGATCCACACATATCCGTGACGTGACGACGACTTCAGTGCGGTACCGGGAGTATCAGTGAAAAAAAATTTCAGCACGTTGTAATTCAATGGAAACAAAGTGGGAAAAGCACGACATGTTCCCACAGATTCGACGCAGTGGGGCACCGACGTTTTCAGTACCCTTCAGGCATCCGTGAAAAACACAAAAAATATGTTGCACTGATATTTTTTAATTTATCCCCGACGTGAAGCAAATGGTTTTTTAAATTCAATGGTGATTTTTATAAGAAATCAATAAGTATTTTGGTAAAGTTTATTTGAAATACACTCAACCAAACCTGTGCAGTATTTTCTTTTTGTGAATCAACTTCTCGACTTTTTTTAGAAATTCACTAAAGGCGTTTTGGCTCATTCTAAAATATTCGTAGAATTTAGTTAACTAGTCCAGCAATCCTCTATATAAAGTGGAGAACTCTCTTTCCACTTCCCGAAGAATCCACTCTCTTCTTTTATTCTTTTCCTCTTCGTCTAGGAGCAAGGCTATTGCAGCAAGATATTTCTGGCTAAACTCCGTGATGCACTTGAGATCACTGTCCAAATTTCAAAACTTAAAAGCTATTCACAGATGCCCTTGAAAGTTGAGCACTGATACGGAAATGGCGGTGCTGTGTGAATGTCAGTGAAAATTTATCACGGAAGCCCCTGACACGGAAAGCATCGAAGCCGTGCCGTCACGAATACGTGTGGAACGACCTTAAACGTTCTACGTTTCTACAGAAGAGTCGCCGGACGATGGAAAAGAAGATCTCATCGGAAGTAGTTGACCGGAAACTTAATGCCTGGTGCCAGGTTTATATGTAGTAAAAATCATCTTGGGATATCGGAACACCAAAGTAAGTCGAGAGCCAGTAAACAGGCAGCAAGTAAGAACTTGGTCGTTGCCAGCACTTGATTTGCGCCTAAGCCACCTGGATATCTCCTGATTGAGCCACTCGCAACCAAATAGACCATGTGTTGATAGACCGCTGTCACATTTCGAGCCTGATGATGATACGAACGTACTAAGGTATCAACCCGACTCGGATCATTATCTTGTTGGTATGGTGCTCCGAGAGCACATTACAACACAGAAAAGCTTTGTATCCGTAGGGATGGCAAACTGGATGACATCGGCTCAGAATCAGGACCCGTGGAGAGAACAGTTGTGAAAGGCAAGGACCGGATTCGGGTTGTAGAGCCGTTAAAGAAGAATAAGGTTCCTTAAAACACTAGTCCTGGGACGATGGCATGGGTTTTTCCATAAATGCTGACCATTCTTAGACTGACTTCTAGATTCCCTAGCAAAAATCATTTTCCGAGTAGAGGCTGCCAAGTGTTAACCGCTTTCCTAACCGCCTACTAGGAGAATCGATCCCCGATTATTTTTGTCTTTTCGTGGGGTGGGTTATACCTCTAGTCTATAGAATTGATTAGACACTAGCTTTCGCCCGCTATCTCGTCCGCGTAGTTGCCGTGGCGGGGAGAATTTGGCGTCCTGTGGAGAACTGCGCGCACTGTACACAACCCAAAATTCACAATTTATTGCCCTTATAGTCCGGGGAAATTAGCATTTTAAGGAGACAAAATTCTAAAATGGCTGAAAATTGGACGACAGCTTCTTTGGAACTTTTTAAGAAAACAATTTCGGAATCACAAACAAAAACCAACATGGCCGCCGGAGATATCACTTTTTGGCAAAAAAATCACTCAAAAACTGGTTTTTTCGAAAAAAAATTTTGATTAGTCAATACGAAACGTTATTGCCTACAAAAAAAGCCCTTTGTCATTTTTTTCGAAAGCCTAACCCTTTTGAAGTTATTCAAAAATCACATTTCGTCAAAAAATACTTTGAATAATTCGGAAAGGTCAAGGTTTTCGAAAAAAATTCAAAAGGGGTATTTTGTAGGCAATAATGCTTTGTATTGAAAAATCAAAAAAAAATTCGAAAAAACCAGTTTCTGAGTGATTTTTTCCCAAAAAGTGATATCTCCGGCGGCCATGTTGGTTTTTTTTGTGATTCCGAAATTGTTTTCTTAAAAAGTCCCAAGCAAGCTGTGGTCCTCCAAAGGGACGTTGGTGCTTCTCGTTTTGGTGTTTCGTCATTTCGTGTATTTCGGCGCCCATTGGCCTTTACACCCTATGAAACTTGTACAGATGGTCATACTGCCCTCCAGGTGTGCCGTTCGAAAACCTAATGCTACTATCGGATCCACGCCTCGGAAAAAGTATATCCCTGACAGAATGAATTTTTTTATCATTCCAATTGAAATCCTCAACTCTATTTAAATATCGTGGGTTGCCTAAGTAAATATTGATCGCACTATAGGCAGCCCTATCCACGAAAATCTGACCAAAATTAAATGGGTTGCTTATAGTATGTTCAACATTTACTTAGGCAAACCTTGATATTTATTTAGATAGAGCTCTTTGAGGTCTACAATTAGAATGATAAAAAAGGTTTCACTCGCTTTTCTTCTACCATCGGATCAAATTTTCGGTCTAATCCGATAGTCGGATACGATAGTCGGTTCCGATAGTCGGATCAGAGTGAAAAAGGAGCACTTAACACGCCTAACAAAATACTGAATCTTCCAGTAAAACTCCCAAAATCGGATTAGCTGTTTCCGAGCTATGAGCTTTACAAAAAAATTGGAATGATAAAAAAAAGTTTCCAACCGCTTTCTTCCGACTATCGGCTCAAGTTTACGGTCGGTTTTCCAGTCGGATATGATAGTCGGGTCAGAGTGAAAAATAGCTTAAAACTTGCCCAAGAAAATACTGAATCTTCCCGTAAACCTCCCCTCGAAATCGAATTAGCCGTTTTCGAGATACGCCCGAACAAACAGATACTTTAAATTGTTTTAATATCATGTAAATACCCATATAAGCTTAGAAAATGGCAATTATTTTGAAATCACAGACAGACACTCCAATTATATATTAATATAGATTATTATATTAAACGTTGTCCAAAATTCCCCTACGTTAATCGCGTTCATATGGATACTGTACAAATTTCTAAAACAAATGTCTGATCATTTACGGCAATAAGAAAAAACATCGTTCTTCCATTCAAGCAATAATTGGGCATAATGTAATCAGAGACAAAAAGTCCTTAAGATTCTTTCGATGTAGCTTGATCCTAATGCCATGATTAACACCATATGGAAACACAATAGAAAGCAAAATTAGACCCTAATGTCTTAACTGACGACTATATATTTTCAGTAGCAGCAAGGAGTGGTTCCAAATTAAGACATGACACAAAAACAATAAATAAAAAGTTACTTTGAATACAATTCCATTCTTCGGAGTCCACGAATGCTTCCATGAACACCTTTTTGTGTTCTAACGAAAACAATTTAAGCTATTGCACTTGTAAATTCCATTACAAATCCAAGCCTTAACATGGCCGCCTCCAGGACAATTTTTCCCACGATTTGCATTTCGGACGAAAATAAATTTCCCAAAAGCATGAAAATTCAAATGAAATGTGGTTTGTGTGTGTGAGTGAGTGTGTGTTTTTTCACCGAACAACTCCCAACAGTTTTGTCAAATAGTTCCAAGGAGTATTCTTAGATTGCCGACTATTACCTCTGACATAGGACCCTTGTGCCAACAACGATAAGAAGCAGTCATGATGTACTCGTATACAGACGATCCTTTGAACTACATAAGCTTCAATTTAACCCTTTTTTTCTCTTCTACTTAAGATTTTCAGTGACTGATATCTTAGATGCGTAAGAGAACGGAGATTGCATCATTTCCAACTCGCGATAGAAACCACGCCAATATCCAAAAACTGGCACCAAGAATTGTTACTCAGGATTTAAGTGTCATCCGAACACAGAAGGGCATTGCGGTTTATACCTTAAAAGTCCTAGAGTTATCAGGACTTTTTCATTTTTTATTGCTTTTTTGGGTCTTACATTTATAGTGCCACGAGGAGATAAACAAGTTCAAGCCGGGAGATAATGTGGTGCGATGAAATTAAAGCCGTTTTTGGAGAGGGTGTCGTATGTGTTAGCTTAGCAGGGCATCCTTGGGGTGTGAATTCTTGTGGTGTGGAAAGCACCTTTAATTATAAGTGAATTAAAAATAAAGCAGATTTCAACTCGCCTACGCAAAGCCTCCACGTGATATTTTAAAGAACCAGAAACATTTCCTAACTTCAAGTCATGTTGGAGATATGTTCCCACAGATGAAAGACTGCATTAAGGTGATAACAAAAAAAACGCCAAACGAACTAAGATTAATACAAAATATTTTCTAAGAGTGTGACCAATAACACGGCGGAGTTCGAGTCCCACAAAAACATGGTGGTCTCACATGGTTTGTCCCAAAATGTTGAAAATAATGTCCCAAAAATTCGAATGTTCTATCAGTTTCGTTAAGTTTTAGTGTACAAAAATAATTTTAAAAAACCAAATTTGAGTCACAATCACAAATAAAATCTATATTAATAAAAGAAAGTTTCTGTATGTATGTATGTATGTATGTATGTATGTATGTGTGCGCTATAGCGGGCACACCAGTCATCGCAGAACTTCGAAATTTCGCATGAAGGTCCGTGGAGGTCTTCCATGAAACACCTCGAAGCCCGATTTTCGAGATTCAACATGGCCGCCGAAATATGATCGAAATTCAAAATGGCCACCCAAATATGAATTTGCAAATTGTGTTCCGATTTCAATGAAAGTTGGTATCTAGGGGTTTTTAAGGTCGCTAATAACGAATTTGTGGTCAAAATTTATAAATTCAAAATGGCCGCGCCAATATGGCCGACGAATTTGCCAATTGTGTTCCGATTCCAATGAAAATCAGTATCTGGGGCTTTTTGAGGTAGCAAATAACGAATTTATGATCAGAACTAATAAATTCAAAATGGCCGCGCCAATATGGCGGACGAATTTTTCCAATTGTATTCCGAACCCAATGAAAGTGGATATCTAGGGGTTTTTAAGGTTGCAAATAACGAATGTATGATCAAAGCTTATAAATTCAAAATGGCCGCACCAATATGGCCGATGAGTTTGCCAATTGTATTCCGATTCCAATGAAAATCGGTATCTGGGGGATTTTAAGGTAACAAATAAAGAATTTATGATCAAAACTTATAAATTTTAAATTTCGGGGCCAATCTGGTCGACGAATTTTGCCAAGTAAGTATCATTTCCCGGTCAGCTGTATGTAGGTTGTTCAAGAGTTGGTAGCTAAATCGAAAAATCTTCACATCCTAGCTCCAAATGGAAGAATATTGACCATAGTGTATCCTGGTAATTTCCTCTATTGTCGTGAAGTTTAAGAAGGGGGCAGTGTAACGGCTAATCGAAAAGAGTAAGTTAAGATTCCAATTCACCGAGCAGTTTCATGTTCAGAAGAACCTACTTGAATACATGCATAACGCAGTGTCATATCTCAATATAGTACGGCTGTTCTAACTGAACCGCCAAGAAGAGGAAGGAGGAACACAAGTGTGCAAGAAGTTTGGTTTTGAAATTAAAGTTGTTAAAAAGAAACAAATTGTTCCAATTAATCCCTGACGAATCCGAGAACGCTCGAGAAGGAATATTATAATATTTTGTATAGGTAACTCTAAATTTCTGTATGGTAAATAAAATCATTTTTTTCCAGATTTTTTGTTGTTTTCATTATACTTTTTTCCTACCGCGGACAGTGCACACATAAACTGTTTTTATTTAAATGCGTTGCAACGCACGCGGGTTTTTTACTAGTGAATTATAAAGAATAAATCAAATTTTGAAGCTAGTCGGCTTTAGTGGTGCCTTTTGGACGATATTTGAGTGTACGTTGTCTCAAGGAAGGTAAAAAAACGTTGGAAAATTCACAATTACATTCTTTGTGAATGAAATTAGTCAAAAATTACTTGAATTAATGTGGATATGACGATTTTAATAAAATCTCCAATGTCCCAAATTTTGGGACACTTGTAGAACTCAATTTAGACAGGATTTTTTATGTATTCGTCGCGTATGTTGTTAATATATACTACAAACTATACTTTCAAATACTATCTATATCTAACGCTCGTTTACGTCATTTCGTAGGAGGTGAATTATGTCCCAAAAAAAATCCATTTTGGCTGTCCAACTAACAAAAACGACTCAGAAGAACTACAAAATACCTCCATGATAAAAACAACTTGCCTTTCCTTCCTTAATCATCATTAAATCACACACGCCCAATTAACAGCATCAGTACCACACGATCATAATACTTTTCTCCTACTAATCATACAAAAAAAAAATCATTAAGTATTACCCGATTATCATTTGCTAATAAGCTAACGTTTTCTCGAAATAATTAAATTTTCTGCCATCCCTTAAATTCTTGTCCTTCCTTCAACGGTTCCTTCATACCATATACACTGGGCTAGCCTAGCCTAATGAAGGATATCGTCGCACAGTAAACTTGTTATCTAGAACCTTCTCTCGTACCCCCATGAGAGTCACAATGTAATTTAGGAAATGCCTGACAGAAGACTTTACCGAGCACATAAAGGTGGAACAAGATAAATTTTCCAGTTAGAAGCGAAACTATTCCGCATTTCCTGGAAGGATGATAAAAGTTTTTGCTTTATAGTTTGTTACGTTTTTTTGTATGTATGTAGACTACATTACATGGTTTTGTATGTATGTACTACATTGTATGGTCGTAATGATGTAGCACCACAATAGTAACGATGTTTTACCTTGTGGCTGCTACATACGAACATAAATAATTAATAAAGGCATGAGAAGATGGATGGTGTATGATTAATAGAAGAGTGAACATTTTTTTATGATGGCCACACTACACCAAAACTTGTAAAAATATATTATTTTCATTGCACCTTTATTAATTAGAAAGGACGTGATGATATAAAAAAATTTGTTTTTATTTCATTAATTTGAAAAACGTTGAAAAAGATGTCATAAGTGCTATTGTACAACTATTGACTTATTTGCACATTCCATCCACTTAGACAACAAAAGCCCATTCACAAAAGGACAACAATTTTTTATCCTGTACACTAACAAAAAAAATACCTTTCCTGAACACATTTCTGCTGTCTATCCGACAGTAAAATATTTTTACTACCATTACGTGGTTGAAAGATTTGTGTCCTCATTGTACGCGGTCGATATTTTGATGGAGAATTTGCAAGCGGTTTTTTTCTGTTTCTGAGTGATTCTTCTAGTGTTTATTCAGCTTGTAAGCATATTGTGCTGAATAATTTTTTTTACCTTCTTACATCGTCTAAGTTGTTTACTTATTTTAGATATAATGATTTTTGTTGTGGAGGATATGCATAACATTTTGTGTGCAATTAAAGTTGAATAGAGTTTACAATGTTAAAATCTGTAAGAGAAGTATTATTTGTTGTGTGGACTGGGGCTGGTAGGGCATCCTGATTTATTTCCTGTATTCAAAAACGGAGAGAAAGCGAACAAGAACTATTAGTGAATATGAGGAATTATAATAATAGGAAATACGACAAAAAGGAAAAAATAAAGGTGACTTTTAGTTTATTTTCGGCAAATATAAAATACATATATTTAATTTGTTATTAGTATCTAAATATTTCTTTTGAATCTATCGCGAAATAAATTTTCGATACTCTATTGTTAAATATAAGCCAAACAAATCAGGTAAAAAATAGTTTATATTCCCATTCAAATTGGTCCACCATTTGTAATCAGTAGCATTATCCCGTCCAGTAGGAATCCAGTGCCGGCGGATCGTGTTGGGCCCGGGTGGGTAGTCAGACAAACACACTCTCCTCCTCCGAAACTGTTATTTGGTAACAACCTTTCCTAAAAAGTAGATCACTTCATTATGAATCGAAAGATGGGCCGACGGTGTACAGAACAACATGTGGTGTCCTGCGACCTCAGCTGTGGATCACAATGTGTAATGATGTGTTGACGCTAAGCCTCGCCGAGATCGAATTATGCGCGAACTGAGCTATCTGAGATATTAAAGCGTGGCCTGAAAGCGCTAGTCTGTCGTTTGCTGAGCACAAAACTGTCACTGTGCTGATCAGCAAGCTGGGGTTTTCCAGTTTTCCAATTGTCCGTAAAAATCAAGGTATAGGAACAAATCATTCATTCACAGCCCGCCTTAAGGTAGATGATCGACCAGAGGCTTAATTTTAAAACACGCTTGGAGGGTATGGCGGATAAATCTTAAGATAAACGTGGGGGCCCTAGACCGATCCGTCGCCTCCTGATGGCGAGGGGCGTTAGCTCAGTCGAGCCTTACGCAGTGCCAGTGTGGACAGCAGCGGTAAACAAGACGGCTAACAGCAGAAAATGGAGGACCGCATATAGACTAAAGCTGGAAAGAGATACGTGCGTGCGTACAGTGCGTGCGGTGTATGCGGCGAATTTTCGCTGAAAGACAGTTGCGTGCTTGGGTTCCGTCTAGTCTCTAAGCGACGAGTGCATGTATCGGTTGTATGTGCTTGTGTTTGGGTATTTGAGGCTATGGCGAATACGGAAATGTGGAAAAGTTAGAAGTAGACCAAGTGGCAAATGGGACGACTCTGTTAAGAGTCTGCGGACCGTCAGGCTTATCTCAAACGTGGATAGAGGGTTACGAGGGAGTGTGGGGAAGTGAGTTACGACCTCACGCCGTTCTAGAAAGGAAATGGGGATTTAGAAAATACCTCCATCGTTTCGAGGACGATGACTCAACGCTGTGACTGCTATGACTAGGTATCCAGGAAAACGCAGAGCACCTCTCTTTTATTGTGTGAGATTGGACGAATATGGGCCGGAACGAGAGGCATTCTTCATGTGACACGCTCAGTCATTCTCAAATTCCGGGTGGGTTTTTTTATCCACGCGGAATTTTCTGGCCCACCATACCCACATTATCCGCCGGCTATGTTTGTAATGTCATCATCGCTGTACATGGCCGACAATTATTCTGATAAAAGAACACATTTCGTCTTGAAACCAAAGATGGGAGTTTTTTACCGTGCACTTGATATAAGTCATTACCAGGTATCGGGGTACAATTTAGTGCACAACCTCTCCCGTCATATGGGTATTGGCATTTATGTTAGGAATTCTATATTGACCAGTGAAATAGGTTAAGGTTGCTATTCCAGACATGATTTAATTGGAACCTTTATAACTAATGTTCAAAATCTAGTTTTGAAAATTGTACAAAAAGCATTAGTCCGGGGAAATTAGCATTTTAAGAGACAAAATTCCAAAATGGCTGAAAATTGGACCGCAGCTTCCTTGGGACTTTTTAAGAAAGCAATTTCGGAATCACAAAAAAAACATGGCCGCCGGAGATATCAGTTTTTGGCAAAAAATCTCTCAAAAACTGGTTTTTTCGAAATTTTTTTTTGATCAGTCAATACGAAACGTTATTGCCTACAAAAAGCTCTCTTGTCATTTTTTCGAAAACCGAACCCTTTCGTAGTTATTCAAGGTCAAAACTTCCAAAAATCACTTTTCAGCCAAAAAATACTTTGAATAATTCGGGAAGGTCAAGTTTTTCGAAAAAATTTCAAGAAGGGTATTTTGTAGGCAATAATGTTTTGTATTGACTGATCCCAAAAAAATTTCGAAGAAAACCAGTTTTTGAGTGATTTTTTTGCCAAAAAGTGATATCTCCGGCGGCCATGTTTTTTTTGTGATTCCGAAATTGTTTTCTTAAAAGTCCCAAGGAAGCTGTGGACAAATTTTTAGTCATTTTGGAATTTTGTCTCCTTTCGTGCTTTTTTTTTGCTAATTTCCCCGGACTACTTTGTGTGTAGACAAATTTTAAATAGTACACCATATGGGGGTACACGAAAAATGATCAAAAACTAAGTGTGTTGTTCAGTTTTTTTCAAAAAATTATCGAACGAACATTTTCTTTTTTGGTGTATTAGTAGTTCTCCTAATAAAAAAAACTGCTTAATTTCACTTACAAATAAAGGGGTTTTACTCACATCTTAAAAAAGCGTAAAAATTTAATAATCAGCCCAATTGAAAGCACCGCCGAATCCCTTACGGAGTTTTGAATAAATTTCTAAGTCGCAAACGTAATTCAATACCTCTCCCCCTGCCCCCGAACTTCGTCGAATTTAATTGAGTTAATTTATCCTTTCAGCTCCTTCTACGAAAATGCCTACCGCAACCACCCTTTTCCACCCACTTTCAACTCTTTTCCCCGTTCTTGCATCGACAACACCACCCTTCTATACAACTCCACCTATACTCCTTTCCCGTGGCATATTTGTCAAGCTATATTCAGACATTTACGGTTGAGTATCTTTCGTTATGAATCTGATTTCGTACACACTCAAATTCCGTATGTCCTGAAAGTTTTCCTCTATTCAGGAAGGATTGAAAACAGTCGTGAAAAGCTTTTATTTTGTATATGGATGGAAACCCCCCAGTAAGGATCTTAAAACGTGGAGAGTAAGAGCGAGAGAAAGAGATATTGTGAAGAAATGAAAGAAAGAGAAAGAAATAACCTGTTGCTTAGCTCTGATTTCTGGTTTGGTCTGCCAAAAACTCTCTCTCACTAATGGCAATGACAAGTCCATTTCCAGACAGTAGTCAGCCACTGTAAAATGACAGCTTGGCCGGAAATTAATTTGTTGTCTGATTACCCGTCGATCCAGGCTGTGCAGAAATGCGCCCCAGGACATTAAGTAGGACAACCCAGAGTCAGAGTCGGCACGTCAAAAGCCAAGTGTTTTCACCAACACTCATAATTTAATGGATTTTCTCGGGCAATGGATGCCCACCCCTTTCCTAAATCACCACTGACTGACTTTCACACCCCCTCAAGGAGCACAGAAAAAATTTATATATATGTATGTATGAATATAAAGAAAACAGGAAAAAGCTTTCGACTAATGCCTTTTCCGTGGGTGTTGTATTCCTGTATTCCAGGACGTGGAGGAGTGCTTCCCCCCATCCACACCCCCACATACCCCAATATCTCATCCAGCTGTTTCAAAGCCCCCCATATGCTTTGCTGCTTTCGGCTGGTGTGGAGCCTTCTACCCCAAAAATGGATGTTTTTATTCTGATCTACGTTCGCCTGTCATAAATTCCTGTTTTAAAAACATTCAAATCACCTTTTTCCCAGGTGTACATATATGTGAATGTGTGCGTGTGGCTGCCTGACAAGCGAGGCTTAATTTTCTTTTCTGCTTCGGTCGCTTTTTTTGTTGTTGTTTTTGTTATTGCATAATATTTCTCACACCCAAAATCACGTGTGTGCAAAAAAAACTCTGCTATGCTTTTTCTGCTCATTTTTACGCTGAATAAAAATATGAAAAAGGTTAAATAAGGAAAAAAACACAAGACCTGAATCCTCGTACAAGGATAATGATAACATCAAAAGCTTTCTTCTACGTTTTTTTTTGTAAATAAAAATGCGCCTTTTGTCATCTATAATTTGAAACAGGCGAAAATACCGCGGATTAAAGAAAAGAAAAAAATTCAAAGCTGATTCAATTCAAGGCACGATGTTTACCATTCATAATTTTCCGTAGAGATGCCATCTAACTCCGCATAATCTATCATAATCTCCTGTTATCCTTGAGAGAGAGATCCGTGATCCTTTAAGATCCACCCATGAAATGTTAATTATTTCCAAGCATGATATCCCCTTTCTCTCTCTCATCAACTCTTCAAACAATATTTTCTTTTACACGAAGGACTTCTAATTAATATTCACACCTTGAAGTCGGAAAAACATCCTCGACCATATTTTCCACATCAACCTCTATGGAAAGGTATAGTATGAAAGGTAACAAGGCAGAACGCTATGACGCTTAACTAATTAAAGTTTAACGTTTCCTTGGCGCTGCTCACAACTGATGGTAAAATGGGAGAAAATTTCATATCCCGACCCCAAGAAAGCCAATCTGAAGAACTTCTTCCATCATAATCACAGCTGAATCTGTGGGAGTTCGTAAACAGCTCTCCATCAAATCTAGTTAGGACTGGAATCTGTGTGTAAACAAAGTTGCTCCTAAGATTCTATCCGTGCCGAAATTTTCCCGAAAAGCCTCTCCAATATTCACCACACAACAATAACTAATTAAGTCGGCGACGACTTGGCATGTAGCTTATAGGATGTTGCCTTGTTCAACAGCTTTTTGGTAATCAAAATCCGTGCGATGATAACGCTGATAACCTGAATTCATAGATTGGGAATCAGGGAATCCGGTGGCGCGACGAGTACGTGTCGTGTGCGTGCTGTCGAATAAGCTCTCGGCCAATCAATATTACTACATTGACGGCGGTGGATTTTTGAAATCGATATCCGCAAACTCTAATCAAAATTAATCTCCATCAACCTCTGCCCTTTCCTACTTTTAACGGTGCGGAGTACTCACAGAAAGATCTTATCTTAGGTAATGTGTATCATAAGACCTGCATGAGCAGAGCATAAATGGTAGAAGCATAGAGACACTAAGAGCATATAAAAGTATGGAGGGGGAAATGGCAAAATCTTTTTTAGATTAATGAAAATGCTGAAAATTATTATCAGCAAATATTTGAGCGACGATATACGTATTTTAATCTGACGTTAAGCATTTCAAATGGTGAAGTAACAGACAAGCATGCAGAGTCCCGCCAGAATTTAATTGGTGTTTGCACTTATCTACTTCTCAATTTGCACGACGCTAATTAACAACGTGTTGAAAATTGCTAAATGACTTTTTATTATTTTGCTTGATAAGCGAAATTTAATTTGGTTCAACTTTAATTCTACTCATTCATTCTTTGTAGACTTTTAGCGGGTCACAAAGTTCGACTGTGGCACTGTGAGGTCATATTGAACTGTGGCAGACGCGTGCAACTTAATTTATAACTTGACGCAAGCCACAGTTAAAGCAAAATTCTTTATTTTATTTTGGATACCGCAAAAGAAGTTTATGGTGTGACTATCATAAAATCATACTTCAGAATACTGTACATCCCAATTTACAAGGGATTCTTCTTCTTCTTCTTCTTCTTTAATCCCTCGTAGTACATCGTGGCCCTGTCATTTCGATAACATAATTAATACCCTGGTGAAGGGTCAAATGACTTTGCACTCCACTTTTTATTTCCGGTTTATAAGGGTAGGTAGCTGACGTATGAAACACCCTCTTCAGTGCAGCTGACAATTATTTTTCTCTTTAATATTATTTTAGCTAAAAGTTGACAAATTTTGAAGAGTAGTCAAATGATTTAAAAAAAATGATTGCGTATTTAAGAACACAAGACAGAAGTGAAACTTCGCGTACAATATAAATATATTAAAACTTCACGTCAATATAATATTAACGAAATAATAATCTTTAATACACAATCTTAATTTTTTAAATAATCGACTCCTCATTTTTACTTTACCGATGCCTGCGCCATCTATGAACAAATTTAATTAAATTGTAAATATTTTCATGCTGCTTTGGTAGAATTTATTTATATGGCATCACTTAATTTATTGCTATCATGGCTGTCGCTGTCAGCTACTTTGTTGAAGCAGTGTGGAATATTGCTCTTTGTGCGGTGATCTTCGCGAAATTCATCAGCTTAAGTTGTTAAAATACAAAATGTTAAACGAAATAAAGTGGATACAAAATTGTTAGTATACTTGTGGATTCATTCAATTATAAAATTAGTGTTACAAAACTTGCACATTAAAGTGACAGCTGTAAAAGAGTGCCATTTCATAGGGCTGTCCCTGTTTTCGTTGCCGATTCTGAATTATGACAGCTGTAAATGAGTGAGAAGACAACTTCCGTTTCATACAACTGTTCTTGTTTTCGTTTCCAATTCTGAATTCACTCGTACCTGCTCGAATCCCCAGAACTGGAGAAGGGAACTTTCACTTCAAAATACCCGAGAGAACGAGAAGAACAAGGAAGTTTCACTTCAAAAAAAAAATCTGCCATCTTTGGGTTTCAAGACGAAAAGTGTTCTTTCATCAAAACGACGCTCGGCCACATACAGAAAAAACGACCTTTACAGAAACTGGAGGAGTTTGATTTGGAAACAATACCGCATCCACCATATTCTCGAATTACAACTTGTTGGCCAGTCTACAAACACATCTAGATGGAAAAACTATGGAGTCAATAGAAAATATCAGAATGGTACTTGAGTAGTTTTTTTCGTTAAGACCGAGTGAATTTTGGAAGAGGGGCGAGATGGAAAAGCATTGTAGAAAAAAATGGATTTTGGATTAAGATTAGTTTTATATATCTTAATTTTTGCAATAAATCAAGTATGAACAAACCGCATTATTTATGGAATGACCCAATATGTTGGAGGACATTTTTCACAGAAGAATCACGACATAATCGCTAAGTCGATAATGCAGTTTCTTTTAAAATTCCTTGAATTTTATCATATTTTATTCGATTTCGATGTATTTTGGATCATTATTTATAAGACGCCTTAGCCCAAAAATATTCCTTGCTATGTGATACAACCGACGGATTTTTCGTACTTCCACAAGAATATGACCTATGACCTTCATCCTTCCGTATTTTCACCTTATACGTTTCACACCTTCAGAAAGCTTTAAATCTTCTCCTCCCTCTCCTCCCCATCATCCCTCTTACACAAAATTCTAAATGAAAATTTTCACATTTTCCTTTAAAAAATGAATTTTCCTTTAATCAAAATTTCCAACTCACTAAGGACACTAAGGACGATGTATGCGCGCATCTCGTTTCTCCTTTTTAGCCTTATGCCTTTATCGCAAATCCCAAAGCTCATTTCGAATGTATATAGAGCCGAAGAATGAATATTAGTGTAACATACATAAAGATGTCCTTAGGGAAAAGGACTAAAAACGATGAAAGACTATAATCCTGGCCAAAAACTTTTTTTTTTTGGTTATATTCCCTTTGATTTTTAGAGAGCACAACCCTGCATGAATTTTGATTTTTTTTTTCATATACTTTTTGCTGTCAATAAATAAAAAAAGGACGAAGAAATGAAGTATGATGAAATCCGAACAGTGAATTCCGATAGAAATTTTTTATGTCCTTCAAAGATAACAGCGGGGAAAAAAAGTAGTAGTCCTGAAAATATCTTGAAAGCTAAAAAAAAAAAGTTTTTTCTTCTGTTCGTGTCTTGTCCCTGTTTATGAAAGGATACAGCATGATAGGAGAAATATGTCTTCGTCCTTTTAAATCAGAAATAAAACGATTAAAGGACACCGGGTTTTTGGAGCGAGAGAAAAAAAAGGAATTTATAAAAGGGAACAGAGAACGATTTTTTCTTGACTGTGTCAAAACGAAAAAAATTGATCCTGGAGGATAAGGACGAGGAGGAAGAGAGCCGTAAATTTGGTGGAAGCGGTTGAAAATCACTAAAAAAAATATTTTCTTCATTTTGCTAAATTGTCCTTGGAAGAGGATTCTTTCTCTCGTCCTAGACGGTTTTATGAGAATGTATGGATTAAATGTAGGTGAGCTTTTTTTCCTGTTCTGTTCTGTTCTGTTCTGCTTAACAAAGTTTGGCAGAAATATATTTTAGCTGGAAGAGCGCAAGTACTGAAGCTTCAATGGTGTGAGGGAATAGTACCAAGGTATCTAGAGCAAGCAGGAGGACCAATGCAGCAACAAGTCTTTTACTGGGCGAAGAAAATGGATTTCTTTAGTGACTTTCCCTTTTATTTTTCTTGTCATTTTTTTTTTCTGAATGTGTGCTGTACACTTCTCCAACCTCCCCCGCTCACCACTGTGCACCGTCATGCATTTGAAGGAGAGGTCTGATAGGATATCTTCTGCTATCCATTTACCTTGTTACAGCCATTTCAGCTCCTGCACGGAGACAGGAGACTCACCATCAAACAAGAAACTTATTACCGAATCGCGCTATCCAGCCTAGTAATGGTGGTTATAAGAGTGTACGTAGGAGTAGTATGCATGTGTAGTGGTGGTCGGGCCGAGATCCGCACGGGTCTGTAACTAGTTCCTGGTTGTATAAGTCTGTTTACTTTGGCGTTTTCAATAAGGAAGATAAGAGGCCTATCTTTAGAAAATATCTGAAAAAAGGGCTCTGCTCAAGAGAAACTTTTATAATTGAGTGCGGACCCCCGGGGTTGGGGAAAATATTTTAGCCCTTGTAAAAATATCATTCGCATCTTATGAAAGAGCCGCCGCGGATATTCTTGTATATTTTGTATTTTTAATATGGCATTCTTTCGTAATTTTATTTTGATACAAGTCCTTACCATGACTATTACAGCATTGGTGGCACACTGATCCTATTTCTACACAATAAAATAATATTGACAGTGTTTTTTTTAGCTGGATGACTCATAATCAGGACATCTGCTTTTCTTTTGTTTGTTATTTTTCCTGGGATTTATTTTATTTTTTTTTAAAAAAAACCCCAAAAAAATTAAAAAGGAAAAAGCAACCCTATACCCATATTAACAATGGAACTGGAATTAAATATATATGAACATCTATACATGGTTGGACGTTTGGACTTATATGGTGCAATTTGTAACTCTCACAGGACGAATAATTCTCGATAGCAGTAGGAAATGGTACAAAAAATTGGTAGTATTCACACTGTCCAAAGGGAATTTTGGGGAGGGGTGGATAATGTGGGATTCGCACGTCAGAGATGAATTGCTTTGAACTTTCAATATGGAACTTGTGTTTGTATTTAACTACATATAGTTTATTGTTGTTGTTGTTGTTTCTTTTCTGCAATGTAAGCAATCCAAAAGAGTATTGTGGAAATGAACTAAATCAATAATCGTAAATGAAATGAGCTTCTGGCAAATAAGGGAAAATTGCATTAGGTTTTTCCCGTGTTTTTTTTTTCGTTAGATTTTTGCGTTGTTCATTTGGAATTTGCTTGTGGTTCTCTCTGTTTACTATTCATTTCAATTGGTTAGTGTTGTTTAGAAGCAATATCTGCAATATCATTTCTGCTGGACGTGAATGTGTGATCAATTCCTTTTCAAAGAGAGTGAATTGAGTGCCCATAATTGAGCAGTGATACGTCAGTTGTATTTAGAAAGCGAGCACAAGATGGCGCAAGAAAATTTGTAATTTGTTGTTCGTAAAACTGGAATGCCGACTAATCACAGAAGCTATCGTCTTACCGCCCAATAGCAATCACGCCTATTCTCTACAAAACCATGGAGTCGATAACCCACAAAAACCGTATGGGATATCTAGAATCCAACCTAATTCTAAACGACAAACAGTATACTGACGTATTTTAAGTTTTGAAAACGAAAGTTCTACACTGCGGTGACAAGAAATTTTCCCAAGCTCAAGTAACCCTATACCTACTGAGATACGTAATGCTATTTCTGTATATGCAAATGCTACCTTCAAAATCCTTTTACTTTTTTAATGTGACGCTAAGAATTTTTTTAAAAGGACGGACACCAGGCGCGGATTTAAGGGGGGGGGTCACGGGGGTCATGACCCCCCCCCCCCCCCAAAAGCGCTCGCTGTTTAAAAAGCAAAATTGATCCAACTAAAAAAACAAAAACAAAAAATAACCAAACGTTCAAAACCGACCCAACTTTTTTCCAAATTAAAACAACGACCTTAAAAAATGAGCTATGAGACCGGTGCCAAGTGAAGGATTTGGGTTGTCTAAGCATGATTTTCACAACCCGCAGATCGAAAAAATGGTTGTTTTTTGAGAAATATGTGAATTTTATAGTGAAACTATGCTTTTTGGTCAAAATATCAAAAGAGCAAAGTTATAAGGCATAAAATTTCCTGCAAATTTTGCCTTCAGTGTTTTTTCGAATTCGGCATTGTTTCGCCGGTAGAGCTCGTTTTGGCCCTTTTTTCAGACTCTGTTGTTAATCAAAGCGTCCAAAGAAAGGCCGTTGAAAAACTACAACTACTATTTTGATCTCATTTAATTTTTCATACAAATGCATAATTTTGGCTCAAAATCTAAAAATGGGGCAAAATGGCCGCTAACGGCGAAACTATGCGGAGTTGGGAAAAATTGTAAAAGTAAAATTTGTAGGTTATTTTATGCTCCGCAACTTTGATATTTTCACCAAAATGCATAGGTTCTCCACAAAATAGAGAAAAAGGCGAAAAAACTCTAAAATTCACATATTTCTCAAAAACAACCCTTTTTTCGAACTGCGGGTTGTGAATCCTTCACTTGGCACCGGTCTCATAGTTGTGGGAAAAATTTCCTAAAAACAGCGATTTTTTGATTAATTTGAGCGGACTAAGTTTGCTTTTAATCTACGAGAAAATTCGGTTAGTTTTGTTCGTTTTGTTAATTTTGTGTTTGTCACTAAAAAAGCCTGTTTCGACGCTTCGCTCCCAGAAACGTTCCTCACGAACTTTGTGGATGAAGGGAGAGGTGCGGTGGTACCTCTCATCAACCCCACTACAGTGCCGCGGCCAGACAATTTGGGGGATTTGGGTAGAGTCCAAAAAAAATTTCGTTCGCTTCGCTCGCGCATTTTCTACATACAAACCCGTCCCCGCGACAGAATAATGGCCCATATGCTGATTTCTGTGGCCCATACTCATTTGTGTGGTCCATTCTCAATGAAGTAAAAATGCAAATAATGAATTCAAATGATTTTTATTGCAAAAAATTGTTTCACTAGCGGGGCCCAAAGTTGCAGTTGCACATCCTGCACATATGCCAGCCGCGGCACTGCCCCACTACCTCCTTCATCTACAAAGTTCGTGAGGAATGCTCCTGGGAGCGAACCGTCTAAACAGGCGCTTAGGAGTATAAATTTTTTTTTGCCACTTTTAATTCCATGCGTGACCCCCCCCCCCCAAAATAAAATTCTAGATCCGCGCCTGACGGACACATTCTCCTTGTAGGTCATCCGCAAGATCAATCGGGTATAATATTTATAGTTTTTGACGTTAACTCTAACTTCCCCAACAGGAATTGTATCCCATTTGCATAAGAATGGAAAATTGGTTATTGGTTATGACGTCATATGAAGATTTAAGCCCCCAGAAGTCGTCCCACAATTGGTCGCACATTTGGAAAAAGGTATTAATCTTTTGATCACAAAAGGTCACCAATACTTCCTCACGACCCTCATGGTATAGTTTCTTTTCTTCTTCTTTCTCTTGTGATCGCTTCTGAATTCTTCTGTGCATTTTTTCTTAGCAGCCTTCTCAAAAGCATCAAAAGATTCCTGTTTGGTGTCTATGAAAATGATAAGTGACTCGTAGAGTCTGGAAACTAACTCTACGACTGTGTCGAAACTTTTAAGAATTTTGGAAACTGTATAGGCCCGTGTCACTTTTTATAGCTTCGCGAGCCACAATTATTTCGCGCTCCAGTTTTTGTTAAGCCTTGCACAAGCATCGTCCTCTGACCATCGCGTACATCACAAATTTTCTACAGTTCCATTTTCAGGCTTAGCTCAAAAGGATTGCAGTAGTTTTTTTGATGCTGAAAAAAGACGTATCAATTTTGGAGCTACCCCAAAAAGTTATTTTTCTTTCAGTGTATTAAGTAACGATTATTAAAGGTATCCAAAGCTGATCACGCAAGCCGCCCCTCGCAACCTACCGCGCCGGACCATGGCCCCTAACGGTTAATAAGCCACCACAGTATGGCTCCAGATAGAAAAGGGACACTGGTAATATTTTATTGTGCCTTACAAAACACATCCATCAAATTTTACATTAATCTAGTGAGTCTGATCTAATTACCCTAAATATCTCCAAGTCTTTCGATAGAGTATCGCAATCAGCTCTGTTAGCTAAACTCGAAGCTATTGGTATTGACTCAGTTCTATAGCTAACTGGATTGAGTGTTTCCTTTCTGGCCAGTAGGTGTTGGGTCGGTTGGGCGTGGGAACCGAATCTGGGCTTGAACTAAGATCAAACCAATTAATCGCAGGTCAAACCAATTATCATGTGTGCGCGTGCTCCCTAAGGTCAGACTATTTCTTTAATCACGGCAATTAGCGTCCCCCCGGAGTCAGATCAATTAATCATGGTACTAAGTAAAATTTTTGTTCCAGTACAGATTTACAGAATTTTTTGTTGGAGGGGTTTCATAACCGATTTAAGGGTTACAATCTCTGGATTCTGTCTGGAGCTGACCGTGTAGGGCTATCAGTCTCTTCAGTACTCGACTTTTGTGTTTTTGTAATGCGTCAATTGTAGCGTTCTTGTAACAATCTGTACTGTTCTTTTTCTTCGTCCGCGATATGGTTTTGTCCATAGTCTATACCAGGGGTGGCCAATAACCGGTCGAACGCAGACAATTTTTGGTCGATCGCTCGCGATGTCTTTGTTTAACATGTTACAATTGTAACTGCACGTAATGCGTAACGCGCACAGTATGCATGCAATTATGAGTCATGACATAGAGAAATCTAATGGTCGTGACATCGAGTTACTTCATCTTTTAAGCTCTATTTACACTGGCGTCTCCACTTACTCCCCTTTTAGCGACAGCGCATTGGAATAGTGATTTCTCTTCGGCTCTTCGTTTGCTTTGATGCTGCATGCTCTGTGACGCTCCTTGTTGACACTGGTTTCTTGCAAAGGTCGGTATGGTGTAATGTTGGACAACTGGTGCGTGGTTTACTTATTTCTTTTTACTGCTATGAACGGTTTTTGCAGCATTGTTTTCTTCTAGGATTGCGAGCTTTAGCTGATCCATTGAAACCTGCTATTCTTTCCTTTTATCCGTAATACGAAATACTTGAAATTTATCTCTAACCCCTCGAATGAACCTTGGTATGGTGGGTTCAAAGATATTCTGACTTTATCGTCTCTTATGAACACGAACGGGATTTTCCTGGACGAAAGAAAACGCTTTGTTTTGCGTGTGTTAAAAATGCTAGCGTTGATCTCGTTAATTTTATTTTTGAATTCCTTTACAAATTCACATGCGTTGACATTTTCCGACGTTCTCTTATGTCTGGCTTAATTATTGCTGTTCGCAATCCTAAAGCTGGAGATAGATATATGCGTGCGTGTGCGGTGCGTGCAATGATAGATATTATAGAAACGCTTGCTCGTTTCAGTCTCGTCTCATTTCTGTTTTATTACAACTATTACTAAAATATTTCCGCCTCATTTCTGTCCGAATTCCGTCTTCACCTTCTCCATGTAATCCATTTCCAGTCTATTTTCAGTCAGTTCCGTCTTATTTCAGACAGCATTCCGTCTAAAATTCATTTTTCAGTCTCTTTTCAGTCTTATATTTTCAGCCGGACTGTCAGCGAAAACTTGCCGCATACTGCGGATCGGCCGCACGCACCGCACGCCTGCATGTATCTGTTTCAAGCTTAATAGTATTAATGCCAAGACTGCGTAAAATACTTTTGTTTGGTAGCACATGATTGCTGTGGCCACTTTCAATCATTCAGTCGCTAACTAACCTGATCGTGGTCTTTACCCCCGGATGAGCCAAACATTATAGTTTTTTATGAATAATTATTGAAGTGGTTCAGGAACGTAAGGTCGAATTTTAGACTTTCCACGTGAACAGCAAACTCCTTGAGCAGCAAGAGCGAGCTTAGAGCCACTAGACCGACGGATGTATAAAACGCACGCTTCTAACAGCCGAAACTTTGCGATGTCCCTGCTTTACCTCATATTGTGTTGCAGAGAGGTCTTTGCTAATATTAGTAGACTCCCACCTTGCGTGGCACTAGGTCTGTCGCGCCTAATTACCACATAATCTGTTTAATGTACTTTTTGTTTCGCGTTTAGTTTAGTTTCACTAGCAAGAAGCACATCAGGATATTGGATTTGCAAAAGGGTTAGTAGATTCGCAGGTCTCTCATTTCGTATCAACGAGTTAACGTTCGTTGCAATGGCCTTAAATCGTGTCTTCTCTGCCTAAAGCCATTAAGGCAGTTTAACCCAGAGATAGTTTCTGCTGAAAAGAGAGCCAGGTTTTGTAGTTTAGTAGTTTTTATATGGACAAGAGAACCGCCTTCAGCTCACTGTCTCCAGAACTTGCTGTTTTGTTGCCTGGACTCGAGTTGCCATTTCGGCGAAGGGCATTTCAGATAAAACGAAATTTTTGAACATTTGCCCCTTACGCAGTTGGGTACCTTAATCCCTAGGTTATCTAGGCCGGCAGCTCCTGTGTAATGATTTTATTTCTAAAGTATTGCGAAGAAATTTCGAACGTGAAAATTTATAATTATAAAAGTATTAAGAAAAACAAATTCTCTTACTACAAGAAAACTTTTTTTCTACGCCTCTGTAGAAAATACTACCACAGCCATTCTGATATTACTTTTAGTTACGGAATTAGCAGCATTCCACACCCGTGTGGAATATTCATTCCATCATTTGTTATGGAATGACTACTATTGGCGACATCTGTTCGTCGTAATCCAAGAATATGATTTATTAATTAAAGAAAAAAAAGATTTATTAATTAAAGAAAGAAAAGGATTGTTTCAATAATAAACAATCAATGATGTTCCGCTAGAAACATTTAGCTTTAAATAAACTATTCAAATATTAAATTGCAGAAAATAATAGCATTTTCTTAATAAATTTTGCGGTGGCCATCTATTAACGAATTATTAAATTACAAAATTGTTATGAATGAACACTCCTTACTAATATATTATTTAGTGTTGCTGTGGCTTATACATTATATTTTTGACAGCAGCTTTACATTAGGTATGTTTTTCTTTACAAAATATTAATAAAAATTAATTAAAGGCGTAGAAAAAGTATAGTCTGCAACACGTTTTGAATGGCATATTCCGCACTCGTGGACCGCCACCCTCGCCTTCGGCTCGTGTACCAAACTTCCACTTGTGCGGAATATGCATATTTCCAAACTTGTTACAGAATATACTATTAAATACTTACAAATCGCCCTGCAAAATATTACAAATTCTAATCACAATTGTTAAATTGCTTACCTCTCTGTAAAGGACACTGACACTGCCAACTTCCCTCACCCAGCTCATCCCCGCCGTATCACACGACCGTGTTTATCTGTCTGACTCATTCGCGCATTATTCGTTTATGTTATCTTCCTGTTCGTTTAACATATCTCTCTTGAATTCGTGAACGAAAGCTAATGACTAGCATACAGAACGTGCATTGTGTGTAAAATTAAGCTTATCCCAGGCAAGCAGCATCAACACACACAGTGCGAAACGATAACGAGATCCCTAAACAGGAGGCATCCTTAAAACGCTGTAAAGGATATTAAAAATTTGCTATGGATTCCTAACGCTGAAAGGAGAGCATTTGTAAGCTGTTTCACGCTTGGCGGTCACGAATTCTCTTGTTGTTATTTAAATGGGAAACAAATAACGACTTAAATGGTTCCTTTATTCCTCCTCCTCCTCCTCCTCCTCAACTCAACCATATAACCTCCACATACAACAGCGAAAAAAAACACAATGGGAATTATAAAAAGTGGTCGTCTATACATCGGGGGTTTTATATGCCATTCCTAAACTCGCATAAAATTTTAAATGTTTCCTTTTTTTCAGGGATCATGACTCTAAATTACTTGTCGTTATCGCTGCGCTGATGTTGCAGCTTGTATTAGGGTAGGTGGAACGGATGAAGCTAAAGGGAGATGGGTTGTGGAATTTAAATTTTCAAATGTTTTAACCCTTTTTGTGTCAAGATAATTACAAAAATAAAAAGGGCTGGACTTTCTCGGTGAATGGAATTTTTGTTAAATATTAGCGAAATTCATTGTGAACGTTTATTCGGAAATTTGCGAGGAAATTAAATTTCAAAATTAAAATACTTTGAGAGGAAAGAGATGAATGAAAGGATGAAGGACAATGCTTGGATGTTTCAACAATAAATTCGAGATTCTTGTTTGTTTGAAATTCATGTTTTTGCACAGTTATTGTTTGAAGCTTTTAAAAAATAAACAGAACAGCAAAATTTGCTTTCACATTCATCTTATTCAGCAGTCGGCAGTGCTTATGTAAAGGTGAGGGAAAAAATACACAAAAAAAGGAATCGTTGTGATGTTCTTATTATGTGCTTTTGCATTTCTAAGAAATAATATAATTTTTTTGAGACCATAGATACATTCTCCACATTCCTTGTTTAGTTCGGGGAAATTAGCATTTTAAGGAGACAAAATTCCAAAATGGCTGAAAATTGGTCCACAGCTTCTTTGGGACTTTTTAAGAAAACAATTTCGGAATCACAAAAAAAACAACATGGCAGCCGGAGATATCACTTTTTAGCAAAAAAATCACTCAAAAACTGGTTTTTTCGAAAAAAAATTTGGATCAGTCAATACGAAACGTTATTGCCTACAAAAAAGCCCTCTTGTCATTTGTGCGAAAACCTAACCCTTTCGAAATTATTCAAGGTCAAAGTTTCCAAAAATCACATTTCCGCCAAAAAATACTTTAAATAATGCGGAAAGGTCAAGGTTTTCGAAAAAAATTCAAGAGGGGTATTTTGTAGGCAATAATGTTTTGTATTGACTATTATTGTATTGAAAGAATTTCGAAAAAACCAGTTTTTTTTGCTAAAAAGGGATAACTCCGGCGGCCATATTGTTTTTTTCTGATTCCGAAATTGTTTTCTTAAAAAGTCCCAAGGAAGCTGTGGACCAATTTTCAGCCATTTTGGAATTTTGTCTCCTTTCGTGCGTTTTTTTTGCTAATTTCCCCGGACTAGTTAGTCCTGGGGCTTGACTGCAGTTGTGCCATGCCATTCGACTCGATAAATACTGAGTTTCATATTGCAAGCGCTCCCCAATATGGACTATCCAGACAAAATAATAAAATTAATAAAACGAAAAGGTATCCGACGAGACTGTAATAAAATGTGTCAAAACCGGTTTTTTGGACAGCGAGAAAAATTCGGAACGATACTAAGGCGAGCGAACTTGAAGCGCTGCCAAAGTGCCAACATGCTATGAACGGAGGAACATTGGAGTTTTAAGAACTTACATAGAGCCGCCTACACACCGGTCCTACGAAGGCCAACAAACGACATTCGGCTTTGGTTACCGCACATTCATTGGATGTTACCACCACGCTACCAGTAGGCCAATGAAGGTTCGTTAATGTTCGCTAAGTCGTCCATTCAGAACCAACGAATTCCATTAGTTGGTCGTCCTTGGGACGATGTCTATGCGCCTTAGGGCGAAGAAAACTTGCAATTATCTTGATGGCCATAAAGCTGCTATTAGCATACTCAATAGGCCGGGATCTCGTTCGATTACGTAAGTCAAGCAGCATCGGACGTGTTTAGAATTTAGTTGGGGGACCACTTATGGTAAAACCGCTGTCGAGAATCGCGTTTGGAAGGACGAAAAGTTAATTGAAAAAGTGAACAAAAATATAGAGCTTTTCGACGCCGTAGTTTTTATTCACATATCCACAGGCGCTATAAATTGGAGGGATAGAAAGCACTGCTGTGACTGCTTCAAAAACGCTTCTTTCTTTAATAGCACACCAACTGTTTGCAATTCTTTCAAGCTGCTTTTTTTTATTGAAAGTATGATCCATTACAATTATAAGTATAAAAGAATATCATTCAAATGTCCACCCCGACTGCGTCTGCAGACATCAATTCGAATATCGCAATTTTCAATGACTTTTCGACATGTTGCTGGACCTCTTTCACAAATTGCAACTTGACTGTTGTTAGATATTTAGATCAGTAATTGTTTGTGCATGGGTTGTTTGCATACACCCGACTTTCCAAAAAAAAAAAATAATTGTGTATTAAAGAACACAAAGCAGAAGTGAAACTTCGCGTACATATTTATGTCTATATGATCTTTATTATTGTATTTTTTTCTTCATTTGCTCGTGTCTTGTGTTATAATCTAAAATATGAATGAACCAGGGAATAGGAAGCAAGAACCATAATATTTTAACTCAATTGATAAATCATAGTATAATGAATATTTTGAAAGTAATGCAGTACAGTGTATAAAATCAAAAACATTTCGCTGCTTTTACAAAAACTTTATCTTTATAATCTTAATTTTTTAAATAACCGACTCCTCATTTTTACTTTACCGATGCCTGCGCCATCTATGTACGAATTTAAATAAATTGTAAATATTTTCCTGCTGGTTTGGTAGAATTTGTTTATATGGCATCACTTAATTGCTATCATGGCTGTCACTGTCACCTACTTGGTGATCTTCGCGAAATTCATCAGTTTAAGTTAATAAAAACCAAAATGTTAAACGAGATAGAGTGAAAACTAAATTGTTAGTTTAGTTGTGCATTCATTGAATTGTGAAATTTGTTTGTATTTTGTTGTTTGCTGCTCTTTTGGCGGTGATATTCGCGAAATTCATCAGCTTGGTTGTCTATTCTGTAAACATAATTGGAACCACGACCACGGCGGCGGCGACGGCCACAGCGATTTCCGGGCTGAAATTCGTTGTGTGAACATAATTGGAGCAACGGTGACCTAATTTTTTTACTAATTCAATTAGTTTTTCATCGAAAATCTCCATTTTTAATTATATAAAAAAAATTATATCACAACGGCTTTGGTTAATCAAATCTCAAAATAAAAAATGCACAAGAATTATGTAAACATACCTCAATAGTAAAACAACTTTGACAGGCGATAGCTACAAAATAGAAATTAGATTGATTGAGCCGCCATGGTCGGCGACGTGGCCGTAGCCATGGTCGAATTTATGTGCACCCTCATATACAGACGTATATTCTATTGGGTTTTGACAGTTCTTGCGAAAGTAGTTACGTCAGTCGCCCCAATTATGTTTACAGCATTAAATCCAAAATGTTTAACGAAATACAGTGGAAACTAAATATTTAGTATGTATACTAATTTGTTTCAAGATTTTTGTTTTTTTCTCGTTATTTTGTAAACGAATGAGAAGGCAACTTCCGTTTCATACGGCAGTCCTTGTTTTTATTGCCGATTCTGAATTGTGACAGTTGTAAATGAGTGAGAAGGCAACTTCCGTTTCGTACAACTGTCCTTGTTTTCGTTTCTGTTTTCTGAATTCACTCGTACTTGCTCGAATCACTTCAAAATCCCCGGAACGAGAGCAAGGAAGTTTCACTTCAAAAACCACAAAAAAAAATCGAATGGTGTTAGATCACACAACCTTGTAGGCCAATTGAAATCGATTGAGATTGATTTGGCCGATTAGTTACACCGAAAGAATCACGAGTATTTTTCAGAGACACCCATTTTCAAAATAAGTTTGAATAATAGTTGTTTTAGTGTATACCTGTCCCTGGCTGAAATTAGACTACCTTCTACTGATACAAAATGGCTTATGTCATTTTAAAAAACGTCATGTGTAAACGTTATATAGTGGTGACATCTAGGCGTCACATTTGGATGGCCCTTTATTTATTTCTTGTTATTCGTGATGGTTCACTGGGACAGCTGTCAAAAATAGGAGTAGCAATATTACTAAAAAGAAAAACCAATTTGAATTAAGAATTTTTGATACTCAAGATTATTATAAGAAAAAAATTTGCAAAATCATTCTTCGCATTCTAAATATTTTATAGACACCATTAACGACTTTTAAATGTTTCCACACGCACCAATCCCGTGTCAAAATGTAAAAGAACAAAGGTTTGACGTCTCTGCTCCGATTTATACCCAAATGAGCATAAAGATTCTGTTGATGATCCTCCGCTGCCGAAACAAGAATACCAAATTATTCTCTTCATCCGTTCAGACGTTTCTAATTTGTTTGTTATAGAAAACAATTGCGTCGCTATGCCGTGTCGTCGCGTTTCGAGCTCCTAAATTTCATCACGTCAAATCTCTCTCTTTGACAATAAAAGTCTCATATATTCGCTGTAATTGTAGTTTTAATTTGGAATCCACTCGAACGAAAAAACAAAAAAAAATCAACAAAAACAAAAACAAGCAACCGAGGAGCAGCAACTCTCAGCGTACACAAAGTCTCAGCCCCGTGACAACGTCTCTCCTGGGATACAGGCATAAAAATTTACTTAAGTGAAAGATGAGAGCGAAAATTTGCGCCCTCGTCGTAGTATATTATAATAATGGCAAGAAATTTGCACTCAGCGGCAATAAAGTGTCATAATCTAGGCCCATTAGCACTGTATCATAAAAAGTGCCTCCATTAAATAAAAAGCCATTATTGTCGCCGATTTGTTCGCCCGCTAATTATAACAAATTTAACTGACCTAATTATGCCTGGGGCCAAAGTAACGAACGTCCATTGTCGGACTATCTATCTCTGTACAGGCCGTGCCAGCCAGGCGCACACAAAAACTCCTTCTGCACTCTCCTAGCCTAGCTTTAACGGCCACGATAGAATATAATAGGCCCATCTGGCGGCAGGATTGATCATTTATTAATCGATATGACGGATACGTATCTGACGATGGGCGACATAGACGTAGAGAGAGAGAGAGAGAGAGAGGTGGAGAGGCAGCATGGAGCTCCTGTAGTCGCCATTAAGGTGAATCTTTATGGATTAGTGACGAGTGAATTGTTTTAATCTTAAATAGAAAATTCTGCTCGAGTGCTTGGCGCTTCGTGATTACACGGTGGTGACCCTCTATCCCCATGACACTCTATATATAAAAACTTCATAATGGGTCTTGTTCGGGACTAGAAGAGCTGCTGCCTGTGGATAGATGGGATTGGATGTGGTATGAGGGGGGATTGGGGCGCAGGTTGAGGGGCGTTATCATAGGAGCTTTTATCTTGGTGTATATCTTTTCTTCTATACCTAACCTCTCTCCCATAAGGGTTGAACGTGTTTTATTAATAGTCGTGATCAGGAACAAAATAGAAATACGAGACGACGACGACGACCATGGGGTTGTGAGCATTCAGCACACCGTGGCAAGATAAATCCCATAAAGGCTGAACTCCAAGTGTTTTATCCAACCCGTGGGACGTATCCGGTTGGATAACATCAACTCAAGGAAAATGAGGCGGCGCCAGAGGCGAGGGACCGCAAGACAATATCAATCAAAAACAAAAAAAACATATTTTTATATTAATGAAAAAAAAAACTTTGGCTCATAAAAATCTTTCTCAATTAACTTCAATCAGTTTTCATTATTTTTGATGATTATACTTATTCAGTTGGAGTATTTTCCTATTGAACATATTGTGCCAACCGATTAAGCCATTCGGTGACTATCAATGGCCCACCAATGGCCACTGCTTACTAAGTGGTTTATTATTGTGCTTGAGAGGAATCGGCATTTTTGTTAACAATGTTTGCTTGAATTGGTTGTGCCTCTGTCATTTTATGCCTTGTCCTATATGTTGTCCGTGACACTCTCTTGACAGTGAGTTGATGAAGGTCACACAAAAGTCTTATGTAGAGAACGAAATTAGTATGGAGCAATGCTTTTTCATTATTGCACATGGAATTGTGTTGGGTTGAAGTTCTATAACAAATGGATATTATTTTATTTTTTCTTAGCATCGTTTGAAGAGAAAATGAAACGCCTTTAGGGGATTAGGGTAGGTAGGCAACAGACCCTTAAGACTAAAGAAGGGAACACAAAGACCGGCCTTTGTAGGCTAGGCGTTACAGCACCCGACTACCATCCCTGAGGTCTGTGGTTCGAATCGATTCCCTGTCTGTTATATTTAGGTTCCAGTTTATATCTCCTATTCTAAGCCTCGAAACATCTCTGGAGTCTTGTACGACGAGACAGGCTGTCTTCGGTCATCACTCTCTTTCTCTCCACAGTTACGGCAATAATTCTCAATTTGGCCGCATGTTCTCCAATCGGGAAGTATCCAGTAATTATTGGCACGATTCTGACGAAGTTCATCCGCACCATCATCCGTAGGTCGGATGATCTCTGCTTGTTGAAACCAAGGGCAAGATGATATCTCTTTTCATTCCACATTGCGGCATCTGTACATTCTCCACTTCCTCCTAGTCTGGCCAATTCCGGCGCAGCGGATTGAACAATCGCAGCGAAAAGTGAAAGTGCAACTCAGGCCCAATATATTTGATAATTTGGATGATTTGGCAGTCCAGATATTTTGCTCAAAAATCAATTGATTTTACCGATCCAGCTTTGAAAATTTGACATCCTTTCTAATCGGCCTCAACAATTCCCTAGACGCGGTGACAGACTGCATAGGAAAGAACCGCTTAGATATTGGACCTATTGGAATTCATAGGTTTACTTCATTTTTACGGTGGTACAATTAGGTTATAATAGTAGGTAATGTGCCGGTTTGGCCAGACAGTTTGCTGAATATGACCTGACCTGACCTAACCTCTTTATCACCTATTAAATAGATGTCTTTTAATTAACAGGTGATAATGACTTGCAATTATCACATATTTCTTCGCCCATTGCAACGCCGTTGCCACGTCCAGCCTCGCTCATTGATTCCCAGGCCAAAGTGCCCCATTACCCACTAACATTGTGTAGCAATCGTCATTTTCTCGGATAAGTTTGATAATGAAATTTTAAGTTTCTTCTAAAATAAAGGGGTAATAAGGGTATTTCCATTTGGTATATTTGTCCGCTCTGCAGCACAACCTGAGCTTAGCATGTCGCCTAGGATATTAAGAAATCAGTTAGTAATTAGTTCTATTGATTGATTTTGACATAAGCGCTGAGACGATTCTTCATAATAAAGTCTTCAAGCTGGAAAGCGCATCATTAAATAAGGTAAGGTTATAGGAGGTACTACGTCAAACCGTATGCAACACGCAATTGATTCGGTATTCAGCTGCTGCACTGTCCCACGACTTAGAGTCAGTCACGACAAATCTGATATCATTATCGATGAAACAGACATGATTAATAGAACCAAGACAAAAAATTATTTCAGCGTGATTTCATTTTCTTCTTCTAGGTTAAGTCTCTGACATTGTTTATTAGAGGTTAGAAGGCAAAGAAACCACAACGCCTAGGCTTCTTCTGTGGTCATCATTGCCGATGTAGCAACTCTTCCTTCTAGAACCCATTTAGTTCTTGTCCAGAGATGAGCATTAGTGGACGCTTTGAACAATTTCTTATTTAAGAACTACCATGTTCAGCCAGGCAAGCAGACACGTGCTCAAGTGCACAGTATTACGAATGACAAGGTGATAATTACATATCACTATCACCTATTTATTACATGTTATTATAATCTATTACTATGCCCAAAACTCATCAATAAGCGACGCCTTCACCACTCAAGGTCATGACCTAGTTCACAGGCTCAAGTGCTCCCATACCCACTACCTCCTATTGTGTATGATTTTCGCCAATTTCCTAATTCTTTTCTGAGCTCCATTATATTTAAGCCTCTCAACTCTTTGTCTATCCTATCTAATTGTTCCTTTGCAGTAACATACTGTCATAAGTTTAATGAAGGTCTGGTAGTGCAAAGGACTTCAACATAAAAAAGGATGTCTACAAATATTACAAAATTTTTTATTAATTTTAAAAACAAAAAAAAACTTACCAACGTACAGTAAAACCACGACTTTGTTCATCCTAACCAAAATTACAATACTATAAAAATGTTGCGACTTTATGATCGTCCTTTTACATAGCCCCCTTTTACACGACCGGACACCGAACAGACAAAACGAACGAACAAACTGGGGTTTATAGGAAAGTGTGAGAGAGGGGCCGGTTTTCCATCGTCCTCTCTCACCCTCTTCCCGATAAACCCCAGTTTGTTCGTTCGTTTTGTCTGTTCGGTGTCCGGTCGTGTAAAAGGGGGCATAATGGTGTGACCAAAATTCACAAATGTATAAAACTTTTCAACAATCTAAAAACCATAATTACTGCAAGCATTCTAATCTGAACCAACTCCATACTTTTAATTGTAAAGCAATTAGAAAAGTGAATAAACTTCGTACATCACTCTTAACAATGCTCCTCTATAACCGATTGGCGGGTGGGGGCGTCATTTGTTCACCAATATTCAACAACTAGCTTTGTACCTTTTTCCAACTTGTTCCGAACGTGTAATAGCCTTGCTTGAATAATGTAAAGTTGTTATGGGAAAAGAACGTATGCAGTCATCGATTTTAACGACAATGTTGCTAGAAAGTTTATTCCATTCCTTTGGCATGTTCGCCACCCATGTCATTAGGGGATTGATTTTTGCCAAAGCAAGACAGTTACAAATAGACATAAGTATGTATCTACAGACCACATGGGTTTTTGTTGAGTTTATAGTTGCATATGTTAAGGCTGCAGTAGGGCGGCGGGCGTCTTTTGAAAATGCTTATATGTTTTATGGTAGAATTTGGAATTCGGGCGAATTTCGTTGTGTTGTTTTCAGCTTTTAGGTAAGACCTTTCAGATTCTTATAAGCAATTATCATAAGTGCGGTTTTTATTTCAAGGATGATCAATGAAAAGATTTTTTTGCAATTCGATTCTTTGAGTGGAGTTCAATGATATTATTCTCATCAAAAATATTACATTCGCTTTTTTTTCTTCTTTTGATATTTCGTTGAAGTGTACTTGTATGTTGAGGACTCGTAGCAATCGTGCAAACGATTGAACAGAATGACATTTTTGTTCTGTAAGGTTTTTAAACGACAGAGATTTGAAAAAAAGGTTCGTTCGATTGAAGTTGAAAAATTGTAATAATCTTCGCAAAGGACAAGTAGGCCAAAGCATTTCGGCATTTAGAGAATCTTTCAAGACACAGATTCGTTGTCCTTTTTGACGGTAACCAATCGCCCATGAGAATACCCTGCTCGACATACAATGCATGAAAAATCTTGCTGGGAACAATGTAAGGCTATCATAAAGAGGGTCCCGTAGCAGATTCAGGATTTGTTAATGAAAAAAAATTGTTATTATATGTGGAAAATTATTATGTATTTCTTACTAAATCAAAAATGTCACCAAATCGACTTTCAGCTTTCTAAGGAATTGCTGGAACTACGTGTGTGGGGTGTACGATTGATGCTCTCCAAATCTCGTACCAGTGCCAACCACTTTCAATCATGCAACCGACTCGATACTCTTGTACTCTTGAAAATGTAAAAAGGCTGCGCCAACGCACAATTTCGGATCCAAGAAAGCCCTCCCCCATCTGCACCGTGTGCGAAGGGTTGTGTGATAGCTTCGATCCCCTGAAAGGCAGCATTGACATAGGGCCTGTTTAGACGGTTCGCTCTCAGAAGCGTTCCTCACGAACTTTGTAGATGAAGGGAGAAGTTGGATAGTACCTCTCATCATCCCTATTTCTCCTTTCATCGCCAAAGTTCGTGAGGAACACTCCTGGAAGCAAATAGTCTAAACAGGTTCATCTACGAAAAAGAGACCGAAGAAAGAGATCGGCTGGATGTTCATCTTTCCATAGAATTTTTTAACAACCCCCCCCCGTCCCCCCTCCCCTAAAATAAAATATCTGGGTAGTTGTTTAATGTGCCTGTTGATTAGGTTAGACATTCGTATGAGATCGTCCAGACAGAATCTGGCACGCGCTTGTCTTCCATTATCGAAGGCGTATGGGTAACGCAGAATACGATCATCAGCGAAGCTGTGAAATAAGTTGAAGGAAATTGATATAAGGATAAGGAATACAATAAGTGATTGAATTGACCGTTGGGACCACCGGCAGAGATTGGGTGGTGGTTGGACTTGAAGCTATTACCTTGATTGAACGATCGAAGTAGGTATTAGGGCGCTTGGCCGTAGAAACCAAATCAAACTAAATAATTAATCAGGCTAACTACCATTATTAATTGGTCTGACCCTGGGGCCACGCTAATACCGTGATTAATTAATTATTTTGGTCGTGGTCCTGGGGGCACGCGCACACCTGTCAACGTCAGATTTAGTTCTCACGGCCAACCGACCCAATACCTATTCGCCTGAAAGGAAATTCAATCCAGTTCTGCAGAACTGAGTCAACACCAATGAAATAAATTACACTACCCATCACTCGGTCCTCACATCAAACCGGTTTGATGGATAGTGTAACTCACCCCATTAACTTTGAGTTTAGCTAACTGAGCTGAGTGCCATAGGCCATTCCACTCCGCACGCTTCCCTTGCTCAAAAAAAGCTCGTGCTCCTAGAACCAAAGTCCCTCGTTTGGAAATGGCCATACTCTATCGAAAGCTTTAGAGATATTTTGGAGCAACAAGACCAGACTCACCAAATCTATGCAAACTTTGTTTAAAGTGTTCTGTAGGCCGGTTCTACACGTTCAACTTCAACACTTTTTTCTCTTTCGTTCGCATGCAACTTGGGAAAGGCGAAAAAGAAAAAAGTGTTGAAGTGGATTGAAAAGTGGAACGTGTAGAACTGGTCTAAGGCACATTAAAAGATCACCAGTGGAGGGTATTGGGTGGTAGTTTGAGGGGTTGTTCGATTCAGTTTTTTTTTGGTATGAGCTGAACATGTGCAGGTTTGCAAGAGACTGGCGGAAATTTTTTATACTTTTCGTTGTTTCGTATTTTAATTGGCACATTGTCACAAGAACTCATCGCTTTGCGTTGAGTTTACACCAGCTTTAAAATTAATCATAAAAAAATTGTGATAAACTCATCTTCACCCCTTTCAACCCTTTAATTTTTGGTTGAAAAAAAAAATAAAAACAAAATTTTCTGATAATTTTTTTTTATAATAACTTTCTTTCTTCTAAACTTTTAAAGGTTTTTTGTGTCGAAAACAACCCACTACGGTCCCAATCATTTATTACCCCACAAAAATCCAAAAAAAACCATATTTTCCGCCAAAGTATTAGTGAATCACAACCATCACCGTCATCACCGCCCTTAAGAACTTTGACTTAGAAATGAAAAATCAACATCCTGTTAACGGGGCTGCGTGTGTATAGAAGTAGGGTATAAGAAAAAAGCAAGGCCAAACCTAAAATCGCTTCGTTTCTTTTGCATTTTGAAGAATCGGTATCGACCCTTTTTTTCATCCTGCCACCCCCTCGCGTCCCACACTGCTAAAGAAAATAAATGTTCTTCCAATGACAACACCCTAAAACATTGATTAATGCCCCCGCAAAGTAATTAATTGCTTCATTGATGCATAAAAACTGGTGGGATTTGTGTCTATGCATGTATGTATAATAATATAAATACAAATAAATTTTTTTTTAAAAAAATTTAAATCATGGCACCCTCGCGAACGGAACTGCCCTCGATAAGTCATAAGGCCGTATCAGAACCTAAAAATATGCAGCGTGCAGCAGCAGCACCAGAGCAACATGCTGCAGTCGGTATCAGATCCTAGTCTTTTCCGCTGTGCAGCGCACTTTTTATTTGATAGCTAAACCTCAAATTAAAAATATAAAAATTGCACTAGTTCTACCAATTATTACTCCATGTCCTTTTAAATAATTTAAAACAAAAAATCCCGCGTCTCCTTGTTTAAAATCACTTGCCGCATTACGAAGTGTCAAAAGTGCTGCACGCTGGTCTGGTGCTGCTTTGCTTGTCATTTTACCAGCCTCAGCCAATAGAAACACTTGTCGTTGCAGCGCTGCAGAGGTTCTGATACGGCCTATACTCATACCGCAATTGTTGTTTCGTTTATGTGCAATTAAAAGTAGTGGGGGATGTTTGCTTATAGCCAAAAAATTAATGTATTGTATGTATCTCCCCCCGTGACAGTGCTTTTGAAATATTTGGGGTGGGGGTGTTGTTTTTTGTTTTGTATTTTTTTTATTACCCTTCCAGATCTTTGATAGAGACCACCATGACCAGTTTTAATGAGGTCATTAAAAGTGCTGTTGTCATAAAAAATTTATTATAAATGCTTTTAATGTTGATTTACTACGTTCGTTCGTTTAATTTAAAGATAAGTTTTTGTTGCAGCAAAATGTTTGCAATTAAAATTTTTTATAAAATATTTCAAATAAAAATTTCAAATTTCCGATCAATCAATGTCCATTTTTATGTGCAGTTGGTACATTGGTCCCTTAAAAATAGGGTACCTACTGTCAAACTTTGTGGTCAAATTTCATTCAATATTTTTATGAGATGTGTTTTTTAGTGTATTTGTATATAATAGTCTAGAGCAACGGCGGGCAACCTCCGGCCCGCGGTCATCTACGGCCCGCGAAAAGCTTTTCTATTCGGCCCGCGAGATGTTTAGAAGAAATAACAAAAAATTTTTTTTTCGAAAGTCTAGTTTAAATTGAATATTACATCCATTGGGGTACGTTACACTATGCATCATTTCTTTTATCATCTCCATACACAAACCGGTTTTATAGGCAAGAGGTCTCAGGGAAGTTTGTTTTTTCCTCATTTTGCCTCAGAATATTAGTCAGACGCACCCATCCATCACACTAACACAATTATAACATCCTACTCGGAGGGCCTGAGAAAACTATGAGTAACTCCCCGTCTCATTCGCATTTCGTAAAATACACAGAAAAATGAATATTTAGAGGGTTATACCTACATTATACACAAACCGGTTTGAATTGAGGACCGACTGATGGATAGTGTGATTTACCCCATTAATAGCCTCGACACACGGCAATCAAAATTTGACGAAAATTCCTAATTTATGACGAACGCCCTTACGGGGTGACACACGTTAAAATACCTCATTATATTATGACAGTTGTGGTGTAGTGAAAAATGTCAGAGAACGAAAAATAAAAAAAAATGTATCTTTGGTACGTTGTTGCCCCAATGGAAGGGAAACAAGTAATATTTAATTTTTTAATATGGAAAAAAGTAATATTTTTTATTAATTTTCAAGGAAAATAAAAATAAAAATCAGCTGACTCTGGGAAAACGCCTAAAAGGGGGCTTTTAACATGATCTATCGTTCGACAGATGGCTCTCTTTTGAGATTTCGTACTAGATTAACCAAAATTTGCCTAATCGGTTTTCCTAATTGATGAGGTTCATATTCCTAATTAATGATGAATTTTCGTCATAAATGCGTGCGTGTGTCGAGGCTATAAAGCATCTTTCACTTCCAAATGCAGACTGAAAATTTAGTGTTGGGTAGGATACGATTATAAAATGAATTGGTAAGAGGTGCCAGTACAATTGAGCCAGTACAATGTCATACATCAAATTAGTCGAGGGACCATTGTAATGCCAAAAACCAGCAAATTAAAGAAAGAATCTTATATGCATTAAACTGCCTCAGAGTAAGTAAGTAATTTATGCCTCCACAATGTATATATTTTACAATCTCACCTCACCTAATTTCAAGTTGGAACTTTTGCTGCCTTAAAAGACGTAAGAAATGCCTCTCCAGTTCGTATTTAAAATCTCACCGCGTCTCAGCTCAAATTGGATTATTTACTGCCGCAAAAAAAAATGAAATGTCTCACGTATTTACAACTTCACCTCATCCCGCATCATTTTAAGTTGAATTTTACTGCCCCAAAAGAAGTAAGAAAGAAGAAACTCTTGTCTCGCCACTACGTAATTACAATCACACCTCACCTCATGCATCTCGATACACACTCATATACCAGCAGTAGAACATTATGCTTGAAACGGGACATTTTAAAAAATTGAGGCCTCAGTACAATTTACCTTATTGTAAGGGACAAATGTACTGCCTCGTGTAAGTCCGGCTCAACTCTTTAAAAATTACATTGTCATAAAAAGGTGTCACTTGACTACTACGGCCCGCGGAAATATCGTAAATTTTATTCTGGCCCATGTTATAAAAAGATTGCCCACCTTTGGTCTAGAATACAATTGCAAATACTTTACACATTTTTTTCTTCCAAAATAATAATATTACTGGGAAAAAGTTTGTGAATTTTTGTTTAGTAAAATTCTGTGAGTATTAAATAATTTCGTATGCGCACATGAGTAGAAATATGAGTTTTGAGTCATTCGTGTGCACACATGAGTATTTCCAATTACTCATGTGCGCACACGGACGACTCAAAACTCATTTTTCTACTCATGTGCGCACACGAAATTTTTCAAGTGCATACAGCTCACGTGCGTGAGTAATTGACAATTCTCGTTATTACTCACGCACGTGAGCTGTGTGCACTTAAATTTTTTTATGCGTCGAAAAATGAGTTTTGAGCCGATCGTGTGCGCACGCGAGTGTACGTTTCCGAGCTCTGTTCTAAATCACAATTCCACATTCGCGCACATTTCCCTTATTTTATGACTCGGGTTCTAGTAGAATATAGCTATTCTATTGAGAGAGTTCTGCAGAAATCGGAACAAATTACAGACAAAGGATACTATGTCGGGACCATTCTGGTGGATGCATCAAAACTTCCCAACTAAACTCACCAATTTTTGACGGGGCATCAAACAATTGTGTATTCGAACTCTGTCGTGATGGAAGACAACACCTTTCCTATTATTCAATTCCTTTGACGCTCAATTGCCTGAGTTGACTCTAATTGACTACAGTAAAATTGAGATTCAATCGTCTGATTACCACATAGTCAACGATTCCCTTCCAGTTCCAACACACCCAGCGCCGCCTTTTTTGAGTCCATCTGCTTTGTAAAATTATGATTATCTTACAACACAACAAAACATTAAACCTATAAATCCAGTTTATTCACAGGTATGACAGTCCACACATTTAGATAAGTCAACGAAGAAAAAAGAGGGATTTATTTAGTGTTCCTTTCCGAAAACAAAAACCCAATATACATATATATATACATATCTCTGGCTGTCCACAATCAAAACGTTTCAACCGCACAACATGGCCTGTAACTATAAAAGGCTTTGGTTAAGCATAAATCTTGAAAAGCAGAAATCATGGCAAAGGAAGATTTCATGATGCGTATATACTCATAAATATCCACATCTGTAGTATATCTCCTCCTCCTCCTCCAGCTTGTGACCTCCATTAAGGTTGAGCAGTCAGTTGAAGCTTGATCTCCTTGTGATGTACATATAATATATTTAAGATGTATATATGTATCTATGTATGAATTGTATGTATACGAAGAAGTGTTCTTAAAACATGTAGGAAAATTTCACTAGGGATTTGCCAAAGGGGATTTACCAGGGGACAATACTCAAGAAGAATAATATAAATCCTCATGCGTGCACTTAAGAAGTATATCTTTGCTTGACTTTAATAATGACGATGATCTTTGGAACAGTTGATGCAAAGGTTTTTTTTTTTGCTTGAAATTGGATTTTTTATATTTTTAGAATATAATAATTGTTTGGGTATTTTATTAAAAATAACAGCGGAAGGAAGTTACTGAAAAAAATTTATTGGTAGAGTAGGATTTAGTGTGCAGAGCGTTATAATCAACATGATCAGCAAGAATTGCAAACAAATTTCAATAGCACATTCACTAACAGTGGTACTTTTTTAAATAACATATATTTTTAGAGACACGCCTCTGGATTTAAGGAACTACGATATAAAATTCGTCACATGGAAAGTCCGGACATTATATAATATAGACCTGGGAGCAATGGCAGAAATGATAGATGAACTTAGACGATATAGAATACTCATCGCTGAGTTACAAGAACTAACATGGAGTGGTAAATGGGCGCGTTTAGGCCCGAGTTCTTTTAACTCTGGTAAATTAGCGCTGTTAACTTAGCACCGTTTCTAGCATGCCATTTGACTGTTCTCATTTTACAGCTAATAACAAGCAAAATTATAACATTTCTCATTTTACAAATAATAAAAAGCTAAAAAATGAATAATAATGATAATATCTTCATGCTGTATTGAAATATTTCTAAATTATTTGCTTACAACAAAAATTTACAAGCAAACGTCAATTCATTTTGGCTGTGCTATATTTTAGCTAAGCCAAAAAGCAGAAATAAGTTAGCTAACAGCGCTAAAAAAATTGCTGTTTATGCCGTTGTTAACTTGCCTATATCAGTTAAATTAACTTCGGCCTAAACGCGCCCAATGACTCCTAGAACGAAGCAACGCTGCCAACTGCTTCAGCGGCAATATTAGCTTCGATCCATTGTGCGATTTTTTCTACTCGCAAGTACTTGCGGGTACATCACCAATGGAACATGATTTTTGACAATTAGCAGTAAAATGTATCTGCCCGAAAACAAAAGCAAGGGTAGATTCGAGTAGCTAGTAGCAGTTTTAAGTAGTTTCCCAGTCCCAATGGGTCGCAGCTAATTATACCAAAACGAATTTTGTCGTATGTTTTTGTGTGCTCAAGCCTCAAATAAATAATGTTATAGAACGAAAACGAGAACAGAAAGGCTCAATTCGCCATTGGAAGAAGAATTCATGAGAATATACACAAAATTTTCTTGATGTGAAAAAAACAACCAAGCGAATCGCCTTTTGTACCTACTACCAGTCCGTCAGGTTCAGATCAGGTGCAATGTCTAGTAGTAAGCTTATATAGTAATGTGATGATTTATGCGCCATCTATTAGAGTTTTTGAACGAATTTCAATTTGTAACGATGGACGGCGAATGTCGCGCCATCTATTAGTTAGAATTTGAACGAGCTGTAAAAAAGCTTCGAAGTTTCTAGAAAGTTTCGAACTTGCGAGAAGTAAAGGGGCTCTCCAGAATAAGGTGGAAAGATCTAGAAATTGGATACGGGAGGAGCTTGAATATATAAATATAGTGGCAGCGGTATTTAGAGTCAGTTTTTAATTAGAGAAGCGATGAAAGTGTTTTAAGGGGTGCCAAGTTACAATTCCGAATTTGCTACTTTCACCGCGGACACTTCGAAATAACAAAGTGTGCCAAAATACAATTCACGCATTTCATTTGACAAAATGGATGACAACAAAATTTTGTAATTTATAAAATTTTTAATAATTTTTTAAAGAAGCCCAGAGCTATGTTTGTCTTTAAAATAATGGAAATGGAATTGCTCCACGAACATCATCCATTTGGGGTGTACTGCAAGAAACATTGTACATATTTAAGAGTTAAGATGGTTCAAATTTTATGCAGAATTTATTCTGTTCATGTTTTTATTTTGGTTTACCGTCTGCAACGTGTAAGCATGAACAGTAGGTTGGGTCAAATTGTTCGCAAAGAATGTAACATGGTCCATTTCAGCGAAATTCTTAAAATTCGTGTTATTTTAAGAATTTTTCGCAAAGAAACTATATATTTTGGATGAAGTCTACCCCCCCCCCCAAATTTTCACAAATAGATTTTGTACTAAATGATTATTTTTATTAAAAACATTTTCAAACAAATCGCTATAACTTCTAAAATAATTATAGTAGGATAATGATCTTGGGCTTGTTGGATCAGGAGTTTCCCCAGCTATATATTTTAGTTAAAGTCTAAACCCCTCCCCCATTTTTCAAAAATATATTTTGTACTAAATGAGTTTTTTTAAAAAGTAAATGCAACAAACTGTCAAATGAATGTTTGGCTAATATTTCCCTACAATTCAAAAATTTCCTTACAATTCCAAAGACACAAACCTCCGAAAATTGAATTGTAAAATCGAAATGCGTTTTCCATACAAATTGACATTTGAATTGTAACTTGGCACAGGCCCTAAGTGATCAAAGCGATCTAAAGCGAATAGAAGTAATTAAGTAGTGAATTAGAAGGCGATAAATACGAGTTATTAGTGATAGATATTGAATTGCAAGTGTTAGTAAACTTTAACATTTGTGTTTGTATTAATTGAATTGTTAATAAAAGCTACGATGGAATTATCTAAATAGTCTCAAAATGTGCTATCGCCAATGAGTTTGATGGCGCAGTTTTTCTCTTTGTTCACCGATGCCAAGGTGGTTTTTGGGACGGCTGAGCAGATATACAAGTTATATTCAAAGCGGCCCGCATTCAAAGCGGGCCGCCCAGCTACGAGAGAAATCTCATACATTGAGATTCTTGTTCGGCAATTTGGAATATGCGATCATTTCATCGCAGATCTTTTAAAGAGATCAAAGATCGGTTAAACTGATGCCTAGATTTACACCATCCACTGAGATAGAAGGAAGTTTTGGAGGCGTTGAATTCGACGCAACTCTTGCGACCCCAGTCAAGTATGAGAAGTTAGCCTCTAAATCTTGTTCTTTCGTACAAAAATGATGCCAACAGCATCCTCTGTCAAAAGCCAAGAAGCTATCTTGGAGAAACCAGATCAGACTCGCCATAGATATATATATTTTAGTTGAGGTGCTTAGTTAGTTAAACACATAAGAAGGTTACCATTTTCTTTGCCTTTAAGCCACCACTCCTCACAGGTCTCCTCAACAACAATTAAGTTTAACAAAAATGACACCAAAATCTGCCTCCACCAAAAGTTTTGTTTTTTCATGTAGAAACAGTATCTACTCTTCCCGAAATCGTATCTGCTCCTTTTTTGAAGTTTTAGCGAAAAAACCATTTTTTACATATTTTTAAATAGAAATAAAGTTAATTATATAATCTATCGCCTTATATGGATACAATTATTCTCTCACATACCTATTTTCGTATTCGTACACACATATACACTCTCCATAGCCATATATAACACATACACACATGTCTGTATAGTGTAATAAGTATAAAATAAACATTTTCATTTGCCAATATTTAATGATGAGGTTTTAGAAATAAATCTTACAAGTTATGTTTAATATGTTCAAATATAATATGACACCTAATGCAATGAATGCAAAAAATACAAAAAACAAATTAATAAATTTTGATCGTTTGTGCTCTCATATATCTTTACGACCTACAAGAATAGTCTTTATAAATGATTTGAAGAAAATTCAACCACTGTTTTATGTAATCTATCCAAGTAACTGGGGTCATCTAGCAGATTAATTTGGTACCTTTCCCAGTAAATCAAAAATTCTCGATGAGCGGATTCGCCAGCTTGTTCCGACCAGATACCAAGGCCACATTTTTCAACCAATTCTAAACATTCAATTAAATGCTTCGTAACAACGTGGAATTTTAAAGTTTCGGATACTTGGGTAGAAAGATATGCCTTTTTGAATTCATCAACGTATTTACTGACAAGTTTTAAATCTACTTTTTTTTGAGTTCCGAAACAGCTTGAAACAAGTTTATCGAACGATTTGAATGTTGCAACAAATGGTTGTAGTCGTAGGTATCCAACAGCTTTACAATTAGCTTGTGATAATAGTTCATCTGATCTTCGCAATAATTTTCTGCAAGCGTTCCCTTCGAAAGCTTCCCCATGGTAATTCTTTGATACCAATTTTAATCCTTTTGGCCATAAAAGAGCCTCTTCATACCCAAGTAAAGGCACTAATCCTTTAAAAAAAAGGTGATTTACCATACCCTGTAGAATGTGTAACTCAGGAATTGGACATTTTTCTAATACAAGCTTATCAGGTGATTCTTGAAACAACGGTTTATTAATAGTACTATTGCACTTATTAGCCAAATTTTTTTTTTTCACCTAATGAACAAAATTGTTCATAATTACTTTTTACAATTCCATAAAATCTTAATGAAATATCTTCGGTAATCTTAGTGCTTTTATTGTCATCGTGATTTTTTTTCAAAAAATCACTCAACGGCACTAAGCAATAAGGGCAGGGAAACGATGCACTTGCGGTTTGTAAGCCATTAATAATTAGAAAGTCATTGTTATAATTTGAAATACACGTTTGACAACGACGGCAATTATTAAACGTAAATCCACAACGTCGCTCCTCAAGAATAGTGGCACAACTGAACACATGAATTTACAGGGGAGCCATTTGAAAGTTTCAAGTTTCATACAAGCCCTTGTCATGACTTGGAGTCCAGCGGGTTTCCTGCGGTCATTTTTGGAAGTAATAATATGGTGTTTTACCACATAAAAATTTGCGGATTTCGCTATACATTTTCAAAATAAACTCGAAATTGGAAATTTTTGAGTTGTGTCACAATTCTTGCGAAGCGACAAAATGTAGTTTGCCCGCACTTTCACACTTGGATATACATATATATATATATATATATATATATATATATATATATATATATATATATATATATATATATATATATATATATATATATATATATATGGATATGCGTGTGTGCATGTGTTGTAAATGGCTATGAGAGTGTATATGTGTGTAAGAGTACGAACTTATATATGTGAGAGAATAATTGTATCCATATAAGGCGATAGATTATATAATTAACTTTATTTCTATTTAAAAATATGTAAAAAATGGTTTTTTCGCTTCAAAAAAGGAGCAGATACGATTTCGGGAAGAGTAGATACTGTTTCTACATGAAAAAACAAAACTTTTGGTGGAGGCAGATTTTGGTGTCATTTTTGTTAAACTTAATTGTTGTTGAGGCGACCTGTGTCCTGTCGTCTAATGTTTGGTTGAATTCTAGATATTCCACAAGCTTTCTCTTGATGATTGTCTTTATGATTTTGGAAAGAATGAAAGTATTTACTATTAGATCGTAGTTGGAGGGGTTGTTGGAGTCACCTTTTACGTATGGGCTGGATATGATATGAAATAGACCGGTTCTCGTTCGATTACAGAAGTCAAGCAGCATTGGATCTGATGAGTACTCAGTTGGAGGACCACTTAATAAAACGAAATGATCTGGTATGCCAGACATTTATTCGAACAAGATCATCTAGAATAACGTCCATGTATCTCAGTTAAACATATAATAAATGAGCCCTCGATCAACAATATCAAGTTATTCTAGTCCACGACAACAATATCAAATGTCGTCAAACCCTCCTTCAGTGTATGGCTCTCCAGTGGAAGATTTTTCAATACCCTTAATATACTCTGTAGCATAGAATTTACGACAATGGATGGTGTAAGACATTCTCAGTTCTTAAGCCTCTTATAAACTAAAATTATGAGTTTCCATAACTACAATGTTTCACTTTATTCAATGTTTTCTGCATTCGATTATTATTTTTAAAATTGATCAAAAGGTAAAGTCAAAAGTAGGCGTACTAAACAACATTAGTATACATACGAATCACACTCAGCACAAGAAATTTCGTTGACAATAAATTCTTTCATGGATGTTTTTAACCTTTTATTAAAAATGCTAAGGTAGGCTTGAGGTCGACAAATAAAACTAATATAGCTGTAAAAAAAGCTTATTAACAAATGTCATGAAAAACCCCATGAGGAATTTTCGGTATATTCGTACCAAAATTATAGCAAAAAGATGTATATTTTTTAGTATATTGCACGTGGGCTTTTATAATGATCAATTCCCTTTGAAATAAATACGTATCATTGATACTTCTGTCAATAATTTACCTGATGATAAATTACGTTTTTTCTTTGCTAACAAATTCTATATTGGACCACACGTATCAGCCCACCATGAGTTTAAGCCTACACGACTGATTCACATAACTCATAAAATTATACATGACTTCTCTTTAAACAAAAAAAATGTATGTATTACGCATATGACACTGTGACATCTAGGTGTTTTAAGGTCATCATTTATATGATATCCTTGACTTGAAAGCATTCAAAAAAAATAAGACAAAATCTATCCATCGATATATCCTGGAGAACGTCTTCCAGCAAACGAGAACATCCCCCTTTTTTTCGAGCGCGCAAAGTCTACATGTTTCCTTTAATATTTGGTGACATGATATAGCACATGACATGTGACATGAATTTTTATTATTAAAAATAAAAAAAATAGAAGATACCTTGAATTTTATATTTTTTATATAAATAGTCGTGTTTGGACAAGCATAAAATAAAATTTATATATTTATATGCAGATTATCCTGTTTTTTATGCATATGTGCATGTGTTATTGAGAAATGCGCGTTAAGCATTATACGAAAAGCCAGATTGTATCCTGAATAGCGCGAGACTGAAAAGATTCTAGCGATAATAGGCACTTATTACCATAAGAAAGTATCAAAATGCCACTTTTTATGTATCCTTTAATGTCCACAACTGCCTTAATAAACTAGGATAATGTAGTTTCGCACAAAAGAAAGGATTTTTTATAGTTGAGCATTACAATTGTTAGAATGTCATTAACGAACAGAATTGGGTCTGCCATTAGTAGTTCATTTCGTTTCGAGAATTTTAAAGTATGTGTATACTATAAGAAGAAAAAATCGATTGAGTTTCTCCAGATTATAGCATCAGCAAAGTAGTGAACAAGAAAAAGGGATTACCAAGTTGAAGGGATTAACAAAAGAATCCATTACCTCAGTTTAATCTACTTTAATCTATGGAAATAGTGAAAACTTTTCGATAGCATTTTTAAAAAAAACTGCAGGGGAATTGAAGTTAGAAAGTAGTAAGAAAAAAGAATATTAACTCAGGCGAGGGCTCTGTTAATTTTATTTTCATTATTATTATTATTTTCGTAATTAACAATTTTCGAAAGGTAGGTTGTTTCCATATTCTGGCTGGAGCAATAAAAACTTTACATTCAAAATTATTTTTTACTTTTTAGTTCATTTTAAAATAAAAGCGTCTTTTTTAATTTTTTTAAACTATATTTTTTATTTTCTACTTTTTAGCCTATTATGTCTTCCGCCATTTTGTAGTGACCGCCATATTAGATTTAAAATGACGTCACACAACTTCCTGTAATATACTCTTCATAAACTTTCATTTGATACCCATACCATTGTAAAGAAAAAAGCAAACCGCCATTTTGTGTTGGCCGCCATTTTGAATTTGGAATCACGCCACACAGTTAATAGTATTCTAATTGTCACACCCTTTCATTTGATACCCATACCAAGCGCGTTATAAAGAAAAAGGTAATCCGCCATTTTGTTTTGACCGCCATTTCGAATTTGGAATGACGCCACACAGCTTATAGAATTCTACTTGTCATATCCTTTCATTTGAAACACATACCGAGTGAGTTGAAAATGTAGTCCGCCATTTTGTGTTGGCCGCCATTTTGAATTTTGAATGACGCCACATAGCTAATTGTATTGTACTTGTCCTACCCTTTCATTTTATACCCATGGTCGGGGAGCACAATTTTTTTTTTTTTTTTTTTATGTGGAAGACTAGACAATTGCAAAATTCGGCCGCCATCTTGGAACCGCCATCTTGATTTTTTTACAAAATGGTCAGATTTGAAGTTGATCGGTTATGTGGAAGTAGCTGGAGAAGGAATTTGCATCTCTTAAGAAATCCCAAGCACTGGGATGCTTATTTGGCGATTTAGAATATGTGGTCATTCCATCGCAGCTGACGTGCGTTTTTTACGTCCATTATAGTTGGCCCTTTACGTTAAACGAAACTTAACGAAACAAAATATGACCGACGTACGTCCAATATGGCGGACCACATTAATTTCCACGAGAGCGCGCAGATGACGCGCTTAAAGACTAAACTTTCGTCAAACGTATAAAGGTTTGTGTATACGGAAAGTTTTCAAAAGTTTAAAATTACTCCAATACTCTTTCGTCTTTAAAACCCACAAAACTACAACAAAAATCAACTGTCATCAATGTAACTACAAATCATATCACAAAACGTACGTTGAGCGCGGTTCTTTTCGCATTCTTATGTTTAACGAAACTTAACGAAACAAACCATGGACGAGAACATTAATTTCCACAAGACCGCCCAGGTGACTTGCGTTTCTTACGTGCATTATTGTTGGGCCTTAAGCGCCTTAGCACTGATAAGCTTTCTAAATTCAAAATGACCGCGCTCAAATATGGCCGATTTTGCTAATTGTGTTCCGCTTGTGGGTATTTAAGGGTTTTTAAGGTCGTTAAACGAATTTTCGGTCAAAATTTATAAATTCAAAATGGCGACGACAATATTGCCGATGAATTTTGCCAATTGTGTTCCTATTTCAATGAAAGAGGGTATCTAGGGGATTTTAAAGTCGCAAATAACGAATTTATGGTCAAAACTTATAAATACAAAATGGCCGCGCTAATATGGAAGGCTGACCAATTTTGTTCTGATTGCACACTTGTCCTTATTTAAAAGTAATGACCACATACTGAAATTGTGTGGCAAATTATTTTCGCTTATAAAAATCTTTTTTATTATATAATTTTAGGGCAGCAGAATAATTGCAAAGGACTTTTATTTTAATCCATTTGAGCATTTTGATATTTCTAGCGGTTCTATTGGAAATGGAAGATATCGATTAGATTTCAGTTTATATCCAAATACATTAACAACGAGAGCGATGCTTATTAAGGCATATGCTGATATTGATGAAGTTTGAAATAACCCCCGCATTCTAAAACCAATCACAAGTCACAACGCAATCACAAATGTGTGGTGATTCTCAACATTGAAGGCCCATAGGTAGATACTAAATGAAAAGTAACGTAGAAACGAAGTAGAAGTAAAGAAGACGTAAGAGTAGAAACAAAAATTAAAAGTTCATAAGAGTAAGCGCGAGTTGTCAAAGCTTGTGACTTATGACTGGTCACAATTTTGGAATAGTGGGATAAGTTCAACTTAATGAAGAAAAAGTTAAGAGTAAATATGGTTGGGGATAAATGTGTGACCAATTAATATATAGTTTCACTTAATAGGCGAGTATATGATCATTGCATGTTTTCTATTTGATTTTGTGCCCACTAGGTACAAGCAGTTGAGTAGTTAAACACAAATTGTACAAAAAAGTTAAAAAAAACATTCTTTTACAAGCAACTTAATTTTTTTTTATTAAATTCAATTATTTTTTGATCCGCAAAAAACTCAGATCCAAACAAAAAATAAATAACGAATTTTTGTAACTCCGCCATCTGTGTGACAAATAGGGCAAAACAAAAAAACACCCCGAAATATATTTTCATTCGTTCCGCCGTTCTGCATGGCTCCATTTAATTCTCTGTGCATCAAGCGACCGACGTGTGTGGGCAAATCAAATTCTTTTTTGCACGCCATGGCTTTTGTCAACGAGACAATAACTTTTTGAAAATCAAAAAAAAAATAGAATAAATAAAATTCCAGAGCTTTTTTTTTATTTACAGACGAATTGAAAATTTTTATTCACAAATTTTTCAACAGCTGAAATTCACAAAGTAAAGAAGAAATTATTTCGGAAAATGATGATTGAAAATTCGCACAACAATTTCCACACGTTTTATTTCGTTGTTATTTAAAACACAATAAAATAAAAAAAAGAGATTTAATTTTTTTTTACAAATGAATGAATCGCACAGACTTTGCTGCAAAGTATTCACTCTTTATGAATGGAAGTACCTAAATCGTACTAAATGAATTAGTCTCAAATAAATACCTGTGAAGTTGCAATCGTTAAATTTATAGCGTGGAAAAATAAAACGAAAATCAAATAAGCAAGGAAATGAGGCTGAACGAGCCATGATTTATGTGCAATTGATTTTTTTTTATTGCAATTACCACAGTGATGAAATGATGGCATTGAGCTTTTGAATTTCGCATTTCCAACATAATTATTCGTGTAATTTTAAAGTGACAATTAAGTTATACACTTCAGTGTATTAGTGCCTTTTGTAGGATATATCCTGAAATGTTTTAATTATTCAAAAATTAAAATTCCTAAAGGAGTATTCATGTGTGAACGAGTTCATATAAAATGTAAGCACCGATATTTTTTGAGCGCCTGACGGAACACGGACCGGTGACGTTCCGGACACGGCCCTGATATGTACGGATACTCCGTAATTTCTTTTATATTGGAAAACAGACAACGACTGTGGAGATGAAACATGATGTGTCAGGTGTCTAATATCGTAGCTTAGTAAGCCACAGCCTGTTTTCAATCACCCTTTGTACTACCAGTCCGTCAAATTATTTAGGCAATGGTGCAATTTGATTCGGTGAGAAGTTAATTTCACGCTTCGAACAGGTTAATTTGGCCGCCTCATATACCGGAGAGACACTTGTGGTATAGAAAAAAAACACGGTGTACACTTGGTATACAGAACATTGAAACTCAGTATCTCAATTGAGAAAAATATCGTGGTATAGATCAGTATACCCAAGATTTTAACCAGAAAATAGTTAGAACATAAACCAAAATGGTACTTTAGAACAGAATTTTAATATTTATTTTGGCAGCACTGCCTGCATGAATCTGTCAATTGACGTTTGCCATTTCTTGTTACATGTTTCTGTGCTCAAAACAACAACAAAACAACTCAGTGTACTAATGCAAGTGTGTCTTCACATTTTTATATTGCAATATGACAAAACTACAATATCTCGATCTCAATTCCTATGTTACAAGTGTGTCTCCGGTATTAGATCATGTGATATCACATGTCCATACTTTTTCCTTTGAGACTACGTAAAGTCCAAAGTCTACATGGGTAAGCCGGCTAAGATTGAGCCAAGCCAAAAATACTTACGTCATTGGCCAAATACCACTCAAAATGTTCGAATACGTCATCGAAAATTGGAACTTCATAATGGACCATATTTAACCGCAGTCGAGTTTTATTGAGAAATGAACTTCTAGACCGTAGTGTGCGCGATACGGAAAACTACAAGATGTATAAGTGGGTTGAGTGGGCCAGTCTTGTATGCCTCTTAAGCCGCGTAGACGCCGGCCCAACGAAGGCCAACGATCGACATTCGGCTACCGAACGTTCGTTGGCGTTCGGAGATACGTCCTTAAGCATAAGGCTAGTGCGTGCCAGCTGCATGCTAGGTGCGAGCGAGTTTTACTTTTACCCGCGAATAAAACTTGCTCGCTCCTAGCATGCACGCTCACGCCACAGGCATGCACGAAATCGCCTGTATGGCTTTAAAAAATTGTATAGGAACAATTATTTTGGTGGGTGCTTAGCTGGGGGCCTGCTTTGTAAAACAACACTCGTGTTTGGAATGGTCTATCCATCAGTATAGATGCATTTATAAGTGTTCATGAATTTTTAGATTTTCGTGCCTGTGGCGGGAGCGTGCATTCCTCTACCGAACAAATATTTAGATTTTTGTGCCTGTGGCGGGAGCGTGCTATGCGTGCTAGGTGTGGGCGCGTGCGTGTTTGTAAGAAAATTAACCAACTAAATTATTTTTACTCGGGTAACTTCTAGCACGTAACCCTTCCACCTGGTTGTTCTATGCTTCTTTCTCCTGACAGTCTACCATTAGAATCCTTAGAAATCCGAAAATAAATAATTTGCCTGCAACACCATTTAAGCTGAAGATTTAAATAAAAATTAACTTGAACTAGAAGAACCAAATACTAAGGCAATCATTCTAACATTGTCAATCTATAAAAAAATTTCCAATAAAAATAGTCCAATTACAACAATAAATACAAAAGTTTATTAAGATTAATTAGTTTGATTAAAGTTCGTTTTTGAATAAATGAATATAAGTGAAAGGGCGGAAATCAATCAATGAAATCCGACAAGTCACAGTCATTTAATTTAACAAATCATTAACCATAGAAAATATTGATTATTAGAATATTTTCGTTGATTATTTACTTATAATGACATGGCTAGTATCAAATTACTGTCATATAACCCACAAGTCACAATATAATGTTTCTTTCTACACCAACCCCAAATTTCGAATCACATTTACCCCGAAACATAATTATAAATATATTCTCCATTTGTTTTTATTTTTTAATATTACATTAAATTACACGAAATTTAAACACTTTTAAAAACATTATTACACAAAAAGGGCAAAAATATGAATAAAAAAAAAAGAAAATGTCTCCATGTGCCTCAGGGACCACCTGTTACGATCAAAAATATTGTGTAGAAGCTTGAAGCGATTTCATCCACTTATAAAAAAAGTTATACTAACCCGAAAATGTTATAAATGTGACGAGCATTTTAAATTGAAAATAAAAAATTGTTTTAAATTGTTTCTAAATTTTTGTCACTAATTTTATATAGAAATATGCAAAGTGAAAACTGTGTTTACAGCCCTAAGAATAATTCTGAGAGTTTTATGAAAAAAAGAAGAAGAAAGAAAGAAGAAAATTATTTTTATTTGTTATTCTTTTTTCAGAACACAACCTCAAGTGGCGCGCTCATGAGAGACTGTTACAAATATATATAATCGAAAGCCCCCTTTTACACAGTTCATTATATGAAATAAATATTTACCTTATGGAAGGGAATTAATCTTATATTTTGTCTGAAGGGACTTTGTTAAAAAGATTTTTAAGGAAATTTTAAAATTTATTAATAGGTATTCCGGTTAATTCGTGCGGTTTTACACCAGATAGCGTAACTTGATTATTATTCTAGTAAATCACCTATCCAAATATTCGTTGGAAAGCTACTGTCATATAGTTTCAGAATCAGTATGTGTCATTTAGGTGAGGCGTAAACAGCAATACTTTTTAATTCACTGAATATATCGAGTTTCGTGCCAAATAAAATGTTTTTGTGGAGAGTTTTACTTCATTATTTCAATATGAAGAAAAAAGCAGCCGAAAGTCATCGCATTTTGGTAGAAGTTTATGGTGACCATGCTCTAGCCGAAGTGGTTTGCACGGTTTAAAAGTGGTAATTTTGAATTGGAAGACGAAGAACGTCCCGGACAGCCAAAAAAGTTTGAAGATGAAGAATTGGAGGCATTGCTCGATGAATATCCATCACAAACGCAAGAAGAACTTGCAAATGCACTTGGAGTCGTTCAGCAAACCATTTCCGATCGTTTGAAAGCAATGGGGGTTATCCGAAAGGTACACAGTAAAAATTTTTTTGAAAAAT